>CM022706.1:35698381-36298381 GCA_012295165.1 Asparagus setaceus
GGGAGCGCCGCGACTTTGCTATGTGACCTATTGGACCGCCCCCACCGCATTTTGTTAAATACATGATATATAATTTTTGATGGCTTTGCAGACAGAATCGAACTCGTGCCCCCACGAGGGAGCGACATGGCTTTGCCATGTGACCTATGAGCCGCTCAAATACATGATATATAATTAATAGGTTAATTATGATAGATATATGATCATGAACATATAAGATAACAGAAGTGAATAAATAAAACCCTTAAATGGGCTAGTGTACAAAGAATTTATAAGCCCATCTACAGCAGGCTGTCCGGGCAAAATGAAAGACAACGAAAAGCAAACAAATAGGAATGAGTACAACCACTTTTGCATAGTCACACATAAGGATAAAAGAACAAAGGAATAACTACCTTGATAACTGTTGATAATCAGCAAATGTTGGCTTATCCCATGTTAAACATCCCAAAGTACTTGCGAGGACCGCATATTTGTTTCCATTTCCAGACATCTTAACATATTTTCTAATTATTTCCTACATGCATAGGCAATATTCATTGATGAAACGAAAACTATGAAAGTAGAAAGTACAAATTGCAATTCTTGAGAGTAACTACCTGGCTTTGAGAACTCAACTCATCCACAAGAAGCTCTGCTACAACAATCCTAGGCAAAGGAGAGCTACAGACACTACTATACTCAGTCTCCGGAGGAGCAAACCACAAAACTTTAAGCTTTTTCGCTGGAAACCTCAGCTCATCTCGTTGAGTATAGCCAAAATCCAAGAAGAATTTCGCAATGGAATCAATCCCATGACCATCTACCTGCAGATTGAAAAAATATATATTTAAATTACAAATAATATTCAGTGAAAACTAAAAGGGTTTTTTGTTTATAAAAGCTAAGTTTTAACTTGATTTATTTTTAAACGCACCCACTTCCAAAATCATTATTAAACTCAAAATATCGATACTGAATTATTTTAAACCCAACTATAACATCTTAAATAAATAAAGTAACTTTGATACCAAATATACCTACTTGTACAACAACTATAGCAACTTAAAGGTCAGTATAGCAACTGAAACAGAAACTGAGCTTATAAATAATTCAATATGGATATTTTGTTATAAACCTAAAATTTAAACTAAATGTACCTTTTGAAAATGAATCCTTGATCTCTTACCGCAAGTGTTCGGAAAGTGAAGTGATCATAGCACACAGGACTTCCCTCCAACGAGCTCACAGCTTCAATAATTGATTTTGCAGTCAAATTCCTAGTCAAATACACCTTCTCCATGCTCGAGATCGCCGACCTAAGCAACGATTGAGATTGCAAGGCCTGTGATAGATTTTAAATTTTTTACATGATTTCAAACTGTTGAAGAAATTAAGAAAGAGGAATAGTGTTAATACCATAGGAGATGAATCGGGGACGGGGATTCTCAAAGCTATTGTTGCAGCTGTTGATGATGATGAGCCCATATTTTTTAACTTAGATTATATAATTGGCGATGTGTTGAGTATGCTGATTATCTAATAGGCCATGAGCTGGAGTTTATCTTTCTAATCCATAAATAAATTATATGTTTGGCATGTTATTAATAAGTGGTCGTTAGAGAGTACCATCATAATAATTCAAAAAAATAAGGGTAAATTTAACAAAATCCCCTTTAAGTTTGGCCGATTTTTCGATAACCCTCTAATAGTTATAATTGTCACTTATGTTTGGGTGTTTCTGAAAACTCCTAAAGCGTTTCCAATTTTTTCAACTAACCCCACTTAAGTTTGGAGAGTTTCTGCAAAATGTCACAGAAATAGAGTTTCACCTTTTTTAACTCTTACTAAATACTGATGTTAATTTTGTTCGAGAATCTCAACATAGTGGGATAGAAAATTTCTTACAAAAGTTAGTTTTTGAATTTGGACAAAGTGAAACAAATTTAAGAGTTTGGGCATCAAATTTGGGTATCAAATTGTCAAAATAAACTTCAAAGTACGGAAGTTAGAAAAGGGTGAAGCAAGAAGTCAGCAAAATGACAAATCCTCATCATTTTATATCAGAATTGGCAGTACTACCACCTGAGATCCTTTTGTGCTGATGCGCACATTTATGAGATGAAAGAAATCATTTCTACGCAGACGTCCAAGCAATAGACAAAGAAAATAAAATCAACAAATATCTGAGCAAATAACAAACTACACACAATTTCTTTGGAAATCAGGGTATCAGTTTGTGAAACTGCAAGACAAGACTGTATGAACAAATAGATGTCGAAGATTTAACAGGATAGGATAGTACAAGTTTTATTGATGGCTTATACATTATTGCTTACTTAATGGCATATTGCATGCCCAAACACAGTTTTACGTATACAGGAAGACCTATATACGTGCAAGGATACATGGCTACGATGCCGATGTTGGTAATCTCATTTATGCAGCTTTTCTTGAAAGTTGATCCTTGTACTCTCCATGATTCCGTAGGCGTTGCTCACCTCAAAACCATCTCGTCTATGAAACTCCTTGATCTGCACCAAACAAAGTCAGTTCTCTTAAACACACGAAACTATTTACTGTGCTAAACGATAGAGCAGCATTTTGTTGAGGCTTGAAACCTCAACAAGTGAACATGATCCTGTATGGACACAAGAACATAGCTACCATCTCGGTTACTCTAGTAACAGTAATAAAAGACTGGAGGATGCAATGTGAACCTAAGATATAAAGAGAGGAGAAGAATTCAAACCTCTTCATCTGCTAATTTTTCATTCTGAGGCAATACTAGGCGTTCTGCAAACTCAATGTACGAACAAGGAACAGATTCAGTAACACCATCAGCAAAAGTGAACAAGGTCGAATCAGCCACAGCTGAACTCTGCAACAGAAGGCCATCAGGGCTCACTGCTTGCAAAAGGCAAAAACAAAAAGGTCTGAGAATCGTATATATTTCCAAACTATGACAAATTTCAGGTCCAGTCAAACAACAATTTGAAATTGAAATATAATACAATATGCATCCTTCTGTTGCTTGTGCTGTATTACTAAAATAAGAGAAAATTTCATAGTATTTCCAGGTGAATGAATCATAAATACATGTAAAACATTCATAAATGAGATTACTCTGTGAACATTACATAGAAGCTCCTAAAAGGTTAATGAAAATAGTGGGTGACAAAGCCCACCAAAAAAAAAAAGTTGGTGGCAAACCTTTCAGTGTCCCTCCTTCGGAGTTTAATATATAGCCTTGATCTTCGAGGAACTGATTAAGATTTTTAATGCTCCTAATATGTGATTTCAGTCGATGAACAGATATAGCGAAATGATTCACTAAATAACCATGAACAAGTACCCATGCTGCGAACTCACTTTCCCTGGAAAATTAAAAAGAACAAAAACATCAGAATATTACTACTCTTATCAACTCAATAATGATGACCTTCTGGAAAACCACTTCATCCAGTTTACAGTATGCTTAAAACAGGACTTGAACAAGGAGTTCTTACTCCTAGTGCTCGGATGCCATATACAAAACAACGTCACCTAAAGTTTGAGTTATTGAGTTGTTGCAATAACAATGTACATCAATACTCACATCAACTTTATTCGACATATTGGTCAATATTCCAAAGCAAACAAATAGAATGACTGAATGAATGCACAACTACTCTTGGATAATCACATAGAAGTATATTAAAAAAAAGTCTACCTTGATAACTGTTGATAATCAGCAAATGTTGGTTTCTCCCAGGTTAAACATCCCAACATACTTGCGAGGACCGCATATTTGTTTCCATTTCCATCCATCTTAACATATTTTCTAATTATTTCCTATATGCATAAGCAATAGTCATTAATGAAAAGAAAAACATGAAACTAGAAACTAAAATTTGCCACAATATCACAAGTCACAACAAAAAGCATAGAAACCATAAATGATTGCAATTTGTTGACAGAAAGTACCTGACTTTGAGAACTCAACTCATCCACAAGAAGCTCTGCAATAAAAACCCGAGGCAAAGGCAAGCTAACAGTATTGCTATACTCAGTCTCCGGAGGGGCAAACCAAAAACATTTCAGCTTTTTTCTTGGAAACCTCAGTTCGTCTCGTTGAGTATAACCACAATCCAAGAAGAATTTTGCAACGGAATCAATCCCATGACCATCTACCTTCAAACTCAAAAAAATATAAACAACAAAATAGAATCAAGGAAAACTTTTACGGCCTCTTTTTGTATATAAACCCATACTTTTACCTTGATTTATTTATTTTTAAAATCACCCCCATCCAAAAATCATTCTTAAACCCAAAATATCTTTATTGAATTATTTCTAAAATCTACTTATACAACAATTGTAGCAACTGAAATAGACATTGGGTTTATAAATAGTTCCGTATGAATATTTTGTTATAAACCCAAAAATTAAACAAAATGTACCTTTTGAAGATGAATCCTTAATCTCTTACCGCGAGTGTTCGGAAAGTGAAGTGATCGTAGCAAACAGGACCTCCATCGGCTGAGCTTACAGCTTCAATGATAGATCTTATAGTCGGATTCCTACTCAAATACACCTTCTCCATGCTCGAGATCGCCGACGTAAGCAAAGATTGAGATTGCGAGGCCTGAAACGGATTAAAAAAGCTGACATTTTCACCAAATTCCTACTTCTAAGGAAGTTGAAAGTGAGAAATAAGTATGAATACCATTGGAACTTGGTCGGCGACAACGGCGGAGGCTAGGTATTCTCGATGCTACTGCTGCAGCTTCTGCTGATTCAATATTTTTTGATTTGAATTGAGATTAATATTATCATCGGCAAAGTGTTGAGTTCGCAGAATTTGTTTTGATGTTGACGTAGTCGGAGCGTAGCTTACCCACCAATTATTTGAATTCTTAGTATATGGATAATAAGTGGTAGTTGGAGGGAGTAAGCTTCCTAGCCACACATGGGGGCAGTGAAGTTACCTCACTGCCCCCTATTTTGCATAGTGTGTGGCTCAGATCCTCCCACACGGTGCAGAAGGTTCTAATAGGAAGCTTACTCAGTTGGAGGGTACCATCATAATTATTTTGAAAATCACTCGTCTTTAAAATAATAATTATTCTGCTATCGAGACGATACTGTGAAAAGATCCCAGATGAAAGTTGGAAAGTTGCCGGATAAAAGTATGGTTTCTGATATTATCAAATATACTATTTCTCTTACAAGTATATTGAGTTTGGTTAAATTGGCAATATCACCACCAGAGAGATTTCAGGACGTAGATGCACATAGAGATATTCAACATAGACATGAAAGAAACCATCTTTTCGTGGAACAACCAACTAGAGCTGAGCACAGTTCGGCCAGAACCTCCCACACGGTGCAGAAGGTTCTAATAGGAAGCTTACTCAGTTGGAGGGTACCATCATAATTATTTTGAAAATCACTCGTCTTTAAAATAATAATTATTCTGCTATCGAGACGATACTGTGAAAAGATCCCAGATGAAAGTTGGAAAGTTGCCGGATAAAAGTATGGTTTCTGATATTATCAAATATACTATTTCTCTTACAAGTATATTGAGTTTGGTTAAATTGGCAATATCACCACCAGAGAGATTTCAGGACGTAGATGCACATAGAGATATTCAACATAGACATGAAAGAAACCATCTTTTCGTGGAACAACCAACTAGAGTGAAAGACAGCCGAGCAACTCCCACACCTGAAGGTTCTAATAGGAAGCTTACTCAGTTGGAGGGTACCATCATAATTATTTTGAAAATCACTCGTCTTTAAAATAATAATTATTCTGCTATCGAGACGATACTGTGAAAAGATCCCAGATGAAAGTTGGAAAGTTGCCGGATAAAAGTATGGTTTCTGATATTATCAAATATACTATTTCTCTTACAAGTATATTGAGTTTGGTTAAATTGGCAATATCACCACCAGAGAGATTTCAGGACGTAGATGCACATAGAGATATTCAACATAGACATGAAAGAAACCATCTTTTCGTGGAACAACCAACTAGAGCTGAGCACAGTTCGGCTAAAACCAAAAACCGGCTGAACTGGCCAATTTTCAACAGGTTAGCGCTGTTTTAGACTTTATTCGGTTCGGTTCGGATTGAAAAATTTTCAACCCGTATAGACTGAACCGACCGAATACGCTCTCAGCTATGACTTTTCTCTCCGACATTTGCTGTGTGGCCCTCTCATGTGATGTTTCACTTCCCAATTTAACATGTTGCCAACAGTTTTCCATGCATCACATCAAATAGAGAAAAGAGAGGAGTTTGCTCCCCAAATCCCAAAGCAACTCATCCTCTCTCCTCTTCACATTATAGTTAAGCTTTTATCGTATAACACATTCATCATATGAGTCTCAATCACTTCACTGTTTCACTCGTCCCCCATCTTCATTTTAAATCACTTATATTATATTTCCATTCTTCAATATTTGAGTTATCATTCACTTATCTTCTATTTCCATTCTTCAATATTTGAGTTATCATTCACAGTAATGATTATAGCCTCCCCGCATGATTGTTGCTTGGTGATTGAGTCCATGGAAACTAAAATAACCGACTGAACCGAACCGAAATAAATTCGGTTCGGTTCGGTATTTTAGATGGTTCGTATCGGTTTTATAAAAATTAGTAAAAACCGAGCGAACAGACCGTTTGCACACCCCTACAACCAACCACGAAACAAATCGTACAGGTTGTATCCATAACTTGGTTATCCATAATTTACACAAACAGCCAGCTCCAAAGCACGCAAGACACACTAATCACAAAACTTACACGCTTGCGAGAAATAAACAAAAGAAAGTGTTACTGATGGTCCTAATCACTTGAGTATTCATCCTCGCCATCTTCATGTTGTCTTACAACTTTCTCGATGAACCTCTTACGGACTCCTTCTATGACTTCATCCTTTGATGAATCACCACTCCGGCCATCGTTTAGCACTGGATCTGACAGGCAAAGAGCTAAAGCAACAGCTGGAATATAATAAAAGTATTCATAAGTACATAACACATTTATATCGGGCAAAAATCAGTAATCTTCAAGCTCAGAAAGTTTCCAGAATTGATAAACTTGTTTGTTCAACTACTACATTTTACACCTAATGTCCATATCAGCTTGATGATATCCAAAGCTGCCCTGTGGCATAGTAAAGTTATGGGCTACCTGCCAGCTTGATGATACCTGTTCATTGGTTCTTATCAATAATTAACAAAGTTACTAATGTCCATATCAGCATACGAACCAATTGAGGGAAGCGATTATTCCAAAATTGTATTATTATATATGCTGATTGTCTTTATGGTTAATGCTTCCATTTGTGGAACTTTAAGTACAATGTATCAAAGTAACTTCAGGTTTGATATGAAAGTATAAGGCTGCATGTAATAGTTTAGTCATCACCATTTGTTTTTTTTCCTAATGTGGTTGACATTTAACATTTCTAGACAAATTAATTTACTAAGCAAGACAACAATTAGTTCAGGACCAAAATTAGTATGTTTAGAGCTGGAAAATGAAATTCGGGTGTTTAGTTATCGATTTATTATGGGAGTCAGCAAGTTTATCAATTTGGTTATTAATTGTTAGAGTAGTGGTGTTTGGCTATAGAAATTATCAATTTAGTATAAGAAGTTTTCCTAATAATTCATCTTAACAGTCGGCACCTAGAACATATTGATTCATAGATTGTTTTGAAGGGACATCAAGACCACCTACTCTATAGAAAATAGACTGTGTGCAAATGTTAAATTGGAGTTGGCTCCTATCTTGAACCTAACGACACTATCAAACAAAACCAAAGTGTCCAACAAATGCACCTTACTTCACCAATACTGAGGAATAAAAATATTGAGACCGTAGTAACCAAGACGACAGGTTGCGACTGTATAGCAATCAGCATAACATCGTTACTCCATAAATAGATCTTAAACTATAAAAGCACAAAACCTGGAGGTATACAAAGATCTAATCCTAACAATCTAAATATTTTTTCGCACTTAACACGACTTAACCAAAATCCTTTCAACTTTCTGTGAAAAAGTTTTAAAATAAAAGGCCATTTTGAACCTCTTTATTGTGCAAAATTTTTCAAAAATGTATACTTCAGCTTTCCTAAACAGCCATAGTCTTTCAACATAATAATATACAGACAGCCCATATGACCAATGTACACATTTATTATCACAAAGAAGCATTCAAGAACTGCACTTCGGGTACAAAATAGATAACAAAAACTAATAATAATAACTAATAAAACACAGTTTGTAATAATAAATGACATACAGAGATAAAAATATTGGGTGAAAAATATGCTGAAAAAATGGTTAAAACTTACATTCAGGTGTACATTTCCGAGAACCAAAGTGATGCAACCCTACATAAGTTGCTTTAACAGCACTGTTATTGTACACTAAAATAGTAGGAAGATTACGATCTGGATAGTTCGGGATGCAATCTGTGGAGATTATCTTTACAAATTTTGTTGCTGAGTATCTTTTTGCAAGATCCTCCAAGCATTGCAGAAGTAACTCACATTCTGGTATACTGCCACAAAACAAAACAAAAACATTCAAGAAATCTTTACTGAGGATACATCAAATTATATACATTGAAAGACCTAGGGGCACAAAACCAGGATCATGTAATAATCCTCAAATCAGTTACTCAGATACACAAATGTCTAATAAAATCCGTTATGTGTCCTCCATCCAAACACCACCTAGTATAAAGTTGGAACTAAGAATTGCGTGTTCCTCCAAAATTTAGTAGATACTTAAAAATCTATACATCAATAGAGACATAAAATTTCTATTTGTTCATCCTAATTCCAACTAAAACAAATAATTAGTACTAATAATGAGTCACAATTTAACAATGACTTCCTAGTTACTATGTATTAGTACTTACAAATTGGTAAAGACATAAGTTTGTACTTCTTCATTCTAATTTTAACAAAAAACAAAGCATTCATCAATAAATCATGACACAAAATTTAGTGTGGCCAGTCCTGTTACTATGTATTCTTATTTTAAACATTAGGAAACTGTCAAAATAACTAGAAATTTAGGAAAAGTAACAAAAAAACTAGAAAATAGAATGTCATCCTTGTCTATAAAGCTGCCCTAAAAAGACTCGGCGTAGTGGATAATGGTAAAAGATCATCAAGTGGAGGCACTCGATTCTGCAACAAACAATAACACCTCTACTCTTGTATTTTACTTTCTTGTAGAGGCATTATGGATCGTCCAGCATTTAAGTGTCAGCTCTCAATGATCTTTTACCGCTAAGAAAATATGTCGAGTATGTCTGCACGAGAACTACAACAGCATTTAGGTGACTACTCCCCATGTCAGCATTCATTATTCTGCATTTCTTACTTATACTATATTTGGATATAATTTTGGCAATTTTCCAACATTCATGAATTGGCAAAGGCATAAATTTTCTACTTCTCCATTCCAATTCCAACTAAAACAAACATACATGCATAAATACTGAGTCATAATTTGATTAACCAGTTTGTCATTAACAATGTCAAACTTGCTCTTGTAATCTCAGTTGCAGTTAGCCAATCCCCAAACTAAAGAACCATGAATAACAATGAAATTAAAGCTAAAAAAGATTAAATCTTTAACATTACCCTTCTTTATACAGAAACACTACAACCCAAACATCCCGAGACGCCTGCGAAACCTCCTTCACGAAATCCGACCCCGAGATCGGCACCACCGATCCGAACCTCGCAACCCTAGCCGCCTTCCTCATCACCGCCAATCTTTTCTTCCTGCAAAACCCAAACAAAAACCCTAATTTTCCGCAAATCTCACATCAAAATCCAAAACGACAGACAAAACCCTAAACACTCACCTGTAACTCTTCAAGGAACCGGTCGTCGTCGAGATCGGGATCGTCCTCGAGGTCCTCGAGCTCGTCGGCGGTGCGATCGTCGATCCAGGATTTGGAGTTGGGGCGGAGGTCGGGATCGTCGGCGGGAGTGAAGGGTGGAGGCTTGAAAGGGGCGGGTTTTGGCGGGAGATTGCCGAGCTTTCGCTGGATGTCATCCCATTGAGTGCTCGCGCCTTCGACGTCCTTGAACACGAAATGGTGGTCCCCCATGGCTCTCTCTCTCTCTCTCTCTCTCTAGAAGACTAGAACTATAACTGGATTTTTATTTGGGCCTGATTAGCAGAATTAGGGCCAAACTTTTAGTTAAGCCCAATTACACTGCAACTAGAGCAGCTCTTTTTAGGCCCAATTATCGTACATTTTGGCCAAAAGAAAGTTATGCTTTGTGATGGGTAGGCCTTTGTAGTTACTGGACACAAATCTATTACTATTATTTAAGAAAATCTCTTTTTCAGTATTCTACCGCTACGTATCCCAGAAGATTCACCCATAACTTTAAATAACTTACAACTTAATAAAGATACAAATTTGGAAAAGAACAAACAATAATCTAAGAACCGCCACCACTGTTTCATAACTAACAAATCATCCATTATTTGATAACTACCTCCACCATTTCAAATCTATATTATTTCTCAAATACAGAAATTAGTATGCTAATACGGTCCTATAACAAAGTCTAATGGTAGAAAATACTGACATTAATCTCAGGTTTGTATTCATTGAAGTTTGCATAGAAATCATCGATTTAGGGATTAATCTATTTTTAGAGATTTCATGTCATGTTGTTGCTATTCATTACCGAATTACCTTAGACATATATTGTTTTGTTCAATAATATTTTTGTTACGCCTATTTATATTAGCTTAGGTGTTTATAGCATTTTATAATAAAAAATTAGCATGTACTGTTGAAGCATGCATCGCGTCTGATGGATCTTAGTTTATAATCTTTCGCCGATTATTTACTTGTCAGTATGCCTTGGACCTACACATAGTGTCTGGCAGTGCCATAGAATACCACTGAATTGTCTATTATATAAATAATTTTATTCATTTTTACATGTATTTACCTCTTAGAACACCACTAAAATTAGATTTGACATCATTAGATAGTATAATTTTGAGAATTACCTGCTTTAATGAACTCATAAGGTATATGAAAATATTGTTTGGACAAAATTCTGGCTCCGCCGTTGATCATGAACCACTCAGTAGTTTGACGTGGCACTTGTTGTCTTGTACCCTTGGTACAGAATCTCTTAAACAAGGATGCATAATCTCCCACCATAAATTGAAAAGTATAAGTCAACACCAACTAAAGTTGGATGTACGAAAAACTCCTTTGGCACCAAAAGGAGGAAACCGAAAAGAAAGAATTAGCTCAAAGGGCCGCGTCAAAGACTCAAAGGGGTGTGGGGGCTTCAAATTTCTACACCCCACAAAGATTCTGACTTAGCCTTAGCGCGCACACCCCCCACCCCACCCCTCACCAACTAAGATTCCCACATCATCTCACACTGTCACACTTCATATAATATAAACGAAGAAATTAATTAACAATTCCACTGCCTCCAAACAAAGACAGATTACCCACCAAACTCCCTCAATGTGACAAAAAGGAGACCCTTCGACAAGAAGAATATAGAGGATCAGCAGACAAAATGAGTCTGATTAGATATGGATCGAGATTTTTCTTCAAAAGATGTAGAATATGGATCAAGATTGATCAATCTATCGGGCATTTGGCGTAGGAGCCACTCTTTAGTGAATCATTATGTTAACGTGTTTTTACTCCAATTAAAACAGGAAAAATTCCATCATGTTTCATTAGAATGCTGGTGTTTAACATGTTTGCTGAAGGTTTAAGCTCGATGGAATAACCATCTATTTAGTGACAATTTGGATCCTCTCCGCTACATAAAAGTAGTGGAGAAACCACTACTTTTAATTGCAATCATTAATTATCTACTAGGCGTTATGATACATTCTAAATTTAACACTCACCGTATCCTCATTCTAATTTGCACTCAAAGAAAAAATCATAACCACCCACTAACTAATTAATAGTTACGATTAAGTAGTGGTCCCACAATTACTTTTTTTAGTAGTGGAGAGGATCCGAATCCAGTAATCAATATAGTTTCCTTCCCTAAAATAATAATAATAATAATAATAACAATAATAAATCACAAGGATTATGGTCTTCTTTTTCTTGTTGTAATACAATGGCATGACATATTGGAGTTAAAAAATTATAATAAAGATTTTTTTTTTCAATGCCTTCCTCTTTGATAAAATATGACAGTCCGAAGCATTTGCAAAACGAAAACTGAGTAAGATCAGTGATTGTAAACTGTATTATGTGGTAAATGTCAATCGGTTCAAATATGTACATGCAGTTAGCTATAGTGCAGTTTGAATATTTGAAACTATATATATTTTCTGCATCATTTTGTATAGAAAATGGAGTGGGTATCTAGGAGTACAAAGAAAAAATAGAATTAATGAAACATAAATCAGCCATGCAAGCTGGCTACCAAGTTAGAATATTAATGGCAAATAAAACAACAATGCTAAACCTAATGAATGGCGTGTTGACGAGGGGGTTAGCCTAACAAAACATAATGCTGTGCTCAATTATGACCTAGTTAGTACGTCCTAGGTTTTTATTTGAGAAATGGTTATGGATGTTCTTTTGCTCCGGGCCCCTTGAATCCTAATAAATTTTTTTTTCCCTTTGGAGAAAAGTCATGTTCTTGTGCAAGGATTTTAAATTTTAAAAATATTGAAATCTTTTTTGCAACTTGCGGTCATAAAGAAAATGATCATTTTTTTTCAGAGTCACGTTGCTCCTAGAAGCCTAGTGGAAGCTGCAAAGGAATCCAACACCGTGTTTTGTTGAAGACAAGTTTACCTCTTCGTTGCCAAATTCTCACCCACCCATGAGACTCCTTATGCAAGCACTAAACGCATACAATTCATGATCCAATTTAAAACAACTTCTCATCGCAGCAAGTTATTAGCAACATAGCATATTGATTCTTTATTCTTAGTCTTATGATCAAATAAAATTGGTAGTACATATAATAAAGAAATGATAGTTGTTTTAAGATAATACATTCAAATGGATAATAAGAAAGTGTAAACGAAACATACATTCCACACATAACAATAAAAGTCAGAGCATTTATTATGAATATATGCTATCTTTGATATGGGGAAAAAGCTATATATGTGCTTTTATATTATGATTATAATTTATAATCGATTGCCTTCCATTTGCAATTTGTAAAAGGCATGCAGCTCAAAACATGAATGTCAAACAGAAACAAATGTATGCAATCTTACCATCCTTTGTGGGGGTATATATTGCTTCTACTACTCAATTTTTTTTTAATTTATATGAATAAACTTATATAGACAAGCTTAATTTAAATTATCTCATCTTTCTACTGAAAAGAGTACGAATTAAAAGGATAGATCATAGTCACTCTCGGCTTAATGTATCTCTAATAGAAAAAGCTTCAAAGCATATTGTTAGAATATAGAAATATAACCCTTAACATTTGTCACAACCTCAGATATTTGGTATAATGGTTAGGGACTTCAAGATGGTAAGTGCGTCCAGTTTTGATCACATGAAAAAGACGTTCAACCTGCGAAGACCGAGTTTTGGTAGAATGGTTAAACACTTTAAGGCGTAATATTGCACACAAAGGTTCATTATCAGTACTCCACGAGCGAAATTATCATCAGCAAGTCACCATCCCATTTTTCTTTTGCTAAGCCATCATAATCAATAAATGATCACCACCTAAATCCCTTCATCACCCATCTCACTTTTGCCCTACTTTTCTATTCTCAAGTAATTATTACTATGTCAACAAAGTACTGAAGAAAAAAACATCACAAGAAAAAGATGTTGGATTTAAATCCAATATATGGGCCAATATATATTAAATAAATATGTATTAAGTGCTATCAATCAAGGTTAGCCCATTAAAGCGATCTAATTTAGGGATTAGACTTTTAATGCATAATTAAAGTATGAGCCTCCTATGTGTAGAGACCAAAATATAATTATTAATTCTATGATGGGCTGAATTGATAATTATGAATAATTGATTCGGTTATAAATAGGGTTGTGGTTCCCCAAATCTCTACGTAGAATCTCTTTCTGATTTCCCATCTTCAGAAGTATTAGGGATTCTCAAAGGAGGATATATACGTACAAGATTTGGAAGATCTACATCTCAAAACTCAAGAATCACATACTACTCCATGGATTTAGGTATGATTCCGCATCTTCTTAATTATCTCAATAGTTTGACATGAACAATTCTTGGGATTAGCATAGTCAACTTTAAATCTCTATCACCTCCCAAATATACATCTGCATACTCATTCAAATATAATAATATTCATACACCAATAACCTAACCCCTTACCCCTAACATAATCAACCTCCTAAACACTATATAATCCAACCAATCAAACGCCTACTCATAATAATTGCTCTCCCTCTCAATGACGACCCCAAACCTCTCCCTAGCCTTTTGCTTGCTCCTCTTGCTCCCTCTCTCCCTCTCTCAGCTCACAAATGAAGTCCCCACACTGAACCCGAGGCTAGAAAAGGCCTACATAGCTCTCCAAGCCCTCAAACACTCCATAACCTCCGACCCCAAAAACCTCACCGGCGACTGGCAGGGGCCCCACGTCTGCAACTACACGGGCGTCTTCTGCGCCCCGGCCCCCGACGACCCCCACATCCTCACCGTCGCCGGCCTCGACCTCAACCACGGCCAAATCAGCGGCACTCTCCCCGAAGACCTCGGCCTCCTCTGCGACCTCGCCCTCCTCCACCTCAACTCCAACCGCTTCACCGGCGGCCTCCCCTCCTCCCTCCACCTCCTCCGCCTGCTCCACGAGCTCGACGTCAGCAACAACCGCCTCCACGGCCCCTTCCCCTCCGTCGTCCTCGACATCCCTTCTCTCAAATACCTCGACATCCGCTTCAACGACTTCGCCGGAAACGTCCCCGACAGGCTATTCGATTTGAAGCTAGACGCCGTGTTCGTCAACAACAACAACTTTCAGTACACCCTGCCCGAAAACATCGGCAACTCGACCGTCTCGGTCCTCGTGCTGGCCAACACCCGGCTGACAGGCTGCATTCCGAGGTCGATCGGGAACTTGGCCGAAACCCTGAACCAAATCGTGCTCCTGAACTCCAATCTCTCCTCCTGTTTGCCGCCGGAGATCGGACGGCTGACAAAGCTGACGGTGTTCGACGTCAGCTTCAACAAGTTGGTGGGCCCGTTGCCGGAGACGATGGGGGACATGAAGAGCCTCGAGCAGCTCGACGTGGCGCATAATTTGCTGAGTGGGGAGATACCGGAGAGTATCTGTGAGCTGCCGAGGTTGAAGAATTTTACGTACTCGTATAATTATTTTTGCGAGGAGCCGCAGAGGTGTATTAAGATACGGAATAATGATGATCGGGAGAATTGCATACCGTTCAGGCCGAAGCAGCGGCCGGTGGACGAGTGCGAGGCGTTCTTGTCGAGGCCCGTGCATTGCGACGGCGGTGTCGGGTGTTATGCTCCGCCGCCGGAGATGTTTCTGTCGCCGCCGCCGCCGATTCATTATTGATGTGGGTTTGGTTGATATATTTTATGTGAGTTTTTATAGTTTAGTTGGTTTTTTTTTTTTTTTTTTGTAAGTTGCATTGTTGTTGAGTTTTGTATATGAAGAAATTAATTTAACTTATGGAATGGACTACTTCGTTGCAGAGCTGGAAGAGATGGTTGTGGTTTGTGTTAATATGATTATTATACTGCTTTCACTTGTTGAGTAAATATAGTACACACCTAAACTTATAATCTAGGGTTTTTCATATAAAACCACCACAATTAATAGTGGTTTTTCTGAGAATCACCACAAAATTTTTAGTTTTTATAAAACCACCATAAAAGTATGTACTTTTAACAAAATTCAGTCATTATTAAATAATATGTTAAATCCTAAAATAGCCTCACAGTGGGACCCACCAGTCTTTTATTATATTTTCTTTTTATCCCAACAAAATACATAACTTCCCTCCAAAAACTTAGTTAACTCCCTCTAAACTTTTTAATTCCCTCCAAACAAATTTCACGAAAATTTAGTCATAATGGGCATTTATGTCTTTTTATACTCTTATTTAACAAAATATGAACGAAAATTATGATTTAGTGGCATTTTGTTGACAATACATATTTTCATGGTGGTTCTATGAAATCTGAAAATTTTGTAGTGGTGGTTTTCTGAAAAACCACTATATTTTGTGGTGGTTCCATATAAAAAACCCTATAATGTATTATAAAAAATTATATTCATACTTATGCTTTAACGTTTGGGTAGAGAGATTGTGGATAATCCATCCGAGCTAGATTTCATTTTATCTTAATATTTTTTTAATAGTCGTGCTTGATAGGGGGTTAAGACGCATATTAATCCCTTTTATTTGTATATACATGCATCGTACATTTAGTACCTTAATCAAGAAGGCTTTGTTTGGTCATGGGTTAAGAGAGGGGTTAAGGGGGTTTAACCCCTCCTTAACCCTCCAAACAATAAAATTAGCATGAGGGTTAATAAAACCATCCGGACATCCTAACTAACATTTATTACACCCTTATTAGAGGGATTACTATTCCGCCCGAGGAGGGGAAAGTATCCCATGGGGACGGGTGCATTGCACCCCTCCCCTTTGAACCATTAGATCTCCTTGGGATCTGAAATTTTTCATATCCCAAGGGGATCCAATGGTTCATAATGGGCCGTCCCTACCATGGGATACTTTCTCCCCGAGGAGGCAGAATAAGAAATGTTCCGCCCCCTCAAGCAAAGGGTAGGTACTGTAATTAAAAAAAAAATCAAATGAGGATCTTTTAATCAACTATAGTATAACTAATTTAGGTATATAGGGAAATATATCTATGGGTAGGTGGCAAATGTATTGCTTTCCATATGAGAACCCTCTATTATTACTAACTGCACTCGTTTCTTTTGATGCAAAAAATTTTGGAAAGAAAGAGTTATCTGGAAAGAAATTTTTATTGAATATTGGAAAGAAAGAAATTTACCCAAATATTTTAATGATTATTGTGATGTCTTCCAAATGATAGGTAGTGATCAAGATTTTCATCCCAATTTATATAGAAATATGATATGTAGTTGTTGATGTATATAATCACAGTCACTAACCTCGGATGAGTTTAGCTTTAAAGAGAGCGGAGTCCGCTTTCTCTCCTAAAGCCAATGACGACTCGACCAAAGGATTCGCCTACAACAGAAAGAAGGACCTGCGGAAGAGGCGGAGTTGGGATCTCCGGTGGTTCCTCCGACGGTCAAGTTAGTAGAGTGGGAGATAGTTTAATGGAGCAGGCGTTCACACTGAGAAGATTGCTTACCTTGTTAGCTGTTCACGTTGCTCTTTATAGTTAGGGTTGAGGGGTATTTTCGCTTTCCATTGGTTTGGGAACCATCGGTGAGTCACCCTCCCTCTCCATGTGTGAGCTCTTGATTGGTGAACACTTCTCGACCGCTAGGGTGGTGGCCTTTACAGTGTCCAATCGCGTGATTCGAGAGTTGGTGTGGTCTATTCGCTATTAATGGGATGGGATTGGCTACCAGAATGCATGGGTCCGAGGTGCCTTAAATCGTGAGAGATGGGGAATTAAGGGGTCGGTGCATTTAATGCGATGTTGATGGATGCGAGTACTGTGCGACCGTCGCTCGAGCGGAGGGAATCACGCAGGATGGGAGAAGGGAAGAGTCGAGGCCGGGTGGCCGACTCGCCTGACCTCTTAGAGGCGTCCGTTAGATATCGGTTGAAGGGGACGACTGGTGCCGCCCTCCACGCCGTCCCGGGGGACGGATGGCTAAGAAGAGGGGGGCTAGGTTTGCTTCGTGTTCTGTTGTCTGGAGGGGCAGACGACTGGTTGGAAGGGGTTATGGTGGATAACGGGTTGCGAGGACGACTAGTACCGCCTTTCGCGTCGTCCCGGGGGACTGGCGGTTGGAAGGTGATGGCTGGTCGTCCCCCATGCCGCCCGGGAGGGACAAGCGACTTGGAAGGATGGCCCTGAGACAGTCAATTGGTTGGGCGGACGACTGGTACCGCCTTTCGCGTTCTCCGCGGGAGAGAGTTGTTGATGGGCCGACCCACACCGCCTTTCGTGTTGGTTATGGTGACAGTCGTTTAACGGACCATGGCGAGGTCGACAGCGTAGGCGCCCGTGGGTTGGCGTGGAGGCGCCCGTGGGTCGGGCGTGGAGGTTCATGTTGCTCCAAGTTAACGAGCAGAAATGTTTATCCATATTAACACTTGGTTTTCCTCTTTAATCACTAATTAGTGGTTATGACCATAACAGTAGTAGTACTAGTATGTGAAAAAATGTTAATTTGATGTAAGAAATCCAAATATATTTATATATTGATGTACGAGTTTATGCTAATCTATGTGATATATTTGTCATAATATACTGAATTATTTGAATAGAAATTTAAATATTTCAATTTGAGTGTTCACAAGAATTTATTATGTTAGTGATCACTTGAAACATTTTACTTGTATTTGTTAAAATTTAATTGCAAAATTGATATGCATGAAACTATATAAACTCAGCTGGCGTGTTGAGAAAATGGAGTAATTAATGTTTCTATGAATTTGAGTGTTTTGTTAATTAAATTGATCTGGGTACATTATGTCACACTTTACCATCTACTGAGGCTGAATTTTGAATGTAATGTTAAATTTAACATTGTAAACTTCCGTAATAAGTAATTATCTATGACTAATTATAGTTGATTTTTATTTTTTGACATTCATTTATTTAAATAACATAAAAATGGCAATATTTTAAAATAATTTATTTGTATGTAAATTCAAGTTCAATTAATTTATTTTGATAAAATAAATATTAGTAAAACTTCCTACTTTAAAAAGGTTAAAATTGATATTTTTAAAAATATAGTAGATTAACCTCGACTAACTCTTCTCCATTTGCCAAACACAAAAATTTAACTCTTCGTCATAACTATGTAATCCTCCTTAACCTTCTCATTAAACCTCTTCTCTTAACCCTTTGCCAAACGGCACCGAAAGGATTATTTTTTATTAACTCCTCCCTTACCCCTAACAAAATCACCTTGATGACTAAGGGTGTTTGGGAAGACTTGTTTTTTGAAGCTTATAAGTTATGTTGGCTTTTATGATAAATACTATAAAATTATTTGGGTAGAATAGTAATTTGTTTGGTCAAACCTACCTGATATAGGTGAGCTTATGAGCTACATGTGTACTAGCTTTTGAAAATAGGACTTATAAGCTAGCTTACTTATTATTTTACTAAACAGATAGAAATGAAAAAGCTAGCTTAAAAGCTAGTTTGACACAAATCCCCCCCCCCCCCAACCCTAAAAAAAAAGGCACCCTCTAATTTATTTGGCAGGAATTGATTTCTCTCATCTGTATAAGAGAATTTATTTTTCTTGTAAAGGGATTAAAATGAGATTAATGTTGTGACTAGATAAATCAGTGCAGTCACTGAGACATATATTCCGCTTATGACTGGGAATGGATTACTACAAAGACCTAGTTAATTAGCAGAAATTCTTAATTAAGTAATTAAACTAGGTTAGTATTGTTCTTAAAAAATGACAAAAGGAAAAGTCACTCTTGAGTTGTGACTTCTCACCTTTTGTGTTTTTTATATTGACTAGTATAATGCACGTGCTTTGCACGTGAACGTAAATGTTTTAAGTGTTGAAATTTTTATTGAATAGTAAAACTATGTGTTAATAAATAAAATTGTATAATAAGACTGCTTAAAAAGAAATGTATAAAGTAATTATTATTGTGTAGTTATTATAATTGAACGATTTTTTATAATGATTGCCCAATGTTAACCTTTTTAAATAAGTCCCCAAATCCAAAATTGTTCTTAAATAAAACTGACAATTCTATAAGTTCTCTTAAATATGCCCCTCCAATTTGAAAGTTGTTAACTTAACCCTAAATTAACTAAGCTGCACTAATCTTGCTAGCTTTTTCCGATATTCCCCGGATAGTTACACTTGATACCGCAATATATTGTAATATTTACTTCTCATTATAATTATTTAATAGGATAAATTACTCTAAACCCTTATGAACTTTCAAAATTACATAAAACCCTAATGATTTTTCTATTTCAAAAAGATCCCCAATAATTTTTTGAATTTTGCGATAACTCCTATAAATTAGAACCAAAATGGCATAAAAGGCATTTTGAAAGTTTTGGGGGTTTGGTGTAATTTATCTAAAAGATATCGGGGCTTTCTACAAAAGTTATTAGGGTTTAGTATGATTTCGAAAGTTCATAGGGTTTACCGTAATTTGTCTTATTTAATATTATAATTCTTAGTTCAAGTAATACTATTAAAATAATTATACAGTCTATATAATTTAAAATATTTATCTAATTTATTTTTTATTATGCTCTTAAATAATTTAGTACTATAAATATTTTATAAATTATTTTGTTTTATATTGATATTCTCTTGTTTTTTGTGGTGATAAATCAGTGCAGTCACTGAGACATATATTTCGCTTATGACTGGGAATGGATTACTACAAAGACCTAGTTAATTAGCAGAAATTCTTAATTAAGTAATTAAACTAGGTTAGTATTGTTCTTAAAATGACAAAAGGAAAAGTCACTCTTGAGTTGTGACTTCTCACCTTTGTGTTTTTATATTGACTAGTATAATGCACGTGCTTTGCACGTGAACGTAAATGTTTTAAGTGTTGAAATTTTTATTGAATAGTAAAACTATGTGTTAATAAATAAAATTGTATAATAAGACTGCTTAAAAAGAAATGTATAAAGTAATTATTATTGTGTAGTTATTATAATTGAACGATTTTTTATAATGATTGCCCAATGTTAACCTTTTTAAATAAGTCCCCAAATCCAAAATTGTTCTTAAATAAACCGACAATTCTATAAGTTCTCTTAAATATGCCCCTCCAATTTGAAAGTTGTTAACTTAACCCTAAATTAACTAAGCTGCACTAATCTTGCTAGCTTTTTCCGATATTCCCCGGATAGTTACACTTGATACCGCAATATATTGTAATATTTACTTCTCATTATAATTATTTAATAGGATAAATTACTCTAAACCCTTATGAACTTTCAAAATTACATAAAACCCTAATGATTTTTCTATTTCAAAAAGATCCCCAATAATTTTTTGAATTTTGCGATAACTCCTATAAATTAGAACCAAAATGGCATAAAAGGCATTTTGAAAGTTTTGGGGGTTTGGTGTAATTTATCTAAAAGATATCGGGGCTTTCTACAAAAGTTATTAGGGTTTAGTATGATTTCGAAAGTTCATAGGGTTTACCGTAATTTGTCTTATTTAATATTATAATTCTTAGTTCAAGTAATACTATTAAAATAATTATACAGTCTATATAATTTAAAATATTTATCTAATTTATTTTTTATTATGCTCTTAAATAATTTAGTACTATAAATATTTTATAAATTTTTATTATTTTTTGTAAAAGGTTAGTTTTCAATCATTGCCAAGTATAGATTATTCAGTACCACGTAATAATCTTTGAGAAAATACTCTAAAAATAATATTAAATTATTTATTTAATTTATTTAACAATATAGTATAAATAAATAGTGTAATTCATAATTTATGTGATATTATTAAAATAATAACACTATTTATGTGATTCAAAGTTTATTCTATTTATTTTATTGCTCATTGAATTATAGTATAATTCTAATAGTATTTAGTAATATATTATTCTATTTATACTATCATTTTAATTATTTTATTATAATTCATAAATAATAATTATAATAATTTAATTGGTTACAACTAGTAATTTTGTATACTTATTTTATAAATTATTTTGTTTTATTCTTTTAAACAATTAATAGTTATAATATTATTGATATTATTTTGTTTTATATTGATATTCTCTTGTTTTTTGTGGTGATAAATCAGTGCAGTCACTGAGACATATATTTCGCTTATGACTGGGAATGGATTACTACAAAGACGAAATTAATTAGCAGAAATTCTTAATTAAGTAATTAAACTAGGTTAGTATTGTTCTTAAAATGACAAAAGGAAAAGTCACTCTTGAGCTGTGACTTCTTACCTTTGTGTTTTTCATATTGATATTCTCTTTTTTTTCTTTGTGGTTAGGGTTCAAAGATTAGAAATGCTTCATTTCGACGCGTCTTAATGAAACAACCTTTCAAACTTTAATGAACAAACTCCCTTTAGTTGTTTTTTTTCCCCAACTTCTAATGTTAATTTTAATTTTTAATGTTAAAGTTTTCCTTAGATGTCTCAAAGTGAAATTTTAATGTTAATTTCAAAAAGTGGAGTTTCCTCTCTTTTTTGTACATAAAACTTATTGCTAGTTGCACAGTTTACTTTCTACATTTTGTTAAGCTAGGAGTGGGTATGTCCACTTTTTAATTTTGTATATACATGTGTGCATCAGGATTGACTTTGGAGGATTAGCTCACTCTTGTTCCAGGTTTCAAATGACGCCAAACGACCTCTCTTTGATCTTGGCGAGAGTGAGTTCTCCTCCTTAGTCATTGCTCTGTAAACAAACCTCTTTTATCCGTAGTGGAGTTTGCTCTCTGTTTTGTACATAAAACTTATTGCTAGTTGACAGTTTAGTTTCTACATTTTGTTAAGCTAAGGTGTGGACCTCACCACTCTATCTCTTGAAATTTCATTTAAAATGGTACCATCTCATATACATCATTCTCTCTATATATATATATATATATATATATATATATATATATATATATATATATATATATATATATATATATATATATATATATATATATATATTTTTTTTTTGAATAGGGTGACTCGCCCTATGTTTGCGTCAAAAAAAAGTGGAATTGCAAAAGCTACTAGTTTTCTTGTGCATATATTGTACATAGGCCCCTTTGTAGCATGGTGTTTTGAACTTATCAGCCTAGTAGTTTTATCCTGGAGATATCCCATAAGTGATTTTTTTTCTCACTCTTTTATCATCAATTGAGGTAAAAGGATCATAAGAATTTTACTTAGATGGTCTATCTATATATGTTATATAAGTAAATAATGTACATGTAATCTAAAGTACTGTGCATTCAATACACAAAACGCCCCATATCATTGACAGATTGACATGGAGGGTTCATGTTTCATGTTATTAGAGCACGTGGAGACGATCTACGGTTTTTTTTCCCCCTCCTTTGCCTCTATTCTTCTTCCAAGTTTGATCACATACATTATTACTTATATTTTCCAGGTTCCAGGTTCGATTTTATTCGCTCTACAATTCTTTATTTTGTCTCTTTTTTATTCTGATTCATTGTTTTCTCGTCGTTTTTATTTTTTGTTTTTTGTTTTTTTTTTCCATTTGATTTTAGATCATTTTTCTCTGGTTTCTCTGGTCATCTGTTCCGCATACAGACAACCTTCATTTTTTTTTGGATATAAAGATGTGTTCCTGGATATGATCATATGTTACTGGATCTGTGACTGCTATGTTATTGAATAAGTAACTATTTTACATGTTAAAATACTAGGTATTCAATATTATATAAATACCCCATATCATTAAGAAATTGGTATGGAGGGGGTTCTTGTTCCTATTACATTTGTATATCTACTACTTAACCTCTAGATAAGAGTATACTTGTATAATGTTTGAGACATATGATCAATAGCGTGCATTTGACCATGGACATAATCGATTAAAAATGCAGTTGAATTTGGGGTTGGTACCATTTATATATACTGTTTATTTATATACAAGTCCTCAATAAATAAACCACCAAAATAGTATAATATCTTCTTTGAAAAACTTCATACCGGCTATCGTGCTATTTTAAAGGTCATTATGCAACTAACATTAGTTTAGAAGTATTATTAAGCTATTGTTTTATAAATTGATTAAGAATAAAAGTATCATCTTTCATATGATAACAAATTATTATTGTTATTGCTAAAAGGATTGTCCAAGTCTCTTTGAGCAACTTATCTACCTAATCTCTCGAAAATATTACGTTTTCCCCACCAAACACTGATCATTATCCAACAAAATATCCTACGTGTTCTCCTTTCGGAGGACTAAAACTGAATTAGGTCGTTTTAATCAATAATTTATGTACCCTAATGGCTCTTAACAAATGCATAATAACAACTTACGATATATAGTTTTCAATTATGCAAACCCAATTTCCTGCAAGCACATTTCATACACTTCAGATTTCAGAATACAAAATCACGATAATCTAAAAATAAAATAAAATACAAAATCACGAGTAAACTAAAATCAACGATTGGATTTTATGTTTGATAAGACTCGTTCATGTACAAGAGTTACATCCTGTATTTTAGTGCAAATAACTCATTTTGTCCCAGACAACTAAGTGTGCATATGATTGGGTTTGGAACTAAACAAGTGTCGTTTGCTAGGATCAAGTCACTCTAATCTAAAATAATAAACTAAAATATGATCAACTTTGTATGCATTTAACTATAGTTATCTAATCTGAAAAACAAACATTAGCCATGAGGAATTAGTAATACCTCATGTTTCACTCTTGTTGGAACATAACATTGTCTCTTCTTCTCATTCGAATCTAGTTAGGCTAAATTGCACTTCAATGCCATGTAGTTCCACCAACCTTGTACTTAAGTGACCTTTATTTTGAAACTAGCAAATAAATACTTCAGAGTATTTAAATATTATAGATAAATATCCCAAAGTTTCAAAATATTGCACATTGGTGCCCTCTTGTTTACCCAATGTTACATATACATACTCTCAGTTTGTAAATGGCTTCACTTAAATATCCTAAAGTTTCTAAAAATTATACTTTAGTACCCTTTGTTACGTGGTGTTCTTGGATGTGTAGAGAAACTAACTTTGGGGTATTTATCTATAATATTTAAATACATTGGGATATTTATTTGCTTGACTTTAAAATAGAAGTCACTTAAGTGCAATATTGGTGAAACTGTAGGGCATCTAAGTGCAATGTAGTTGGAATATAACAGAAGTTTTAGATTTCTTTTCGAATTGATGGACTGTAAGGTGGTGGGCTTTTATTGTGTCTACTAGAGGCATGTTTGTTTCACCAAAATAGGATGGAAATTGCTTGGAAACTCTCTGACGCATGCTTCTTGGAAAACTTTGGCCAAAAAATTTTCCTATTCTGTGGTTTGGTTCACAATTTATTTTAGCAAATCGTTTTCTTTAAAAAAGAGGTAAATGACATAAATTTGTGGAAATCCAATTTAGTGTTTTTATGGTGGAAATGACCAGACATCGACAGCTAACAATATTTAATGCCTCAATAATTAACACAACCCCCAACAACCCCAACCCCACCCTACTTTTCAATTGATGGTTTCTTTCCATCCAAACTGAGAGAAAGTAAAAAAAAAACTTATCATTTCTTGTTTAGGGGATTGATATGATAAAGGTTTTCCACCCATGATTCAATCATTTAAATAAAAAAAAATGTTACAAGAAAGAATTGGAAATGTGCAGAAATGGATTCTTTTTGGTGAAAATGAGTTTCCTTTATTTTATGGAGATGAACAAAGAGACCTTTACGCTCCCAATTATTTGTCAGTTCTATATTAGACCCCACACCTTTGTATTTTAAAAATAAACCACAAACCTACCAAGTCATTATAAGTAGCACCCCATATTTTTAAGTTATACTCCAAAACCAATTATTTTGTTCTAAACAACACCCCATTTCGTACAATTGTGGAGATTCGGGTTTGTAGGCCGAAATCTGCTTCCCATATTGTGGTCCGACCCATTTCTTTGAAGTCTATGGATTTAAGCCCATAGCATCTTGCTTCAGATAAATGGGCCGACTGTTGTCGAGATTCGTAGATGGGCCTCATTTACGGAAACAGTGCTTCTTCTATTTCTGTCAGATGTTTATCAAATCTGCCTTCGATCTTCACTGTTAGTCCAGCGCCTGCTACTCGAACTGAAGAAGAAAACAAAAGGGGGGCGAAATAAAAAACCCTAACCCTAGAAATCCATCAAAAGAGATCATGGCTGAAGGTGGAGGAGCGTCGTTAAAGGATCAGGGCAACGAGTTCTTCAAAGCTGGGAACTATCTCAAAGCCGCTGCCCTTTACACTCAGGCCATCAAGCTCGATCCCTCGAATCCCACCCTCTACAGGTTTTTTTTCCGATCTCTCAATTAAAGAGCTTGATCTATTTTTGTTCTTTCGTTTTCAAAAGATTGAATCGTTTTCAAAAGATTCAACTTTGCAAAGTGAACTCTACTCTAGCTTTTTTGATCATTTTGGTGTGGGGTCGATCTGTAGTTGTGAAGTGGAAGGTTTAGTATGTTAGGGTTAAGGGTTTGTAATTTCGATTATACAAAATTTAGGGTTTTTGAGTTTTGAGTTTTGATAAAACTATGCACCTCGAGTGTTACTATTGCAGTACTATGGTTGATGCTGCTTCACCTTTGCATGCTTGTTCATTGTATTGGGTTCTAACCATTTTGATTAAAAAAAAGGCCTTTTCCTGACTCCTGTAGACTCCGTCGAGCCTAAGAAGAGCTTAAACCTAAGTTTCGTGGAGACTGAGACATGTAAAAGTTATTTGGGTATGATACATTGAGTCTACAGGTGACAAATTTTGAGTAGGGCGTGTTGTACTTGTATCAGATCCGGCAAAGCTTCATTGTAGAAGTGCCTGTCTTACATAAGCTTAAATTCCTCTTTTTGTTGTTTTCTATATTCTAGTGTCATTTCCATATCCTATGTTTTAAAGAGTTTCCAGCCTAAGAAAAGCTTAAAAGTTAAATCCATGTTTCAAGGAGACGGACAAACCTAAATTATTTGGGCTTGTAACATTGGCACACGACGAAGTTCATTAAGGACGCATCACACCTGTATCTGAGACGACAAGGCTTCATGGTAGAAGTGTGTGTTACATAGGCTTAAATTCCTCTTTTTGTTGTCTCCTATATTCATTACCATATGCTATGTTTTAAAGAGTTTCCATGTCTCATGTCTGTGTGATATCCATATCTGGATCCATTTCCATGTGATATCCACATCAACATCCATGTCCGTGCTTCTTAAATTGGAGTTCGAATTCTATCAGAACTCCGCACTACGTGCTACATTCTGAGTGATGTAGAGGGACAGCGAAACAACCAAAGCCTTGGCGATATCTCAACTGGTAAGAATGCCCCGCACGTGGCATTTTCATACTGATGTATGTCACTTACTGTAAGTTGGCTGTACTTATGCTGTTTCTGTAATTTAAACTTTGGGTGGTGCTTGCAACATGTGTGTGCTGGTAAATGGATAGGCCTTTTTTTTTTTTGCAAATTAAAATTTCAAATGTCCCTTCTTCTTGTAATCGCCTGAACTGATTATTTACTGAACTTCTATTTCAACACCTAGTATACTTATATGCTTGTTTTTGTTTCTTTTTCCTTTTTCCTATTTTGTTTTGTTGTTGACAGTAACCGTGCAGCAGCATTCTTACATCTTGTCAAACTCAATAAGGCTCTTCTTGATGCTGAGACAACAATCAAACTAAACCCTCAGTGGGAGAAGGTATGTAGGGCATTTCCTTTTGAAACTTTGTTGTGTCTTTTTCATCGGGTCTTAATGTTAGTATCCAGATCGAATATTCATGCTGTCATCCAACTTTGTGACAATTTTCTTGTTCTTAGCTTTTACCACTGTCATTTGATACTATTTCAGGGACACTTCAGGAAAGGTTGTGTGTTGGAGGCAATGGAGAGACATGAAGATGTAAGTTCACAATTTCTATTTTTGCGTTTCTTACGGACTCTATAAAAGGCTGGCCAATCACATTTCTTCCCAATTAATGAATTTAAATATTTATATTTATACTTTATGATTCCTCTGTTTATAAATGAACTAAAAGGAATCGACATCATCTGGATATTGTAAGGTGTAATTCCATTTCAACCCTGATTTACCAATTGTCTGACATTTGGACTACCGGGATTTTGCGGAATTCAGCATATTTTGGGGATCTATTACTTCATGACCATAGATTATCTGTATAACTTGAAGGGACATTATTAGATAACTAATAAAGCATCCATAGTTTATGATTAAAGACATGTATGGAAAACCACTATAGCTTAAACTAAAAAGTTGACTTGGATGGATGACAATACCATAAACTACAAGGATAACAATAGACTGAAGGTAGCTCAAATTATGGATAAGAAAAATTAATGTGGTGCTGGAGACTGATGGGTGCTATGCGAAGAGTGCAGGATCTTAGTTAAAGAAGCAACTAGGGCAAAGGGTAGACGAAATAAGTGTTTACTGGGGGAGGATAAATTCCATGATACAATGTGCTAAACTGAGGTAGCCTTTCACGGAGTTAAACAGAGAACTAAGTAACTTTGTAGCGGATTTACATTTTGAATATAGACTTTGTTTATGCAATTGCTTCATAAGAAGGTTTATCAATTCTAAGGTCTCTGGTTTAATGGTCCTGGTGGTGATGAAAGATAGGATCTGTATCAAATTTTCACGATCAGACATAGAGGACATGTTTTTCTGCTCTTTGTTAAAGTGATTTTATAGTCTTTTGTCTTTTCATTTTCTTCTTACATTGCAGGCTATCATTTCATTTCAAGAAGCCTTGAAGTTTAATCCAAAGAGCGTAGAAGTATCCAAGAAGATCAAGAGGCTCACACAATTAGCAATAGAAAAGAAGCTAGCTGAAGAACGCGAGAGTATCCGGTCCAGCATTGATATGAGAAAATATTTGGATCCTCTGAAATCAGAAATTGTAAGTCAGTAATGAATGTTTTTGTTTGATTTTAGTTATCCAACATAACTTGTAACTTTCTTGCATCGTTTCATTACTTATCATGGTGATGACTTCCATGAGACAATCTAAATGGATAGGTCATCTTAATCAGTTAAAGTAAGTTTGATTCCTTTTCAGATGTAGCAAATATTATCAATTAATCTATGTCAATGTCACCTGCAAAATGAGTCATGACAGTTTGCATCTTAGCATCCAAAAGATGCATATGATTATTATATTCTCAATGTGCAACATTGTTCTCCATTTACTGGTTAGGCAAAGAATCGAGTAACACACTGGTATAAGAAAAAAGAAAAAGGTAACAAACTGCTAGATCTAGACTGAAAATGATACTTATCCTCTGTTAACTCTTGCACCTTGTATACAAGTATATGAAGGTTCTTACAACCTAAGCTTTCTTCAATGTCTCCTATAAATGGTTGCACTTAGCAGATGAGGTAATTTATTATTTATAACCCTATGCTTATGTAAACTAAATGTTAATGGTAATCAGGAATACTATTCCCATCATTAGCTTACTTGATTTATTGTTTGTAGTCTGGAAAACTTGGAGCTGTGGAGGAAAGTGAAGAAATCTTTTCTTTTGTTGTTGAAACGATGGAGTCAGCTATAAAAGTCTGGCATGAGACTGGAAAAGTGGATCCAAGAGTCTATTTCCTTCTCGATAAGCAGAAGACACAGACGGATAAATATGCCCCAGCTGTCAATATTGATAAGGTACTATGGTTGAGGCTATTATGACCTTGTTACAACTGTTTTTAGATTGAAGATAATAGATTCTATGATATGCATAAATCTCTTCAATAAATGAAGCCATTTAATTATAAATAAACAGTCTCCGAAGGTAACTTCTCCACAAGGACATAGTATGATTAATGTTCCTGTCTTATTTCCCCTTTGCTAGGCATTTGAGTCTCCAGAGACACACAGTAGCTGTTTCACCTTTTTAAGACAGTATGCAGAGGAGTCATTTTCTCGGGCTGCTTGCTTGGTAGCACCTAAGAGCATTATATCATATCCACAGGTATTCTATCTGACCTTGTTTCCTATCTTCTATTGAATATTCATCCTATGTCACAATCCCTCATTCAATGTTGTACAGGGGACCTCCTACTTGTATCATATTTGTCCACTATAAATTGGGAGAAAAGAGAATAGACAATAATGATTAGAAAAACACTAAAAGGGAGAGGCTCAGATTCATAAAGCTTAGCTAGTTTGCCTAATTTGAACACTCAGATCGTTGGAAACAAAATATATGTTGTCTATGTTCAAACATATGCAGGAGGCTTACTTCAGGCTTTGCAAGGGATCTTACTATCTTTATATTCTGTATTTTTATCTCTATAAATAAAAATGAACAGCTTGATGATTCCTTTGTAGGTTTGGAAAGGTCAGGGATCAAGAAAATGGAAGCATGGGCAGGGTGATGGCTTCTTTGTGCAATTTGAGTCACCTGTGCTGCGAAAGTTGTGGTTTGTTCCTAGTTCATCTGAGAAGGGGCAAACCTTGTGCAGGTATTTTTATATTCTATCTCCCAATACAGAAAGCTTCATTGGTAGTTTTTTTAATGGTACATCTCTCTATGAGATTCGAGCATTACTTACATAGACATCTAGGGGTGTTTGGTTGGTGGTAGAAACCTTGGAAATGGGTTTCTCCCCGCACCTTGGAAATGGGTTTATTTCTTTGTTTGGCTTTGGGAGAAGCAGTTTTGAGGAAATGGGTTTCCCAGATCCCATTAATTTCTTGGAAACCCATTTCCAAGTGTTGAGGTTGGAAATGCGCTGGAATTCTATTTTTTGCGATTAAAATGGTTAAAAGACGAGTTTAAATTCAAAACATTACCTATCTCCCCATTTTCCATTACAATGAATTCCTATTTTGAGTTTCTATCCAAACAATGGAATTACAAAGAAATCAATTTCCACCCCCTTCTTTTCCACTAACATATGCGAAATTATCGGTTTTGAGAAAGCTATGAAAACACTTGGAGAGGCTTTCTCAGTTGAAACCCTTTTTCTATAGTTATTGGAAAACAATCAGACAGGCTCTTAGTAGAACAACTATGATCCAAGACATCCTGAGCAACTCTTAATAATACGGGCATTCACTTATAACTCTCGAATTGCCCTAATTTTCATGTTCACATGCAACACTACTTCCGTGAATTCTCTACATGTCACTAGAGGTTACAGTAGTCATTGCCTTTGTTTGTGAAGATCCTTTCCTTCTTTAGTTGAGTATCTTACACTGTTCAGCCTTGTTTCTCTCAGGGACCCTGCAGTTTTGGATGTTAGTGCTCATGAAGTGCTTCCAAGGATTTTTAAGGAATCCGACTCACCTTTATGAGCACCCTTGTTGTTTTGAGACCAAAGATGGTTCCAAGAATGGTATAATATAAAGATCCACCCTCATCAAGCTTAATTAGAATATTGAGGATCGGTAATGACTGCAATGCAAAGAATTGCCACTATGGAAGGTATATCATTTTTGTATATCATTTCTGTAACTGTAGTGTAAACAAATTTTGCTAGTTGAAATCATCGCATGCTTATTTACTTGTAAGATCTTTGTCATCTTACGCGCATGCAAGTTAACCTGTGCTAGTAAGTTTTCCAGTCAATATTTGTAGATTGCAGATGAGTGGTTTTGGTTTAATACATGATTTGGTTCTTAAATGAATGTCGGGTTTGGCTGTGTTGTATAAACATTTTCTTCTTATTAGTAATGGAGTATTTATCTTGCTCATAAATTTCTCCTATTATCGCTTCATTCGCTTGTAATCTGGTACTGGTGCTTAAACGAGTGTAAATTGGAAGAATGCATTTAAGCTATACTTCAGATTGTAGTGATGGTAAGCAAAAAATTAGCATAGGCCTTAAATGCATAACTTCAGGAGCTGTAATCATATTTATAGGCAAGGTGGTGATTGTGAAGGATCAACTATCTGAGGAGGTTAGTAGCCTGAAAGATTATTGTGTTCGAGGCAATCTCTTGGGCAATTTATCTTCCTTATTTTAAATATTCCCGTCATTTTTTTTTCAAGTTCTATTAGTATTAGTAGTTATAATATAATATGTATCTAGTAATGTAGGTTTTCCATATTATTTTCAGTGAAGGTCCCCAGAAGGTTATTGTCTCTAATATTATCTAATTTGCAAGTTATGTTGTTTGTTTGGTGATGACATCACAGTAGAATGTTGCTCCATCGTCCCATAACCATTTGGGCTCCCAGAGCAATATGTTATTCTATTAAACCTCCCTTTTAATGTTGAGAATGTACTACTGCTGCCTCTAATGTGAGTTTATCTGAATCCTCCTTATAAAGCCATTTTAGATGTAGCACCCTCTTCTGCTTCCAACTTTGATAGAACATCAGCTGATGATGTTTGCAACTTAACACGATAATTTTGGTTTGTGTTTGAAGTAATGCCCTGCTAAATTGAACCCATGCTAATTTTGGTTCCTTATTAAAACTTCATAGGAATTGAATTCCGTGAAGTTTGGTTCCTTATTAAAACTTCATAGGAATTGAATTCCGTGAAGTTTGGTTCCTTATTAAAACTTCATAGGAATTGAATTCCGTGAAGTTTGGTTCCTTATTAAAACTTCATAGGAATTGAATTCCGTGAAGTTTGGTTCCTTATTAAAACTTCATAGGAATTGAATTCCGTGAAGTTTGGTTCCTTATTAAAACTTCATAGGAATTGAATTCCGTGAAGTTTGGTTCCTTATTAAAACTTCATAGGAATTGAATTCCGTGAAGTTTGGTTCCTTATTAAAACTTCATAGGAATTGAATTCCGTGAAGTTTGGTTCCTTATTAAAACTTCATAGGAATTGAATTCCGTGAAGTTTGGTTCCTTATTAAAACTTCATAGGAATTGAATTCCGTGAAGTTTGGTTCCTTATTAAAACTTCATAGGAATTGAATTCCGTGAAGTTTGGTTCCTTATTAAAACTTCATAGGAATTGAATTCCGTGAAGTTTGGTTCCTTATTAAAACTTCATAGGAATTGAATTCCGTGAAGTTTGGTTCCTTATTAAAACTTCATAGGAATTGAATTCCGTGAAGTTTGGTTCCTTATTAAAACTTCATAGGAATTGAATTCCGTGAAGTTTGGTTCCTTATTAAAACTTCATAGGAATTGAATTCCGTGAAGTTTGGTTCCTTATTAAAACTTCATAGGAATTGAATTCCGTGAAGTTTGGTTCCTTATTAAAACTTCATAGGAATTGAATTCCGTGAAGTTTGGTTCCTTATTAAAACTTCATAGGAATTGAATTCCGTGAAGTTTGGTTCCTTATTAAAACTTCATAGGAATTGAATTCCGTGAAGTTTGGTTCCTTATTAAAACTTCATAGGAATTGAATTCCGTGAAGTTTGGTTCCTTATTAAAACTTCATAGGAATTGAATTCCGTGAAGTTTGGTTCCTTATTAAAACTTCATAGGAATTGAATTCCGTGAAGTTTGGTTCCTTATTAAAACTTCATAGGAATTGAATTCCGTGAAGTTTGGTTCCTTATTAAAACTTCATAGGAATTGAATTCCGTGAAGTTTGGTTCCTTATTAAAACTTCATAGGAATTGAATTCCGTGAAGTTTGGTTCCTTATTAAAACTTCATAGGAATTGAATTCCGTGAAGTTTGGTTCCTTATTAAAACTTCATAGGAATTGAATTCCGTGAAGTTTGGTTCCTTATTAAAACTTCATAGGAATTGAATTCCGTGAAGTTTGGTTCCTTATTAAAACTTCATAGGAATTGAATTCCGTGAAGTTTGGTTCCTTATTAAAACTTCATAGGAATTGAATTCCGTGAAGTTTGGTTCCTTATTAAAACTTCATAGGAATTGAATTCCGTGAAGTTTGGTTCCTTATTAAAACTTCATAGGAATTGAATTCCGTGAAGTTTGGTTCCTTATTAAAACTTCATAGGAATTGAATTCCGTGAAGTTTGGTTCCTTATTAAAACTTCATAGGAATTGAATTCCGTGAAGTTTGGTTCCTTATTAAAACTTCATAGGAATTGAATTCCGTGAAGTTTGGTTCCTTATTAAAACTTCATAGGAATTGAATTCCGTGAAGTTTGGTTCTTTATTAAAACTTCATAGGAATTGAATTCCCGTGAAGTTTGTTCTTTATTAAAACTTCATAGGAATTGAATTCCCGTGAAGTTTGTTCTTTATTAAAACTTCATAGGAATTGAATTCCCGTGAAGTTTGTTCTTTATTAAAACTTCATAGGAATTGAATTCCCGTGAAGTTTGTTCTTTATTAAAACTTCATAGGAATTGAATTCCCGTGAAGTTTGTTCTTTATTAAAACTTCATAGGAATTGAATTCCCGTGAAGTTTGTTCTTTATTAAAACTTCATAGGAATTGAATTCCCGTGAAGTTTGTTCTTTATTAAAACTTCATAGGAATTGAATTCCCGTGAAGTTTGTTCTTTATTAAAACTTCATAGGAATTGAATTCCCGTGAAGTTTGTTCTTTATTAAAACTTCATAGGAATTGAATTCCCGTGAAGTTTGTTCTTTATTAAAACTTCATAGGAATTGAATTCCCGTGAAGTTTGTTCTTTATTAAAACTTCATAGGAATTGAATTCCCGTGAAGTTTGTTCTTTATTAAAACTTCATAGGAATTGAATTCCCGTGAAGTTTGTTCTTTATTAAAACTTCATAGGAATTGAATTCCCGTGAAGTTTGTTCTTTATTAAAACTTCATAGGAATTGAATTCCCGTGAAGTTTGTTCTTTATTAAAACTTCATAGGAATTGAATTCCCGTGAAGTTTGTTCTTTATTAAAACTTCATAGGAATTGAATTCCCGTGAAGTTTGTTCTTTATTAAAACTTCATAGGAATTGAATTCCCGTGAAGTTTGTTCTTTATTAAAACTTCATAGGAATTGAATTCCCGTGAAGTTTGTTCTTTATTAAAACTTCATAGGAATTGAATTCCCGTGAAGTTTGTTCTTTATTAAAACTTCATAGGAATTGAATTCCCGTGAAGTTTGTTCTTTATTAAAACTTCATAGGAATTGAATTCCCGTGAAGTTTGTTCTTTATTAAAACTTCATAGGAATTGAATTCCCGTGAAGTTTGTTCTTTATTAAAACTTCATAGGAATTGAATTCCCGTGAAGTTTGTTCTTTATTAAAACTTCATAGGAATTGAATTCCCGTGAAGTTTGTTCTTTATTAAAACTTCATAGGAATTGAATTCCCGTGAAGTTTGTTCTTTATTAAAACTTCATAGGAATTGAATTCCCGTGAAGTTTGTTCTTTATTAAAACTTCATAGGAATTGAATTCCCGTGAAGTTTGTTCTTTATTAAAACTTCATAGGAATTGAATTCCCGTGAAGTTTGTTCTTTATTAAAACTTCATAGGAATTGAATTCCCGTGAAGTTTGTTCTTTATTAAAACTTCATAGGAATTGAATTCCCGTGAAGTTTGTTCTTTATTAAAACTTCATAGGAATTGAATTCCCGTGAAGTTTGTTCTTTATTAAAACTTCATAGGAATTGAATTCCCGTGAAGTTTGTTCTTTATTAAAACTTCATAGGAATTGAATTCCCGTGAAGTTTGTTCTTTATTAAAACTTCATAGGAATTGAATTCCCGTGAAGTTTGTTCTTTATTAAAACTTCATAGGAATTGAATTCCCGTGAAGTTTGTTCTTTATTAAAACTTCATAGGAATTGAATTCCCGTGAAGTTTGTTCTTTATTAAAACTTCATAGGAATTGAATTCCCGTGAAGTTTGTTCTTTATTAAAACTTCATAGGAATTGAATTCCCGTGAAGTTTGTTCTTTATTAAAACTTCATAGGAATTGAATTCCCGTGAAGTTTGTTCTTTATTAAAACTTCATAGGAATTGAATTCCCGTGAAGTTTGTTCTTTATTAAAACTTCATAGGAATTGAATTCCCGTGAAGTTTGTTCTTTATTAAAACTTCATAGGAATTGAATTCCCGTGAAGTTTGTTCTTTATTAAAACTTCATAGGAATTGAATTCCCGTGAAGTTTGTTCTTTATTAAAACTTCATAGGAATTGAATTCCCGTGAAGTTTGTTCTTTATTAAAACTTCATAGGAATTGAATTCCCGTGAAGTTTGTTCTTTATTAAAACTTCATAGGAATTGAATTCCGTGAAGTTTGTTCTTTATTAAAACTTCATAGGAATTGAATTCGTGAAGTTTGTTCTTTATTAAAACTTCATAGGAATTGAATTCCGTGAAGTTTGTTCTTTATTAAAACTTCATAGGAATTGAATTCCGTGAAGTTTGTTCTTTATTAAAACTTCATAGGAATTGAATTCCGTGAAGTTTGTTCTTTATTAAAACTTCATAGGAATTGAATTCCGTGAAGTTTGTTCTTTATTAAAACTTCATAGGAATTGAATTCCGTGAAGTTTGTTCTTTATTAAAACTTCATAGGAATTGAATTCCGTGAAGTTTGTTCTTTATTAAAACTTCATAGGAATTGAATTCCGTGAAGTTTGTTCTTTATTAAAACTTCATAGGAATTGAATTCCGTGAAGTTTGTTCTTTATTAAAACTTCATAGGAATTGAATTCCGTGAAGTTTGTTCTTTATTAAAACTTCATAGGAATTGAATTCCGTGAAGTTTGTTCTTTATTAAAACTTCATAGGAATTGAATTCCGTGAAGTTTGTTCTTTATTAAAACTTCATAGGAATTGAATTCCGTGAAGTTTGTTCTTTATTAAAACTTCATAGGAATTGAATTCCGTGAAGTTTGTTCTTTATTAAAACTTCATAGGAATTGAATTCCGTGAAGTTTGTTCTTTATTAAAACTTCATAGGAATTGAATTCCGTGAAGTTTGTTCTTTATTAAAACTTCATAGGAATTGAATTCCGTGAAGTTTGTTCTTTATTAAAACTTCATAGGAATTGAATTCCTGAAGTTTGGTTCCTTATTAAAACTTCATAGGAATTGAATTCCGTGAAGTTTGTTCTTTATTAAAACTTCATAGGAATTGAATTCCGTGAAGTTTGTTCTTTATTAAAACTTCATAGGAATTGAATTCCGTGAAGTTTTTCAAAATTAGCCATTTTCGACCGGTTTACCAAGTGGCTGAAACTAGGTCGAAAATGACAAATAAATACCAAATAGGTCGTTTTACAAATAAAATCCTAATAGGGTCTAAAATGATATACATGAACAAAACGACCGGATTAAAGTTTTCAATTTGAAGAAGCCAAAAGAAAAAAAAAAAAGAAATCTTCTCAATTGCACGGCTACTAATTACGACAGGTTGAAGATATTGTAAAGTGGGAATAAAATGTGAAGAAAAGTTGAAGAGGAATTTAAATAAACCTTTGAAAAATAAGAGGAGCTCCCTTGCTTATATATTGGAGGGTTTTTCTTGAAAACACATTTAAAATAGATCAAATCGATAAAAATCACAATTGAAGTTTTTATATGTAAACCACTTTATAGGTTGGTTTAGTTTCAATTAGTAACTTTTGTCAAATTATGCTTAATTAATATTTTAATTATCTAAATTATCCTTATTAATTATACGTATAAATGGTGAACACATGTTAGACACATATAATTAATGAGAATAACTTGGTTATTTTGGGTATTAATTCACTAGAAGTTGATAAAAGTGGTTGATTGAAAACTAAAATCACTTATAAGATGATTTACATAAGAAAAAAATTTTCAAAGGTGATTTTTATTGATTCGAAAATACTATTTTAAAGATGATTTTTATGAAAAAAAAAAGCTCGATATCAGATTAATGTACAGCTAATGAAAATGCATAGGATTCTTTCAGTAAAACTGTAGCTGTTCTGTGTCCGTAGGATGCTGTTTTTGTTTCGTTTCTTTGTCGGATTCCTGGCCCCCGCCGTATAAGTCACTTCGAAATCAATTTCCCGGATCATCACTTCTCAGCTGTTTCGTGTTCTATCACCAGCAGCAGATCCCCCACCTTGAAAGATAGAGGAGATGCTGATGTCCCCGCTGTCGGTCCGAAGGCGTAAGTTGCCAAAAACTGATTATTTAAATTAATTTATAACATTAAACTTTAATCCTCCAAGTAAAAAGCCAAGCAAAGATAAAGACGTGACTTAGTATCTACTAATTAAAAAAGCAATAAAATAAAAAATAAAAATAAAAAAAACCTCCCGCTATCACACCTCTCTCTCTCTCTCTCCTCTCGATCTCTCTCTCTCTTCGTCTTTTTAAGTCTCGTGACGATGAATCCATTTTCTTTTTAAACTCTGAGCTCCTCAATGATTTCAACCTTTTTGAATCCTTTGCCGCCTCTCTAATTTCTCTAGTTCACAATGAGAGGGGAGAGAGAGAGAGACAGAGAAGCGAGCTGTTCTTGTTCTAGCTAGCTCTCTCTAGCTTCAGATTTGAGCTGCAGAATGTGGGGATTAGGGTTAGGGTTCTTTCTTGATTGATCCCGAGACCTCAGATCCAGGTGCGATTTCTTGCTGCATTTCTTGAAACTTCACTTTGAAACTGTTTTGTGCTGTGATTTGAGCTTTTCTTGGTCGAAATCATCTGATTTTACTAATGTAATTATGGAAATATTTCTTCGAGCTGAAATGCATCTTCAGCTCAAATTAATAGCTTTTATTGCAAAAATTACGTTTTTTCTTCTTTAAATTGATTATTTTTGGCAATTATTAGCTGGATTGAACGAAATTAGGAAGTTGAAGCGGAGCTTGATTAGGACAGTACAGTAGAGTGTGAGAAAGAAAGCTGTTGGTACCAAAATGGAACAATATGAGGTATTGGAGCAGATTGGGAGAGGTGCATTTGGTTCTGCTCTTCTTGTGAGGCACAAGCTCGAAAAGAAAAGGTGAGCACTGAAGGAAATAGCTGGAAATTTTTTAATATTTGTCTCTTTTTGCTAGATTCATGCGACTATTTCCCTTTGTTATTAAGCTTGTTAATTCTTGTAGGTATGTTTTGAAAAAGATTCGCCTTGCTCGCCAGACTGATCGATGTCGAAGGTCGGCCCATCAAGAGGTATACTCAGACTTACTTGTTCTTGAACTAAAGTGCACTGCAAATTTAGGCCAAGAAATTGGTTACTTGTTGATGGCATCTGATATGAGAAAATTGATTGTTGGTAGTACTTGAGACAATTAAAGGGTACTAATAGGGATTAATATAATCTACTTCGTCTATGATGTGGGTGTCTATAAGTGTTAGACCAGATTGGATATGTCTCATTTGTGAGAAATGCTTCTAATTGCAAAGTGGTTCCCCAAGTTTTTGGTCTTTGCTCATGAAATCTTTCTATGACTTAAGTTCCTTTGATTATCTAAAATTGCACTCTTACAACTTGAAATTTTATTTTATTATTTGTCCGAAGTTTCTTCTAAACGATGCTATACCTAGAATTATAGATGAACAAATGATATATGATTTATACCCCCAAATAGTTTATGACCTTTTCTGTTCCATTGAGTACTTTATTTGCCAAGTGCTAGAAAGTTCCAAGACTATAGCGAGAAGTTTAATAATTTATGTTGCGAAATATGGGTAACTAGAATTTCCGTTTGTCACTTATTTATTTATATTGCTTTTATTCCCATTAAACAGCTATAGGATTCATTTCTCCAAGTTTCATGCTTATGCAGATGGAACTTATTTCTAAAGTAAGAAATCCATTTATTGTGGACTACAAGGATTCTTGGGTAGAAAAGGTCAGTGCTTTTCTTACCTTGAAATCACATGAGAAATATCTTGTTCCCATTTTTTCTTATTATATTCATTTCGTGTGCATGCGGTAACGGCAAGAATGAATCTTCTTCCGTGTATGATGTAACATTTTAAGTTGAATATGGAAAGCTAGATTTTATTTTTACCCTATAAGGTAGCTTGCTGCTAAAAATTATTTTCTTTTCCTTTTTCTTCTGGAACACTATGTTTTCTTGAATTTCCAAAGGCTTCTAGAGATTATCTTGGAAGTTGGTCTACTTTTTAGTTGATAACCTACAAAACTCTTCATATGGTCTTCTAGGATTTTATTATAGCATGTATGGGTGGTGACGAACTATGCTATTCCAGATCTGATGAAGAAAAATACTTGCTGACCATCTCACTTGTGCTATTTCTAAGTAATATCTGTTCATGAAACCCATCAAGCTGTTAATATTTCTGAACTTCTGTTACTTACAAGCAGAGCCTTGTGACTTGAATATTTTATTTCTGGTTTAGCTGAACTTCATTCAGTTTTCAACTATGCAATTTGTCAAATCACACTGCAGAAATCATTAATGTATCCTTGATTAAGTAGTGAACTCATAGACATGTTTGCTTTCAGGGCTGCTATGTATGCATTATCATAGGTTATTGTGAGGGAGGGGATATGTAAGTTTCTTCTTTCAGTCAAATATCTATCTTTGGATGATCTCAATGTTTAAATTGTGTAACTGATTGTTCTCCACCATGTTGAATAGGTCTCAAGCTATAAAGAAGGCCAGTGGAACTCTTTTCCCTGAGGAGGTCGTTTACTTAAACGGATTCATTTATCCTCGTTGCATGCACATGTTTGCATGCCTTCCTGTCTATGTGCATTTGTCCTTTCACGGCCTATAACAGTGATCTGAATCTAGCATTAACATCATAATTTTTTATACTTCTTTGTCATCTGTGTACAGAAGCTTTGTAAGTGGCTTGTTCAGCTCCTTATGGCTCTAGATTACTTGCATATGAATCATATTCTTCATCGGGACGTTAAGGTCAGTGCTAATTCTGTGGAATAAAGCTATTTTATTGTTCAGAGTGCTAGTTGCTGTTTATTGATAGCGTCATAAATTGCTTCAGTGTTCGAACATTTTCCTGACACGAGATCGGAACATACGGCTTGGTAAGTGATTCTCTAAAGACTGCATCATGATTAAGTTAAATTGCAAGTCCCCGACTCCCCAATGAGTTAAATGCTACCATCCCTGTGAGTAAATATTTCTTTGGAAATTGCCATTAAATGCAGGTGACTTTGGGCTCGCTAAGATGTTGACTTCAGATGAGTTGGCCTCTTCTGTGAGTGCTACACCTTGTGTTGTTAATTCTTACAATTAAATGTGGTTGCCTTTCTAACAAATGCAGGCTGCTAACACAGGTAGTTGGAACACCCAGTTATATGTGCCCAGAGCTTCTAGCTGACATACCTTATGGTTCTAAATCTGATATTTGGTCTTTAGGTAATATATTCTATTTCTTCTTCTCATTAATATAAAACTCCCTTCTTATGGTTTGAGTCTCTAATTATTTTTTTTTTTAAAATTATAATCTTCAACAATTCAGGTTGTTGTATATATGAAATGACTGCATTGAGGCCTGCATTCAAAGCTTTTGTAAGTTGCAGTTACCCTTTTTTTGCTTAAGTCATATATGTCACGTGCATTGAATGGTGTTTTGAGGTTGTGCTGGGGACTTGGATTTGTTTTTGAAGTGATTGGTGGGTGCGTCATGGATGAGGAGGAAACTGCATGGGGGTTGTGTGATGAAATGAAGAGGCAAGTCGGCACTAAGGCTCGAGACTAGAGAGCTCTAATAAGATATTAGAGGACATAATGGGTTTCCTTATTTACCAAATAAAATAATATAGTTTCAGTTGTAATGTTCAATGGATATACCTTGATTAGTTATAAGAAAAAGAACATGTGATTTCATGGGGCAAATATAAACACAATGATTTTAAGATGGATATGGAAATATAAAACCTTTTATGGGTAATATTGAAATTTGTCTAGATCATCTGAGTCGCTAATGCACCAAATTTCTCTATTCAATGTTGATTTTTTAATTGCCAGACATTGTCTTGGATACTTGGCTTTCCAACAAATTGTATAGGTAGTATATAGACAATGTTTTCATACTCAAAACAGACAAGTTAGTTGGGCAAGGTATCACTCTTTCAAGTAAGAGGTATTGAGTTTGATTTCCACCATCCACAATGGGAACATGCTATGCTGGGGAGGGGGGCATTACATGCTTGAGGGTTACACGGATGCTTGAAGAGGCCCAGACAACATTGTCAGTAAAAAGGGACTGTCTTTCCATTAATGTCTTAATGGACTGAAAACAGTTTGATCTGCATGCATTACTATTATTATTATTATTATTATTTGTTAATCACATAGATAGTTAATGCTGCCACTAGAAATAGCAATCCCTGTCCTGCATCTGATGATCAACACCTCAAATTCACTTTCTGCTTTTTGAGCAGGATATGCAAGGTCTGATAAACAAAATTACCAAGTCTATAGTAGCTCCTCTTCCAAGTACATATTCCGGTGCATTGTAAGTTTTTCCTTTTGGGGTTCAATTTCCTTATTTCGTAAGTTTTTTTACCCTCCTAAGTACATTTTCTGATACATTTGTAATTCTTTTATTCTACAGTAGAGGTTTGATTAAAAGCATGCTCCGGAAAAGCCCAGAACACAGGCCAAGTGTATGTATTGACCAAAAATTATACTTTTATTTCTCATATTTCAATTTCTCTCTTCAATAAATTTTCATTTTCCAGGCTGCAGAACTGCTTAGGCATCCACACCTCCAACCATTTGTGATTCAAGTCAATCTCAAGTCCAGTCCCACTTATAACTCTCTTCCTGTCCCTCACCCTGTTAGCAGTCACATAAAGAAAATCAGGTTTCATAACAACGAAGATGATTCTGTGATGAAGGGCAAGGAGAAGAGGCACTCATTGGGCAATGAGAGGATCTTGAGAGAGGATCGACCTTCCATTGATCAGGATTCAATAAGCTCGACCAGAAGTGTTAAATATCATCCAGATAATCTGAACCAAGGCATGAAAGATTTGTCAGTTGGCAGTAGTCAAGTTGGAGATTCAGGTCTTGCTAAGGCTACAAATGTTAAGCCAAGTGTTACTAAGACTGCTAGGTTTACTCCTTCCAAAACCTTTACTACTCCCAGGAGGCAATCAGAACCAGCAAAAATCACGTATACTGGACCAAATCGTAAATCGGTATGTTCTCTATCTAATTTAACTGGCAAAGTTCATTATGTACGCTTCTATTTCATTGTGAAATTGCCTAAAAAATCCTGCTAATTGAAAGGCTTAATTGACATCCTTACAGCAATGTCACTTTTTTGTATAATCTTTTATCAGTGACATTTTGATAATACAATAGAACTACAATGATTTGACAATTAATTTCTTGAAGTGAGAAAGTATATTAACTAGTAATTGATGAATGCGCGGAACATTCAACTTATTTTATAAGACATGCAATTTTATGTCCTGTACCCATGTGATCATGCCTATAATTATACTCTTGTCAAGCCTATATGTATTTACATTATACCTTCAATGTCAATAATGCTCATTTCAAATCTTACCTATTTTGTTAAATTTGCAGCCATCAAGAACTCCAGTAGACAGATTGGCCCACCCCAACAGAAGAGCATCACTTCCCATGTCTTCATTCAAAACGCCAGCTACAAACCACAATGAAAAAATTCTCCGTAGACTGGAGTCTCCTGATGTTTCCGTAAATGCCCCTCGCATCGATAGAATCCCTGAATTCCCATTAGCTTCGTCAGAAGACCCCTTATCCACCCGCAAGATTTATTCAGCCCATGGTTCATTTTCTACTACACCAAACTACACCGATCGCTCCATAACCAAAGACAAGTGTATGGTCCAGATATTTACAGCAGATGGGGACAGAAGTGATTCTTCAGGAAGAAATCCTTCAGCTGGTGATGCTTCAAGTAGGGGATCATCGGATTCAAGGAGGAGATTTGATACTTCATCATATATGCAGAGGGCACAGGCTTTAGAGGGGCTGCTAGAGTTTAGTGCACGGCTTTTGCAGCAGGAGAGGTTTGAAGAGCTTGGGGTCTTGTTGAAGCCTTTCGGACCTGAGAAGGTTTCACCGAGGGAAACAGCTATTTGGCTTTCGAAGAGCTTCAAAGAGACAGCAAGCTGACCATTATGAAATCTCATGGTGTAAACTAGGGTTTGTAATCTACTCCTTTTATTAGATTTCATGCACTCCATGAAAGGTAGATGGATAGGCTGACAGTCGAAGCTTGTTGCTTAAGTTGTTGTAGCTAGCAGATTTATGCTGCTTTTGTAGTGTAATTTTTGCCATTTTCCTGTATGCAAGTTTCTCCATTTTGTTTGCACGTGATTTAATATGATATGGAAAATGGAATGTTATCCAAAATTATAAGGCCTACTAGGAGACAAGTGAGTTGGCAGATGATGTCTTTCTCAATATTTTGCTCATTATGTGATGTACGTCACAATATAGGATTTCTTCAAAGCAAGGACAATTCTTGTATTTTACAAGTAGTAAATTGGAAATGTTGACCAAATATTAACTCCAATTCTTCACATCAGTGTTACTAATATGGTACAGGGCTGTGATAGAAATTTTAAAAAAACGATCTTGTTTGGATTTCTAAAGTGAAGATATTATACATGGAAGATTTTAATAAATTGTCACCAAATAAAATTTGGCAATGCTCATTTATTTGAAATTTGAACCTCAGCATCGAAGGCAGTTCGGGTTCACATTGACACACTGCACAATTTGTAGCAAGGCAGAAAAACTTCTGTTCTTGCTACCTAATGCATTAACTTACCTAATTGTAGAGGGAAAGATGAACCTCACCAGGCCCATCAACTTACAGCAACATATCCCACTGAAAATTGGCACCAAAGTTGGATATTCGTAAATGTGTATTTGCATAAAATAAATACTAAAATTCACAAATTTGCAACATGCCCTCAACAAATTTCTCATATCAACAGCACAGTGCTATCCGCCAAATAGGGAGTTGAAAAAGGCTGACTCATCTTCAACTTGATAGAGCTTCTATGAGTTCAGCTTGTTTATGACGTACTACTGGCTTCAGTGTCAGGCCCCCTGAAAGCAGTCGTGTGCTCATTGCCATTTCTAGGAGAAGAAACTGTTGATGATGAGGATGACTCGGGGGGTTAGGACAGCTGGCGGGGGTTGTCTTTGTGATTGGTTCCTGAAACTTTGGGTGCTTAGAGGAGGGGATAGTTCTGGAGCTTGTGGTGCTTGATGATTTCCTTGTCCAGCTTCAGCAAGTTTTCTTAAGAGGTTCATAACTACTGGAACAAACTTTGATGATATTGAGAGAATTCCTGGAAGCTGCAATGTCAACATAATAAGAAGTTAGATGATCAAAAAATGGAAAACATAATAAGCATTAGAAGCAAGACATAGATGAAACTCTGATTCATACTGTTGTAAATTCATGACTGAAAGATTACACACACCCATCGGGTGTCAACAACATAACAAGCATTAAAAGCAAGACATGTCAATTTCTTACCAAAAACAGGAAAATAAATGCACTCATTTTGGAATTTATTATCATCTAAAAATTATACAAAATTAATTCCACCCAAAGCCTATTCCTAAGACAGGTGAGCACCGGTATGTGAAAGATCTGGATTTCGAGTACAAAACTATGTTCTAGCAAGACGCAGGCGCCACAAAATGTTTTCTTTAACAATGAAGCACAAGGTGGACGTGAAGAGGATTTCTTTTGAGAATAGTGAAGTACATTGAATAGAAAACACAAATCGAAAAATTGTTTTTTTAAGCCTATATACCCCGAAAGCCTTAACCTTCTTGTCATCATCAAAACTCAAAATCCTAGACGAACCATGGAGGTTAAATTGATGGCCACAAGTTCAAAGAGCCCAAGTAATGTCCAAGGAACTAAACTACAAGGTCACTGAGCCTGAATTCATAGGCAAAATCTTGAGTGTGCGCAACCATCAGTCAAGTCTATGACCAACAAGACCATCAAAGGGACCAAAGGGAAGAAGTGAGAACGGAGAGGAGAGAAGAGAAAAGAAGAGTAAGGATCAAAGCATGTATACACTTCAGCAAAAGGAAATTACCTGCTTTGTGTTAAGAAGGGGTTTTCTTCCTATGATCCCTTTATTCTTCTACTTAATATATGTACTCATCATACTTCCAAGGATGGTAACTTCATCCATGTCTTCACTATCATTATAAGCTATGGCTACACATGACATGACAAAGCATGTTCATGGTAGTTCTGAAAGTCACAGTTTCTAAGGGGGGTTAGTCAAATAGAACTCAAAACTAGAAATAGGATAATTTGTGGGATAAAATTTTTAAGTGTTAGTCAACTAGAACAAAATTTTACAGTGTTAGTCAACTAGAACTCTAACAAAACTAGAACTGGGATAATTGTACAAAATTATTCCACTTTTTTATTTTTCTATACAAAAATTAGAGTTCAAGTCTCTCAAATTATCCTAAGTTTTAGCTTGGAACTAGTGGTAAAAACTAGAACTCCTATTTCTTTTATTATTTTTTATTTTTATATTTCTTTTTTTCTTTACTTCTTTCCTACTATGGTCATCACCATCATTAGACCATCTTGAGTCGGATCGGACTCATCTCCTCTTAGTCGCTCTCGATATTTTCTTTTTACCGAATATTATAATTATATAATTAATTTAAAAGTAACGATTGTGTCAATCCATAATTTATTAAACAATAAAATTGAGAGATGAGGGAAAGAGATCTCATGGAGCAAAAAGGAAGGTAAATGTGAATTTTTTAAGTCTTGTATTATAGTAATAATTAAAAATAAAAAGCTACAACATATATTATAATAATAATTGTCAATATCTTATAGTCTAACCAAAAGTTATTTACTAGTAAATAACATTCTCGTAAATAATTATCAATCAATAATAGTAAGTCTAAAATACATAAATAGTATTTATATCCTCAAAATGCATAAATATATACTTCATGATTATAAAAATTTATCCCACATTAATTTATCAAAATATCCCGCTTCATAAAATTATTCCTATTTATCCCACTAAAATATCCCACTAGCAAAAAATTGTTCCACTTTAATAAGTATCCCACTTCACATGAAAATGTCCCAAGTTTCACAGCTTTGGCCCATAAAATAAGATTTTCTACATCCCAAATCAGCACAACTTTAACAAGAAATTGATTTTTCTTACCGCACCATTGCGAAATTCTCCAGCAATACCAAGTTGTACCCACAGAGCTCTTGATAATAAAAACAGTACAAAAATCACCCCAAGGTATAAAGGATTCCTGCAAGACAGTAAATGAAACCAGCTACAATTGGCAAATTTTCTATTTGCAAAAAGTAATTTCTGTTCTTTTCTTTCCTATTTAACCTCATGAACTACCCGTCAAATGAAATTGGTAATAGTTGGATGAGAATGTGAATAGATGATGAACATTACTTCAAAAGCACCATAAATTCATTGAACCCAAGGATTGCAATTGCAAGAAGTGCCCATGGAGGAGGTAGCCAACTGCTACTGCGCTTGTGAGCTTCCTGAAAAACAATGAGGTTATGCATTAATCTAAACATTGTAAATAAAAATATATAGCCCAGGACTTAAAAATAGGTGCCAGGATATGGCGGGAACTGCAAAAGGACGCCTTAACATCGGAAAACATCTCAACATGATGGAATGAAAAAAATACTTAAAAAATGTGTTACGGTCTATCAACAAGAAAATAAATAAATAAATGCCTTTACGATCACATAATTGTTAGCCACACTCTTAATAGCTCAGTTTGATGCAACTTCTATTTATCACAAAATTTAATCTCACACAAGAACTGTGTGTAGAAAGCCTTCTAGAAAGGTGCACTCATAGCCTAATCATGTCAATGGAAAATCATTAAGATTAAAGAATAATGGACTTCTGATTTTGCCTTGTAATTGCTAATAATAAGTCCATATAATTTCTATGGAGAAGGCAGTAGTTTAACTATATAATTACTGCATAAATAGCAGTAATGTATATATATAACACTACAGAAATGACAGTAATTAAAAATGTATACCTGTGAAAATATTGCTTGCGTGACTGTGTACTCTGTCTCTGTTTTGAATTGTCTCCACAAAGACTTGCATTGCACTGGTGTGATTAATGTATTCTTTGGAGGAACCTGGACCACACAAACAGCGTGACATGTTTTATGCACTAGAATACTTTATTTCTTGCATAAAGTAGAAACTGAGATGTATCAAATAGAACCTCTTCCCATGAATTTGACGCAAGTGGATCTGTATTAGTTGCAACTCCTCTCTTTCTGGAGGCAGGAGCATCAGTGAGAGCTGAATTGAGAATGGTTTCTATCTCATCTGATTTCTCATCCAAACGAATAGCAGCCATCACAGATAAATGCTTCAGAGCCTGCAGAAGTTCTCCTTTGTTAAAAAGCAGGCAGATCACATGGTAGGAAATTCATAAATATACTTATAGTAACCAGCAAAATGTATTATTCGAAATACTCGGGCAATGCTTAAAAAAAAAATTAAGATGTGGAGTCAATGAAAATGTAAAATTGTGAGATACCGCTGCACGGGCTTCCTTTGTGATCCTACGAATGTCCTCCTTTCCTGTCCATACTCTTGGCATCGAGTCTTTATCATGGCTAAATATAGTTGAGAACCTGCAAATAGCATGATGATGACAATTGTATGTAAAGTCACAGAAGCAGATATGGTTCAAAGAAATCCAGAGAACAGGCTAGGTACCTGTCCTTTATATGGATCAAAACCTTGCCTGCTTCTTCCCTAGACTTCTTTTCTACCACGTTCCTTGCATATTCCTTCAGATTTACAAGCATTTCATCAAAAGATACTTAGTCCAATTCGAAGCCAGAAAGAGAATTTGAGAACCCTGAAACAGCCTTCTCGGTTTCATGTTTATAAAGCTTTCTGATACTTGCCCAAGTATCTATTCCAGAAGCATCAAATAGGGATTCCACAGGTTCGGATAGAGCTTCAGTCAGGTTTTTCTGCAGGAAATTACTCTCCAATCAAAATCCCGTTGCAAATATTAAGTGAACCGTTGAGAACCTGTCAAGCCTAGAGAGATATATGCTTGAAGACAGATGGTAATGAAATAATTATCAACATTAATAGATTGGAATTGATTTGAAATTATTTTCTAGAAGATGTATATAAACCTCATAACCAGCTGACAACTCTGACAATTTTGCACTGCGGATAGAAACACCATGTGCTTGGATATCACGGACAAGTTTCTCTCGGACTTTGGAAGTATCCCAGTCTGCCTGCTTAATTACGATGTCTACAATGCAAAACACCACAACAGATGACGTCAGTCATATCATTTCTACTGGCAAGAATATAACATGAATATCCTAAAACTGTGATGCCATATGCGTCAAGGTCCACATAAATACAGGGAATGCTAATAGCTTGAAATTGTAAAAGCCATCATAAATAAGCAATGAGAAGGAAACACCATAAGAAGAATTCCACTTTCAAGCCTTATCTTATATGCCAAGTTTGGTCCCTCGAATCTAGATATACCAATTTACTCTTATTAGGACATCAACTTCCCTCTCTATTTTTTCCATGACCTTCATCCACTCCTCTTTACAGGCTTTTAGACCAAATAAAAAATAAAAATCAAGTGGTTACCAGGGCCATAATTTATATGTTGCAACACATGAATGTGCCCACACATTTGCCTCTCTTTATGCACCAGCATCAAGAAACTCTTAATATCACCATCATTTCCAACTTACACGAAAACACTTAATTCATTTGGCATTTTCTGGTTCTATAGGTCTTCATCAATAAAAACAAATATAAAAAAGATCTCTCTTTAATCTTAGGAGTCATAGACATGCTAAAGGAAATGTTACCTGCACACCCTTGATCAAATTCATCCATGGAAGACTGAGTACAAGAACAAACAGATGATGCAAAACCTTTCCCACTTTTTACTGACAGCTCCAGATCATTTTTAAAATTTTCAAGAGATCTAAATCGCAGATGTCCCAACATTGCCTGAAATGCAGGACGCACAAGCTGCAAAGATCACCAATAAATACAAGTTAATTGTAAACAACCATTAGATAAAAGCCATGAGAATGATGTGGGCGACTTAGATACTGAAAGAACAGTGTTGCTGTTACTAAATTCCATTTCTGATATTTACAGATGACAACAGGAGATACATTATCGAATCAATATCAGCTGTACACGTGCAAGTAGAGGATTGAATAGGAAAGAAAACGTGGAGGGCAAAGATTAATAAAGGCCTCACACCTTTCTCGGGCTTCACACACCACACATCTTAGTCACAAAAAAATACTTTCAGAATATTTAGATCTTCAATCATTAAATTTCACAATTGGTATATATTAAACAAGATGAACTGGGTGGATCATTTGAGATAGTGGAACACAAAAATTCTCATCATGAAATTCATATTTCAAAAATTCCATAAGCATCCATTTAATTTCAGAAGTGACAAAGGGACAATCTGGAGAAACATGAGGTAGATGAAGCATAGCATTACATGCAAAGCTCTTGATTCCAATTGTTGCCGTTTTGCAGTCCTAACACTTTCATCAAAGTAGATGGCTTCTTCATCGTACCTAAAAGGTACAGAAATAACAAACCAATTTAAAATCTAAATAGTTCCTCTCGTTCTTTATTTCACAATAAATAAAAAGACCCTCAAGATCTATGAAGAACTTTTAAACTGACTGCATATACAAGTAGAATTTCTTGGCAAAGAGCACGAAGTTAAAAAAAAAATATTCCATGAAGTAATACATATTTCTCATCTAGTATAAGTTATATTTCGATAAGCAGAAAAGTATTATTTCCTAAGAAAAGAAAACAATTCGTCTGTTGTTTCCATAAAAGGATTTGTGCCAGTACAAGGTTATATTCTCCAAGCATCAAGAGCTATAACACCCTTATATGGTACTGACCAATGTGAATTCACCACTGAACTACCAATACTAAAGCTGACTACGGAAGGCAAGCATTATAGGAAACAGCAGTTCGCAAGAAGCAGATAGTGTGAAGAGATGCAAGGCTGTCTGAATTCAAATATATGTAACTTCCTTGAAAAATCAGATAAATCTTGTGCCAAGCAGCATTAACTGGTCCCATTCACCTAGAAAAGTAGGTAAGAGATGTAAGATTACATATCAAAATGAAGGATAAGTAGATTATTACAACGAGCAAGGATTTTCTGGTATTCAGAGACAATTTATGAGCATGGTTAGAAGGCGGGAAAATTTTCTTTTTGAGTTAATTTAACTTCAGTATTTGAAACATAGTAGTTCGTAAAGCTCAAGCAAAAAAAAAAAAAAAAAAGAAAAAAAAAAGACAAATAGTTATATTCTTAACGGCGCCGAAATGGGTAAATTGGAAAATACTGGTCCTATAGGTTGTGTATTTTTGAAACAGTCAAGCACTAAGTAGAACTTGAGGCATTCTTCACGATCCACATGTGTGGAGGTTTACAAAAAGACTATACAATGCATTCACTATCTTCAGTTTCATTAAATACTTTGCTTATAAAAATGAAAACATGCCTATGATTCACTTCATGTAGATCTTGAAATTCTGTGATTGGCTATAATCCTCATATCAAAACTCAACAGTATGGTCCAGGCTCAAGTGTTGATTGACAAAAGGCACCCTCTGATAACCTATAAGGCAGAGAGGCCAGCTGTTGGTCATGCAATTAGGATGTCCTGAACCATGGAATGACCTTCCAAATCCCATAGTCTGAAACCTTAAAGCTGTTACCTGTGTTTGTGCGTGTTCGCGTGCGTGCGTGTTTTCCTGTGTGAGTGATTCTGAAAATAGTCGATCATTCTGTGGAATAATACACATAAAAATACCCTGGAACGAGAGATTGAGAGGTTTCGAAACTTCTTATCCATGAATTAGTCATTTGCCAAAAATATGCCAGTGTAACCATGGTATGTGTCAGAGGACTCCTAGTAGGCTAGTAGAGAGGGAGGCCCTGCAGGCATCCCGCAGCTCTGTCCCTGCTTGTGGTGCAGGGGCATTCTTAGTGTCCCCACATGCACCGTGCATATATCTTTGACTGTTGCCATATTTCTAATAATGAAAAATTAATCTCTCTCCATTTTTTTATCATGTTCTGTAAGAGGACTCCAGAAGATAGGAATGCAACCTCATTATCTACACAGTTACCACTTTCCGACAACTCAACGTAGCAGGAATGGTTAAAACTGCAAAGCTAAGAAAGTTGATTACAGAAAAGATCGGATGTTTGAGGGAAAACAGATTATATAAAAAGTAAAAGCATAAAGGGCAGATAGCAAACAAACAGGAAATGGAGCAGGTAGCAGCAGATTTAAATATCGCCAGCTAAATCTTGAAATAAGAACAAAACTATAACAAAAGGCAGAATTATGTTACACTTACTCAGACAGGTAAATATCCAGGATGGAGCCCAGTTTTCTACCAAATCCGGACAATGGACCAGATTGAACAGCCTTCTCCAACTCCAACCAACTCTATCATAATTTGAAATAGAAATCTTATGGATTTGTCCATTTAGAAAAATACAAGAACAAGTTTAACAATTGATTACCTCATCTGCAGTCAATCGACTCAGCTTCTCATTGGCAATCTCTTCGCACCTTACTGTAGCAACCATTACCTAGAAAATACCAGGAGTAAACTCTTAGAGAAAAAAAGAAAAGAAACTTATTATCTTCTCTAAATGGTTTACTAATAGATACCTTATGAGCAGGAAGGTCGAGGTCTCTATTTTCTTGTATGACTTTCCATATTTGCTGTGCACTAAAAGAAAACCCAGAAGCAGGAACCACACCTCTTCTATCACCAGCAAGACCTCCAGGAGCAATTGAATGTAGAAACCTCTGCCTTAGTAGTTTAACCTATATAAAGAAGAAAATTTGAATGACTCATTAAATTTACCGCGAGACATAAACTAATAAGATAGTAATTTGAACTGTCGAAAACAACACCATCCGTACCAACCATTTAAACATGTGAAAGCCCATGGCGTCTTAACAATGTTACATGCTCTTTGGAAACTACATATGAGGCATGATAAAGTAAAATATAGATATATCGGACAATAACAACTATGTTTTGTAAGTACCTGCTCTCTAAACTGCTCTTCCTTCTCTTCAAAACTAGGCAAAGCCGTAACCTCCACCTTTGGATAAATAAATGAATACATAAATACATAAATATCAGAATATATAAAATTTCCTCTTACGTCATAATTACTTACATTAAAAAATTCACTGAGTGCAGTATCTTTATGAGCCTCAGGCTTGGGAACATTATCCCATATCTGCAGAGAAGGTGGCAGTCAAAGCACCATAGACAAAAGAGAAAGACATTCCTTAAAAAATAAACTAAAAAATAGATGAAATACCTTTTGAATATCCTCCCTTAAGACTGGCTCTAAATGTTCTAATGGGGTCTACGTTGAGATAGCACGAAAAAGAAAAAGAAAAAAGACATATTATGAAGCAGATGAAATAGTTTAAATAGTTATTTACATCCTGAACACAGAGGACATATGGGGCAAGAAATTAAAATCTTTAGGTGTGAACCTTTGTTTTGTCGCGAATAACAAATAGTAATGTGGTCTTGCGAGGACAGAACAGACGCATCATGACCTGCATAGAAGGAAGTGAAATATTACATAAAACATCAGACTTTGTAGTTCTTTCTGGAAGAAAGGGAAAAGGTTCAACTAAAAACTATGAAGAGGGAAAGAACCTGAAAGACCGTCTTTAAAAGTGGCTTGTTAGCAGCCTGCTCCCGGCCGATGTCATGACACTACCTAGATATATCGCATTGTATCATGAAGTATAGTAGCAGGGATAGTCTTTAATGGAATAAGAATACTATAAGATAGCTTCTGTTTTTATTGAGATAGTAGAGAAAACTAAGTAATAATATCGTAAGATGGTTTACTCACATATTTATCAGAACAATATCTGAAACTGCCAAAGCAAAAAGAGCGCTTTGCTTCTCAAATGCAGTATCATCCTGAAAAGGAGAGACAATTACCAAATGTAGGAGAAACAATTATCAAATATAACACAAGAACTTACAAGGGCATGAATACCAGCTCTGCAAGTCAAAAAAGAAATCTCACTTAAAAGTCCTCTTTCTTCTAGAAAGAGATTTGTTTATTCTCTCTCTGCTTGCAAAGAAATATAATTTATTAAGAAACTTTGAACGTCATCGAAAAAAATTTGTTCTCTTTCTGCTAGAAATATATTTCTTCCACGAAAAGAAACGTCCTAATCATCGACCAATTGTAAGATTTTCCTTTGAACAATAGTCAAAAGCAGCAGCAAAGGCAACAGATGAAATAGCATGACAAATTATCAATAACGCATCTATGTTTTAAGTAGTAACTAATAAAGGAAATTCACCTCTCCTCTTTCCCTGCCATCCGTACCCTCCAAGTCTGCAACAATTGTGCACGGTTCCAGTCCAACACACCTTGCTATCCAGATACCTTTAGTCGTTTGGCTTCTGATGAACATAAATGTTTTCTTTAGTATACATTTCATAATTATCCCTCTTCATAAATAACGCTAATAAGATACCTACATGTTTTAATAATATAAAAAGAGCAGAAGATGTACCTTCCTCTGAAAGCATCCATTTCTTTGAAGTTGGTGCTGAATAGCTGGTTAAGCAAGGTGCTTTTACCTGCTCAAGGAGGAATTACTTAAACTTGAAATAGAAAAATAAATAAAGAGATCCAAATTCTTGAGATCTTCCTGGAAGCAATTTATGTTAATTGTTAAGTAAAAGCCACTACCTTGAGCAGCGGTGGATCCCGAAAAACTTTCTAAGAGGGGCGGACAGCAAGCATACATTTGTTTAGTGGTTACATAAGTAGAAGCGGGGTGCAACTTCTTTAAAATTATGGGGGCAATTGCAATTTTAGAAAGGCTTTAGAGTGAAAATTTAGAATAGTTAGGAGTGCAACTGCCCGCCTAACAATCAATGTACATCTGTCCTGACCTTGAGAAGCATTTGAGTTACCGTCATAATATAATAGTGATTAGTTAAGTAATTAGTTAAGCTTTAAAAGAAACACAAATCGACGTTAGACTTTTGTCACTCATGTAATGAACTCGACAACCAATTGATACTTCATAACTCCATTGAACTTTCTGTTAGTTATTTCAAATGCTTCAAACATTATTTTCCCTCACCTTGTAGTAACCCATAAAAATGATGAACTACTTGCAGACTGTTTACAGCAACAGACATATAGTCATGAAAACACTTCTACAAACCCTCGTGCTCAATGTCTTCTCTTTCCTTTAGGATATAAAAGGACATTAAAATAGCCATTTATACAGTAGAGTGTGCTCGACTTCGCTCTCCCTATACCTAACAAATACACCTCATCTCTCAAATTTCTACTTACCCAGACTTAAAAGCACTCAAATCATGTATTCACCAAAATTTAACTGACACATTAACAAATCATTCATCTTAAACCCAAAAACATAAACAAAGGTAACGATGCATGCATCTCATTTTTGCCCCCCGAATGTCGCAACAAAAACCAAATTTCTTTAAACAGGATCCTTACCCAAACCCTAACCCTAACCCTAATCATCCAATAAAGAGTAATCGATACTTCCACAAAGCAATTTTGGGGGTAATTACCGCTACTTTGAGGTCCCATGATGGAGACAACTGCGTACGAGAGTCCACACTCCTTGAGCTTCACAGCCTTCATGAAATAATCCAATCCCGAGACGTTGAACTCGCCCTCTCCATCGATCAGCTGCGTTGAACAGCACTCATCCTCCATGGCCGATAACGCGCATTCACGCGAGAGATCGAATGATGTTTGAATAAATTAGGCTTCTTGATTTCTTGATTTAGTTTTTCTTCCCCCTTTTACGAGGTTGAAGATTGAAATCTAGGGTTTGAAAATGAGAAGGAGAGGAGAATCGAAATGGGGGAGGAGAGAGCGGGGAGATCTTCGATGCGAAACAAATGAGTATGCGGACTCTGCGTTGCTTTGGTCGGTTTAATGCAAAAAAAATTTGATCTATGTTATTATCGTGCTAATATATGGCGACTGGGAAACTTTGCAAATAAGCCCTTTGTCTTTTAAGTCTTAATGAGCCTAAAATTGAAGGTACCGCCCTTTTTATAATGCTTTCATTGTTTTTCTTTTCTTTTCTTTTTTTTTTCCCACTCCGTTTCCCGGACATGTCCTTTAGTTTTCACTTACAAATGTGAAGGGTAAATAATATCTTCAATATTTTGCTAATTGGTGTCCTTTTGCTTGTTTGGTTAAAAGATGTCTTAATACAATTTGAAATTTACTTTTAGTTGGATACAAATTAATTAAACTGCATTTTTTATGTGACGTGTAGAACTTGATTAGGCACTCTTGATATGCATTCTTGTTCGTTAATTTTAAATCTAATTCATAATCATGCCTAATTTGAAGAATTTAGGTATAAATTTGGGAAAAGTTCGCATAAACCCCCAAAAGTTAGGCCAATTTGAGATACCTAATTTTTTGGAAATTTCAAAAACACGAAATAAAATTTTGGGGTTTTATATGTCTACATCTATATTTTTACTGTCAAAAGATGAATAAGAATATGGTAAATATAATAATTATCTATTTTCTGCTCGTAGTAGTAAAACTCAAGATGGCTACTTTTTTAAAAAAAAGGAATTTGCATATTTTATTGCCAGGCACAACTTGCACTGATGCAAAATAGCGTTTTGGGACACTATCTCCATTCACTATTGAGTTGAACTCGATTAGACACGCGACAGCTCAAACAAGGTGGAGATCGGTTTCTTTGAATATTGTCTCATATCTAGGTGAGTTCGGGGATAGAGATCCTCTATATCCTTTGTTGCAAAGAATTCCTATAATCTATCAATAACTTCTCATCATTTCGTGGATCCATGAATGATATTCTTTATAATAATAATAAAAATTTGAGTTGGGTATGACAAGACAGAGATTTAGACAGTAAGAAACAGGATGTGCTAGTTCCTAATTTCCTATACTTCGCTGAGAAGACAAGTATATGTGCAGTTTCATCAGACTCCAGTCAGAATAATAAAGCTCTACAATTTCCCTTCCCTAAAAAATTAAAATTAAAATAAGCTGAAATGGGCAGAGCAGAATCTAAATCCCAGATTCTTGAAACCCAGACACCATAATTCTGAATCGCATGAGTATATGGACTTCTGCACAACATTCCTGCAGACATTCTTCTTCTGTAAACACACTACATATATAATGCGTACTTAATAACTTTTCCACCCATTTGGTGTTTAAATTTCTCTAAAAAGCATACTTTTCTAACGATAGTTTAGTTCACTAAAGAGCTCATACGCCATTAACGATCTCGCATACTGACTACTCGTCATCACAGTGCTCGTCGACCCACATTCACTCTCGTGCAGCGAAATACTCGATCTATCAAGCTTCACAGACCAAGAATTTCTCTGCCTCCGACCCCCTCTAGAACTACTTCTCCCTTCAGTCGACGGCCCCCTTTGCTTTGGTGCGCTATGAGAACGAGCCTTGGCCCTCGAAGACTTAGTGTTTGCCATGTAACTAGGGAACAGAGGGCAGTCTTGTAGTGAAGGAGTCGACAAATACGGTGGGCTGCTGATTTCTGAAGTGATGAAGTATTCGCTAAAGTGGCTGCTGTGGGCTTCTGGGCTTTTACGATCGGTTAAGATTGAGCGAGAAGGCGAGGGTTCTCGGCTTGGGTCTCTTTTGTATGGTGTATTGGTTGCAGAATAGGAAGTGGGTAGTCTTTGGTCTCTTCTATGGATGTCTCTGCTCTTTGCACTGCTTCTTGGTTCCCCGATGTCCATCTCTACGATCTTAGTGTTTTCTTCCATTTCCTGCACCAAACAACTGAATGATTCTAAAGGCCGCTCTTGAATCAAAAGCAGTACTTTTTCATTTTGAGAATGGTTCCTTAGACACAATTAATAAGGGGGTTATCAGTGAAACCCCCAAAGTTAAGGGTGGTTTTCTGAAATTAACCGATTCAATTTGTATCTAAGATGTTTCATTAAGATGTATCTAAGAAAAAGTTGTACTTCTTGGAAAACTGATTACTTACATAGGATTGGTGTGATTTTGATTCCTGCGGTGATCTCCAGTAATTATTTTGCCGATGGTTTGACATGGCGTGTGCTTCTTCAAGCATCCGAAGCCTCTGCGTTCGAACTCTGGCTTGGGCTGTCACCATTGCTTGTATTCTGCGGAGAGTTGCAGTTGCTTGCATTCTCACAAGGTGACCTCTTATTAGAGCTTGCAATTTCACTAGGCCTTTCAAAGCACATAGAGCTTTCCTTGCCTGTAAAAATTTTCAGATTTCATTTAGTATTGTTATAGTTTTTTTTTCCCCCTCAAACAGCACCCTTATAGCTTATCAGCACAAAATACTCAAATTGGATTCGCGAAACAAATGATCTGTTTGCTTCATGGTGCAATCTTCAGTCAGTCTGACATTTTTCCTTTGAGTTGATTTCAATTTTATGCATATGATTTCCCCACTTTTACTTTTATGGTTCAGTTAAAATCATGACATACTTCACTTCAGTATTGGACCTTTGGCATGACCCTCACTCAATTCACAAAGAGAATAGGATTGTATGGCAATTGTCATCCATTGATTTATTTAAAAAGAGAGAAATAGGCACTGTTTTCACCCCCCAAAAAAAAAATTTGTTTGACAAAACAGATATTATGAATGATTCGACTCTAATTTGTTGAAATTTGATAGTCATATCAGTCATATAATACGCAGCCTATCTACTTTAGTTCAGTTATTATACGTTATAAGCTCTGTTATAACTAGCAATATCTATATTTTCCTTCTATATTATTCTAAAATGCACTCTTTTAATAAAATTAGGTAAGGCCCTTATCCTCCAAAAAGAAAAAAAACATTTTCCTGTAAATCACAGATGAAAGTTTGCTGTTTCCTTAATCAATATTTCATTCTAGATCCTAAACCTGTCACTGTTTCCTGAGTTCATACCATAAAAAACCTCTGAATTTGACTTACTGTGAACATTCCAAATCTTCACAAACAAAATCCCACATCAATTCTACATAAATATTCACCGTAAACATTTGTACCTTTACTTACACTCAGTTAGAAATTCATACCAGATAAGCTCTAAAAACCGACTGGATCTTAATCGCCGCAGCCTCCTCAACAGCCTCAGTCGCCGCATTCGTCAGCCTGATCACCGCCGCAGCTGCCGCTGCTGCAGCTTCCTTAGCCCTCGCCATCGCCGCAGCTTGCCTCTTCTGATCCACATCCGAATCCGATAACCTCCGTGCATGCCCACGCACGCTCGCAGACTTCTGCTCCAATGCCGTCCCTGTTGATGACCTCCGGAAGCTCCATCTCTTCTTCTCCTTCACCGGAGGCGTCGATAACGGGCCGGACTGCATGACAGGATCCAGCCCATATTTCTCCTTCTCCTTCTTGCCAGTCAAGAAGAGCCTCAGCCATTTTGCTGCCTTGCCCATTTGCTCACATTCACATTGCTTGCTTTGTCTTCTGTTTGTATTTATTTATACGCCGTCCAATGAGTGAACTCAGTTCTTGCTTGGTTATTGGGCAAGAGGCCTGCACAAAAGGAAAAAAAAAAGTAAATAATATGGAGGGAATTTCCTCAGAGAGCCATTTGCCAGAGCCCTGGTGGATTTGTTAGCAGAGTTACTTGTTACTATAAAAAAAATCCTTGTTGCTAAATAAAGGGAGTAGTCAGAGGGAGGCATGTGGGGATCTGTATAGAATAATGGCGCCGGCTGAGGAGGGCGAGGCCCGCTGTCTCAGTTCTTGATAGCAACTGGTCTTTTGGGAGCCTGCAACTTTTGCACAAGAGCTTGTTTTTATTTGTTTACAGGAAAGAGAGAGAATTTAATTTGCCGTAGAGTCTACTATAAGGTATCTACTTCTATCCTTGTTTCTTTCTCTTTTTTTCCAGGTAAGTTTTCAGAAATGGTACATAGCTTTTGCTCATTTATGAAGCATTGATGGAAGTAAAGAGGCTGGGGTTTGTTTGAAGAGGACAGCATTGGATATGAGTAGTGATAACTGTACATATGCATTATACTCCTACACATAAAAAAGTGAGACCTTTTTTTTTCGTAAATTGTAAAAGGAAATTATGAATTGTAATGGATCTCACTTCTTTTGTGTCGAGGAGTACAAAATTAGTATAACTCTTGTAATACGTTTATCATTTTCCCAGTGGATATAGTCCACTTACCTGTTAGTCTTCATTGCCACATAACTAGTAATCATTCGTATTGCTTGGAAAAATTTTACGCGTTAATATTTCTACAAAAATATTTCTACAAAAAGACTATTTCTTTTTCTTGTTGGTGAATTAAATTCCTTACGCTTGAGCCTCTCCTACTCAGATGAGGCATACTATCTTTAGAGATACGATGTTGAATTTTGTTGTCTAGCCTTACACTTGATCATGATTGCCTATTTCCATATTTTCTTAAAGATACTACATCTTATAAATTTTATCAAATTTTATCAAATGTATTGATTGGAATTTCATAATTTTCATCAAGATCTAACTTGAATTTCAAATTTTCATCCAGGAGAGGAAACCCTCCTGCAACTTGTTCCAGCCAGAATATCTGAATACTGAGGAAAACCCATAATGTAGGAATAACTTACATTGAATGGATTCCTAGAGCCATACTTGCTGTTGAATTTTCAGTTAATTGTGGATAACCCCTGTAGTATCAATGTTTTGAACTCACAACCCCTCCAGTTTTGTTGTTACAGATAGACCACCTGAATTATTTTCCAACTCTTTTACCCTCAGTGGGTTCTATTTGTCCAAAAAAAAATCTCTCTGATGGTAAAAGGGTAAAATATAAAAAAAATTCATTCAGGATTTATGTCTCAAAAAACAAAAATAAAAACAAAGAAACACTATTGGGGTAGTATGTTCAAAATAGCGATGCTACAGGGGGTTCTATGTACAATTAACGCTTGAATTTTTTATAGTTATCTTCTGACACATTTCCTTCAATGTGCTGAGTATGTCCAAATGTATTAAGGTTCGTTAATAAGTAGATATAATTTAAGCTGACAAACTAGATGCCTGTACTATGTGTCTAATCATGACTTAATCTGGGACGATCCTCGTGTCATCACTTATCAGTAGTTAGATTCTCAGGGTCTACAGTATGTAAATTAGTCTAGTAAGCTCTCAACCCAAACCTAACCAAATCCAATCTAAAGCCAAACCTAGTCAAATTAGAACAAAATCTATGCTTTCAAATGACTCATGCCAGCTATGCACATATGGGTCTTTCAAATTTCAGCATCTCATAAATCTCTTCAATATCCAGCAACATAACAATATATCTCCCCATCTCTCTCTGTCTCCTCCATTCAAAGTCCCCTAAGCAATATCAATATGAAAAAAGATATCATAATTGTTGCTGTTAGTATGGTCATTCACCAAGCAACCTTTTCATTGTTTCCAGCAAGAACAGCCGCTAAACTTGGTAATATTTCATTTCCTAGCTCTTCCCTGATGTTTTTCTTTGCTTTCTTGGCTTCTATTTAGTTGGAGTAATTAATTTTCTCTCAGATAACGGACTGTGTTTCCGTTTTGTGTTGTAAATGTTTATGATCAGATATTGCATGCAATTTTATGGAGTGTGGGATGGGAAGCTGCCAGAATTCTCCAAACCGGACATTCGGGTTCGTCTGTGACTGCGCACCTGGCTGGACTCAGGTTGGAGTCCAACGAGCTGATGATCCTCTCCGATTTCTTCCATGCATCATTCCCAATTGTATTCTCTTTCTCCCTTTTAATTCTCTGAATATCGGTTTTCAATAGAGTAATGTTAACTGCACTGCCACTTATTTACTATTTCGATACTACAAGATAGAACAATGCAGAATCTTTTCTCATGACTTGGTATAGGTCAATTTGAGTAAGAATAACAGTAAAAATGCTTGATTGGAGATAAATCTAGAAAGTATTTAGGTGATTCTAAGGGGGAGAAAATAAGATTGTTACCGTTAAGGTAGAGTTGGGAGTTCAACTACTACATCAAGGTGAATTGTAGTAGACTTAACAATCTCACTTTCTGTCACTGGAAACGTTAATAAAGAGCTGCCACATACTTCACCTGATATTAGGCAGCCTTTATAAATATTTGTAGGATCCTAGCATGACGCTTTAATATAGCTTATGTAGCAATTCATTGACATCAGCATCAAGATTAAAGTTAAAGCATGACATAATAGAGAGTGATTAATCAATCACACCAGCTCTAGTATATATTTTATATTACATATTGTGAGATGATAGAAAAACTAGACATGAGTAAAATTACTATCTTTATTTGACCACAGATATCTTAACCCTGCAATCCAATTGTTGTAACAGTCTCCTCCCTGTTTATTTTCAGGTACCTATAGTTACGCTTGCTACAATGAATCAGTGCCTGAACCACCCAAATCTGTTCCAAAGACTCATAACTTCTCCCTCTTTGATCGTAAATGATCCTCTCAAATTAAAGAGACTGTAACATCATAACCTCTCTTTTCTAATTTATTCTGTTTTTACTTTTACCCTGCAGCGTGTTATTGGTCCTATTGTGGACATGGAGACTGCATAAAGACTTCAAGGTTCAAGCATCAATGTGAATGTAAAAAGAGTTATGGCAACATCCTGAATATTACAAACTTCCCTTGTGTCAAAGACTGTAAGAACTCGGAAGTTAAAAGAAAAAAAAGAAGAAAATAAGAGGAAAATTATAGAAATTGGATTCTGATAGTACGGTGTTTGCTATTTTTTGCAGGTGCAGTGGGAGCAGAATGCTCAAACTTGGGGTTTACATGGTCAAATGGCTCTTTTCCACCTACTCCAACTAATTTCTTTCCTAATGGCGGCCACGGTGAGGTTTGCTGTTCAAAATGAAGGTTAATTTTAATGATTTTTTTGTTTTGTGTTGATGTTTTTGACTGTATTGTTTGATTATTGTTTGATACATCCAGCAGTTTGCTCTTCTCAAAACAACTTACTCTGGTTGTTGTTCTGTGCAATATCGTTAGTCCTGGCTCAAGCATCATGGATAAATGTCTAGAATATGGGTACAATATGCATCAGCTTCTCTTTCATATCTTCAAGTTTTTTGTAATAAACAAGCAGAAGAGATTTTACTTTCTGATTTCTCCTTGTAATTCTCAAACCCATTTTGTATATTGCTGGGCGAGAAAATAAAAAATAAATAAATAGTTAAGCCTCTGCAATTTGCTCGTCTGCTCAGATAATTGCTTAGCAGAAGCGAAATCTTAGTTGAAGCATGATTTATACTTCTAAACAGCTCAGTGCAATAAACAAACAAGAGGATTGATAGATGAATTAAAGTTACAGTTATTATAAATGAATTAACACAGAAACAAGTCAACTCGATAAACAGCATTGGGCAATCAGTACAAGATCTGCTTTCTGGAGTACGCTTAAAAAGTAACTCTTAACAGACGTTGCATTTTTGTTCAGGGATCCTGTAACCTGGTTGTCAATGGCAATGCTATTGCTGGTTGCATCAATTTTCTTTCAACAATGAGTCCAGAAAAAATGAAGGCTACAAAATATGTAAGCCCTCCTAAGGACAAATAAATAGTGAAGAAAAGGAGAATCTAAATAGCTGTTTTTAGTTCTAATACACTCCAAAGTTTTCAATCAGATAACAAACATATACCAAATCCTTCCCTCTTTCAGATTGAGCAAAAAAGCGTCATCACATGAATACAATTCAAGATAGTATAAATGGGATAAAGGTTCTAATTTTGAATCTGAAAATTTTGAGTCAATGCACTTCTTTATGACACAAGATGACTTGAGAAAAGGAAATTTTGCCACTTTATTTCTCAACTTTAAGGGAAACATTCGACGCAAGACAACTTGAGAAGTATATATCTCATCTTAAAATTAACTTATTCAAGTATATTTGAAGTAATACAAACAAAAACAGAATATATGGAAGGTTATCAAACATTGGATGCTTACCCATCATCTCAATCTTTACCCATCATCTCAATCTTCACTTTGTTTTTATGCTCACTCCATCTTTCCCAGCAATTATAACAGCAGTTGCCATGTCTAAAAACAGCCCATGCTCAACAACTCCTTCAAATGCTGAGATTTCTTCTCCTGCTGCATTTGCTTCCTTGATCGGTGTCTTGAAGTACAAATCCACGATATAATTCGAGTTATCAGTGACATAAGGCTTCCCATCTCCATCCACTCTCAGCTTAGCTTCACAACCTTCGTCTTTGAATAATTCTTGCAACCTTACGAGATTATATTTCCAACAGAACTGGACAACTTCCACGGGCATTGCCAGCCCACTTCCTCCTAAACCAGTTACAAGCTTTGTCTCATCTGCAACCACGACAAACTTATCTGATGCAGCTTCAACCATTTTTTCACGAAGAAGAGCACCTCCACGTCCTTTTACGAGATTTAGGTCTGGATCAACCTGTTGGTCACAAATCATGATAAAACAAAGTAATGAAAATGATATGATTATTCAAGTACAGGCAACAATATATACAAGTAAACTCAGTAAACTCACTTACTCGATGTTAAATATAAAAGTAATGTCCTCATTGACTATATGATAGCCGATAGGCTATTGAAAACGACAGAATGCTGTGCGACTGAGTGATACCCTGGTAAGATTATGTTAGCCCCTATCTATATGATAGAAAACAGACATGACATTAAATCTTATCATTTCTAGTAAAGGAAAAATAACAAGATAATGAGAGATATAGATGTGGTGTTTTAATCAGCACTTTAACAAGTTGGATTCATCACTAAGTTAACATGAACAATATCATGGGTAGCGTTCCAGCAAGTAACTCCAGAGATAGTATTGGCCCCAACCCCATCTAAATCAGTCAAATAGAACACTTCTAAATTAACTATTTCAAGTTTTTCCCAGACAACTCTAATGGTCCTACGGTTTTGCGATGACAGTCATTTCATTTCAATGATGTAATTTCCTGAATAAAACTTACATACAAAACCTACATGCAGTTCTTCTACCTAATAAAGGCATAAGGAACGCTCTGAACAACTAACAATGTCAACTTCCCGCAAAGCACAGATATGGAGTACAATGAGCTAAAATTTGCACCTTTCACTCCAAAACGCTCATAAAGAACTCAGCTTTCTCAAAAAAAAAAATCGATAACACCAAGAGTCAACGTCTCAATAAGCTAAATTCGCAATTTCCATTCCTGAAACGCAACAATAACACTCTAAACACCTAAAGAAACGAACTTTTCTTAAAAGTCAAAATCACAAACCTCATCAGCCCCATCAATAGCAAGATCGATCTCCGGATGATCATCCAGCGTCGACAACGGAATCCCAAGCGACTTCGCCTGCTCAAAAGTCCTCGTCGACGTCGGCACTCCAACAATCCCCGTCAGCTTCCCGCTCGACAACAACGCCCCAATCTCAGCAACAACGAAAGCAGCAGTGGAGCCAGTCCCGAGACCAAGAACCATATCGCTCTTCACATACTCAACGGCCTTGACGGCGGCGAGCTTTTTGAGGTCGTCCTGAGTGAGAGCGGTCGGAGTCGGGGACGACTGGCATCGGACTCTGTGAATTGGGCGGTGGAGGTTGGGGAGAGCGTGGCGGAGTTTGAGGGATTTGAGGGAGGAGGAGGGGAGGAGAGATGAGGTCGCCGCCATTGGAGAGGAGAAAGGAGAGGTTTTTATTTTTGCGTGGTAGTGGAGAGAGGAATTAGGGTTAGGGATTTGGGGATGGGGAGTTGGTGGTGGGTTTTTGAGGAAGGGGATTTTTGTTTTGGATATTGGTGTGGTTGTTGAGGGGAGGAGAGGAGAGGGTTGGGATGAGGAGGGAGATGGCCCGATGGGGTTGAATATGGTCATGCTGACTTGGGGGGGATTATTTGTTGTTGTTTACTCCTGGCGTTTTTTGCTATTAAGCCCTCATATATTCAATAATTTCCTATCCGTCCCTAGAATCTTTTTGGTAAGTACCTCAAATCTTAAGGGGTCTTGGAAATTGGTCCCTTGGTGACCAAAATGCTATATGAGAAAGTTTTTGGTGTCTAGTAAGAAAAACAAAGTTCATGGAAGGCTGGAAGTTAGGTGGGGAACATCCCGAAGTTTTTGGGGTTTTGTGAAATTTACCCTTTTCCTGAACACGAGGGTTTTGGGAAAAACATAAAGTGAGGGCGTTTTGGTCATTAAGGTATCAATTTGCTAAAATAATTAAGGATTTAGAGATCAATGAGCAATTTCAAAGATTTGAGGGAATAACATGGAATTATTGTATATTTAAGGGACTAATATCTAGAAAATTCCTTACTTTTTGGGGCAACGGTATTGATGAATTGTAAAGCATGTGTTCAATGTATCAACTAGCTGCGAGCAAACGGGAGGCTTGGTCGGTTTTTATTATTTTTTATCAAATCGAACCGAGCGAACTAGATTGAGAAGCACAGTAAACCAAATAAAATAAGTTTGGTACCGTTCGGTGAGATTTGTTCAGTTTAGGCCTACACATCAAGTTAGAGCTGTAATAGCTCAAAAAAACAACATTATTCTTCGTTCACTCGTCTCTTACACTAAGTTAAAGACCAAACTCGTTAAATCAACTACTTATGAACCAAAATTTGAAACATTACCAATTATGATGCATAGAAATATAAGTTTAAAATTCCTTATTCACTGTCAAAGAGCATCAAAGAGCGTGAGTTTTAGTGAATTATGTTGGGGGCGGTTCAGTTATTTCAAATTAAAAATTCTCAAAGTTGAACTGAATCGAACCGAATTGAATTTTTCCTAAAACCAAACCGAACAATCAAAATTCCGTCGGTTCAGTCTGTTTAATCAGTTTAAACCAATTAATGCTCACCGATAGTATAAGCTAAAATATTGTTCGTAGAAATACGTAATTAAAAAAAATCGGAGTGACTGCTCGGTTTTTAGTCAAGCCGATCTATAGAGTCAGGGAGTAAATCTTATAAAGAGTAATTTATGGATTTTAGTAAGTGGACACATTTGTATATCATATATCATTAAAGTATATTACTACCGTGATTATACATCTAACTGTATTGGTAGTAGTTGTGTTAATATTTTTATCATAGTATAATTATAAACATGTAACTGCATTGGTGAAGAAATAATTAAATTAAAATGTTCAATACTGTATCTCTAGTATTTTATCAAAGAGACCAGGTTGTTGGGTAATTTATTGTCCCGAGGTTTTCTTATAGCTGATGGCTAAAACTGTAAGCAAGAATCACTTTCGCAAAACACCCTAAAGCAGTAGACTACCATGAAATTAAGCCTCACTAAACTATTAATTATTATGTATTATGAACCTTAACAACCATGAATTTTAGGGTTTTGCACTAAGCTACGGAATAGGATCAGTGGAGAGAGAGAGCTTGGTATATATCTAACAATAAGAAATTATGGGGATTTATTTGCAAAAGATTATGGGGACTTTTAGATGATGGTACCTTCGTTATTTTGGTCACGGGTTTAGCTGTTTAGATGGAAAGGTTTATGAATCTTTTGTGGAATATCTAAAAGTTCAGGGTAGTTCAGTGCAACCCCACAAAGCTCATTGGTGTTTTATGAAATTAACCCCAATTAGTTAGATATTAGTTCCTCAAATATTCAATAATTCCATATTAGCTCCTCAAATATTTGAACTTGCTATTTAGTTCCTCAAATCCTAAGGAATCTTGCAATTTGGTCCCTCAATAACCAAAATACCTTCAACTAATCTTTTATTTTTAAAGGGTTATTTGCAATTTGGTGCCCCAAATTTTTTGACACTTTGTTATCCTAAAGTTTACATCTTTTAACTTTGACATTAGGGGCGGAGGGAGGGGACAGAGGGTGGCCATGCCCCTCCCCAGATTTTGGCAAAAAAATTAATAGGCATGCATAATATATATACATTCTATGATTAAGACCAAGTTATGGGGCTATCAAAATAGAGACTAAGTTCTGGGCCTTTATCAAAACAATTTAACACTGGGTTCTGGGCTTGGCCACGTGAGTTTATTCAGAGTTATGGGCCTTTGGTCTTGTGGGCATTTTCAGAGTACATAACACCAAGTTTTGGGTCTTTTTTAACAAACACCCCCCATCCACACCCGTGTTTGATTTCCAAAATCTCTCGCGACTCCGGGTCGCCGATCGCCCTGACCTCTCTACTTCTTCTCAAAATCAAATCACTACAACTCTTCTTCTCATCTTCGGCCATCTTCTGCTCCCAATTTGGCAAGCTGCAAGTTCCACCAACTAAGCTTGAAAATCAAAATACTTGAAACCCTAAATCCCTAATTATTTTTATTGATTGAGAATGATTTTCTTATTAGTTTAAATACCAATTTGGTGCAAGTATTGTGACATTAATTTGTCTAATTAGGAATTTTGCTAGGGATTTAACTAATTAGGGATTTTATTTTTAAACTCTGTTTCTCCCCCTTTGAAATTTTGAATGTTCATTTGGCCTATGTCTTACATTCTAATTTCTAACGCCTCGTTTGGTACGCGAGAATAAAGTCAAGTGAGAATGGATTGAAGGTAGGAATGAAATGAAATTAATGTGGGAATGGAATGCTCATTCCCATTCTCATGTTTGGGTGCGATTAGAAAATTATGTGGGAATATCTTTAAGAAGAGTATATCCGGAATTTATTTTATTATTTTCATTCTCACTTAAGTGGGAATATCAATTCCTTAATAACTTATTGGGAATAGCAATTCCCACATTAAGTGGGAATTGATGAGAAGTGAGAATGTCATTTCTAACATAAAAAACACATCATGTTTGGTAACCATGAATCAGAAGTTGGAATTGCATTCCATTCCCACTCATTCCCGTGTATCAAACGAGGCGTAAGAGTTTGGGCTAATAAATGTTACAAATTTGCATTGAAACTAAGATCCAGTTTTGTTAGTTTAATTTAAGATTCTTGGCTTCTAGCTAATGTAAACCTTATTTTAGTTTATATAAAACTGAAAAATAAAAGCTACAAGGTTCTTCTTATGAATTTATTTTAAGCTTTTATTTCTGATTGACAGGCCTTCAAAAAGATTGTATTTGTAGTTTATGGTTTTGGTAAAATCAACTGCTATTGATACGTTTTTTTAAGAGGAAATCTCTTCCTCAACCGATTCATAGTGAGCAAAAAGTTACTCCATATCCGAAAACTCCGGTTGTTGATCGTCTTCTAAAAGGTCAAAGATATCAACTTGAAAAAGTTGGTCTTTCTACTCTGGATAGTTTGTATTAATATTCTATGATAGCTTCACATTGGCCCCCCTATGAAAAATTCTTGGCTTCGCCACTGTTTGACATCCCAAATTTTTTTGACACTTTGATACCCCAAAATTTAAACATATTTAACTTTCATGCCCAAAGTTTTCACATTTTTTAACTTTGATACCTCGAAGTTTACACATTTTTAACTTTGATATCCCAACCAAGTTGGGAGTATCAAAATGTTGAAAATAACAAAATGGCAAAAAAATATCTTCAACTCTAAGATTCGACAACGTCAGAGGATATTCAAAATTTAGTTGTGCTTGCTGATATTTTGGCTCTCTCACCGACTATGTATTTTTTTCTTTATTTTCTTCGCCCTTCTATATATATTATGTGTCCTCTACCCTCGTTACCATTTCTATTAACAAAATAGAAGGCCCTTGTTCTAAAAAAATTTTAAAAAAATTGTCCCAAAAAAAATTTTAAGGCAGCAAGTAAAAAAAAGCGTACAAACTTTAGGGCATCAGCATGTCAAAATAAACTTTTGAGTATTAAAGTTAAAAGACATGTAAGGTACCAAAATACAATTAGCCCTTTCTTGAACAATATGGGATTTAGGAGTAAAACATAACCGATGGGTATTTTGGTCAATGAGGGACCAAATTGCAAGACCAATTAGAACTTAAGGGACTAACGAGCAATTTTAAACAATAAATATAAGCTAATAGATTATAAATGAAATGTTAAGTCAAATCTTAATTGCTTCCTAAATAATATTTGATTAGGACTAATTAATCGTTCTTCGAGGTGGATATACCCAAATCCATAACTTGCACAGCGGAATCTCTTTTATCGTGACCACCACGAGTGAGCTCGCTCCTCAATTCCATCGTCCCTCTTCATCCTCAACAACCTCACTCCAAACCCTAACCCTAACCCTAAAGAGGGAATTGCATTTATGGATGATTATCCTGGTGGTTTACAAAATAAAGGGCTTAAGGTGTTTGACATGGATAATGGTCGGGTTGAAGATGACCCGTTATTTTCCTTTTTCTCGAGGGCATTGGGGAAAGGCTTTGTGGGTAGTTCCAAGTCTTGGTTAGATATTTTGCTGAAGCTCCTTGAGGTAATTTTGTAACCCGTTTGCTGATTTATGTTTTTAGTACATTAACCGGTAAAAAACATTTCATTTGCTTATCGTTGATTGAGTTGCTTGTTAACTTTTCTTGATGAACGTTGCTGCTAAATTCCAAGGAATTGAATTGCGACACTGTTGTTAGCACTTCAGATACATGGCAGCTGAATTGTATAGATATTAATTGAAGCGAGAAAATTCTCAACACTGACAATCCTAGGTACCAACACATTGAGTTTATTTCTCATAATATGCCTATGATTTGGTAATAGCTATCTGAATGGATGTTAAGTTATAAAAAAGCAATTTTATGTTTATGCTTCTTCTTCTTTTTTTTTTTAACACCATATATGCTTCGTTACAGTGGCAGAGCTAGGAATTCATGACAGTGATGTCATAATATATATAAAAAGGCGATATTATTAATTTTTCTCTTATATTCAATATAATCATGAACTTTACGATATACAAAAGCTATATTTAACTAAGTGCAATTACAGTTGATCCCTATGCATCCTCATGTTTTGAAATTGTTGCATTATAGCTTCGTTTGAAATACCATTAAATACATCCTTTTCAATATAAGTTACTTGTTTGTCGTTCATCCACTAATGAACCACTCGATTTCACAGACGATCCTTTTCAATATAAGTCAGTTAGTTAGTTTTTTTTTTCTTTTTAAAAATGATGTTAACTATTTGTAGAGTCGAAAAAAGTTTATTGATTGAATAAATGGGTTTACAATCAAATTTTCGACATGAGGAAGAGAAGATTGATTCGACTTCTCTTTTAAGGTGGGTTTTCGGTAGCGATAGGATGCTTCACTCAATGCTCATGTTGAGATTGCTTCTCGTTGACGATCAGAACAGAGTTGCAGATGATCTTGAGATTGCTGATGAAGAGCTTGATCTCTTTCTCGTGCGCAAGTGTTGATCTCCAAAAGTTCTAAAAAGCCCCCTTCTAATGGCTGCTCACCGCCATTTATAGGGCTTTTAGCACGTAACTGGCATGCAAGAATTGTGGAAACGTGGGTTAACTGATATGGACGTGGGCATAACTGATGCCCACCACTTAACCCACGTGGTTGTTGTGGCTTTCGTGGCCTTTAGATTCGCTGCGAGGTTAAGCTTCGAGCTTCGTCGGATAACGAGCTTCGTTGCAAGGCGAGAGTCAAAGTTCACGGCTGTAGGCGAACCTCGTCCTCAGGTGATCATCGTGCTCTGATGCTGTTGGCGAGCCTCGTCAAACTTTGATGTTGTGGGCGAGCCTCGTCAAACTTTGATGCTGCGGGCGAGCCTCGTCAAACTTTGATGCTGTAGGCGAGCCTCGTCAAACTTTGATGTTGTAGGCGAGCCTCATCAAGCCTCGCCCCTTGAGTGAACCTCGGATGAAAGTGGAAATCACCGCTGGGTGAACTTCATCGGACATTTGTTATAAATGACCGTCGGACCCGGCTGTTGTGGCGAGCCTCGGCGGACTTGTTGTAGGCGAACCTCATCATATGACTGTTGAGCTTCGTTTCTCGTGCGAACCTCGTGTTAAGATCGAACTCCGCTCCACGTGCGAACCTCGTATTGAGGTCGAGCCTCGCCTCTTGAGCAAGTCTCGTTTTGAAGCTTGCATGGTCTAGCCTCGCCCCATCAGCGAGCCTCGTCTTGAAGCTTTAACAACTAGGGTGCGCGTGACCCTCGCCTAGAGAATTTTTGATCGCTCACAAGACCCCTTCAAAGTTTTCGACTTGAATCGTTGTGTGGGTCGGAATACTTTGAATTTTTCTAACAGACTATCGCTGAGGCTCGCGACGCCAACCTCGCCGAGTTCAATATGAGGGCAAGGCTACGAACCTCGCATTCACCCAAGACTTGGCGTTTGCTGATCTCTCTTTAAATCCTCATCCACGTGGCAAATTGGGATTGGACACCTTCGAGTGACTTTTCACATCCAAAGATCTCGTCCGCAGATCTCGCATTGAGGATCACGAGAGATCTAAGCAGATATTTCTACCGTCGAGCACTTGTAATTTATGTCTTTCCCGTTAGATTATGAATAAAATTCTCTTTTGTGTTCACTCAATATTTTCTTGTGCCATTTGCATTTGCAACTGGAATTTTAGCAAACCCCGCCTATCAAGTTACTTGTTTGTCGTTCATCCACTAATGAACCACTTTCGATTTCCTGAGCGATCCTTTTCAATATAAGTCGGTTAGTTAGTTTTTTTCTTTTTAAAAATGATGTTAACTATTTGTAGAGTCGAAAAAAGTTTATTGATTGAATAAATGGGTTTACAATCAAATTTTCTCGATTACAGAGGAAGAGAAGATTGATTCGACTTCTCTTTTAAGGTGGGTTTTCGGTAGCGATAGGATGCTTCACTCAATGCTCATGTTGAGATTGCTTCTCGTTGACGATCAGAACAGAGTTGCAGATGATCTTGAGATTGCTGATGAAGAGCTTGATCTCTTTCGTGCGCAAGTGTTGATCTCCAAAGTTCTAAAAGCCCCTTCTAATGGTCGCCACCGCCATTTATAGGGCTTTTAGCACGTAACTGGCATGCAAGAATTGTGGAAACGTGGGTTAACTGATATGGACGTGGGCATAACTGATGCCCACCACTTAATCCACGTGGTTGTTGTGGCTTTCGTGGCCTTTAGATTGACTGCGAGGTTAAGCTTGAGCCGTCGGATAACGAGCCGTTGCAAGGCGAGAGTCAAAGTTCACTACCGTAGGCGAACCTCGCCCTCGTGATCATCGTGCTCGATCTTTGTTGGCGAGCCTCGTCAAACTTTGATGTTGTGGCGAGCCTCGTCAAACATTGATCTTTGCGGCGAGCCTCGTCAAACTTTGATGTCAGAAGCGAGCCTCGTCAAACTTTGATGTTGTGGCGAGCCTCGTCAAACATTGATCTTTGCGGCGAGCCTCGTCAAACTTTGATGTTGTGGCGAGCCTCGTCAAACTTTGATGTTGTGGGCGAGCCTCGTCAAACTTTGATGTTGTGGGCGAGCCTCGTCAAACATTGATCTTTGCGGCGAGCCTCGTCAAACTTTGATGTTGTGGCGAGCCTCGGCGGACTTGTTGTGGCGAACCTCATCATATGATCGTTGAGCTTCGTTTCTCGTCGCGAACCTCGTGTTAAGATCGAACTCCGCTCCACGCGAACCTCGTATTGAGGTCGAGCCTCACCTCTTGAGCAAGTCTCGCTTTGAAGCTTGCATGGTCTAGCCTCGCCCCATCAACAGCCTCGTCTTGAAGCTTTAACAACTAGGGTCGCGTGACCCTCGCTAGAGAATTTTTGACTGTCTACAAGACCCCTTCAAAGTTTTCGGACTTGAATCGGGTTGTGTGGGGTCCGGAATACTTTGAATTTTTCTACTGACTATCGGCGAGGCTCGACGCCAACCTCGTCGGGGAGTTGAATATGAGGGCAAGGCTACGAACCTCGCATTCAGGCACTTGGCGTTTAGTTTCGATCTCTCTTTAAATCCTCATCCACGTGGCAAATTGGGGATTGGACACCTTCAGTGACTTTTCACATCCAAAGATCTCGTCCGCAGATCTCGCATTGAGGATCACGTGAGAGATCTAAGCCGTATATTTCTACCGTCGAGCACTTGTAATTTATGTCTTTCCGTTAGATTATGAATAAAATTCCCTCTTTTGTGTTCACTCAATATTTTCTTGTGCCATTTGCATTTGCAATCACGGAATTTTAGCAAACCCCGACTATCAGCGGACTTGGTATGTCTTTACTGCATTTGATTTGAGTTGGACTAGCCATACTTTTCCCCTCGGTATGGTGAGTTTTGAGGAGTTTCTTTTAGGCTTAGTGCTAAAATCCCCTCTATCCTTAGCCGTTCAAGGCGTTGGATTAAAAGATAGGGCAAATCGCCGGTAGGCCATTATTAGGAATAAAATTACGTGGGGATCGAATGGTTCATTGACATAAAAGTATAGCGATCGTGATCAAAAAGCAATCAAGTTGTTGATGGCGTGAGAGTATAACAACGTGATTACGAACAAAATCATTTAGAGGAATGACCATGTTGGAGTAGTCAAGTCGTTCAGTGACATGGGAGTATAACGACTATGGTTGAAATAGAGGCACATCACATGGTAGGCTACTATTCGGTAAGGGGGTTGATAGGGGCACATCATCTGGTAGGCCCCTGTCTAAAACAAAGTCATTAGGGTACATGACAATATGAAAGTGATCGATCGTTGATGACATAAAAGTATGGCGATATTTGATCAAAACATTAAGTTGTTATTGACATAGAAGTATAACAAGCGTGATAGGGTAATAGATATCGTTTGTGGTAATTTGACAACCGGCACAACACTTGGTAAGCCACTACCAAATGACAATGTGGAATTGATCAAATCGTTCGATGACACGGAAGTATGGCGACATATGACGAAGAATCTAGTTGTTCATTAACTTCGGAAGTATAACAAGCGTGATGGGAATAGGGTATGACGACTTGATTGGACAACGTCATTTGCGGGAATAGCGGTGCGGACTATCGAGGTGATTGTTAACATAGCGGTTATGTGGGCCGCCATCTGTTGAGGAGGATTGGCGAAGGAATTTGGAGAAATTAGTTATCGGATGTATTTGTTAACATGATAACTTAGTGGGAGTTTGAAAGAAGACTACGGGTAGTACTTCTTAAGAATTTGCCGTTAGACCGGTCTCTCCCACGATTGATGCATGTAAGCATCAACGATCATTTTTACGATTGTAGCCAAGTCTTCGCAATCGGTCCCATAGCTGGTTCCGCGTTGGCGAAGCCTCAGATGCCATCGGGGCTTACTTGAAAAGAGTTTTGATGAGGAAGCGTCGCCACCACCAAGGTATTCGTCGCCACCTCCTCGAACTTCAAATAGCTCTTCAACCTCCATACGCTTGAGCACGCCTCGACTTGTTCTCCTTGACGGGTTAAGTCTTTCCACGGCTACGACAAATTTCTATATTAGGATGAATGTTGATGGAGAGATTATTCACACATCTCGATGAGAGTGGCCTCTAAATCGATCACCGCACGCAGTGATCGGTTCCCGAATCTCTTGACAAAGTTGCTTACTGATTCTTTCTTCCTCTCTGCTAAAGCAAGCAAGGCCATAGATACCCCGTGTCATCGCCGAAGAATCCGCCATAAAAGCTTTTCCAAATCTCTCTAAGAGTGAATGGAACAGTGCTCCAACCTCCGGAACCACTCAAAGCAACCCTTAAGAGTGCTAATGAATCGGGTCGCACGATAGGATCATTACCGCATATGCCTGGCTTGTGCTCTGAATAATAAATATGTTGTGATGGAGAGCTTTTCCCATCAAACCGCACTAGATTGAGCTTGAATTTCGAGGATATGACATCATCCCACTCGTAGGATATGGCTAGCCACCCCAACTCTTTAGATCGCCCTGGAGCTTAAGGGCATCCAACATGCGAAATCGTAACGTATGATCTTGTTCTTTCAGACGCTGATTCGATTCCGTGATGACACCGAGTGGACATCATGATCCCCCATAGCCTTCTCGCTTTGATTTGATCCTCCTTCGTCCGCCTTCTTCTTGAACGAAGTTTCTCCATCATCGCTTCTAAACGTCGATAGACTCTTGTTGTAAAATAAGAGCTTGTTGCTCTTCGATCTTCTTTGCCATTTCTTTGTCGCCATGAGGACACCGCCCGACACCGAAATCGTGATTTGAAGGTTGAGACGCTGCAATGCCGGAGTTCTCAAATTCTTCGAGGTACCTACCAATTGACTATAGTCAAACGGGATTGCCGCCCCGCGACAAAGACGGTGCTTCGATAGCTTGATTATTGATTATCGCGCTCGTAACCCCGGGAATACTCGTGGTTAGATGATTCGAATCGCTCCTGTCGGTTTGCTCCCGCTTTCCCAACCATGTTAATAGTCACCTGTGGAATGACCACCACGCCGCTTGTTTTTATGGCGAACCGCTTCGCCTAGTTGACGGTCGATAATCGCCAAATACGTAAGGTTGATGTCGATGACACACAAGATCGCGATATGAATTTCACAGAAGAATGAGATTGCATTTGATTGGCATCACGCTTATGAGTGAGGTACTCACGGAGATCGGCGGGAATACCCCCGCTGATTTCGAAAACCGAAGCCAGACAGCGACCCCGTGATAGGTCGAGGAAGGCGAGGTCAGTTTTCTCATTTGGTTTCGCGACGGCTTATGGCGAGGTTTGCTTGAACGAGGTTCATCTTGTTTAGAATGGACCTCATGTTGTTGGTAGGTTCAAAATGACGAGGTTCGCCATTCGACACTTCCTACCACCAGATTCGCCCACCGGGCGAGCCGTCTTACTTTGATGACACCCCATGTCGAGGTTCATGATGACGAGGTTCATCATTTTGACGCTTGCTATGACGCGAGATTCACAACAGAGCAATGTTCGCCCGGTTTTGATGAAACCTCATGTGTTGCAATTCGCCACCGGACGCAGGCTCATCTCTTTCAAGGGACCTCACATTGTTGGCGAGGTTCGCCACTGACGAGGCTCGCCGTGTTTCAAGCGGACTCGTGTTGTTTCGAGGTTCGCCACTTGACCGAGGCTCATCCCTCTTCGAGGGGACTCACGCGACGCGAGGTTCGCCATGTGGATGGTTGCTGGCGACGCTCGCCTTGTTTTGAATGAACCCTTAGATGAAGACGAGGTTCACGACTTGGGTGCAATGACGAGGTTCGTGTTCTCGTCGACCTCGCTCGCTTGACCATCTTTGGACGATAGTGAAACCCGCCCAACGACCAAAGCTCGAGCCCTACGGCTTGGCTCGCTGCTGACGCCGCTTTGACACGCCGTGAAATTGGACCTGGCATGTCTCGCCTTTCCAGCGAAAGGCGGGGACATGCCAGGTCCAATTTCACGGCGTGTCAAGCGGCGTCAGCAGCCAGAACAAGCTCGTAGGTAGGGCTCGAGCTTTGGTCCGTTGGGCGGGTCATCGTCCAGATGGTCAAACAGGCGAGGGTCGGCGGCGAGCGTCACGAACCTCGTCATTGCACCCAGTCGTGAACCTCGTCTTCATCTAAGGGTTCATTCAAAACAAGGCGAGCGTGCCCGTTGCGAACCTCATCCACGTAAACCTCCGAGTCAGTGAGTCCCCTCGAGAGGGATGAGCCTCGTCAAGTGGCGAACCTCGACAACAACGAAGTCCGCTTGAAACACGGCGAGCCTCGTCAAGTGGCGAACCGCCAACAATGTGAGGTCCCCTTGAAAGAGATGAGCCTGCGTCGGTGGCGAATTTGTGACAACATGAGGTTTCATCAAAACCGGGCGAACATTGCTCGTTGGCCGAATCTGCGTCATAGCAAGCGTCAAAATGATGAACCTCGTCATCATGAACCTCGACATGGGGTGTCATCAAAGTAGGCGGCTTCGCCCGATGGGCGAATCTCGTAGGAAGTGTCGAAATGGCGAACCTCGTCATTTTGAACCTACCAACAACATGAGGTCCATTCTAAACAAGATGAACCTCGTTCAAGCAGCGAACCTCGCCATAAGCTTCGTCCGAGAACAAATGAGAAGACGACCTGCTGACTCGCCCGACCTATCACGGAGGGTCTGCTGTCTGGCTGGTTTCGAGAATCAGCGGGGGTATTCCGCCGATCTCGTGAGTACCTCACTGCATAAGCGTGATGCCGATCAAATGCAATCTCATTCTTTGTGAGAAATTCATATCTGCGTCTGGCGTGATGTTCATCGACACATCAACCTTACGTATTTGGCGATTATCGGCCGTCAACTAGGCGAAGCGGTTTCGCCATAGAAACAAGCGGCCCGTGGTGGTCATTCCTGGGTGACTATTAACATGGTTGGGAAGCGGGGCAAGACCCAATGACGATTCGAATCATCTAACCACGAGTATTCCCGAGGTTACGGTATTATCAATAATCAAAGGCATCGAAGCACGATCTTTGTAGGAGGGCAATCCCGTTTGACTATAGTCAATTGGTAGGGGTACCTCGAAGAATTTGAGAACTCCAGGCATTGCAGCGTCTCACCTTCAAATCGATTTCGGTGTCGGCCGGTGTCCTCATGGTGACAAAGAAGAGGAAATGAAGATCGAAACAACACTCTTATTTTGCACAACAAGAGTCTATCGACGTTTAGAAGCGATGATGGAGAAACTTCGTGGAAAGAAGGCGAAGGAGGATCAAATCAAAGCGAAGGCTATGAGGGGATCATGATGTCCACTGGTGTCATCACGAGGAATCGAATCCAGCGTCTGAAAGAACAAGATCATACGTTCTGGGATTTCCAAAGCGGTTTGGATGCCCTTAAGCTCCAAGAGGCGATCTAAAGGCTGGGGGGTGGCTAGGCCATATCTACGAGTGGGATGATGTCCCATATCCTCAGAAATTCAAGCGCTCAATCTAGTGGGTTTGATGGGAAAAGCTCTCCATCACAACATATTTATTATTAGAGCACAAAGGGCATATAGCAGTAATGATCCTATCGTGACCGTTATTCATTAGCACTCTTAAGGGAGTTGCTTCAGTGGTTCAGGAGGTTGGAGCTGGTTCCATTCACTCTTAGAGATTTGGAAAAGCTTTTATGGCGGATTCTTGACGATGACACGAGAGTATCTATGCAACCTTGCTAGGCTGTAAAGCGGAAGAAAGAATCATGGCAACAAGAGATTGAGAACCGATCATTGCGTGCGTGTCAGATTTCGAGGCCACTCTCATCGAGATGTGTCGGAATAATCTCTCCATCAACATTACATCTAATATAAGCGTGCCGTTGCTTCGCTCGTGGAAAGACTTAACGTCAAGGAGAACAAGTCGAGCGTGCTCGCGTATGGAGGTTGAAGAGCTATTTGAAGTTCGAGGAGTGGCGACCAAGATACCTTGGTGGTGACGGCAGCTTCCTCATCAAAACTCTTTTCAAGTAAGCCCACGATGGCATCTGCAGAGCTTCGCCAGCGGAACGAGCTATGGGACCGATTGCGAAGACTTGGCTACAATCGGTAAAAATGATCGTTGATGCTTACATGCATCAATCGGCCAGGACCGTCTAGCGGCAAATTCTTAAGAAGTACTACCCGTAGTCTTCTTTCAAACTCCGCTAAGTTATCATGTTAGCGGTCACATCGATAACTAATTTCCTCAAATTCCTCGCCAATCCTCCTCAGCGGGATGGCGGGCCTCTTGTCATGTTAACAATCACCTCGATAGTCCGCCGTCATTCGCAAATGGCGTTGTCCAATCAAGTCGTCATACCCTATTCCCATCACGGTTGTTATACTTAGATTCTTGAACAACTAGATTCTTCTTGGTCATATGTCGTCATGCTTAGTGTCAGCGAGCGATTTGATCAATTCCACATTGTCATTTGGTAGTGGCTTACCAAGTGTTGTGCCGGTTGTCAAATTACCACAAGCGATATCTATTACCCTATCCGCGGTTGTTATACTTCTATGTCGAACAACTTAATGTTTTGATCAAATATCGTCATACTTTTATGTCAGCGAGCGATCGATCACTTTCATATTGTCATGTACCCTAATGACTTTGTTTTAGGCGGGGCCTACCGGATGATGTGCCCTATCAACCCCTACCGAATAGTAGCCTACCATGTGATGTGCCTCTATTTCAACCATAGTCGTTATACTCCCATGTCAGCGAGCGACTTGACTACTCCAACATGGTCATTCCTCTAAATGATTTTGTTAGTAATCAGCGTTGTTATACTCTCCGTCATGAACAACTTGATTGCTTTTTGATCCGCGATCGTTATACTTTTATGTCGAGCGATTCGATCATCCCCGTAATTTTATTCCTAATAATGGCCTACCGGCGATTTGCCTATCTTTTAATCCGCCTTGAGCGGCTAAGGATAGAGGGGATTTTAGCACTAAGCCTAAAAGAAACTCCTCGAAAACTCACCATCTTGAGGGGAAAAGTATGGCTAGTCAACTCAAATGGCGGTTGGTAAAGACATACCAAGTCGTTGATAGGCTGGGGTTTGCTAAAAATTCAGTTAAATGCAAATGGCACAAGAAAATATTGAGTGAACACAAAAGAGAATTTTATTCATAATCTAGCGGGAAGACATAAATTACAAGTGCTCGAGTAGAAATATCTGACTTAGATCTCTCACGTGATCCTCAATGCGAGATCTGGGGCGAGATCTTTGGATGTGAAAAGTCACTTTCGAAGGTGTCCATCCCATTTGCCACGTGGATGAGGATTTAAAGAGATCAGCAGCGCCAAGTCTTGGGTGAATCACGAGGTTAAAGCCTTGCCCTCATATTGAACTCGGCGAGGTTGGCGTCGCGGCCTCAGCCGATAGGCTGTTAGAAAAATTCAAAGTATTCCGGACCCGCTGGCTGATTCAAGTCGAAAACTTTGAAGGGTCTTGACGATCAAAAAATTCTGGCGAGGTCCGCAGCGCCCCTAGTTGTTAAAGCTTCAGGCGAGGCTCTGATGGGGCGAGGCTAGACCATGCAAGCTTCAAAGCGAGACTTGCTGAGGTGAGGCTCGACCTCTCTGAGGTTCTGCGTGGAGCGAGTTCGATCTTAACACGAGGTTCGCACGAGAAAGCTCAACGATCATATGATGAGGTTACGCTACTGATGGTGCAGGGCTCGCCTACGATTAGTGCAGCGAAGCTTCGCTATATGATGGTCGATGAAGTTCACCCACAGTGATTTCCACTTTCATCAGAGTTCACTCAAAGGCGAGGCTTGATGAGGCTCGCCTACATCAAAGTTTGGCGAGGCTCGCTACTGCATCAAAGTTTGCGAGGCTCGCCGCGGCATCAATGTTTGTGAGGCTGCTCACAACATCAAAGTTTGCGAGGCTCGCCAGCGGCATCGAGCACGATGATCACGAGGGCGAGGTTCGCCTACGGTAGTGAACTTTGACTCGCCTTACGAAGCTCGTTATCCGGCAGCTCGAAGCTTAACCTGTGAATCTAAAGGCCAGCCACAACAACCACGTGGATTAAGTGGTGGGCATCGATTATGCCGCGTCCATATCGATTAACCACGTTTCCACAATTCTTGCATGCGATTCGTGCTAAAAGCCCATAAATGGCGGTGGCGACCATTAGAAGGGGCTTTTAGAACTTTGGAGATCAACACTTGCGCGAGAAAGAGATCAAGCTCTTCATCAATCTCAAGATCATCTGCAACTCGTTACGATCGTCAGCGAGAAGCAATCTCAACATGAGCATTGAGTGAAGCATCCTATCGCTCACAGAAAACCACCTTAAAGAGAAGTCGAATCAATCTTCTCTTCCTCATGTCGAAAATTTGATTGTAAACCCATTTATTCAATCAATAAACTTTTCGACTCTACAAATAGTTAACATCATTTTAAAAGAAAAAAACTAACTAACTGACTTATATTGAAAAGGATCGTCTGTGAAATCGAGTGGTTCATTAGTGGATGAGCGACAAACAAGTAACTTATATTGAAAAGGATGTATTTAATGGTATTTCAAGCGAAGCTATAATGCAACAATTTCAAAACATGAGGATGCATAGGGATCAACGTAATTGCACTTAGTTAAATATAGCTTTTGTATATCGTAAAGTTCATGATTATATTGAATATAAGAGAAAAATTAATAATATGCCTTTTATATATATTATGACATCACTGTCATGAATTCCTAGCTCTGCCACTGTAGCGAAGCATATATGGTGTTAAAAAAAGAAGAAGAAGCATAAACATAAAATTGCTTTTTATAACTTAACATCCATTCAGATAGCTATTACCAAATCATAGGCATATTATGAGAATAAACTCAATGTGTTGGTACCTAGGATTGTCAGTGTTGAGAATTTTCTCGCTTCAATTAATATCTATACAATTCAGCTGCCATGTATCTGAAGTGCTAACAACAGTGTCGCAATTCAATTCCTTGGAATTTAGCAGCAACGTTCATCAAGAAAAGTTAACAAGCAACTCAATCAACGATAAGCAAATGAAATGTTTTTTACCGGTTAATGTACTAAAAACATAAATCAGCAAACGGTTACAAAATTACCTCAAGGAGCTTCAGCAAAATATCTAACCAAGACTTGGAACTACCCACAAAGCCTTTCCCAATGCCCTCGAGAAAAAAGGAAAATAACGGGTCATCTTCAACCCGACCATTATCCATGTCAAACACCTTAAGCCCTTTATTTTGTAAACCACCAGGATAATCATCCATAAATGCAATTCCCTCTTTAGGGTTAGGGTTAGGGTTTGGAGTGAGGTTGTTGAGGATGAAGAGGGACGATGGAATTGAGGAGCAGAGCTCACTCGTGGTGGTCACGATAAAAGAGATTCCGCTGTGCAAGTTATGGATTTGGGTATATCCACCTCGAAGAACGATTAATTAGTCCTAATCAAATATTATTTAGGAAGCAATTAAGATTTGACTTAACATTTCATTTATAATCTATTAGCTTATATTTATTGTTTAAAATTGCTCGTTAGTCCCTTAAGTTCTAATTGGTCTTGCAATTTGGTCCCTCATTGACCAAAATACCCATCGGTTATGTTTTACTCCTAAATCCCATATTGTTCAAGAAAGGGCTAATTGTATTTTGGTACCTTACATGTCTTTTAACTTTAATACTCAAAAGTTTATTTTGACATGCTGATGCCCTAAAGTTTGTACGCTTTTTTACTTGCTGCCTTAAAATTTTTTTGGGACAATTTTTTAAAATTTTTTAGAACAAGGGCCTTCTATTTTGTTAATAGAAATGGTAACGAGGGTAGAGGACACATAATATATATAGAAGGCTGAAAATAAAGAAAAAATACATAGTCGATGAGAGCCAAAATATCGCAAGCACAACTAAATTTTGAATATCCTCGGCGTTGTCGAATCTTAGAGTTGAAGATATTTTTTGCCATTTTGTTATTTTCAACATTTTGATACTCCCAACTTGGTTGGGATATCAAAGTTAAAAATGTAAACTCGGTATCAAAGTTAAAAATGTGAAAACTTTGGGCATGAAAGTTAAATATGTTTAAATTTTGGGGTATCAAAGTGTCAAAAATTTGGGATGTCAAGCGATTGAAGCCGAGAATTTTTCATAGGGGGCCAATGTGAAGCTATCATAGAATATTAATACAAACTATCAGTAGAAAGACCAACTTTTCAAGTTGATATCTTTGACCTTTTAGAAGGCGATCAACAACCGGAGTTTTGGGATATGGAGTAACTTTTGCTCACTATGAATCGGTTGAGGAAGAGATTTCCTCTTAAAAAGCGTATCAATAGCAGTTGATTTTACAAAACCATAAACTACAAATACAATCTTTTGAAGGCACATCAATGAAATAAAAGCTTAAAATAAATTCATAAGAAGAACCTTGTAGCTTTTATTTTTGGTTTATATAAACTAAAATAAGGTTTACATTAGCTAGAAGCCAAGAATCTTAAATTAAACTAACAAAGCTGGATCTTAGTTTCAATGCAAATTTGTAACATTTATTAGCCCAAACTCTTCATATCGTTTGATACGGGAATGAGTGGGAATGGAATGCAATTCCACTTGATTCATGGTTACCAAACATGATGTGTTTTTATGTTAGAAATGACATTCTCACTTCTCATCAATTCCCACTTAATGTGGGAATTGCTATTCTAATAAGTTATTAAGGAATTGATATTCCCTTAAGTGAGAATGAAAATAATAAAATAAATTCGGATATACTCTTCTTAAAGATATTCCCACATAATTTCTAATCGCCCCACATGAGAATGGGAATGAGCATTCCATTCCCACATTAATTTCATTTCATTCCTACCTTCAATCCATTCTCACTTGACTTTATTCTCATTACCAAGCGAGTTAGAAATTAGAATGTAAGACATAGGCCAAATGAACATTCAAAATTTCAAAGGGAGAAAGCGAGTTTAAAAATAAAATCCTAATTAGTTAAATCTAGCAAAATTCCTAATTAGACAAATTAATGTCACAATACTTGCACCAAATTGGTATTTAAACTAATAAGAAAATCATTCTCAATCAATAAAAATAATTAGGGATTTAGGGTTTCAAGTATTTTGATTTTCAAGCTTAGTTGGTGGAACTTGCGACTTGCAAATTGGGGGCGAGATGGCGAAGATGAGAAGAAGAGTTGTAGTGATTTGATTTTGAGAAGAAGTAGAGAGGTCGGCGTCGGCGACCGGTCATGAGATTTTGGAAATCAAACACGGTGTGGATGGGGGTGTTTGTTAAAAAGACCCAAAACTTGGTGTTATGTACTCTGAAAATGCCCACAAGACCAAAGGCCCATAACTCTGAATAAACTCACGTGGCCAAGCCGAACCCAGTGTTAAATTGTTTTGATAAAGGCCCAGAACTTAGTCTCTATTTTGATAGCCCCATAACTTGGTCTTAATCATAGAATGTATATATATTATGCATGCCTATTAATTTTTTTGCCAAAATCTGGGGGAAGGGGGCATGGCCACCCTCTGTCCCCTCCCTCCGCCCCTAATGTCAAAGTTAAAAGATGTAAACTTTAGGATAACAAAGTGTCAAAAAATTTGGGGCACCAAATTGCAAATAACCCTTAAAAAATAAAAGATTAGTTGAAGGTATTTTGGTTATTGAGGGACCAAATTGCAAGATTCCTTAGGATTTGAGGAACTAAATAGCAAGTTCAAATATTTGAGGAGCTAATATGGAATTATTGAATATTTGAGGAACTAATATCTAACTAATTGGGGTTAATTTCATAAAACACCAATGAGCTTTGTGGGGTTGCACTGAACTACCCTGAACTTTTAGATATTCCACAAAGATTCATAAACCTTTCCATCTAAACAGCTAAACCCGTGACCAAAATAACGAAGGTACCATCATCTAAAAGTCCCCATAATCTTTTGCAAATAAATCCCCATAATTTCTTATTGTTAGATATATACCAAGCTCTCTCTCTCTCCACTGATCCTATTCCGTAGCTTAGTGCAAAACCCCTAAAATTCATGGTTGTTAAGGTTCATAATACATAATAATTAATAGTTTAGTGAGGCTTAATTTCATGGTAGTCTACTGCTTTAGGGGTGTTTTGCGAAAGTGATTCTTGCTTACAGTTTTAGCCATCAGCTATAAGAAAACCTCGGGACAATAAATTACCCAACAACCTGGTCTCTTTGATAAAATACTAGAGATACAGTATTGAACATTTTAATTTAATTATTTCTTCACCAATGCAGTTACATGTTTATAATTATACTATGATAAAAATATTAACACAACTACTACCAATACAGTTAGATGTATAATCACGGTAGTAATATACTTTAATGATATATGATATACAAATGTGTCCACTTACTAAAATCCATAAATTACTCTTTATAAGATTTACTCCCTGACTCTATAGATCGGCTTGACTAAAACCGAGCAGTCCTCCGATTTTTTAATTACGTATTTCACGAACAATATTTTAGCTTATATCGGTGAGCATTAATTGGTTTAAACTGATTAAGCAGTGAACCGGCGGAATTTTGATTGTTCGGTTTGGTTTTAGGAAAAATTCAATTAGGTTCGATTCAGTTCAACTTTGAGAATTTTTAATTTGAAATAAGCGACACCAAACATAATTCACTAAAACTCACGCTCTTTGATGCTCTTTGACAGTGAATAAGGAATTTTAAACTTATATTTCTATGCATCATAATTGGTAATGTTTCAAATTTTGGTTCATAAGTAGTTGATTTAACGAGTTTGGTCTTTAACTTAGTGTAAGAGACGAGTGAGCGAAGAATAATGTTGTTTTTGAGCTATTACAGCTCTAACTTGATGTGTAGGCCTAAACTGAACAAATCTCACCGAACGGTACCAAACTTATTTTATTTGGTTTACTGTGCTTCTCAATCTAGTTCGCTCGGTTCGATTTGATAAAAATAATAAAACCGACCAAGCCTCCGTTTGCTCGCAGCTAGTTGATACATTGAACACATGCTTTACAATTCATCAATACCGTTGCCCCAAAAGTAAGGAATTTTCTAGATATTAGTCCCTTAAATATACAATAATTCCATGTTATTCCCTCAAATCTTTGAAATTGCTCATTGATCTCTAAATCCTTAATTATTTTAGCAAATTGATACCTTAATGACCAAAACGCCCTCACTTTATGTTTTCCCAAAAACCCTCGTGTTCAGGAAAAGGGTAAATTTCACAAAACCCCAAAACTTCGGGATGTTCCCCACCTAACTTCCAGCCTTCCATGAACTTTGTTTTCTTACTAGACACCAAAACTTTCTCATATAGCATTTTGGTCACCAAGGGACCAATTTCCAAGACCCCTTAAGATTTGAGGTACTTACCAAAAAGATTCTAGGGACGGATAGGAAATTATTGAATATATGAGGGCTTAATAGCAAAAAACGCCAGGAGTAAACAACAACAAATAATCCCCCAAGTCAGCATGACCATATTCAACCCCATCGGGCCATCTCCCTCCTCATCCCAACCCTCTCCTCTCTCTCCCTCAACAACCACACAATATCCAAAACAAAATCCCTTCCTCAAAACCCACCACCAACTCCCCATCCCCAAATCCCTAACCCTAATTCCTCTCTCCACTACCACGCAAAAATAAAAACCTCTCCTTTCTCCTCTCCAATGGCGGCGACCTCATCTCTCCTCCCCTCCTCCTCCCTCAAATCCCTCAAACTCCGCCACGCTCTCCCCAACCTCCACCGCCCAATTCACAGAGTCCGATGCCAGTCGTCCCCGACTCCGACCGCTCTCACTCAGGACGACCTCAAAAAGCTCGCCGCCGTCAAGGCCGTTGAGTATGTGAAGAGCGATATGGTTCTTGGTCTCGGGACTGGCTCCACTGCTGCTTTCGTTGTTGCTGAGATTGGGGCGTTGTTGTCGAGCGGGAAGCTGACGGGGATTGTTGGAGTGCCGACGTCGACGAGGACTTTTGAGCAGGCGAAGTCGCTTGGGATTCCGTTGTCGACGCTGGATGATCATCCGGAGATCGATCTTGCTATTGATGGGGCTGATGAGGTTTGTGATTTTGACTTTTAAGAAAAGTTCGTTTCTTTAGGTGTTTAGAGTGTTATTGTTGCGTTTCAGGAATGGAAATTGCGAATTTAGCTTATTGAGACGTTGACTCTTGGTGTTATCGATTTTTTTTTTTGAGAAAGCTGAGTTCTTTATGAGCGTTTTGGAGTGAAAGGTGCAAATTTTAGCTCATTGTACTCCATATCTGTGCTTTGCGGGAAGTTGACATTGTTAGTTGTTCAGAGCGTTCCTTATGCCTTTATTAGGTAGAAGAACTGCATGTAGGTTTTGTATGTAAGTTTTATTCAGGAAATTACATCATTGAAATGAAATGACTGTCATCGCAAAACCGTAGGACCATTAGAGTTGTCTGGGAAAAACTTGAAATAGTTAATTTAGAAGTGTTCTATTTGACTGATTTAGATGGGGTTGGGGGCCAATACTATCTCTGGAGTTACTTGCTGGAACGCTACCCATGATATTGTTCATGTTAACTTAGTGATGAATCCAACTTGTTAAAGTGCTGATTAAAACACCACATCTATATCTCTCATTATCTTGTTATTTTTCCTTTACTAGAAATGATAAGATTTAATGTCATGTCTGTTTTCTATCATATAGATAGGGGCTAACATAATCTTACCAGGGTATCACTCAGTCGCACAGCATTCTGTCGTTTTCAATAGCCTATCGGCTATCATATAGTCAATGAGGACATTACTTTTATATTTAACATCGAGTAAGTGAGTTTACTGAGTTTACTTGTATATATTGTTGCCTGTACTTGAATAATCATATCATTTTCATTACTTTGTTTTATCATGATTTGTGACCAACAGGTTGATCCAGACCTAAATCTCGTAGGGCGTGGAGGTGCTCTTCTTCGTGAAAAAATGGTTGAAGCTGCATCAGATAAGTTTGTCGTGGTTGCAGATGAGACAAAGCTTGTAACTGGTTTAGGAGGAAGTGGGCTGGCAATGCCGTGGAAGTTGTCCAGTTCTGTTGGAAATATAATCTCGTAAGGTTGCAAGAATTATTCAAAGGCGAAGGTTGTGAAGCTAAGCTGAGAGTGGATGGAGATGGGAAGCCTTATGTCACTGATAACTTCGAATTATATAGGTGGTTGTACTTCAAGACACCGATCAAGGAAGCAAATGCAGCAGGAGAAGAAATCTCAGCATTTGAAGGAGTTGTTGAGCATGGGCTGTTTTAGACATGGCAACTGCTGTTATAATTGCTGGGAAAGATGGAGTGAGCATAAAAACAAAGTGAAGATTGAGATGATGGGTAAAGATTGAGATGATGGGTAAGCATCCAATGTTTGATAACCTTCCATATATTCTGTTTTGTTTGTATTACTTCAAATATACTTGAATAAGTTAATTTTAAGATGAGATATATACTTCTCAAGTTGTCTTGCGTCGAATGTTTCCCTTAAAGTTGAGAAATAAAGTGGCAAAATTTCCTTTTCTCAAGTCATCTTGTGTCATAAAAAGTGCATTGACTCAAAATTTTCAGATTCAAAATTAGAACCTTTATCCCATTTATACTATCTTGAATTGTATTCATGTGATGGCTTTTTGCTCAATCTGAAAGAGGGAAGGATTTGGTATATGTTTGTTATCTGATTGAAAACTTTGGAGTGTATTAGAACTAAAACAGCTATTTAGATTCTCCTTTTCTTCACTATTTATTTGTCCTTAGGAGGGCTTACATATTTTGTAGCCTTCATTTTTCTGGACTCATTGTTGAAAGAAAATTGATGCAACCAGCAATAGCATTGCCATTGACAACCAGGTTACAGGATCCCTGAACAAAAACAACGTCTGTTAAGAGTTACTTTTAAGCGTACTCCAGAAAGCAGATCTTGTACTGATTGCCCAATGCTGTTTATCGAGTTGACTTGTTTCTGTGTTAATTCATTTATAATAACTGTAACTTTAATTCATCTATCAATCCTCTTGTTTGTTTATTGCACTGAGCTGTTTAGAAGTATAAATCATGCTTCAACTAAGATTTCGCTTCTGCTAAGCAATTATCTGAGCAGACGAGCAAATTGCAGAGGCTTAACTATTTATTTATTTTTATTTTCTCGCCCAGCAATATACAAAATGGGTTTGAGAATTACAAGGAGAAATCAGAAAGTAAAATCTCTTCTGCTTGTTTATTACAAAAACTTGAAGATATGAAAGAGAAGCTGATGCATATTGTACCCATATTCTAGACATTTATCCATGATGCTTGAGCCAGGACTAACGATATTGCACAGAACAACAACCAGAGTAAGTTGTTTTGAGAAGAGCAAACTGCTGGATGTATCAAACAATAATCAAACAATACAGTCAAAAACATCAACACAAAACAAAAAATCATTAAAATTAACCTTCATTTTGAACAGCAAACCTCACCGTGGCGCCATTAGGAAAGAAATTAGTTGGAGTAGGTGGAAAAGAGCCATTTGACCATGTAAACCCCAAGTTTGAGCATTCTGCTCCCACTGCACCTGCAAAAAATAGCAAACACCGTACTATCAGAATCCAATTTCTATAATTTTCCTCTTATTTTCTTCTTTTTTTTTTCTTTTTAACTTCCGAGTTCTTACAGTCTTTGACACAAGGGAAGTTTGTAATATTCAGGATGTTGCCATAACTCTTTTTACATTCACATTGATGCTTGAACCTTGAAGTCTTTATGCAGTCTCCATGTCCACAATAGGACCAATAACACGCTGCAGGGTAAAAGTAAAACAGAATAAATTAGAAAGAGAGGTTATGATGTTACAGTCTCTTTAATTTGAGAGGATCATTTACGATCAAAGAGGGAGAAGTTATGAGTCTTTGGAACAGATTTGGGTGGTTCAGGCACTGATTCATTGTAGCAAGCGTAACTATAGGTACCTGAAAATAAACAGGGGAGGAGACTGTTACAACAATTGGATTGCAGGGTTAAGATATCTGTGGTCAAATAAAGATAGTAATTTTACTCATGTCTAGTTTTCTATCATCTCACAATATGTAATATAAAATATATACTAGAGCTGGTGTGATTGATTAATCACTCTCTATTATGTCATGCTTTAACTTTAATCTTGATGCTGATGTCAATGAATTGCTACATAAGCTATATTAAAGCGTCATGCTAGGATCCTACAAATATTTATAAAGGCTGCCTAATATCAGGTGAAGTATGTGGCAGCTCTTTATTAACGTTTCCAGTGACAGAAAGTGAGATTGTTAAGTCTACTACAATTCACCTTGATGTAGTAGTTGAACTCCCAACTCTACCTTAACGGTAACAATCTTATTTTCTCCCCTTAGAATCACCTAAATACTTTCTAGATTTATCTCCAATCAAGCATTTTACTGTTATTCTTACTCAAATTGACCTATACCAAGTCATGAGAAAAGATTCTGCATTGTTCTATCTTGTAGTATCGAAATAGTAAATAAGTGGCAGTGCAGTTAACATTACTCTATTGAAAACCGATATTCAGAGAATTAAAAGGGAGAAAGAGAATACAATTGGGAATGATGCATGGAAGAAATCGGAGAGGATCATCAGCTCGTTGGACTCCAACCTGAGTCCAGCCAGGTGCGCAGTCACAGGCGAACCCGAATGTCGGTTTGGAGAATTCTGGCAGCTTCCCATCCCACACTCCATAAAATTGCATGCAATATCTGATCATAAACATTTACAACACAAAACGGAAACACAGTCCGTTATCTGAGAGAAAATTAATTACTCCAACTAAATAGAAGCCAAGAAAGCAAAGAAAAACATCAGGGAAGAGCTAGGAAATGAAATATTACCAAGTTTAGCGGCTGTTCTTGCTGGAAACAATGAAAAGGTTGCTTGGTGAATGACCATACTAACAGCAACAATTATGATATCTTTTTTCATATTGATATTGCTTAGGGGACTTTGAATGGAGGAGACAGAGAGAGATGGGGAGATATATTGTTATGTTGCTGGATATTGAAGAGATTTATGAGATGCTGAAATTTGAAAGACCCATATGTGCATAGCTGGCATGAGTCATTTGAAAGCATAGATTTTGTTCTAATTTGACTAGGTTTGGCTTTAGATTGGATTTGGTTAGGTTTGGGTTGAGAGCTTACTAGACTAATTTACATACTGTAGACCCTGAGAATCTAACTACTGATAAGTGATGACACGAGGATCGTCCCAGTTAAGTCATGATTAGACACATAGTACAGGCATCTAGTTTGTCGACTTAAATTATATCTACTTATTAACGAACCTTAATACATTTGGACATACTCGCACATTGAAGGAAATGTAGGAAGATAACTATAAAAATTCAAGTTAATTGTACATAGAACCCCTAGCATCGCTATTTTGAACATACTACCCCAATAGTGTTTCTTTGTTTTTATTTTTGTTTTTGAGACATAAATCCTGAATGAATTTTTTATATTTTACCCTTTTACCATCAGAGATTTTTTGGACAAATAGAACCCACTGAGGGTAAAAGAGTTGGAAAATAATTCAGGTGGTCTATCTGTAACAACAAAACTGGAGGGTTGTGAGTTCAAAACATTGATACTACAGGGTTATCCACAATTAACTGAAAATTCAACAGCAAGTATGGCTCTAGGAATCCATTCAATGTAAGTTATTCCTACATTATGGGTTTTCCTCAGTATTCAGATATTCTGGCTGGAACAAGTTGCAGGAGGGTTTCCTCTCCTGGATGAAAATTTGAAATTCAAGTTAGATCTTGATGAAAATTATGAAATTCCAATCAATACATTTGATAAAATTTGATAAAATTTATAAGATGTAGTATCTTTAAGAAAATATGGAAATAGGCAATCATGATCAAGTGTAAGGCTAGACAACAAAATTCAACATCGTATCTCTAAAGATAGTATGCCTCATCTGAGTAGGAGGCTCAAGCGTAAGGAATTTAATTCACCAACAAGAAAAGAAATAGTCTTTTTGTAGAAATATTTTGTAGAAATATTAGCAGCGTAAAATTTTCCAAGCAATCTGAATGATTACTAGTTATGTGGCAATGAAGACTAGCGGTAAGTGGACTATATCCACTGGGAAAATGATAAGCGATATTACAAGAGTTATACTAATTTTGTACTCCTCGACACAAAAGAAGTGAGATCCATTACAATTCATAATTTCCTTTTACAATTTACGAAAAAAAAAGGTCTCACTTTTTATGTGTAGGAGTATAATGCATATGTACAGTTATCACTACTCATATCCAATGCTGTCCTCTTCAAACAAACCCCAGCCTCTTTACTTCCATCAATGCTTCATAAATGAGCAAAAGCTATGTACCATTTCTGAAAACTTACCTGGAAAAAAGAAAGAAACAAGGATAGAAGTAGATACCTTATAGTAGACTCTACGGCAAATTAAATTCTCTCTCTTTCCTGTAAACAAATAAAAACAAGCTCTTGTGCAAAGTTGCAGGCTCCCAAAGACCAGTTGCTATCAAGAACTGAGACAGCGGGCCTCGCCCTCCTCAGCCGGCGCCATTATTCTATACAGATCCCCACATGCCTCCCTCTGACTACTCCTTTATTTAGCAACAAGGATTTTTTATAGTAACAAGTAACTCTGCTAACAAATCCACCAGGGCTCTGGCAAATGGCTCTCTGAGGAAATTCCCTCCATATTATTTACTTTTTTTCCTTTTGTGCAGGCCTCTTGCCCAATAACCAAGCAAGAACTGAGTTCACTCATTGGACGGCGTATAAATAAATACAAACAGAAGACAAAGCAAGCAATGTGAATGTGAGCAAATGGGCAAGGCAGCAAAATGGCTGAGGCTCTTCTTGACTGGCAAGAAGGAGAAGGAGAAATATGGGCTGGATCCTGTCATGCAGTCCGGCCCGTTATCGACGCCTCCGGTGAAGGAGAAGAAGATGGAGCTTCCGGAGGTCATCAACAGGGACGGCATTGGAGCAGAAGTCTGCGGCGTGCGTGGGCATGCACGGAGGTTATCGGATTCGGATGTGGATCAGAAGAGGCAAGCTGCGGCGATGGCGAGGGCTAAGGAAGCTGCAGCAGCGGCAGCTGCGGCGGTGATCAGGCTGACGAATGCGGCGACTGAGGCTGTTGAGGAGGCTGCGGCGATTAAGATCCAGTCGGTTTTAGAGCTTATCTGGTATGAATTTCTAACTGAGTGTAAGTAAAGGTACAAATGTTTACGGTGAATATTTATGTAGAATTGATGTGGGATTTTGTTTGTGAAGATTTGGAATGTTCACAGTAAGTCAAATTCAGAGGTTTTTATGGTATGAACTCAGGAAACAGTGACAGGTTTAGGATCTAGAATGAAATATTGATTAAAGGAAACAGCAAACTTTCATCTGTGATTTACAGGAAAATGTTTTTTTTTTTTTGGAGGATAAGGGCCTTACCTAATTTTATTAAAAGAGTGCATTTTAGAATAATATAGAAGGAAAATATAGATATTGCTAGTTATAACAGAGCTTATAACGTATAATAACTGAACTAAAGTAGATAGGCTGCGTATTATATGACTGATATGACTATCAAATTTCAACAAATTAGAGTCGAATCATTCATAATATCTGTTTTGTCAAACAAATTTTTTTGGGGGTGAAAACAGTGCCTATTTCTCTCTTTTAAATAAATCAATGGATGACAATTGCCATACAATCCTATTCTCTTTGTGAATTGAGTGAGGGTCATGCCAAAGGTCCAATACTGAAGTGAAGTATGTCATGATTTTAACTGAACCATAAAAGTAAAAGTGGAAATCATATGCATAAAATTGAAATCAACTCAAAGGAAAAATCAGACTGACTGAAGATTGCACCATGAAGCAAACAGATCATTTGTTTAGCGAATCCAATTTGAGTATTTTGTGCTGATAAGCTATAAGGGTGCTGTTTGAGGGGAAAAAAACTATAACAATACTAAATGAAATCTGAAAATTTTTACAGGCAAGCTCTATGTGCTTTGAAAGGCCTAGTGAAATTGCAAGCTCTAATAAGAGGTCACCTTGTGAGAATGCAAGCAACTGCAACTCTCCGCAGAATACAAGCAATGGTGACAGCCCAAGCCAGAGTTGAGCAGAGGCTTGGATGCTTGAAGAAGCACGCCATGTCAAACCATCGGCAAAATAATTACTGGAGATCACCGCGGGAATCAAAATCACACCAATCCTATGTAAGTAATCAGTTTTCCAAGAAGTACAACTTTTCTTAGATACATCTTAATGAAACATCTTAGATACAAATTGAATCGGTTAATTTCAGAAAACCACCCTTAACTTTGGGGTTTCACTGATAACCCATTAATTGTGTCTAAGGAACCATTCTCAAAATGAAAAAGTACTGCTTTTGATTCAAAGACCTTTAGAATCATTCAGTTGTTTGGTGCAGGAAATGGAAGAAAACACTAAGATCGTAGAGATGGACATCGGGGAACCAAGCAGTGCAAAGAGCAGAGACATCCATAGAAGAGACCAAAGACTACCCACTTCCTATTCTGCAACCAATACACCATACAAAGAGACCCAAGCCGAGAACCCTGCCTTCTCGCTCAATCTTAACCGATCGTAAAAGCCCAGAAGCCCACAGCAGCCACTTTAGCGAATACTTCATCACTTCAGAAATCAGCAGCCCACCGTGTTGTCGACTCCTTCACTACAAGACTGCCCTCTGTTCCCTAGTTACATGGCAAACACTAAGTCTTGAGGGCCAAGGCTCGTTCTCATAGCGCACCAAAGCAAAGGGGCCGTCGACTGAAGGGAGAAGTAGTTCTAGAGGGGTGGGAGGCAGAAAATTCTTGGTCTGTGAAGCTTGATAGATCGGTATTTAAGCTGCACGAGTGAATGTGGATCGTGCGAGCACTGTGATGACAGTAGTCAGTATGCGAGATCGTTAATGGCGTATGAGCTCTTTAGTGAACTAAACTATCGTTAGAAAAGTATGCTTTTAGAAATTTAAACACCAAATGGGTGGAAAAGTTATTAAGTACGCATTATATATGTAGTGTGTTTACAGAAGAAGAATGTCTGCAGGAATGTTGTGCAGAAGTCCATATACTCATGCGATTCAGAATTATGGTGTCTGGGTTTCAAAATCTGGGATTTAGATTCTGCTCTGCCCATTTCAGCTTATTTTAATTTTAATTTTTTAGGGAAGGGAAATTGTAGAGCTTTATTATTCTGACTGGAGTCTGATGAAACTGCACATATACTTGTCTTCTCAGCGAAGTATAGGAAATTAGGAACTAGCATCCTGTTTCTTACTGTCTAAATCTCTGTCTTGTCATACCCAACTCAAATTTTTATTATTATTATAAAGAATATCATTCATGGATCCACGAAATGATGAGAAGTTATTGATAGATTATAGGAATTCTTTGCAACAAAGGATATAGAGGATCTCTATCCCGAACTCACCTAGATATGAGACAATATTCAAAGAAACCGATCTCCACCTTGTTTGAGCTGTCGTGTCTAATCGAGTTCAACTCAATAGTGAATGGAGATAGTGTCCCAAAACGCTATTTTTGCATCAGTGCAAGTTGTGCCTGGCAATAAAATATGCAAATTCCTTTTTTTAAAAAAGTAGCCATCTTGAGTTTTACTACTACGAGCAGAAAATAGATAATTATTATATTTACCATATTCTTATTCATCTTTTGACAGTAAAAATATAGATGTAGACATATAAAACCCCAAAATTTTATTTCGTGTTTTTGAAATTTCCAAAAATTAGAAATTTACTTTTAGTTGGATACAAATTAATTAAACTGCATTTTTTATGTGACGTGTAGAACGATTAGGCACTCTTGATATGCATTCTTGTTCGTTAATTTTAAATCTAATTCATAATCATGCCTAATTTGAAGAATTTAGGTATAAATTTGGGAAAAGTTAGCATAAACCCCCAAAAGTTAGGCCAATTTGAGATACCTAATTTTTGGAAATTTCAAAACACACGAAATAAAATTTTGGGGTTTTATATGTCTACATCTATATTTTACTGTCAAAAGATGAATAAGAATATGGTAAATATAATAATTATCTATTTTCTGCTCGTAGTAGTAAAAACTCAAGATGGCTACTTTTTTAAAAAAAGGAATTTGCATATTTATTGCCAGGCACAACTTGCACTGATGCAAAATAGCGTTTTGGGACACTATCTCCATTCACTATTGAGTTGAACTTCGATTAGACAGCGACAGAGCTCAAACAAGGTGGAGATCGGTTTCTTTGAATATTGTCTCATATCTAGGTGAGTTAGGGGATAGAGATCCTCTATATCCTTTGTTGCAAAATTCCTATAATCTATCAATAACTTCTCATCATTTAGGTATCCATGAATGATATTCTTTATAATAATAATAAAAATTTGAGTTGGGTATGACAAGACAGAGATTTAGACAGTAAGAAACAGGATGTGCTAGTTCCTAATTTCCTATACTTCGCTGAGAGACAAGTATATGTGCAGTTTCATCAGACTCCAGTCAGAATAATAAAGCTCTACAATTTCCCTTCCCTAAAAATTAAAATTAAAATAAGCTGAAATGGGCAGAGCAGAATCTAAATCCCAGATTCTTGAAACCCAGACACCATAATTCTGAATCGCATGAGTATATGGACTTCTGCACAACATTCCTGCAGACATTCTTCTTCTGTAAACACACTACATATATAATGCGTGCTTAACTTTTCCACCCATTTGGTGTTTAAATTTCTCTAAAAGCATACTTTTCTAACGATAGTTTAGTTCACTAAAGAGCTCATCGCCATTAACGATCTCGCATACTGACTACTTTCGTCATCACAGTGCTTCGTCGACCCACATTCACTCTCGTGCAGCGAAATACTTCGATCTATCAAGCTTCACAGACCAATTTCTCTGCCTCCGACCCCTCTAGAACTACTTCTCCCTTCAGTCGGCTATTTGCTTTGCAAGTGCTATGAGAGCGAGCCTTGGCCCTCGAAGACTTAGTGTTTGCCATGTAACTAGGGAACAGAGGGCAGTCTTGTAGTGAAGGAGTTAGACAAATCTGGTGGGCTGCTGATTTCTGAAGTGATGAAGTATTAGCTAAAGTGGCTGCTGTGGGCTTCTGGGCTTTACGATCGGTTAAGATTGGCTGAAGAGGGTTCGTGGGTCTCTTTTGTATGGTGTATTGGTTGCAGAATAGGAAGTGGGTAGTCTTTGGTCTCTTCTATGGATGTCTCTGCTCTTTGCACTGCTTCTTGGTTCCCGATGTCCATCTCTACGATCTTAGTGTTTTCTTCCATTTCCTGCACCAAACAACTGAATGATTCTAAAGGCGCTCTTGAATCAAAAGCAGTACTTTTCATTTTGAGAATGGTTCCTTAGACACAATTAATAAGGGGTTATCAGTGAAACCCCAAAGTTAAGGAGTGGTTTTCTGAAATTAACCGATTCAATTTGTATCTAAGATGTTTCATTAAGATGTATCTAAGAAAAGTTGTACTTCTTGGAAAACTGATTACTTACATAGGATTGGTGTGATTTTGATTCCTGCGGTGATCTCCAGTAATTATTTTGCCGATGGTTTGACATGGCGTGTGCTTCTTCAAGCATCCGAAGCCTCTGCGTTCGACTCTGGCAGGCTGTCACCATTGCTTGTATTCTGCGGAAGTTGCAGTTGCTTGCATTCTCACAAGGTGACCTCTTATTAGAGCTTGCAATTTCACTAGGCCTTTCAAAGCACATAGAGCTTTCCTTGCCTGTAAAATTTTCAGATTTCATTTAGTATTGTTATAGTTTTTTTCCCCTCAAACAGCACCCTTATAGCTTATCAGCACAAAATACTCAAATTGGATTCCGAAACAAATGATCTGTTTGCTTCATGGTGCAATCTTCAGTCAGTCTGACATTTTTCCTTTGAGTTGATTTCAATTTTATGCATATGATTTCCCCACTTTTACTTTTTATGGTTCAGTTAAAATCATGACATACTTCACTTCAGTATTGGACCTTGGCATGACCCTCACTCAATTCACAAAGAGAATAGGATTGTATGGCAATTGTCATCCATTGATTTATTTAAAAAGAGAAATAGGCACTGTTTTCACCCCAAAAAAATTTGTTTGACAAAACAGATATTATGAATGATTCGACTCTAATTTGTTGAAATTTGATAGTCATATCAGTCATATAATACGCAACCTATCTACTTTAGTTCAGTTATTATACGTTATAAGCTCTGTTATAACTAGCAATATCTATATTTTCCTTCTATATTATTCTAAAATGCACTCTTTTAATAAAATTAGGTAAGGCCCTTATCCTCCAAAAAGAAAAAAACATTTTCCTGTAAATCACAGATGAAAGTTTGCTGTTTCCTTAATCAATATTTCATTCTAGATCCTAAACCTGTCACTGTTTCCTGAGTTCATACCATAAAAACCTCTGAATTTGACTTACTGTGAACATTCCAAATCTTCACAAACAAAATCCCACATCAATTCTACATAAATATTCACCGTAAACATTTGTACCTTTACTTACACTCAGTTAGAAATTCATACCAGATAGCTCTAAAACCGACTGGATCTTAATCGCCGCAGCCTCCTCAACAGCCTCAGTCGCCGCATTCGTCAGCCTGATCACCGCCGCAGCTGCCGCTGCTGCAGCTTCCTTAGCCCTCGCCATCGCCGCAGCTTGCCTCTTCTGATCCACATCCGAATCCGATAACCTCCGTGCATGCCCACGCACGCTCGCAGACTGCTCCAATGCCGTCCCTGTTGATGACCTCCGGAAGCTCCATCTCTTCTTCTCCTTCACGGGCGTCGATAACGGGCCGGACTGCATGACAGGATCAGCCCATATTTCTCCTTCTCCTTCTTGCCAGTCAAGAAGAGCCTCAGCCATTTGCTGCCCATTTGCTCACATTCACATTGCTTGCTTTGTCTTCTGTTTGTATTTATTTATACGCCGTCAATGAGTGAACTCAGTTCTTGCTTGGTTATTGGGCGAAGGCCTGCACAAAAGGAAAAAAAGTAAATAATATGGAGGAATTTCCTCAGAGAGCCATTGCCAAACCCTGGTGGATTTGTTAGCAGAGTTACTTGTTACTATAAAAAATCCTTGTTGCTAAATAAAGGGAGTAGTCAGAGGGAGGCATGTGGGGATCTGTATAGAATAATGGCGCCGGCTGAGGAGGGCGAGCCCGCTGTCTCAGTTCTTGATAGCAACTGGTCTTTTGGGAGCCTGCAACTTTTGCACAAGAGCTTGTTTTTATTTGTTTACAGGAAGAGAGAATTTAATTTGCCGTAGAGTCTACTATAAGGTATCTACTTCTATCCTTGTTTCTTTCTCTTTTTTCCAGGTAAGTTTTCAGAAATGGTACATAGCTTTGCTCATTTATGAAGCATTGATGGAAGTAAAGAGGCTGGGGTTTGTTTGAAGAGGACAGCATTGGATATGAGTAGTGATAACTGTACATATGCATTATACTCCTACACATAAAAAGTGAGACCTTTTTTAGGTAAATTGTAAAGGAAATTATGAATGTAATGGATCTCACTTCTTTTGTCGAGTACAAAATTGTATAACTCTTGTATCGTTTATCATTTTCAGTGGATATAGTCCACTTACACTGTAGTCTTCATTGCCACATAACTAGTAATCATTAGTATTGCTTGGAAAAATTTTCTGGCGTTAATATTTCTACAAAATATTTCTACAAAAGACTATTTCTTTTTCTTGTTGGTGAATTAAATTCCTTACGCTTGAGCCTCTCCTACTCAGATGAGGCATACTATCTTTAGAGATACGATGTTGAATTTTGTTGTCTAGCCTTACACTTGATCATGATTGCCTATTTCCATATTTTCTTAAAGATACTACATCTTATAAATTTTATCAAATTTTATCAAATGTATTGATTGGAATTTCATAATTTTCATCAAGATCTAACTTGAATTTCAAATTTTCATCCAGGAGAGAAACCCTCCTGCAACTTGTTCCAGCCAGAATATCTGAATACTGAGGAAAACCCATAATGTAGGAATAACACATTGAATGGATTCCTAGAGCCATACTTGCTGTTGAATTTTCAGTTAATTGTGGATAACCCTGTAGTATCAATGTTTTGAACTCACAACCCCTCCAGTTTTGTTGTTACAGATAGACCACCTGAATTATTTTCCAACTCTTTTACCCTCAGTGGGTTCTATTTGTCCAAAAAATCTCTCTGATGGTAAAGGGTAAAATATAAAAAAATTCATTCAGGATTTATGTCTCAAAAACAAAAATAAAAACAAAGAAACACTATTGGGGTAGTATGTTCAAAATAGCGATGCTCTGGGGGTTCTATGTACAATTAGCAGCTTGAATTTTTTATAGTTATCTTGACACATTTCCTTCAATGTCTTTGGTATGTCCAAATGTATTAAGGTTAGTTAATAAGTAGATATAATTTGGTGACAAACTAGATGCACGTACTATGTGTCTAATCATGACTTAATCTGGGGCGATCCTCGTGTCATCACTTATCAGTAGTTAGATTCTCAGGGTCTACAGTATGTAAATTAGTCTAGTAAGCTCTCAACCCAAACCTAACCAAATCCAATCTAAAGCCAAACCTAGTCAAATTAGAACAAAATCTATGCTTTCAAATGACTCATGCCAGCTATGCACATATGGGTCTTTCAAATTTCAGCATCTCATAAATCTCTTCAATATCCAGCAACATAACAATATATCTCCCCATCTCTCTGTCTCCTCCATTCAAAGTCCCTAAGCAATATCAATATGAAAAAGATATCATAATTGTTGCTGTTAGTATGGTCATTCACCAAGCAACCTTTTCATTGTTTCCAGCAAGAACAGCCGCTAAACTTGGTAATATTTCATTTCGCTCTTCCTGATGTTTTCTTTGCTTTCTTGGCTTCTATTTAGTTGGGTAATTAATTTTCTCTCGGACTGTGTTTCCGTTTTGTGTTGTAAATGTTTATGATCAGATATTGCATGCAATTTTATGGAGTGTGGGATGGGAAGCTGCCAGAATTCTCAAACGGACATTAGGGTTAGTCTGTGACTGCGCACCTGGCTGGACTCAGGTTGGAGTCCAACGAGCTGATGATCCTCTCCGATTTCTTCCATGCATCATTCCCAATTGTATTCTCTTTCTCCCTTTTAATTCTCTGAATATGGGTTTTCAATAGAGTAATGTTAACTGCTGCCACTTATTTACTATTCGATACTACAAGATAGAACAATGCAGAATCTTTTCTCATGACTTGGTATAGGTCAATTTGAGTAAGAATAACAGTAAAAATGCTTGATTGGAGATAAATCTAGAAAGTATTTAGGTGATTCTAAGGGGAGAAAATAAGATTGTTACCGTTAAGGTAGAGTTGGGAGTTCAACTACTACATCAAGGTGAATTGTAGTAGACTTAACAATCTCACTTTCTGTCACTGGAAACGTTAATAAAGAGCTGCCACATACTTCACCTGATATTAGGCAGCCTTTATAAATATTTGTAGGATCCTAGCATGACGCTTTAATATAGCTTATGTAGCAATTCATTGACATCAGCATCAAGATTAAAGTTAAAGCATGACATAATAGAAGTGATTAATCAATCACACCAGCTCTAGTATATATTTTATATTACATATTGTGAGATGATAGAAAAACTAGACATGAGTAAAATTACTATCTTTATTTGACCACAGATATCTTAACCCTGCAATCCAATTGTTGTAACAGTCTCCTCCCTGTTTATTTTCAGGTACCTATAGTTACGCTTGCTACAATGAATCAGTGCCTGAACCACCCAAATCTGTTCCAAGACTCATAACTTCTCCCTCTTTGATCGTAAATGATCCTCTCAAATTAATGTAACATCATAACCTCTCTTTTCTAATTTATTCTGTTTTACTTTTACCCTGCAGCGTGTTATTGGTCCTATTGTGGACATGGAGACTGCATAAAGACTTCAAGGTTCAAGCATCAATGTGAATGTAAAAGAGTTATGGCAACATCCTGAATATTACAAACTTCCCTTGTGTCAAAGACTGTAAGAACTCGGAAGTTAAAAAGAAAAAAAAAGAAAGAAATAAGAGGAAAATTATAGAAATTGGATTCTGATAGTACGGTGTTTGCTATTTTTGCAGGTGCAGTGGGAGCAGAATGCTCAAACTTGGGGTTTACATGGTCAAATGGCTCTTTTCCACCTACTCCAACTAATTTCTTTCCTAATGGCTGACCACGGTGAGGTTTGCTGTTCAAAATGAAGGTTAATTTTAATGATTTTTGTTTTGTGTTGATGTTTTTGACTGTATTGTTTGATTATTGTTTGATACATCCAGCAGTTTGCTCTTCTCAAAACAACTTACTCTGGTTATCGTTAGTCCTGGCTCAAGCATCATGGATAAATGTCTAGAATATGGGTACAATATGCATCAGCTTCTCTTTCATATCTTCAAGTTTTTGTAATAAACAAGCAGAAGAGATTTTACTTTCTGATTTCTCCTTGTAATTCTCAAACCCATTTTGTATATTGCTGGGCGAGAAAATAAAAATAAATAAATAGTTAAGCCTCTGCAATTTGCTCGTCTGCTCAGATAATTGCTTAGCAGAAGCGAAATCTTAGTTGAAGCATGATTTATACTTCTAAACAGCTCAGTGCAATAAACAAACAAGAGGATTGATAGATGAATTAAAGTTACAGTTATTATAAATGAATTAACACAGAAACAAGTCAACTCGATAAACAGCATTGGGCAATCAGTACAAGATCTGCTTTCTGGAGTACGCTTAAAAGTAACTCTTAACAGACGTTGCATTTTGTTCAGGGATCCTGTAACCTGGTTGTCAATGGCAATGCTATTGCTGGTTGCATCAATTTTCTTTCAACAATGAGTCCAGAAAAATGAAGGCTACAAAATATGTAAGCCCTCCTAAGGACAAATAAATAGTGAAGAAAGGAGAATCTAAATAGCTGTTTTAGTTCTAATACACTCCAAAGTTTTCAATCAGATAACAAACATATACCAAATCCTTCCCTCTTTCAGATTGAGCAAAAAGCGTCATCACATGAATACAATTCAAGATAGTATAAATGGGATAAAGGTTCTAATTTTGAATCTGAAAATTTTGAGTCAATGCACTTCTTTATGACACAAGATGACTTGAGAAAAGAAATTTTGCCACTTTATTTCTCAACTTTAGGGAAACATTGACTAGAACAACTTGAGAAGTATATATCTCATCTTAAAATTAACTTATTCAAGTATATTTGAAGTAATACAAACAAAAACAGAATATATGGAAGGTTATCAAACATTGGATGCTTACCCATCATCTCAATCTTTACCCATCATCTCAATCTTCACTTTGTTTTATGCTCACTCCATCTTTCCCAGCAATTATAACAGCAGTTGCCATGTCTAAAACAGCCCATGCTCAACAACTCCTTCAAATGCTGAGATTTCTTCTCCTGCTGCATTTGCTTCCTTGATCGGTGTCTTGAAATACAAATCCACGATATAATTGAGTTATCAGTGACATAAGGCTTCCCATCTCCATCCACTCTCAGCAGCTTCACAACCTTAGTCTTTGAATAATTCTTGCAACCTTACGAGATTATATTTCCAACAGAACTGGACAACTTCCACGGGCATTGCCAGCCCACTTCCTCTAAACCAGTTACAAGCTTTGTCTCATCTGCAACCGACAAACTTATCTGATGCAGCTTCAACCATTTTTCACGAAGAAGCACCTCCGTCCTTTTGAGATTTAGGTCTGGATCAACCTGTTGGTCACAAATCATGATAAAACAAAGTAATGAAAATGATATGATTATAGTACAGGCAACAATATATACAAGTAAACTCAGTAAACTCACTTACTCGATGTTAAATATAAAATAATGTCCTCATTGACTATATGATAGCCGATAGGCTATTAAACGACAGAATGCTGTGCGACTGAGTGATACCCTGGTAAGATTATGTTAGCCCTATCTATATGATAGAAAACAGACATGACATTAAATCTTATCATTTCTCGAGTAAAGGAAAAATAACAAGATAATGAGAGATATAGATGTGGTGTTTTAATCAGCACTTTAACAAGTTGGATTCATCACTAAGTTAACATGAACAATATCATGGGTAGCGTTCCAGCAAGTAACTCCAGAGATAGTATTGGCCTAACCCATCTAAATCAGTCAAATAGAACACTTCTAAATTAACTATTTCAAGTTTTCCCAGACAACTCTAATGGTCCTACGGTTTTGCGATGACAGTCATTTCATTTCAATGATGTAATTTCCTGAATAAAACTTACATACAAAACCTACATGCAGTTCTTCTACCTAATAAAGGCATAAGGAACGCTCTGAACAACTAACAATGTCAACTTCCCGCAAAGCACAGATATGGAGTACAATGAGCTAAAATTTGCACCTTTCACTCCAAAACGCTCATAAAGAACTCAGCTTTCTCAAAAAAAAATCGATAACACCAAGTCAACGTCTCAATAAGCTAAATTCGCAATTTCCATTCCTGAAACGCAACAATAACACTCTAAACACCTAAAGAAACGAACTTTTCTTAAAAGTCAAAATCACAAACCTCATCAGCCCCATCAATAGCAAGATCGATCTCCGGATGATCATCCAGCGTCGACAACGGAATCCCAAGCGACTTCGCCTGCTCAAAGTCCTCGTCGTCGGCACTCAACAATCCCCGTCAGCTTCCCGCTCGACAACGCCCCAATCTCAGCAACAACGAAAGCAGCAGTGGAGCCAGTCGAGACCAAGAACCATATCGCTCTTCACATACTCAGCGGCCTTGACGGCGGCGAGCTTTGAGGTCGTCCTGGTGAGCGGTCGGAGTCGGGACGACTGGCATCGGACTCTGTGTGGGCGGTGGAGGTTGGGAGAGCGTGGCGGGTTTGAGAGTTGAGGGAGGAGGAGGGAGGAGATGAGGTCGCCGCCATTGGAGAGGAGAAAGGAGAGGTTTTATTTTGCGTGGTAGTGGAGAGAGAATTAGGGTTAGGGATTTGGGGATGGGGAGTTGGTGGTGGGTTTTGAGGAAGGGATTTTGTTTTGGATATTGGTGTGGTTGTTGAGGGAGGAGAGGGAGGGTTGGGATGAGGAGGGGATGGCCCGATGGGGTTGAATATGGTCATGCTGACTTGGGGGATTATTTGTTGTTGTTTACTCCTGGCGTTTTGCTATTAAGCCCTCATATATTCAATAATTTCCTATCCGTCCCTAGAATCTTTTTGGTAAGTACCTCAAATCTTAAAGGGTCTTGGAAATTGGTCCTTGGTGACAAAATGCTATATGAGAAAGTTTTGGTGTCTAGTAAGAAAAACAAAGTTCATGGAAGGCTGGAAGTTAGGTGGGAACATCCCGAAGTTTTGGGGTTTTGTGAGTACCCTTTTCCTGAACACGAGGGTTTTGGGAAAAACATAAAGTGAGGGCGTTTTGGTCATTAAGGTATCAATTTGCTAAAATAATTAAGGATTTAGAGATCAATGAGCAATTTCAAAGATTTGAGGGAATAACATGGAATTATTGTATATTTAAGGGACTAATATCTAGAAAATTCCTTACTTTTGGGGCAACGGTATTGATGAATTGTAAAGCATGTGTTCAATGTATCAACTAGCTGCGAGCAAACGGGAGGCTTGGTCGGTTTTATTATTTTTATCAAATCGAACCGAGCGAACTAGATTGAGAAGCACAGTAAACCAAATAAAATAAGTTTGGTACCGTTCGGTGAGATTTGTTCAGTTTAGGCCTACACATCAAGTTAGAGCTGTAATAGCTCAAAAACAACATTATTCTTCGTTCACTCGTCTCTTACACTAAGTTAAAGACCAAACTCGTTAAATCAACTACTTATGAACCAAAATTTGAAACATTACCAATTATGATGCATAGAAATATAAGTTTAAAATTCCTTATTCACTGTCAAAGAGCATCAAAAGCGTGAGTTTTAGTGAATTATGTTGGAAGCGGTTCAGTTATTTCAAATTAAAATTCTCAAAGTTGGCCGAATCGAACGAATTGAATTTTCCTAAAACCAAACAACATCAGTCGGTCTATTTAATCAGTTTAAACCAATTAATGCTCACGATAGTATAAGCTAAAATATTGTTATTAGAAATACGTAATTAAAAATGAATTGACTGCTCGGTTTTAGTCAAGCCGATCTATAGAGTGGGAGTAAATCTTATAAAGAGTAATTTATGGATTTTAGTAAGTGGACACATTTGTATATCATATATCATTAAAGTATATTACTACCGTGATTATACATCTAACTGTATTGGTAGTAGTTGTGTTAATATTTTATCATAGTATAATTATAAACATGTAACTGCATTGGTGAAGAAATAATTAAATTAAAATGTTCAATACTGTATCTCTAGTATTTTATCAAAGAGACCAGGTTGTTGGGTAATTTATTGTCCCGGGTTTTCTTATAGCTGATGGCTAAAACTGTAAGCAAGAATCACTTTCATAAAACACCCTAAAGCAGTAGACTACCATGAAATTAAGCCTCACTAAACTATTAATTATTATGTATTATGAACCTTAACAACCATGAATTTTAGGGTTTTGCACTAAGCTACGGAATAGGATCAGTGGAGAGAGCTTGGTATATATCTAACAATAAGAAATTATGGGGATTTATTTGCAAAGATTATGGGGACTTTTAGATGATGGTACCTTCGTTATTTTGGTCACGGGTTTAGCTGTTTAGATGGAAAGGTTTATGAATCTTTTGTGGAATATCTAAAAGTTCAGGGTAGTTCAGTGCAACCCACAAAGCTCATTGGTGTTTTATGAAATTAACCCCAATTAGTTAGATATTAGTTCCTCAAATATTCAATAATTCCATATTAGCTCCTCAAATATTTGAACTTGCTATTTAGTTCCTCAAATCCTAAGGAATCTTGCAATTTGGTCCCTCAATAGCCAAAATACCTTCAACTAATCTTTTATTTTTTTAAAGGGTTATTTGCAATTTGGTGCCCCAAATTTTTTGACACTTTGTTATCCTAAAGTTTACATCTTTTTAACTTTGACATTAGGGGCGGAGGGAGGGGACAGAGGGTGGCCATGCCCCTCCCAGTTACAGCAAAAAATTAATAGGCATGCATAATATATATACATTCTATGATTAAGACCAAGTTATGGGGCTATCAAAATAGAGACTAAGTTCGGGCCTTTATCAAAACAATTTAACACTTGGGTTACGGGCTTGCCGCGTGAGTTTATTCAGAGTTATGGGCCTTTGGTCTTGTGGGCATTTTCAGAGTACATAACACCAAGTTTTGGGTCTTTTTAACAAACACCCCCATCCACACGTGTTTGATTTCCAAAATCTCTGCGACTCAGATTAGCGATCATCGACCTCTCTACTTCTTCTCAAAATCAAATCACTACAACTCTTCTTCTCATCTTGACCATCTTACGCTCCCAATTTGGCAAGTGCAAGTTCCACCAACTAAGCTTGAAAATCAAAATACTTGAAACCCTAAATCCTAATTATTTTTTATTGATTGAGAATGATTTTCTTATTAGTTTAAATACCAATTTGGTGCAAGTATTGTGACATTAATTTGTCTAATTAGGAATTTTGCTAGGGATTTAACTAATTAGGGATTTTATTTTTAAACTCTGTTTCTCCCCTTTGAAATTTTGAATGTTCATTTGGCCTATGTCTTACATTCTAATTTCTAGCCTCGTTTGATGTGAGAATAAAGTCAAGTGAGAATGGATTGAAGGTAGGAATGAAATGAAATTAATGTGGGAATGGAATGCTCATTCCCATTCTCATGTTTAGTGCGATTAGAAAATTATGTGGGAATATCTTTAAGAAGAGTATATCAGAATTTATTTTATTATTTTCATTCTCACTTAAGTGGGAATATCAATTCCTAATAACTTATTGGAATAGCAATTCCCACATTAAGTGGGAATTGATGAGAAGTGAAATGTCATTTAAACATAAAAACATCGTGTTTGGTAACCATGAATCGAAGTTGGAATTGCATTCCATTCCACTCATTCAGTGTATCAAGCGTAGGAGTTTGGGCTAATAAATGTTACAAATTTGCATTGAAACTAAGATCGGTTTTGTTAGTTTAATTTAAGATTCTTGGCTTCTAGCTAATGTAAACCTTATTTTAGTTTATATAAAGCTGAAAAATAAAAGCTAAGGTTCTTCTTATGAATTTATTTTAAGCTTTTATTTACGATTGTGAGCCTTCAAAAGATTGTATTTGTAGTTTATGGTTTTGGTAAAATCAAGCTGCTATTGATCGTTTTTTAAAATCTCTTCCTCAACCATTCATAGTGAGCAAAAAGTTATATCGAAAACTCAGGTTGTTGATCGTCTTCTAAAGGTCAAAGATATCAACTTGAAAAGTTGGTCTTTCTACTGGATAGTTTGTATTAATATTCTATGATAGCTTCACATTGGCTATGAAAATTCTTGGCTTATTTGACATCCCAAATTTTTTGACACTTTGATACCCCAAATTTAAACATATTTAACTTTCATGCCCAAAGTTTTCACATTTTTAACTTTGATACCTCGAAGTTTACACATTTTAACTTTGATATCCCAACCAGTTGGGGTATCAAAATGTTGAAAATAACAAAATGGCAAAAAATATCTTCAACTCTAAGATTCGACAACGTCGAGGAGGATATTCAAAATTTAGTTGTGCTGGCGATATTTTGGCTCTCTCAGACTATGTATTTTTTCTTTATTTTCTTAAGCCCTTCTATATATATTATGTGTCCTCTACCCTCGTTACCATTTCTATTAACAAAATAGAAGGCCCTTGTTCTAAAAATTTTAAAAAATTGTCCCAAAAAATTTTAAGGCAGCAAGTAAAAAAGCATTACAAACTTTAGGGCATCAGCATGTCAAAATAAACTTTTGAGTATTAAAGTTAAAAGACATGTAAGGTACCAAAATACAATTAGCCCTTTCTTGAACAATATGGGATTTAGGAGTAAAAACATAACCGATGGGTATTTTGGTCAATGAGGGACCAAATTGCAAGACCAATTAGAACTTAAGGGACTAACGAGCAATTTTAAACAATAAATATAAGCTAATAGATTATAAATGAAATGTTAAGTCAAATCTTAATTGCTTCCTAAATAATATTTGATTAGGACTAATTAATCGTTCTTCGAGGTGGATATACCCAAATCCATAACTTGCACAGCGGAATCTCTTTTATCGTGACCACCACAGTGAGCTCGCTCCTCAATTCCATCGTCCCTCTTCATCCTCAACAACCTCACTCCAAACCTAACCCTAACCCTAAAGGAAATTGCATTTATGGATGATTATCCTGGTGGTTTACAAAATAAAGGGCTTAAGGTGTTTGACATGGATAATGGTCGGGTTGAAGATGACCCGTTATTTTCCTTTTTCTCGAGGGCATTGGGGAAAGGCTTTGTGGGTAGTTCAAGTCTTGGTTAGATATTTTGCTGAAGCTCCTTGAGGTAATTTTGTAACCCGTTTGCTGATTTATGTTTTTAGTACATTAACCGGTAAAAAACATTTCATTTGCTTATCGTTGATTGAGTTGCTTGTTAACTTTTCTTGATGAACGTTGCTGCTAAATTCCAAGGAATTGAATTGCGACACTGTTGTTAGCACTTCAGATACATGGCAGCTGAATTGTATAGATATTAATTGAAGCGAGAAAATTCTCAACACTGACAATCCTAGGTACCAACACATTGAGTTTATTTCTCATAATATGCCTATGATTTGGTAATAGCTATCTGAATGGATGTTAAGTTATAAAAAGCAATTTTATGTTTATGCTTCTTCTTCTTTTTTTAACACCATATATGCTTAGTTACAGTGGCAGAGCTAGGAATTCATGACAGTGATGTCATAATATATATAAAAGCGATATTATTAATTTTTCTCTTATATTCAATATAATCATGAACTTTACGATATACAAAAGCTATATTTAACTAAGTGCAATTCTGAGTTGATCCTATGCATCCTCATGTTTTGAAATTGTTGCATTATAGCTTAGTTTGAAATACCATTAAATACATCCTTTTCAATATAAGTTACTTGTTTGTGCGTTCATCCACTAATGAACCACTTTCGATTTCCTGAACGATCCTTTTCAATATAAGTCAGTTAGTTAGTTTTTTTTCTTTTAAAAATGATGTTAACTATTTGTAGAGTCGAAAAAAGTTTATTGATTGAATAAATGGGTTTACAATCAAATTTTCTCGATTGAGGAGAGAAGATTGATTAGACTTCTCTTTTAGGTGGGTTTTAGGTAGCGATAGGATGCTTCACTCAATGCTCATGTTGAGATTGCTTCGTTGTGATCGAGCGAGTTGGAATGATCTTGAGATTGGCGATGAAGAGCTTGATCTCTTTCACCGTGCGCAGTGTTGATCTCAAAAGTTCTAAAAGCCCCCTTCTAATGGCGCTCACCGCCATTTATAGGGCTTTGCGTAGCGGCATGCAAGAATTGTGGAAGCGTGGGTTAGCGATATGGGCGTGGGCATAGCGTGCCCGCTTAATCAGCGTGGTTGTTGTGGCTTCGTGGCCTTTAGATTATTGCGAGGTTAAGCTTGAGCCGTCGGATACGACCGTTGCAAAGGCGAGAGTCAAAGTTCGCGGTATGTAGCGAACCTCGTCCTCGGTGATCATCGTGCTCGATCTTTGTTGGCGAGCCTCGTCAAACTTTGATGTTGTGGGCGAGCCTCGTCGAACATTGATCTTGGGCGAGTCGTCAAACTTTGATCTTTGTGGCGAGCCTCGTCAAACTTTGATGTTGTGGCGGCCTCATCAAGCCTCGCCCTTGAGTGAACCTCGGATGAAAGTGGAAATCAGCATTGTGGGTGAACTTCATCGGACCGTTTGTTATGGCGACCGTCGGACATTTGTTGTGAGCCTCGGCGGACTTCTTGTTGTGGCGAACCTCATCATATGGCTGTTGAGCCGTTTCGTCGTGAACCTGTGTTAAGATCGAACTTCGGCTCGCGTGCGAACCTGCGTATTGAGTCGAGCCTCACCTCTTGAGCAAGTCTCGTTTGAAGCTTGCATGGTCTAGCCTACAGTCGGCGATCGTCTTGAAGCTTTAACAACTAGGGTCGCGTGACCCTCGCTTAGAAATTTTTGGTATCTAGACCCCTTCAAAGTTTTGGACTTGAATCGGGTTGTGTGGAAGTGCGGAATACTTTAATTTTTGACTATCGGCGAGGCTGCCGCCCGACCCGTCGAGGAGTTGAATATGAGGGCAAGGCTCGAACCTCGCATTCAGGCACTTGGCGTTTGTTTCGATCTCTCTTTAAATCCTCATCACGTGGCAAATTGGGGATTGGACACCTTCAGTGACTTTTCACATCCAAGATCTCGTCATGATCTCGCATTGAGGATCCGTGAGAGATCTAAGCAGTATATTCGGTAGTCGAGCACTTGTAATTTATGTCTTTCGGTTAGATTATGAATAAAATTCCCTCTTTTGTGTTCCTCAATATTTTCTTGTGCCATTTGCATTTCACGGAATTTTAGCAAACCCCGACTATCAGCGGACTTGGTATGTCTTTACTGCATTTGATTTGAGTTGGACTAGTACTTCCCCTCGGTATGGTGAGTTTTGAGGAGTTTCTTTTAGGCTTAGTGCTAAAATCCCCTCTATCCTTAGCCGTTCAAGGCGTTGGATTAAAAGATAGGGGCAAATCGCACGGTAGGCCATTATTAGGAATAAAATTACGTGGGGATCGAATGGTTCATTGACATAAAAGTATAGATAAGTGATCAAAAAGCAATCAAGTTGTTGATGGCGTGAGAGTATAACAACGGTGATTCTGAACAAAATCATTTAGAGGAATGACCATGTTGGAGTAGTCAAGTGGTTCGATGACATGGGAGTATAGCGACTATGGTTGAAATAGATCACATGGTAGGCTACTATTGGTGAAGGGGTTGATAGGGGCACATCACGGTAGGCCCTGTCAAAAATAAAGTCATTAGGGTACATGAAATATGAAAGTGATCGAATCGTTGATGACATAAAAGTATGGCGATATTTGATCAAAAACATTAAGTTGTTGATTGACATAGAAGTATAACAAGCGTGATAGGGTAATAGATATCGTTTGTGGTAATTTGACAAGCGGCACAACACTGGTAAGCCACTAGAATGACAATGTGGAATTGATCAAATCGTTGATGACACGGAAGTATGGCGACATATGACGAAGAATCTAGTTGTTAACTTCGGAAGTATAACAAGCGTGATGGGAATAGGGGTATGACGACTTGATTGGACAACGTCATTTGCGGGGAATAGCGGTGCGGACTATCGAGAGGTGATTGTTAACATAGCGATTATGTGGCCCGCCATCACTGTGAGGAGGATTGGCGAAGGAATTTGGAGAAATTAGTTATCGGATGTATTTGTTAACATGATAACTTAGTGGGAGTTTGAAAGAAGACTACGGGTAGTACTTCTTTAAGAATTTCTTGGATTAGGCGGTCCTCCGGCGATTGATGCATGTAAGCATCAACGATCATTTTAGCGATTAGCCAAGTCTTGCGATCGGTCCAGTAGCTTGTTCGCGTTGGCGAGCTTCGGCGGATGCCATCGAGGGCTTACTTGAAAAGAGTTTTGATGAAGCGGTGTCACGCAGTATCTTGGTGCGTCACCTCCTCGAACTTCAAATAGCTCTTCAACCTCCATGCAGCGAGCGCGCTCGACTTGTTCTCCTTGGCGGGTTAAGTCTTTCCAGGCGAGCTTCGGCGGCCTATATTAGGCGAATGTTGATGGAGATTATTAGACACATCTCGATGAGAGTGGCCTCGGAAATCGATCCGCGAACGCTTGGCGATCGGTTCTGAATCTCTTGACAAAGTTGCTTCTGATTCTTTCTTCCTCGCTTCTGACTAGCAAGGTTGCCATAGATACTCTGTGTCATCGTCGAAGAATCGGCCATAAAAGCTTTTCCAAATCTCTAAGAGTGAATGGAACCGAGGCTCCAACCTCAGGAACCACTCGAAAGCAACTCCCTTAAGAGTGCTAATGAATAATCGGGTCCGCGATAGGATCATTACTGTTATATGCGGTTTGTGCTGGAAATAATAAATATGTTGTGATGGAGAGCTTTTCCCATCAAAGCGCACTAGATTGGCGGCTTGAATTTGGAGGATATGGGACATCATCCCGCTCTGTAGGATATGGCCTAGCCGCCCAACTCTTTAGATGCGCGGAGCTTAAGGGCATCCGGTTGCTTTGGAAATCGTAGCGTTATGATCTTGTTCTTTGTGCAGCGGATTCGATTCGCTTCGGATGACAGAGTGGACATCATGATCCCCTCATAGCCTTCTGCTTTGATTTGGATCCTCCCGTCAGTCTTCTTCTTCTTGAGTTTCTCCATCATCGTTTCTAAGCGTCGATAGACTCTTGTTGTGCAAAATAAGAGCTTGTTGCTCTTCGATCTTCTTTGCCATTTCCTCTTCTTTGTCGGCCGGAGGGACGCGGCACGATCGAAATCGGTATTTGAAGGTTGAGGCGTGGCGTCTGGGAGTTCTCAAATTCTTGAGTACCCCGACCCGATTGACTATAGTCAAGCGGGATTACGCTCGGTACAAAGGCGGGTGCCGATGGCGCGATTATTGATTAATGCGCCCGTAACCACAGGAATACTGGGGTTAGATGATTGGAATGCATTTGGGGTCTTGCTCGCTTCTCCCGACCATGTTAATAGTCACTCGGGGAATGACCACAGCGCTTGTTTCTTATGGCGAGCCGTCTAGTTGGCAGGTGGAATGTCGCTCAAATCTGAAGGTTGATGTGTCGATGAACATTGGTAGCAGCGGATATGAATTTCTCCACAGGCAATGAGATTGCATTTGATTGGCATCAGCTTGCGAGTAGGGTACTCGGTCGAGTGGGAATACCCGATTGATTACAGCCAGAGCCATGCAGTGAGACCCTCGGATAGAGGCTGGCTTGGCGGTATCTTCTCATTGGTTTGGTGACGAAGCATGGCGAGTTATTTGTTTGAGCGAGTTCATCTTGTTTAGAATGGACCTCATGTTGTTGAGTAGGTTCAAAATGGCGAGGTTCGTCATTACGACACTTCTGACGAGATTAGTCCCTTTGGGCGAGCGTCTTACTTTGATGACACCCGTGTCGAGGTTCATGATGGCGAGGTTCATCATTTTGGCGCTTGCTATGGCGAGATTAGTCAGCGAGCAATGTTAGATGCGGTTTTGATGAAACCTCATGTTGTTGGCGAAATTAGCCAGCTCGACGAGCTCATCTCTTTCAAGGGACCTCGCATTGTTGGCGAGGTTAGCCACTTGGGCGAGCTTCGTCGTGTTTCAAGCGGACTTGTTGTTGTCGGGTTAGCCACTTGGAGCGAGCTCATCCCTCTTGGAGGGACCTCCGTTGGCGAGGTTAGCCATGTGGATGAGTTAGCGGTAGGCGGCCGTCTTGTTTTGAATGAACCCTTAGATGAAGGCGAGGTTCACGACTTGGGGTGCAATGGCGAGGTTCGTGGCGTTCCTCGTCGATTCGACCCTGATTCGTTTGACCATCTTTGGGCGATAGTGAAGCAGTCCAGCGAGACCAAAGCTTCGAGCCTACGGCGAGCTTGGTTCTGTCGTTGTATTTGTTTGACGTCGTGAAATGGACCCTTGGCATGTGCCTTTCCACGAGCGAGGCGAGGTTAGCCTTGAAGAGTTTGGCTGCAGAGGTTGGGTTGGGCTGTAACTTAACCCCACTTCTTAGCTTTGTTGGCTAGCTTTGGAGCACTTGTCGAGACATGGTGGTTCTCGAATGGCTCGAGAAGATTCAACGTGAGCCACGGTGAAGTCTCATCTGAGACTGTCGACACTAGTGTCTTCAGCGGGCTAGATGCCCGGAGGAGAGGACTCCTCATACTTATTGATCATACTCAATGACCCGAGGTTTGAACCTCGGTTCCAGCGCAACCTTAATACGATTCGCCACCAGGTTCATCGAATGAATGGTTACTCAGTATGGTGGCCATCTTACGTAGAGTCGAAAAATTTATTGATTGAATAAATGGGTTTACAATCAAATTTTCGATTCTGAGGAAGAAGATTGATTGACTTCTCTTTAAGGTGGGTTTTGATGGCGATAGGATGCTTCACTCAATGCTCATGTTGAGATTGCTTCCGTTGGCGATCGAGCGAGTTAGATGATCTTGAGATTGCGATGAAGAGCTTGATCTCTTTCACCGTGCGCAAGTGTTGATCTCAAAAGTTCCAAAAGTCCCCTTCTAATGGTACGCTCACGCCATTTATAAGGCTTTGTGCGTGGCGGCATGCAAGAATTGTGAAGCGTGGGTTAGCGATATGGGCGTGGGCATAGCGATGCCCACCACTTAACCAGCGTGGTTGTTGTGGCTTCGTTGGCCTTTAGATTATTTGCGGTTAAGCTTGAGCCGTCGGATATGACTTCGTTGCAAGAGAGTCAAAGTTCCGGTTGTGGCGAACCTCGTCCTCGGTGATCATCGTGCTCGATCTTTGTTGGCGAACCTCGTCAAACTTTGATGTTGTGGCGAGCCTCGTCAAACTTTGATCTTTGCGGCGACCTCGTCAAACTTTGATCTTTGTGAAAGCCTCGTCAAACTTTGATGTTGTGGGCGAGCCTCATCAAGCCTACGCCCTTGAGTGAACCTCGGATGAAAGTGGAAATCCTTTGTTGTAGGCGAACTTCATCGGACCATTTGTTATGGCGACCGTCGGACCTTTATTGTGGCGAGCCTCGGGACTTGTTGTGGCGAACCTCATCATATGGCTGGCGAGCCGTTTCTCGTCACGAACCTCGTGTTAAGATCGAACTCAGCTCGCGTCGCGAACCGTATTGAGGTCGACCCTCTTGAGCAAGTCGTTTTGAAGCTTGCATGGTCTAGCCTATGCCAGTGAGCCTCGTCTTGAAGCTTTAACAACTAGGGTGCGTGACCCTCGCCTAGAAATTTTGGCTGTCTACACTATTTGGTACATGGATTTTTGGGATTGGGCCATTTCGGGCTTTGTCCATTAGAGATGAATTAATAGATCATATGATTTAAGGCTAGTATATCTTGGTGGTATCAAGTGAAACCACCAAGATATACTAGCCTTAAATCATATGATCTATTAATTCATCTCTAATGGACAAAGCCCGAAATGGCCCAATCCCAAAAATCCATGTACCAAATAGTGTAGACAGCCAAAATTTCTAGGCGAGGGTCACGCACCCTAGTTGTTAAAGCTTCAAGACGAGGCTCACTGGCATAGGCTAGACCATGCAAGCTTCAAAACGACTTGCTCAAGAGGGTCGACCTCAATACGGTTCGCGACGCGAGCTGAGTTCGATCTTAACACGAGGTTCGTGACGAGAAACGGCTCGCCAGCCATATGATGAGGTTCGCCACAACAAGTCCCGAGGCTCGCCACAATAAAGGTCCGACGGTCGCCATAACAAATGGTCCGATGAAGTTCGCCTACAACAAAGGATTTCCACTTTCATCCGAGGTTCACTCAAGGGCGTAGGCTTGATGAGGCTCGCCCACAACATCAAAGTTTGACGAGGCTTTCACAAAGATCAAAGTTTGACGAGGTCGCCGCAAAGATCAAAGTTTGACGAGGCTCGCCACAACATCAAAGTTTGACGAGGTTCGCCAACAAAGATCGAGCACGATGATCACCGAGGACGAGGTTCGCCACAACCGGAACTTTGACTCTCTTGCAACGAAGTCATATCCGACGGCTCAAGCTTAACCGCAAATAATCTAAAGGCCAACGAAGCCACAACAACCACGCTGGTTAAGTGGTGGGCATCGCTATGCCCACGCCCATATCGCTAACCCACGCTTCACAATTCTTGCATGCCGCCACGCACAAAGCCTTATAAATGGCGTGAGCGTACCATTAGAAGGGGACTTTTGGAACTTTTGAGATCAACACTTGCGCACGGTGAAAGAGATCAAGCTCTTCATCGCAATCTCAAGATCATCTAACTCGCTCGATCGCCAACGGAAGCAATCTCAACATGAGCATTGAGTGAAGCATCCTATCGCCATCAAAACCCACCTTAAAAGAGAAGTCAATCAATCTTCTTCCTCAGAATCGAAAATTTGATTGTAAACCCATTTATTCAATCAATAAATTTTTTCGACTCTACGTAAGATGGCCACCATACTGAGTAACCATTCATTCGATGAACCTGGTGGCGAATCGTATTAAGGTTGCGCTGGAACCGAGGTTCAAACCTCGGGTCATTGAGTATGATCAATAAGTATGAGGAGTCCTCTCCTCCGGGCATCTAGCCCGCTGAAGACACTAGTGTCGACAGTCTCAGATGAGACTTCACCGTGGCTCACGTTGAATCTTCTCGAGCCATTCGAGAACCACCATGTCTCGACAAGTGCTCCAAAGCTAGCCAACAAAGCTAAGAAGTGGGGTTAAGTTACAGCCCAACCCAACCTCTGCAGCCAAACTCTTCAAGGCTAACCTCGCCTCGCTCGTGGAAAGGCACATGCCAAGGGTCCATTTCACGACGTCAAACAAATACAACGACAGAACCAAGCTCGCCGTAGGCTCGAAGCTTTGGTCTCGCTGGACTGCTTCACTATCGCCCAAAGATGGTCAAACGAATCAGGGTCGAATCGACGAGGAACGCCACGAACCTCGCCATTGCACCCCAAGTCGTGAACCTCGCCTTCATCTAAGGGTTCATTCAAAACAAGACGGCCGCCTACCGCTAACTCATCCACATGGCTAACCTCGCCAACGGAGGTCCCTCCAAGAGGGATGAGCTCGCTCCAAGTGGCTAACCCGACAACAACAAGTCCGCTTGAAACACGACGAAGCTCGCCCAAGTGGCTAACCTCGCCAACAATGCGAGGTCCCTTGAAAAGAGATGAGCTCGTCGAGCTGGCTAATTTCGCCAACAACATGAGGTTTCATCAAAACCGCATCTAACATTGCTCGCTGACTAATCTCGCCATAGCAAGCGCCAAAATGATGAACCTCGCCATCATGAACCTCGACACGGGTGTCATCAAAGTAAGACGCTCGCCCAAAGGGACTAATCTCGTCAGAAGTGTCGTAATGACGAACCTCGCCATTTTGAACCTACTCAACAACATGAGGTCCATTCTAAACAAGATGAACTCGCTCAAACAAATAACTCGCCATGCTTCGTCACCAAACCAATGAGAAGATACCGCCAAGCCAGCCTCTATCCGAGGGTCTCACTGCATGGCTCTGGCTGTAATCAATCGGGTATTCCCACTCGACCGAGTACCCTACTCGCAAGCTGATGCCAATCAAATGCAATCTCATTGCCTGTGGAGAAATTCATATCCGCTGCTACCAATGTTCATCGACACATCAACCTTCAGATTTGAGCGACATTCCACCTGCCAACTAGACGGCTCGCCATAAGAAACAAGCGCTGTGGTCATTCCCCGAGTGACTATTAACATGGTCGGGAGAAGCGAGCAAGACCCCAAATGCATTCCAATCATCTAACCCCAGTATTCCTGTGGTTACGGGCGCATTAATCAATAATCGCGCCATCGGCACCCGCCTTTGTACCGAGCGTAATCCCGCTTGACTATAGTCAATCGGGTCGGGGTACTCAAGAATTTGAGAACTCCCAGACGCCACGCCTCAACCTTCAAATACCGATTTCGATCGTGCCGCGTCCCTCCGGCCGACAAAGAAGAGGAAATGGCAAAGAAGATCGAAGAGCAACAAGCTCTTATTTTGCACAACAAGAGTCTATCGACGCTTAGAAACGATGATGGAGAAACTCAAGAAGAAGAAGACTGACGGGAGGATCCAAATCAAAGCAGAAGGCTATGAGGGGATCATGATGTCCACTCTGTCATCCGAAGCGAATCGAATCCGCTGCACAAAGAACAAGATCATAACGCTACGATTTCCAAAGCAACCGGATGCCCTTAAGCTCCGCGCATCTAAAGAGTTGGGCGGCTAGGCCATATCCTACAGAGCGGGATGATGTCCCATATCCTCCAAATTCAAGCCGCCAATCTAGTGCGCTTTGATGGGAAAAGCTCTCCATCACAACATATTTATTATTTCCAGCACAAACCGCATATAACAGTAATGATCCTATCGCGGACCCGATTATTCATTAGCACTCTTAAGGGAGTTGCTTTCGAGTGGTTCCTGAGGTTGGAGCCTCGGTTCCATTCACTCTTAGAGATTTGGAAAAGCTTTTATGGCCGATTCTTCGACGATGACACAGAGTATCTATGGCAACCTTGCTAGTCAGAAGCGAGGAAGAAAGAATCAGAAGCAACTTTGTCAAGAGATTCAGAACCGATCGCCAAGCGTTCGCGGATCGATTTCCGAGGCCACTCTCATCGAGATGTGTCTAATAATCTCCATCAACATTCGCCTAATATAGGCCGCCGAAGCTCGCCTGGAAAGACTTAACCCGCCAAGGAGAACAAGTCGAGCGCGCTCGCTGCATGGAGGTTGAAGAGCTATTTGAAGTTCGAGGAGGTGACGCACCAAGATACTGCGTGACACCGCTTCATCAAAACTCTTTTCAAGTAAGCCCTCGATGGCATCCGCCGAAGCTCGCCAACGCGAACAAGCTACTGGACCGATCGCAAGACTTGGCTAATCGCTAAAATGATCGTTGATGCTTACATGCATCAATCGCCGGAGGACCGCCTAATCCAAGAAATTCTTAAAGAAGTACTACCCGTAGTCTTCTTTCAAACTCCCACTAAGTTATCATGTTAACAAATACATCCGATAACTAATTTCTCCAAATTCCTTCGCCAATCCTCCTCACAGTGATGGCGGGCCACATAATCGCTATGTTAACAATCACCTCTCGATAGTCCGCACCGCTATTCCCCGCAAATGACGTTGTCCAATCAAGTCGTCATACCCCTATTCCCATCACGCTTGTTATACTTCCGAAGTTAACAACTAGATTCTTCGTCATATGTCGCCATACTTCCGTGTCATCAACGATTTGATCAATTCCACATTGTCATTCTAGTGGCTTACCAGTGTTGTGCCGCTTGTCAAATTACCACAAACGATATCTATTACCCTATCACGCTTGTTATACTTCTATGTCAATCAACAACTTAATGTTTTTGATCAAATATCGCCATACTTTTATGTCATCAACGATTCGATCACTTTCATATTTCATGTACCCTAATGACTTTATTTTTGACAGGGCCTACCGTGATGTGCCCCTATCAACCCCTTCACCAATAGTAGCCTACCATGTGATCTATTTCAACCATAGTCGCTATACTCCCATGTCATCGAACCACTTGACTACTCCAACATGGTCATTCCTCTAAATGATTTTGTTCAGAATCACCGTTGTTATACTCTCACGCCATCAACAACTTGATTGCTTTTTGATCACTTATCTATACTTTTATGTCAATGAACCATTCGATCCCCACGTAATTTTATTCCTAATAATGGCCTACCGTGCGATTTGCCCCTATCTTTTAATCCAACGCCTTGAACGGCTAAGGATAGAGGGGATTTTAGCACTAAGCCTAAAAGAAACTCCTCAAAACTCACCATACCGAGGGGAAGTACTAGTCCAACTCAAATCAAATGCAGTAAAGACATACCAAGTCCGCTGATAGTCGGGGTTTGCTAAAATTCCGTGAAATGCAAATGGCACAAGAAAATATTGAGGAACACAAAAGAGGGAATTTTATTCATAATCTAACCGAAAGACATAAATTACAAGTGCTCGACTACCGAATATACTGCTTAGATCTCTCACGGATCCTCAATGCGAGATCATGACGAGATCTTGGATGTGAAAAGTCACTGAAGGTGTCCAATCCCCAATTTGCCACGTGATGAGGATTTAAAGAGAGATCGAAACAAACGCCAAGTGCCTGAATGCGAGGTTCGAGCCTTGCCCTCATATTCAACTCCTCGACGGGTCGGGCGGCAGCCTCGCCGATAGTCAAAAATTAAAGTATTCCGCACTTCCACACAACCCGATTCAAGTCCAAAACTTTGAAGGGGTCTAGATACCAAAAATTTCTAAGCGAGGGTCACGCGACCCTAGTTGTTAAAGCTTCAAGACGATCGCCGACTGTAGGCTAGACCATGCAAGCTTCAAAACGAGACTTGCTCAAGAGGTGAGGCTCGACTCAATACGCAGGTTCGCACGCGAGCCGAAGTTCGATCTTAACACAGGTTCACGACGAAACGGCTCAACAGCCATATGATGAGGTTCGCCACAACAAGAAGTCCGCCGAGGCTCACAACAAATGTCCGACGGTCGCCATAACAAACGGTCCGATGAAGTTCACCCACAATGCTGATTTCCACTTTCATCCGAGGTTCACTCAAGGGCGAGGCTTGATGAGGCCGCCACAACATCAAAGTTTGACGAGGCTCGCCACAAAGATCAAAGTTTGACGACTCGCCCAAGATCAATGTTCGACGAGGCTCGCCCACAACATCAAAGTTTGACGAGGCTCGCCAACAAAGATCGAGCACGATGATCACCGAGGACGAGGTTCGCTACATACCGCGAACTTTGACTCTCGCCTTTGCAACGGTCGTATCCGACGGCTCAAGCTTAACCTCGCAATAATCTAAAGGCCACGAAGCCACAACAACCACGCTGATTAAGCGGGCACGCTATGCCCACGCCCATATCGCTAACCCACGCTTCCACAATTCTTGCATGCCGCTACGCAAAGCCCTATAAATGGCGGTGAGCGCCATTAGAAGGGGGCTTTTAGAACTTTTGAGATCAACACTGCGCACGGTGAAAGAGATCAAGCTCTTCATCGCCAATCTCAAGATCATTCCAACTCGCTCGATCACAACGAAGCAATCTCAACATGAGCATTGAGTGAAGCATCCTATCGCTACCTAAAACCCACCTAAAAGAGAAGTCTAATCAATCTTCTCTCCTCAATCGAGAAAATTTGATTGTAAACCCATTTATTCAATCAATAAACTTTTTTCGACTCTACAAATAGTTAACATCATTTTTAAAAGAAAAAAAACTAACTAACTGACTTATATTGAAAAGGATCGTTCAGGAAATCGAAAGTGGTTCATTAGTGGATGAACGCACAAACAAGTAACTTATATTGAAAAGGATGTATTTAATGGTATTTCAAACTAAGCTATAATGCAACAATTTCAAAACATGAGGATGCATAGGATCAACTCAGAATTGCACTTAGTTAAATATAGCTTTTGTATATCGTAAAGTTCATGATTATATTGAATATAAGAGAAAAATTAATAATATCGCTTTTATATATATTATGACATCACTGTCATGAATTCCTAGCTCTGCCACTGTAACTAAGCATATATGGTGTTAAAAAAAGAAGAAGAAGCATAAACATAAAATTGCTTTTTATAACTTAACATCCATTCAGATAGCTATTACCAAATCATAGGCATATTATGAGAAATAAACTCAATGTGTTGGTACCTAGGATTGTCAGTGTTGAGAATTTTCTCGCTTCAATTAATATCTATACAATTCAGCTGCCATGTATCTGAAGTGCTAACAACAGTGTCGCAATTCAATTCCTTGGAATTTAGCAGCAACGTTCATCAAGAAAAGTTAACAAGCAACTCAATCAACGATAAGCAAATGAAATGTTTTTTACCGGTTAATGTACTAAAAACATAAATCAGCAAACGGGTTACAAAATTACCTCAAGGAGCTTCAGCAAAATATCTAACCAAGACTTGAACTACCCACAAAGCCTTTCCCCAATGCCCTCGAGAAAAAGGAAAATAACGGGTCATCTTCAACCCGACCATTATCCATGTCAAACACCTTAAGCCCTTTATTTTGTAAACCACCAGGATAATCATCCATAAATGCAATTTCCTTTAGGGTTAGGGTTAGGTTTGGAGTGAGGTTGTTGAGGATGAAGAGGGACGATGGAATTGAGGAGCGAGCTCACTGTGGTGGTCACGATAAAAGAGATTCCGCTGTGCAAGTTATGGATTTGGGTATATCCACCTCGAAGAACGATTAATTAGTCCTAATCAAATATTATTTAGGAAGCAATTAAGATTTGACTTAACATTTCATTTATAATCTATTAGCTTATATTTATTGTTTAAAATTGCTCGTTAGTCCCTTAAGTTCTAATTGGTCTTGCAATTTGGTCCCTCATTGACCAAAATACCCATCGGTTATGTTTTTACTCCTAAATCCCATATTGTTCAAGAAAGGGCTAATTGTATTTTGGTACCTTACATGTCTTTTAACTTTAATACTCAAAAGTTTATTTTGACATGCTGATGCCCTAAAGTTTGTAATGCTTTTTTACTTGCTGCCTTAAAATTTTTTGGGACAATTTTTTAAAATTTTTAGAACAAGGGCCTTCTATTTTGTTAATAGAAATGGTAACGAGGGTAGAGGACACATAATATATATAGAAGGGCTTAAGAAAATAAAGAAAAAATACATAGTCTGAGAGAGCCAAAATATCGCCAGCACAACTAAATTTTGAATATCCTCCTCGACGTTGTCGAATCTTAGAGTTGAAGATATTTTTTGCCATTTTGTTATTTTCAACATTTTGATACCCCAACTGGTTGGGATATCAAAGTTAAAATGTGTAAACTTCGAGGTATCAAAGTTAAAAATGTGAAAACTTTGGGCATGAAAGTTAAATATGTTTAAATTTGGGGTATCAAAGTGTCAAAAAATTTGGGATGTCAAATAAGCCAAGAATTTTCATAGCCAATGTGAAGCTATCATAGAATATTAATACAAACTATCCAGTAGAAAGACCAACTTTTCAAGTTGATATCTTTGACCTTTAGAAGACGATCAACAACCTGAGTTTTCGATATAACTTTTTGCTCACTATGAATGGTTGAGGAAGAGATTTTAAAAAACGATCAATAGCAGCTTGATTTTACCAAAACCATAAACTACAAATACAATCTTTTGAAGGCTCACAATCGTAAATAAAAGCTTAAAATAAATTCATAAGAAGAACCTTAGCTTTTATTTTTCAGCTTTATATAAACTAAAATAAGGTTTACATTAGCTAGAAGCCAAGAATCTTAAATTAAACTAACAAAACCGATCTTAGTTTCAATGCAAATTTGTAACATTTATTAGCCCAAACTCCTACGCTTGATACACTGAATGAGTGGAATGGAATGCAATTCCAACTTCGATTCATGGTTACCAAACACGATGTTTTTATGTTTAAATGACATTTCACTTCTCATCAATTCCCACTTAATGTGGGAATTGCTATTCCAATAAGTTATTAGGAATTGATATTCCCACTTAAGTGAGAATGAAAATAATAAAATAAATTCTGATATACTCTTCTTAAAGATATTCCCACATAATTTTCTAATCGCACTAAACATGAGAATGGGAATGAGCATTCCATTCCCACATTAATTTCATTTCATTCCTACCTTCAATCCATTCTCACTTGACTTTATTCTCACATCAAACGAGGCTAGAAATTAGAATGTAAGACATAGGCCAAATGAACATTCAAAATTTCAAAGGGGAGAAACAGAGTTTAAAAATAAAATCCCTAATTAGTTAAATCCCTAGCAAAATTCCTAATTAGACAAATTAATGTCACAATACTTGCACCAAATTGGTATTTAAACTAATAAGAAAATCATTCTCAATCAATAAAAAATAATTAGGATTTAGGGTTTCAAGTATTTTGATTTTCAAGCTTAGTTGGTGGAACTTGCACTTGCCAAATTGGGAGCGTAAGATGGTCAAGATGAGAAGAAGAGTTGTAGTGATTTGATTTTGAGAAGAAGTAGAGAGGTCGATGATCGCTAATCTGAGTCGCAGAGATTTTGGAAATCAAACACGTGTGGATGGGGGTGTTTGTTAAAAAGACCCAAAACTTGGTGTTATGTACTCTGAAAATGCCCACAAGACCAAAGGCCCATAACTCTGAATAAACTCACGCGGCAAGCCCGTAACCCAAGTGTTAAATTGTTTTGATAAAGGCCCGAACTTAGTCTCTATTTTGATAGCCCCATAACTTGGTCTTAATCATAGAATGTATATATATTATGCATGCCTATTAATTTTTTGCTGTAACTGGGAGGGGCATGGCCACCCTCTGTCCCCTCCCTCCGCCCCTAATGTCAAAGTTAAAAAGATGTAAACTTTAGGATAACAAAGTGTCAAAAAATTTGGGGCACCAAATTGCAAATAACCCTTTAAAAAAATAAAAGATTAGTTGAAGGTATTTTGGCTATTGAGGGACCAAATTGCAAGATTCCTTAGGATTTGAGGAACTAAATAGCAAGTTCAAATATTTGAGGAGCTAATATGGAATTATTGAATATTTGAGGAACTAATATCTAACTAATTGGGGTTAATTTCATAAAACACCAATGAGCTTTGTGGGTTGCACTGAACTACCCTGAACTTTTAGATATTCCACAAAAGATTCATAAACCTTTCCATCTAAACAGCTAAACCCGTGACCAAAATAACGAAGGTACCATCATCTAAAAGTCCCCATAATCTTTGCAAATAAATCCCCATAATTTCTTATTGTTAGATATATACCAAGCTCTCTCCACTGATCCTATTCCGTAGCTTAGTGCAAAACCCTAAAATTCATGGTTGTTAAGGTTCATAATACATAATAATTAATAGTTTAGTGAGGCTTAATTTCATGGTAGTCTACTGCTTTAGGGTGTTTTATGAAAGTGATTCTTGCTTACAGTTTTAGCCATCAGCTATAAGAAAACCCGGGACAATAAATTACCCAACAACCTGGTCTCTTTGATAAAATACTAGAGATACAGTATTGAACATTTTAATTTAATTATTTCTTCACCAATGCAGTTACATGTTTATAATTATACTATGATAAAATATTAACACAACTACTACCAATACAGTTAGATGTATAATCACGGTAGTAATATACTTTAATGATATATGATATACAAATGTGTCCACTTACTAAAATCCATAAATTACTCTTTATAAGATTTACTCCCACTCTATAGATCGGCTTGACTAAAACCGAGCAGTCAATTCATTTTTAATTACGTATTTCTAATAACAATATTTTAGCTTATACTATCGTGAGCATTAATTGGTTTAAACTGATTAAATAGACCGACTGATGTTGTTTGGTTTTAGGAAAATTCAATTCGTTCGATTCGGCCAACTTTGAGAATTTTAATTTGAAATAACTGAACCGCTTCCAACATAATTCACTAAAACTCACGCTTTTGATGCTCTTTGACAGTGAATAAGGAATTTTAAACTTATATTTCTATGCATCATAATTGGTAATGTTTCAAATTTTGGTTCATAAGTAGTTGATTTAACGAGTTTGGTCTTTAACTTAGTGTAAGAGACGAGTGAACGAAGAATAATGTTGTTTTTGAGCTATTACAGCTCTAACTTGATGTGTAGGCCTAAACTGAACAAATCTCACCGAACGGTACCAAACTTATTTTATTTGGTTTACTGTGCTTCTCAATCTAGTTCGCTCGGTTCGATTTGATAAAAATAATAAAACCGACCAAGCCTCCCGTTTGCTCGCAGCTAGTTGATACATTGAACACATGCTTTACAATTCATCAATACCGTTGCCCCAAAAGTAAGGAATTTTCTAGATATTAGTCCCTTAAATATACAATAATTCCATGTTATTCCCTCAAATCTTTGAAATTGCTCATTGATCTCTAAATCCTTAATTATTTTAGCAAATTGATACCTTAATGACCAAAACGCCCTCACTTTATGTTTTTCCCAAAACCCTCGTGTTCAGGAAAAGGGTACTCACAAAACCCCAAAACTTCGGGATGTTCCCACCTAACTTCCAGCCTTCCATGAACTTTGTTTTTCTTACTAGACACCAAAACTTTCTCATATAGCATTTTGTCACCAAGGACCAATTTCCAAGACCCTTTAAGATTTGAGGTACTTACCAAAAAGATTCTAGGGACGGATAGGAAATTATTGAATATATGAGGGCTTAATAGCAAAACGCCAGGAGTAAACAACAACAAATAATCCCCCAAGTCAGCATGACCATATTCAACCCCATCGGGCCATCCCCTCCTCATCCCAACCCTCCCTCTCCTCCCTCAACAACCACACCAATATCCAAAACAAAATCCCTTCCTCAAAACCCACCACCAACTCCCCATCCCCAAATCCCTAACCCTAATTCTCTCTCCACTACCACGCAAAATAAAACCTCTCCTTTCTCCTCTCCAATGGCGGCGACCTCATCTCCTCCCTCCTCCTCCCTCAACTCTCAAACCCGCCACGCTCTCCCAACCTCCACCGCCCACACAGAGTCCGATGCCAGTCGTCCCGACTCCGACCGCTCACCAGGACGACCTCAAAGCTCGCCGCCGTCAAGGCCGCTGAGTATGTGAAGAGCGATATGGTTCTTGGTCTCGACTGGCTCCACTGCTGCTTTCGTTGTTGCTGAGATTGGGGCGTTGTCGAGCGGGAAGCTGACGGGGATTGTTGAGTGCCGACGACGAGGACTTTGAGCAGGCGAAGTCGCTTGGGATTCCGTTGTCGACGCTGGATGATCATCCGGAGATCGATCTTGCTATTGATGGGGCTGATGAGGTTTGTGATTTTGACTTTTAAGAAAAGTTCGTTTCTTTAGGTGTTTAGAGTGTTATTGTTGCGTTTCAGGAATGGAAATTGCGAATTTAGCTTATTGAGACGTTGACTTGGTGTTATCGATTTTTTTTTGAGAAAGCTGAGTTCTTTATGAGCGTTTTGGAGTGAAAGGTGCAAATTTTAGCTCATTGTACTCCATATCTGTGCTTTGCGGGAAGTTGACATTGTTAGTTGTTCAGAGCGTTCCTTATGCCTTTATTAGGTAGAAGAACTGCATGTAGGTTTTGTATGTAAGTTTTATTCAGGAAATTACATCATTGAAATGAAATGACTGTCATCGCAAAACCGTAGGACCATTAGAGTTGTCTGGGAAAACTTGAAATAGTTAATTTAGAAGTGTTCTATTTGACTGATTTAGATGGGTTAGGCCAATACTATCTCTGGAGTTACTTGCTGGAACGCTACCCATGATATTGTTCATGTTAACTTAGTGATGAATCCAACTTGTTAAAGTGCTGATTAAAACACCACATCTATATCTCTCATTATCTTGTTATTTTTCCTTTACTCGAGAAATGATAAGATTTAATGTCATGTCTGTTTTCTATCATATAGATAGGGCTAACATAATCTTACCAGGGTATCACTCAGTCGCACAGCATTCTGTCGTTTAATAGCCTATCGGCTATCATATAGTCAATGAGGACATTATTTTATATTTAACATCGAGTAAGTGAGTTTACTGAGTTTACTTGTATATATTGTTGCCTGTACTATAATCATATCATTTTCATTACTTTGTTTTATCATGATTTGTGACCAACAGGTTGATCCAGACCTAAATCTCAAAAGGACGGAGGTGCTTCTTCGTGAAAAATGGTTGAAGCTGCATCAGATAAGTTTGTCGGTTGCAGATGAGACAAAGCTTGTAACTGGTTTAGAGGAAGTGGGCTGGCAATGCCCGTGGAAGTTGTCCAGTTCTGTTGGAAATATAATCTCGTAAGGTTGCAAGAATTATTCAAAGACTAAGGTTGTGAAGCTGCTGAGAGTGGATGGAGATGGGAAGCCTTATGTCACTGATAACTCAATTATATCGTGGATTTGTATTTCAAGACACCGATCAAGGAAGCAAATGCAGCAGGAGAAGAAATCTCAGCATTTGAAGGAGTTGTTGAGCATGGGCTGTTTTAGACATGGCAACTGCTGTTATAATTGCTGGGAAAGATGGAGTGAGCATAAAACAAAGTGAAGATTGAGATGATGGGTAAAGATTGAGATGATGGGTAAGCATCCAATGTTTGATAACCTTCCATATATTCTGTTTTTGTTTGTATTACTTCAAATATACTTGAATAAGTTAATTTTAAGATGAGATATATACTTCTCAAGTTGTTCTAGTCAATGTTTCCCTAAAGTTGAGAAATAAAGTGGCAAAATTTCTTTTCTCAAGTCATCTTGTGTCATAAAGAAGTGCATTGACTCAAAATTTTCAGATTCAAAATTAGAACCTTTATCCCATTTATACTATCTTGAATTGTATTCATGTGATGACGCTTTTTGCTCAATCTGAAAGAGGGAAGGATTTGGTATATGTTTGTTATCTGATTGAAAACTTTGGAGTGTATTAGAACTAAAACAGCTATTTAGATTCTCCTTTCTTCACTATTTATTTGTCCTTAGGAGGGCTTACATATTTTGTAGCCTTCATTTTTCTGGACTCATTGTTGAAAGAAAATTGATGCAACCAGCAATAGCATTGCCATTGACAACCAGGTTACAGGATCCCTGAACAAAATGCAACGTCTGTTAAGAGTTACTTTTAAGCGTACTCCAGAAAGCAGATCTTGTACTGATTGCCCAATGCTGTTTATCGAGTTGACTTGTTTCTGTGTTAATTCATTTATAATAACTGTAACTTTAATTCATCTATCAATCCTCTTGTTTGTTTATTGCACTGAGCTGTTTAGAAGTATAAATCATGCTTCAACTAAGATTTCGCTTCTGCTAAGCAATTATCTGAGCAGACGAGCAAATTGCAGAGGCTTAACTATTTATTTATTTTTATTTTCTCGCCCAGCAATATACAAAATGGGTTTGAGAATTACAAGGAGAAATCAGAAAGTAAAATCTCTTCTGCTTGTTTATTACAAAAACTTGAAGATATGAAAGAGAAGCTGATGCATATTGTACCCATATTCTAGACATTTATCCATGATGCTTGAGCCAGGACTAACGATAACCAGAGTAAGTTGTTTTGAGAAGAGCAAACTGCTGGATGTATCAAACAATAATCAAACAATACAGTCAAAAACATCAACACAAAACAAAAATCATTAAAATTAACCTTCATTTTGAACAGCAAACCTCACCGTGGTCAGCCATTAGGAAAGAAATTAGTTGGAGTAGGTGGAAAAGAGCCATTTGACCATGTAAACCCCAAGTTTGAGCATTCTGCTCCCACTGCACCTGCAAAAATAGCAAACACCGTACTATCAGAATCCAATTTCTATAATTTTCCTCTTATTTCTTTCTTTTTTTTTCTTTTTAACTTCCGAGTTCTTACAGTCTTTGACACAAGGGAAGTTTGTAATATTCAGGATGTTGCCATAACTCTTTTACATTCACATTGATGCTTGAACCTTGAAGTCTTTATGCAGTCTCCATGTCCACAATAGGACCAATAACACGCTGCAGGGTAAAAGTAAAACAGAATAAATTAGAAAAGAGAGGTTATGATGTTACATTAATTTGAGAGGATCATTTACGATCAAAGAGGGAGAAGTTATGAGTCTTGGAACAGATTTGGGTGGTTCAGGCACTGATTCATTGTAGCAAGCGTAACTATAGGTACCTGAAAATAAACAGGGAGGAGACTGTTACAACAATTGGATTGCAGGGTTAAGATATCTGTGGTCAAATAAAGATAGTAATTTTACTCATGTCTAGTTTTTCTATCATCTCACAATATGTAATATAAAATATATACTAGAGCTGGTGTGATTGATTAATCACTTCTATTATGTCATGCTTTAACTTTAATCTTGATGCTGATGTCAATGAATTGCTACATAAGCTATATTAAAGCGTCATGCTAGGATCCTACAAATATTTATAAAGGCTGCCTAATATCAGGTGAAGTATGTGGCAGCTCTTTATTAACGTTTCCAGTGACAGAAAGTGAGATTGTTAAGTCTACTACAATTCACCTTGATGTAGTAGTTGAACTCCCAACTCTACCTTAACGGTAACAATCTTATTTTCTCCCCTTAGAATCACCTAAATACTTTCTAGATTTATCTCCAATCAAGCATTTTTACTGTTATTCTTACTCAAATTGACCTATACCAAGTCATGAGAAAAGATTCTGCATTGTTCTATCTTGTAGTATCGAATAGTAAATAAGTGGCAGCAGTTAACATTACTCTATTGAAAACCCATATTCAGAGAATTAAAAGGGAGAAAGAGAATACAATTGGGAATGATGCATGGAAGAAATCGGAGAGGATCATCAGCTCGTTGGACTCCAACCTGAGTCCAGCCAGGTGCGCAGTCACAGACTAACCCTAATGTCCGTTTGAGAATTCTGGCAGCTTCCCATCCCACACTCCATAAAATTGCATGCAATATCTGATCATAAACATTTACAACACAAAACGGAAACACAGTCCGAGAGAAAATTAATTACCCAACTAAATAGAAGCCAAGAAAGCAAAGAAAACATCAGGAAGAGCGAAATGAAATATTACCAAGTTTAGCGGCTGTTCTTGCTGGAAACAATGAAAAGGTTGCTTGGTGAATGACCATACTAACAGCAACAATTATGATATCTTTTTCATATTGATATTGCTTAGGGACTTTGAATGGAGGAGACAGAGAGATGGGGAGATATATTGTTATGTTGCTGGATATTGAAGAGATTTATGAGATGCTGAAATTTGAAAGACCCATATGTGCATAGCTGGCATGAGTCATTTGAAAGCATAGATTTTGTTCTAATTTGACTAGGTTTGGCTTTAGATTGGATTTGGTTAGGTTTGGGTTGAGAGCTTACTAGACTAATTTACATACTGTAGACCCTGAGAATCTAACTACTGATAAGTGATGACACGAGGATCGCCCCAGATTAAGTCATGATTAGACACATAGTACGTGCATCTAGTTTGTCACCAAATTATATCTACTTATTAACTAACCTTAATACATTTGGACATACCAAAGACATTGAAGGAAATGTGTCAAGATAACTATAAAAAATTCAAGCTGCTAATTGTACATAGAACCCCCAGAGCATCGCTATTTTGAACATACTACCCCAATAGTGTTTCTTTGTTTTTATTTTTGTTTTTGAGACATAAATCCTGAATGAATTTTTTTATATTTTACCCTTTACCATCAGAGAGATTTTTTGGACAAATAGAACCCACTGAGGGTAAAAGAGTTGGAAAATAATTCAGGTGGTCTATCTGTAACAACAAAACTGGAGGGGTTGTGAGTTCAAAACATTGATACTACAGGGTTATCCACAATTAACTGAAAATTCAACAGCAAGTATGGCTCTAGGAATCCATTCAATGTGTTATTCCTACATTATGGGTTTTCCTCAGTATTCAGATATTCTGGCTGGAACAAGTTGCAGGAGGGTTTCTCTCCTGGATGAAAATTTGAAATTCAAGTTAGATCTTGATGAAAATTATGAAATTCCAATCAATACATTTGATAAAATTTGATAAAATTTATAAGATGTAGTATCTTTAAGAAAATATGGAAATAGGCAATCATGATCAAGTGTAAGGCTAGACAACAAAATTCAACATCGTATCTCTAAAGATAGTATGCCTCATCTGAGTAGGAGAGGCTCAAGCGTAAGGAATTTAATTCACCAACAAGAAAAAGAAATAGTCTTTTGTAGAAATATTTTGTAGAAATATTAACGCCAGAAAATTTTTCCAAGCAATACTAATGATTACTAGTTATGTGGCAATGAAGACTACAGTGTAAGTGGACTATATCCACTGAAAATGATAAACGATACAAGAGTTATACAATTTTGTACTCGACAAAAGAAGTGAGATCCATTACATTCATAATTTCCTTTACAATTTACCTAAAAAAGGTCTCACTTTTTATGTGTAGGAGTATAATGCATATGTACAGTTATCACTACTCATATCCAATGCTGTCCTCTTCAAACAAACCCCAGCCTCTTTACTTCCATCAATGCTTCATAAATGAGCAAAGCTATGTACCATTTCTGAAAACTTACCTGGAAAAAAGAGAAAGAAACAAGGATAGAAGTAGATACCTTATAGTAGACTCTACGGCAAATTAAATTCTCTCTTCCTGTAAACAAATAAAAACAAGCTCTTGTGCAAAAGTTGCAGGCTCCCAAAAGACCAGTTGCTATCAAGAACTGAGACAGCGGGCTCGCCCTCCTCAGCCGGCGCCATTATTCTATACAGATCCCCACATGCCTCCCTCTGACTACTCCCTTTATTTAGCAACAAGGATTTTTTATAGTAACAAGTAACTCTGCTAACAAATCCACCAGGGTTTGGCAATGGCTCTCTGAGGAAATTCCTCCATATTATTTACTTTTTTTCCTTTTGTGCAGGCCTTCGCCCAATAACCAAGCAAGAACTGAGTTCACTCATTGACGGCGTATAAATAAATACAAACAGAAGACAAAGCAAGCAATGTGAATGTGAGCAAATGGGCAGCAAATGGCTGAGGCTCTTCTTGACTGGCAAGAAGGAGAAGGAGAAATATGGGCTGATCCTGTCATGCAGTCCGGCCCGTTATCGACGCCCGTGAAGGAGAAGAAGAGATGGAGCTTCCGGAGGTCATCAACAGGGACGGCATTGGAGCAGTCTGCGAGCGTGCGTGGGCATGCACGGAGGTTATCGGATTCGGATGTGGATCAGAAGAGGCAAGCTGCGGCGATGGCGAGGGCTAAGGAAGCTGCAGCAGCGGCAGCTGCGGCGGTGATCAGGCTGACGAATGCGGCGACTGAGGCTGTTGAGGAGGCTGCGGCGATTAAGATCCAGTCGGTTTTAGAGCTATCTGGTATGAATTTCTAACTGAGTGTAAGTAAAGGTACAAATGTTTACGGTGAATATTTATGTAGAATTGATGTGGGATTTTGTTTGTGAAGATTTGGAATGTTCACAGTAAGTCAAATTCAGAGGTTTTTATGGTATGAACTCAGGAAACAGTGACAGGTTTAGGATCTAGAATGAAATATTGATTAAGGAAACAGCAAACTTTCATCTGTGATTTACAGGAAAATGTTTTTTTCTTTTTGGAGGATAAGGGCCTTACCTAATTTTATTAAAAGAGTGCATTTTAGAATAATATAGAAGGAAAATATAGATATTGCTAGTTATAACAGAGCTTATAACGTATAATAACTGAACTAAAGTAGATAGGTTGCGTATTATATGACTGATATGACTATCAAATTTCAACAAATTAGAGTCGAATCATTCATAATATCTGTTTTGTCAAACAAATTTTTTTGGGGTGAAAACAGTGCCTATTTCTCTTTTTAAATAAATCAATGGATGACAATTGCCATACAATCCTATTCTCTTTGTGAATTGAGTGAGGGTCATGCCAAAGGTCCAATACTGAAGTGAAGTATGTCATGATTTTAACTGAACCATAAAAAGTAAAAGTGGGGAAATCATATGCATAAAATTGAAATCAACTCAAAGGAAAAATGTCAGACTGACTGAAGATTGCACCATGAAGCAAACAGATCATTTGTTTCGGAATCCAATTTGAGTATTTTGTGCTGATAAGCTATAAGGGTGCTGTTTGAGGGGAAAAAAACTATAACAATACTAAATGAAATCTGAAAATTTTACAGGCAAGGAAAGCTCTATGTGCTTTGAAAGGCCTAGTGAAATTGCAAGCTCTAATAAGAGGTCACCTTGTGAGAATGCAAGCAACTGCAACTTCCGCAGAATACAAGCAATGGTGACAGCCTGCCAGAGTCGAACGCAGAGGCTTCGGATGCTTGAAGAAGCACACGCCATGTCAAACCATCGGCAAAATAATTACTGGAGATCACCGCAGGAATCAAAATCACACCAATCCTATGTAAGTAATCAGTTTTCCAAGAAGTACAACTTTTCTTAGATACATCTTAATGAAACATCTTAGATACAAATTGAATCGGTTAATTTCAGAAAACCACTCCTTAACTTTGGGGTTTCACTGATAACCCCTTATTAATTGTGTCTAAGGAACCATTCTCAAAATGAAAAGTACTGCTTTTGATTCAAGAGCGCCTTTAGAATCATTCAGTTGTTTGGTGCAGGAAATGGAAGAAAACACTAAGATCGTAGAGATGGACATCGGGAACCAAGAAGCAGTGCAAAGAGCAGAGACATCCATAGAAGAGACCAAAGACTACCCACTTCCTATTCTGCAACCAATACACCATACAAAAGAGACCCACGAACCCTCTTCAGCCAATCTTAACCGATCGTAAAGCCCAGAAGCCCACAGCAGCCACTTTAGCTAATACTTCATCACTTCAGAAATCAGCAGCCCACCAGATTTGTCTAACTCCTTCACTACAAGACTGCCCTCTGTTCCCTAGTTACATGGCAAACACTAAGTCTTCGAGGGCCAAGGCTCGCTCTCATAGCACTTGCAAAGCAAATAGCCGACTGAAGGGAGAAGTAGTTCTAGAGGGGTCGGAGGCAGAGAAATTGGTCTGTGAAGCTTGATAGATCGAAGTATTTCGCTGCACGAGAGTGAATGTGGGTCGACGAAGCACTGTGATGACGAAAGTAGTCAGTATGCGAGATCGTTAATGGCGATGAGCTCTTTAGTGAACTAAACTATCGTTAGAAAAGTATGCTTTTAGAGAAATTTAAACACCAAATGGGTGGAAAAGTTAAGCACGCATTATATATGTAGTGTGTTTACAGAAGAAGAATGTCTGCAGGAATGTTGTGCAGAAGTCCATATACTCATGCGATTCAGAATTATGGTGTCTGGGTTTCAAGAATCTGGGATTTAGATTCTGCTCTGCCCATTTCAGCTTATTTTAATTTTAATTTTTAGGGAAGGGAAATTGTAGAGCTTTATTATTCTGACTGGAGTCTGATGAAACTGCACATATACTTGTCTCTCAGCGAAGTATAGGAAATTAGGAACTAGCACATCCTGTTTCTTACTGTCTAAATCTCTGTCTTGTCATACCCAACTCAAATTTTTATTATTATTATAAAGAATATCATTCATGGATACCTAAATGATGAGAAGTTATTGATAGATTATAGGAATTTTGCAACAAAGGATATAGAGGATCTCTATCCCCTAACTCACCTAGATATGAGACAATATTCAAAGAAACCGATCTCCACCTTGTTTGAGCTCTGTCGCTGTCTAATCGAAGTTCAACTCAATAGTGAATGGAGATAGTGTCCCAAAACGCTATTTTGCATCAGTGCAAGTTGTGCCTGGCAATAAATATGCAAATTCCTTTTTTTAAAAAAGTAGCCATCTTGAGTTTTTACTACTACGAGCAGAAAATAGATAATTATTATATTTACCATATTCTTATTCATCTTTTGACAGTAAAATATAGATGTAGACATATAAAACCCCAAAATTTTATTTCGTGTGTTTTGAAATTTCCAAAAATTAGGTATCTCAAATTGGCCTAACTTTTGGGGGTTTATGCTAACTTTTCCCAAATTTATACCTAAATTCTTCAAATTAGGCATGATTATGAATTAGATTTAAAATTAACGAACAAGAATGCATATCAAGAGTGCCTAATCGTTCTACACGTCACATAAAAAATGCAGTTTAATTAATTTGTATCCAACTAAAAGTAAATTTCTAATTTTTGGAAATTTCAAAAACACGAAATAAAATTTTGGGGTTTTATATGTCTACATCTATATTTTTACTGTCAAAAGATGAATAAGAATATGGTAAATATAATAATTATCTATTTTCTGCTCGTAGTAGTAAAAACTCAAGATGGCTACTTTTTTTTAAAAAAAAAAAGGAATTTGCATATTTTATTGCCAGGCACAACTTGCACTGATGCAAAATAGCGTTTTGGGACACTATCTCCATTCACTATTGAGTTGAACTCGATTAGACACGCGACAGCTCAAACAAGGTGGAGATCGGTTTCTTTGAATATTGTCTCATATCTAGGTGAGTTCGGGGATAGAGATCCTCTATATCCTTTGTTGCAAAGAATTCCTATAATCTATCAATAACTTCTCATCATTTCGTGGATCCATGAATGATATTCTTTATAATAATAATAAAAATTTGAGTTGGGTATGACAAGACAGAGATTTAGACAGTAAGAAACAGGATGTGCTAGTTCCTAATTTCCTATACTTCGCTGAGAAGACAAGTATATGTGCAGTTTCATCAGACTCCAGTCAGAATAATAAAGCTCTACAATTTCCCTTCCCTAAAAAATTAAAATTAAAATAAGCTGAAATGGGCAGAGCAGAATCTAAATCCCAGATTCTTGAAACCCAGACACCATAATTCTGAATCGCATGAGTATATGGACTTCTGCACAACATTCCTGCAGACATTCTTCTTCTGTAAACACACTACATATATAATGCGTACTTAATAACTTTTCCACCCATTTGGTGTTTAAATTTCTCTAAAAAGCATACTTTTCTAACGATAGTTTAGTTCACTAAAGAGCTCATACGCCATTAACGATCTCGCATACTGACTACTGTCATCACAGTGCTCGCCGACCCACATTCACTCGTGCAGCGAAATACTCGATCTATCAAGCTTCACAGACCAAGAATTTCTCTGCCTCCGACCCCTCTAGAACTACTTCTCCCTTCAGTCGACGGCCCCTTTGCTTTGGTGCGCTATGAGAACGAGCCTTGGCCCTCAAGACTTAGTGTTTGCCATGTAACTAGGGAACAGAGGGCAGTCTTGTAGTGAAGGAGTCGACAACACGGTGGGCTGCTGATTTCTGAAGTGATGAAGTATTCGCTAAAGTGGCTGCTGTGGGCTTCTGGGCTTTTACGATCGGTTAAGATTGAGCGAGAAGGCGAGGGTTCTCGGCTTGGGTCTCTTTTGTATGGTGTATTGGTTGCAGAATAGGAAGTGGGTAGTCTTTGGTCTCTTCTATGGATGTCTCTGCTCTTTGCACTGCTTCTTGGTTCCCCGATGTCCATCTCTACGATCTTAGTGTTTTCTTCCATTTCCTGCACCAAACAACTGAATGATTCTAAAGGCCGCTCTTGAATCAAAAGCAGTACTTTTTCATTTTGAGAATGGTTCCTTAGACACAATTAATAAGGGGGTTATCAGTGAAACCCCCAAAGTTAAGGGTGGTTTTCTGAAATTAACCGATTCAATTTGTATCTAAGATGTTTCATTAAGATGTATCTAAGAAAAAGTTGTACTTCTTGGAAAACTGATTACTTACATAGGATTGGTGTGATTTTGATTCCTGCGGTGATCTCCAGTAATTATTTTGCCGATGGTTTGACATGGCGGTGCTTCTTCAAGCATCCAAGCCTCTGCGTTCAACTCTGGCTTGGGCTGTCACCATTGCTTGTATTCTGCGGAGAGTTGCAGTTGCTTGCATTCTCACAAGGTGACCTCTTATTAGAGCTTGCAATTTCACTAGGCCTTTCAAAGCACATAGAGCTTTCCTTGCCTGTAAAAATTTTCAGATTTCATTTAGTATTGTTATAGTTTTTTTTTCCCCCTCAAACAGCACCCTTATAGCTTATCAGCACAAAATACTCAAATTGGATTCGCTAAACAAATGATCTGTTTGCTTCATGGTGCAATCTTCAGTCAGTCTGACATTTTTCCTTTGAGTTGATTTCAATTTTATGCATATGATTTCCACTTTTACTTTTATGGTTCAGTTAAAATCATGACATACTTCACTTCAGTATTGGACCTTTGGCATGACCCTCACTCAATTCACAAAGAGAATAGGATTGTATGGCAATTGTCATCCATTGATTTATTTAAAAGAGAGAAATAGGCACTGTTTTCACCCCCAAAAAAAATTTGTTTGACAAAACAGATATTATGAATGATTCGACTCTAATTTGTTGAAATTTGATAGTCATATCAGTCATATAATACGCAGCCTATCTACTTTAGTTCAGTTATTATACGTTATAAGCTCTGTTATAACTAGCAATATCTATATTTTCCTTCTATATTATTCTAAAATGCACTCTTTTAATAAAATTAGGTAAGGCCCTTATCCTCCAAAAAAAGAAAAAAAAAACATTTTCCTGTAAATCACAGATGAAAGTTTGCTGTTTCCTTAATCAATATTTCATTCTAGATCCTAAACCTGTCACTGTTTCCTGAGTTCATACCATAAAAAACCTCTGAATTTGACTTACTGTGAACATTCCAAATCTTCACAAACAAAATCCCACATCAATTCTACATAAATATTCACCGTAAACATTTGTACCTTTACTTACACTCAGTTAGAAATTCATACCAGATAAGCTCTAAAAACCGACTGGATCTTAATCGCCGCAGCCTCCTCAACAGCCTCAGTCGCCGCATTCGTCAGCCTGATCACCGCCGCAGCTGCCGCTGCTGCAGCTTCCTTAGCCCTCGCCATCGCCGCAGCTTGCCTCTTCTGATCCACATCCGAATCCGATAACCTCCGTGCATGCCCACGCACGCTCGCAGACTTCTGCTCCAATGCCGTCCCTGTTGATGACCTCCGGAAGCTCCATCTCTTCTTCTCCTTCACCGGAGGCGTCGATAACGGGCCGGACTGCATGACAGGATCCAGCCCATATTTCTCCTTCTCCTTCTTGCCAGTCAAGAAGAGCCTCAGCCATTTTGCTGCCTTGCCCATTTGCTCACATTCACATTGCTTGCTTTGTCTTCTGTTTGTATTTATTTATACGCCGTCCAATGAGTGAACTCAGTTCTTGCTTGGTTATTGGGCAAGAGGCCTGCACAAAAGGAAAAAAAAAAGTAAATAATATGGAGGGAATTTCCTCAGAGAGCCATTTGCCAGAGCCCTGGTGGATTTGTTAGCAGAGTTACTTGTTACTATAAAAAATCCTTGTTGCTAAATAAAGGAGTAGTCAGAGGGAGGCATGTGGGGATCTGTATAGAATAATGGCGCCGGCTGAGGAGGGCGAGGCCCGCTGTCTCAGTTCTTGATAGCAACTGGTCTTTGGGAGCCTGCAACTTTTGCACAAGAGCTTGTTTTTATTTGTTTACAGGAAAGAGAGAGAATTTAATTTGCCGTAGAGTCTACTATAAGGTATCTACTTCTATCCTTGTTTCTTTCTTTTTTCCAGGTAAGTTTTCAGAAATGGTACATAGCTTTTGCTCATTTATGAAGCATTGATGGAAGTAAAGAGGCTGGGGTTTGTTTGAAGAGGACAGCATTGGATATGAGTAGTGATAACTGTACATATGCATTATACTCCTACACATAAAAAGTGAGACCTTTTTTTTTCAGAATTGTAAAAGGAAATTATGAATTGTAATGGATCTCACTTCTTTTGTGTCGAGGAGTACAAAATTAGTATAACTCTTGTAATATCGCTTATCATTTTCCCAGTGGATATAGTCCACTTACCTGTTAGTCTTCATTGCCACATAACTAGTAATCATTCAGATTGCTTGGAAAAATTTTACTGCTAATATTTCTACAAAATATTTCTACAAAAAGACTATTTCTTTTTCTTGTTGGTGAATTAAATTCCTTACGCTTGAGCCTCTCCTACTCAGATGAGGCATACTATCTTTAGAGATACGATGTTGAATTTTGTTGTCTAGCCTTACACTTGATCATGATTGCCTATTTCCATATTTTCTTAAAGATACTACATCTTATAAATTTTATCAAATTTTATCAAATGTATTGATTGGAATTTCATAATTTTCATCAAGATCTAACTTGAATTTCAAATTTTCATCCAGGAGAGGAAACCCTCCTGCAACTTGTTCCAGCCAGAATATCTGAATACTGAGGAAAACCCATAATGTAGGAATAACTTACATTGAATGGATTCCTAGAGCCATACTTGCTGTTGAATTTTCAGTTAATTGTGGATAACCCTGTAGTATCAATGTTTTGAACTCACAACCCCTCCAGTTTTGTTGTTACAGATAGACCACCTGAATTATTTTCCAACTCTTTTACCCTCAGTGGGTTCTATTTGTCCAAAAAATCTCTGATGGTAAAAGGGTAAAATATAAAAAATTCATTCAGGATTTATGTCTCAAAAACAAAAATAAAAACAAAGAAACACTATTGGGGTAGTATGTTCAAAATAGCGATGCTACAGGGGGTTCTATGTACAATTAACGCTTGAATTTTTTATAGTTATCTTCTGACACATTTCCTTCAATGTGCTGAGTATGTCCAAATGTATTAAGGTTCGTTAATAAGTAGATATAATTTAAGCCGACAAACTAGATGCCTGTACTATGTGTCTAATCATGACTTAACTGGGACGATCCTCGTGTCATCACTTATCAGTAGTTAGATTCTCAGGGTCTACAGTATGTAAATTAGTCTAGTAAGCTCTCAACCCAAACCTAACCAAATCCAATCTAAAGCCAAACCTAGTCAAATTAGAACAAAATCTATGCTTTCAAATGACTCATGCCAGCTATGCACATATGGGTCTTTCAAATTTCAGCATCTCATAAATCTCTTCAATATCCAGCAACATAACAATATATCTCCCCATCTCTCTCTGTCTCCTCCATTCAAAGTCCCTAAGCAATATCAATATGAAAAAGATATCATAATTGTTGCTGTTAGTATGGTCATTCACCAAGCAACCTTTTCATTGTTTCCAGCAAGAACAGCCGCTAAACTTGGTAATATTTCATTTCCTAGCTCTTCCCTGATGTTTTCTTTGCTTTCTTGGCTTCTATTTAGTTGGAGTAATTAATTTTCTCTCAGATAACGGACTGTGTTTCCGTTTTGTGTTGTAAATGTTTATGATCAGATATTGCATGCAATTTTATGGAGTGTGGGATGGGAAGCTGCCAGAATTCTCCAAACCGACATTCGGGTTCGTCTGTGACTGCGCACCTGGCTGGACTCAGGTTGGAGTCCAACGAGCTGATGATCCTCTCCGATTTCTTCCATGCATCATTCCCAATTGTATTCTCTTTCTCCCTTTTAATTCTCTGAATATCGGTTTTCAATAGAGTAATGTTAACTGCACTGCCACTTATTTACTATTTCGATACTACAAGATAGAACAATGCAGAATCTTTTCTCATGACTTGGTATAGGTCAATTTGAGTAAGAATAACAGTAAAAATGCTTGATTGGAGATAAATCTAGAAAGTATTTAGGTGATTCTAAGGGGAGAAAATAAGATTGTTACCGTTAAGGTAGAGTTGGGAGTTCAACTACTACATCAAGGTGAATTGTAGTAGACTTAACAATCTCACTTTCTGTCACTGGAAACGTTAATAAAGAGCTGCCACATACTTCACCTGATATTAGGCAGCCTTTATAAATATTTGTAGGATCCTAGCATGACGCTTTAATATAGCTTATGTAGCAATTCATTGACATCAGCATCAAGATTAAAGTTAAAGCATGACATAATAGAGAGTGATTAATCAATCACACCAGCTCTAGTATATATTTTATATTACATATTGTGAGATGATAGAAAAACTAGACATGAGTAAAATTACTATCTTTATTTGACCACAGATATCTTAACCCTGCAATCCAATTGTTGTAACAGTCTCCTCCCCTGTTTATTTTCAGGTACCTATAGTTACGCTTGCTACAATGAATCAGTGCCTGAACCACCCAAATCTGTTCCAAAGACTCATAACTTCTCCCTCTTTGATCGTAAATGATCCTCTCAAATTAAAGAGACTGTAACATCATAACCTCTCTTTTCTAATTTATTCTGTTTTTACTTTTACCCTGCAGCGTGTTATTGGTCCTATTGTGGACATGGAGACTGCATAAAGACTTCAAGGTTCAAGCATCAATGTGAATGTAAAAAGAGTTATGGCAACATCCTGAATATTACAAACTTCCCTTGTGTCAAAGACTGTAAGAACTCGGAAGTTAAAAAGAAAAAAAAAAGAAGAAAATAAGAGGAAAATTATAGAAATTGGATTCTGATAGTACGGTGTTTGCTATTTTTTGCAGGTGCAGTGGGAGCAGAATGCTCAAACTTGGGGTTTACATGGTCAAATGGCTCTTTTCCACCTACTCCAACTAATTTCTTTCCTAATGGCGGCCACGGTGAGGTTTGCTGTTCAAAATGAAGGTTAATTTTAATGATTTTTTTGTTTTGTGTTGATGTTTTTGACTGTATTGTTTGATTATTGTTTGATACATCCAGCAGTTTGCTCTTCTCAAAACAACTTACTCTGGTTGTTGTTCTGTGCAATATCGTTAGTCCTGGCTCAAGCATCATGGATAAATGTCTAGAATATGGGTACAATATGCATCAGCTTCTCTTTCATATCTTCAAGTTTTTTGTAATAAACAAGCAGAAGAGATTTTACTTTCTGATTTCTCCTTGTAATTCTCAAACCCATTTTGTATATTGCTGGGCGAGAAAATAAAAAATAAATAAATAGTTAAGCCTCTGCAATTTGCTCGTCTGCTCAGATAATTGCTTAGCAGAAGCGAAATCTTAGTTGAAGCATGATTTATACTTCTAAACAGCTCAGTGCAATAAACAAACAAGAGGATTGATAGATGAATTAAAGTTACAGTTATTATAAATGAATTAACACAGAAACAAGTCAACTCGATAAACAGCATTGGGCAATCAGTACAAGATCTGCTTTCTGGAGTACGCTTAAAAAGTAACTCTTAACAGACGTTGCATTTTTGTTCAGGGATCCTGTAACCTGGTTGTCAATGGCAATGCTATTGCTGGTTGCATCAATTTTCTTTCAACAATGAGTCCAGAAAAAATGAAGGCTACAAAATATGTAAGCCCTCCTAAGGACAAATAAATAGTGAAGAAAAGGAGAATCTAAATAGCTGTTTTTAGTTCTAATACACTCCAAAGTTTTCAATCAGATAACAAACATATACCAAATCCTTCCCTCTTTCAGATTGAGCAAAAAAGCGTCATCACATGAATACAATTCAAGATAGTATAAATGGGATAAAGGTTCTAATTTTGAATCTGAAAATTTTGAGTCAATGCACTTCTTTATGACACAAGATGACTTGAGAAAAGGAAATTTTGCCACTTTATTTCTCAACTTTAAGGGAAACATTCGACGCAAGACAACTTGAGAAGTATATATCTCATCTTAAAATTAACTTATTCAAGTATATTTGAAGTAATACAAACAAAAACAGAATATATGGAAGGTTATCAAACATTGGATGCTTACCCATCATCTCAATCTTTACCCATCATCTCAATCTTCACTTTGTTTTTATGCTCACTCCATCTTTCCCAGCAATTATAACAGCAGTTGCCATGTCTAAAAACAGCCCATGCTCAACAACTCCTTCAAATGCTGAGATTTCTTCTCCTGCTGCATTTGCTTCCTTGATCGGTGTCTTGAAGTACAAATCCACGATATAATTCGAAGTTATCAGTGACATAAGGCTTCCCATCTCCATCCACTCTCAGCTTAGCTTCACAACCTTCGTCTTTGAATAATTCTTGCAACCTTACGAGATTATATTTCCAACAGAACTGGACAACTTCCACGGGCATTGCCAGCCCACTTCCTCCTAAACCAGTTACAAGCTTTGTCTCATCTGCAACCACGACAAACTTATCTGATGCAGCTTCAACCATTTTTTCACGAAGAAGAGCACCTCCACGTCCTTTTACGAGATTTAGGTCTGGATCAACCTGTTGGTCACAAATCATGATAAAACAAAGTAATGAAAATGATATGATTATTCAAGTACAGGCAACAATATATACAAGTAAACTCAGTAAACTCACTTACTCGATGTTAAATATAAAAGTAATGTCCTCATTGACTATATGATAGCCGATAGGCTATTGAAAACGACAGAATGCTGTGCGACTGAGTGATACCCTGGTAAGATTATGTTAGCCCCTATCTATATGATAGAAAACAGACATGACATTAAATCTTATCATTTCTCGAGTAAAGGAAAAATAACAAGATAATGAGAGATATAGATGTGGTGTTTTAATCAGCACTTTAACAAGTTGGATTCATCACTAAGTTAACATGAACAATATCATGGGTAGCGTTCCAGCAAGTAACTCCAGAGATAGTATTGGCCCCAACCCCATCTAAATCAGTCAAATAGAACACTTCTAAATTAACTATTTCAAGTTTTTCCCAGACAACTCTAATGGTCCTACGGTTTTGCGATGACAGTCATTTCATTTCAATGATGTAATTTCCTGAATAAAACTTACATACAAAACCTACATGCAGTTCTTCTACCTAATAAAGGCATAAGGAACGCTCTGAACAACTAACAATGTCAACTTCCCGCAAAGCACAGATATGGAGTACAATGAGCTAAAATTTGCACCTTTCACTCCAAAACGCTCATAAAGAACTCAGCTTTCTCAAAAAAAAAAATCGATAACACCAAGAGTCAACGTCTCAATAAGCTAAATTCGCAATTTCCATTCCTGAAACGCAACAATAACACTCTAAACACCTAAAGAAACGAACTTTTCTTAAAAGTCAAAATCACAAACCTCATCAGCCCCATCAATAGCAAGATCGATCTCCGGATGATCATCCAGCGTCGACAACGGAATCCCAAGCGACTTCGCCTGCTCAAAAGTCCTCGTCGACGTCGGCACTCCAACAATCCCCGTCAGCTTCCCGCTCGACAACAACGCCCCAATCTCAGCAACAACGAAAGCAGCAGTGGAGCCAGTCCCGAGACCAAGAACCATATCGCTCTTCACATACTCAACGGCCTTGACGGCGGCGAGCTTTGAGGTCGTCCTGAGTGAGAGCGGTCGGAGTCGGGGACGACTGGCATCGGACTCTGTGAATTGGGCGGTGGAGGTTGGGGAGAGCGTGGCGGAGTTTGAGGGATTTGAGGGAGGAGGAGGGGAGGAGAGATGAGGTCGCCGCCATTGGAGAGGAGAAAGGAGAGGTTTTTATTTTTGCGTGGTAGTGGAGAGAGGAATTAGGGTTAGGGATTTGGGGATGGGGAGTTGGTGGTGGGTTTTTGAGGAAGGGGATTTTTGTTTTGGATATTGGTGTGGTTGTTGAGGGGAGGAGAGGAGAGGGTTGGGATGAGGAGGGAGATGGCCCGATGGGGTTGAATATGGTCATGCTGACTTGGGGGGGATTATTTGTTGTTGTTTACTCCTGGCGTTTTTTGCTATTAAGCCCTCATATATTCAATAATTTCCTATCCGTCCCTAGAATCTTTTTGGTAAGTACCTCAAATCTTAAGGGTCTTGGAAATTGGTCCCTTGGTGACCAAAATGCTATATGAGAAAGTTTTTGGTGTCTAGTAAGAAAAACAAAGTTCATGGAAGGCTGGAAGTTAGGTGGGGAACATCCCGAAGTTTTTGGGGTTTTGTGAAATTTACCCTTTTCCTGAACACGAGGGTTTTTTGGGAAAAACATAAAGTGAGGGCGTTTTGGTCATTAAGGTATCAATTTGCTAAAATAATTAAGGATTTAGAGATCAATGAGCAATTTCAAAGATTTGAGGGAATAACATGGAATTATTGTATATTTAAGGGACTAATATCTAGAAAATTCCTTACTTTTTGGGGCAACGGTATTGATGAATTGTAAAGCATGTGTTCAATGTATCAACTAGCTGCGAGCAAACGGGAGGCTTGGTCGGTTTTTATTATTTTTTATCAAATCGAACCGAGCGAACTAGATTGAGAAGCACAGTAAACCAAATAAAATAAGTTTGGTACCGTTCGGTGAGATTTGTTCAGTTTAGGCCTACACATCAAGTTAGAGCTGTAATAGCTCAAAAAAACAACATTATTCTTCGTTCACTCGTCTCTTACACTAAGTTAAAGACCAAACTCGTTAAATCAACTACTTATGAACCAAAATTTGAAACATTACCAATTATGATGCATAGAAATATAAGTTTAAAATTCCTTATTCACTGTCAAAGAGCATCAAAGAGCGTGAGTTTTAGTGAATTATGTTGGGGGCGGTTCAGTTATTTCAAATTAAAAATTCTCAAAGTTGAACTGAATCGAACCGAATTGAATTTTTCCTAAAACCAAACCGAACAATCAAAATTCCGCCGGTTCACTGCTTAATCAGTTTAAACCAATTAATGCTCACCGATAGTATAAGCTAAAATATTGTTCGTAGAAATACGTAATTAAAAAATCGGAGTGACTGCTCGGTTTTAGTCAAGCCGATCTATAGAGTCAGGGAGTAAATCTTATAAAGAGTAATTTATGGATTTTAGTAAGTGGACACATTTGTATATCATATATCATTAAAGTATATTACTACCGTGATTATACATCTAACTGTATTGGTAGTAGTTGTGTTAATATTTTTATCATAGTATAATTATAAACATGTAACTGCATTGGTGAAGAAATAATTAAATTAAAATGTTCAATACTGTATCTCTAGTATTTTATCAAAGAGACCAGGTTGTTGGGTAATTTATTGTCCCGAGGTTTTCTTATAGCTGATGGCTAAAACTGTAAGCAAGAATCACTTTCGCAAAACACCCTAAAGCAGTAGACTACCATGAAATTAAGCCTCACTAAACTATTAATTATTATGTATTATGAACCTTAACAACCATGAATTTTAGGGTTTTGCACTAAGCTACGGAATAGGATCAGTGGAGAGAGAGAGAGCTTGGTATATATCTAACAATAAGAAATTATGGGGATTTATTTGCAAAAGATTATGGGGACTTTTAGATGATGGTACCTTCGTTATTTTGGTCACGGGTTTAGCTGTTTAGATGGAAAGGTTTATGAATCTTTTGTGGAATATCTAAAAGTTCAGGGTAGTTCAGTGCAACCCCACAAAGCTCATTGGTGTTTTATGAAATTAACCCCAATTAGTTAGATATTAGTTCCTCAAATATTCAATAATTCCATATTAGCTCCTCAAATATTTGAACTTGCTATTTAGTTCCTCAAATCCTAAGGAATCTTGCAATTTGGTCCCTCAATAACCAAAATACCTTCAACTAATCTTTTATTTTTTTAAAGGGTTATTTGCAATTTGGTGCCCCAAATTTTTTTGACACTTTGTTATCCTAAAGTTTACATCTTTTTAACTTTGACATTAGGGGCGGAGGGAGGGGGACAGAGGGTGGCCATGCCCCCTCCCCCCAGATTTTGGCAAAAAAATTAATAGGCATGCATAATATATATACATTCTATGATTAAGACCAAGTTATGGGGCTATCAAAATAGAGACTAAGTTCTGGGCCTTTATCAAAACAATTTAACACTGGGTTCTGGGCTTGGCCACGTGAGTTTATTCAGAGTTATGGGCCTTTGGTCTTGTGGGCATTTTCAGAGTACATAACACCAAGTTTTGGGTCTTTTTTAACAAACACCCCCATCCACACCGTGTTTGATTTCCAAAATCTCATGACCGGTCGCCGACGCCGACCTCTCTACTTCTTCTCAAAATCAAATCACTACAACTCTTCTTCTCATCTTGACCATCTTACGCTCCCAATTTGGCAAGTCAAGTTCCACCAACTAAGCTTGAAAATCAAAATACTTGAAACCCTAAATCCCTAATTATTTTTATTGATTGAGAATGATTTTCTTATTAGTTTAAATACCAATTTGGTGCAAGTATTGTGACATTAATTTGTCTAATTAGGAATTTTGCTAGGGATTTAACTAATTAGGATTTTATTTTTAAACTCTGTTTCTCCCCTTTGAAATTTTGAATGTTCATTTGGCCTATGTCTTACATTCTAATTTCTAACGCTTAATGAGAATAAAGTCAAGTGAGAATGGATTGAAGGTAGGAATGAAATGAAATTAATGTGGGAATGGAATGCTCATTCCCATTCTCATGTTTGGGTGCGATTAGAAAATTATGTGGGAATATCTTTAAGAAGAGTATATCAGAATTTATTTTATTATTTTCATTCTCACTTAAGTGGGAATATCAATTCCTTAATAACTTATGGGAATAGCAATTCCACATTAAGTGGGAATTGATGAGAAGTGAGAATGTCATTTCTAACATAAAAACACATCATGTTTGGTAACCATGAATCGAAGTTGGAATTGCATTCCATTCCCACTCATTCCCGTATCAAACGAGGTAAGAGTTTGGGCTAATAAATGTTACAAATTTGCATTGAAACTAAGATCGGTTTGTTAGTTTAATTTAAGATTCTTGGCTTCTAGCTAATGTAAACCTTATTTTAGTTTATATAAACCAAAAATAAAAGCTACAAGGTTCTTCTTATGAATTTATTTTAAGCTTTTATTTCGATTGATGTGCCTTCAAAAGATTGTATTTGTAGTTTATGGTTTTGGTAAAATCAACTGCTATTGATACGCTTTTTAAGAGGAAATCTCTTCCTCAACCGATTCATAGTGAGCAAAAGTTACTCCATATCCGAAAACTCAGGTTGTTGATCGTCTTCTAAAAGGTCAAAGATATCAACTTGAAAAGTTGGTCTTTCTACTGGATAGTTTGTATTAATATTCTATGATAGCTTCACATTGGCCCCTATGAAAAATTCTTGGCTTCGCCATCGTTTGACATCCCAAATTTTTGACACTTTGATACCCCAAAATTTAAACATATTTAACTTTCATGCCCAAAGTTTTCACATTTTTAACTTTGATATCCCAACCAAGTTGGGAGTATCAAAATGTTGAAAATAACAAAATGGCAAAAAAATATCTTCAACTCTAAGATTCGACAACGTCAGAGGATATTCAAAATTTAGTTGTGCTTGCTGATATTTTGGCTCTCTCACCGACTATGTATTTTTTTCTTTATTTTCTTCGCCCTTCTATATATATTATGTGTCCTCTACCCTCGTTACCATTTCTATTAACAAAATAGAAGGCCCTTGTTCTAAAAAAATTTTAAAAAAATTGTCCCAAAAAAAATTTTAAGGCAGCAAGTAAAAAAAAGCGTACAAACTTTAGGGCATCAGCATGTCAAAATAAACTTTTGAGTATTAAAGTTAAAAGACATGTAAGGTACCAAAATACAATTAGCCCTTTCTTGAACAATATGGGATTTAGGAGTAAAAACATAACCGATGGGTATTTTGGTCAATGAGGGACCAAATTGCAAGACCAATTAGAACTTAAGGGACTAACGAGCAATTTTAAACAATAAATATAAGCTAATAGATTATAAATGAAATGTTAAGTCAAATCTTAATTGCTTCCTAAATAATATTTGATTAGGACTAATTAATCGTTCTTCGAGGTGGATATACCCAAATCCATAACTTGCACAGCGGAATCTCTTTTATCGTGACCACCACGAGTGAGCTCGCTCCTCAATTCCATCGTCCCTCTTCATCCTCAACAACCTCACTCCAAACCCTAACCCTAACCCTAAAGAGGGAATTGCATTTATGGATGATTATCCTGGTGGTTTACAAAATAAAGGGCTTAAGGTGTTTGACATGGATAATGGTCGGGTTGAAGATGACCCGTTATTTTCCTTTTTTTCTCGAGGGCATTGGGGAAAGGCTTTGTGGGTAGTTCCAAGTCTTGGTTAGATATTTTTGCTGAAGCTCCTTGAGGTAATTTTTGTAACCCGTTTGCTGATTTATGTTTTTTAGTACATTAACCGGTAAAAAAAAACATTTCATTTGCTTATCGTTGATTGAGTTGCTTGTTAACTTTTCTTGATGAACGTTGCTGCTAAATTCCAAGGAATTGAATTGCGACACTGTTGTTAGCACTTCAGATACATGGCAGCTGAATTGTATAGATATTAATTGAAGCGAGAAAATTCTCAACACTGACAATCCTAGGTACCAACACATTGAGTTTATTTCTCATAATATGCCTATGATTTGGTAATAGCTATCTGAATGGATGTTAAGTTATAAAAAGCAATTTTATGTTTATGCTTCTTCTTCTTTTTTTTAACACCATATATGCTTCGTTACAGTGGCAGAGCTAGGAATTCATGACAGTGATGTCATAATATATATAAAAGGCGATATTATTAATTTTTCTCTTATATTCAATATAATCATGAACTTTACGATATACAAAAGCTATATTTAACTAAGTGCAATTACAGTTGATCCCTATGCATCCTCATGTTTTGAAATTGTTGCATTATAGCTTCGTTTGAAATACCATTAAATACATCCTTTTCAATATAAGTTACTTGTTTGTCGCTCATCCACTAATGAACCACTCGATTTCACTGACGATCCTTTTCAATATAAGTCAGTTAGTTAGTTTTTTTCTTTTTAAAAATGATGTTAACTATTTGTAGAGTCGAAAAAGTTTATTGATTGAATAAATGGGTTTACAATCAAATTTTCGACATGAGGAAGAGAAGATTGATTCGACTTCTCTTTTAAGGTGGGTTTTCGGTAGCGATAGGATGCTTCACTCAATGCTCATGTTGAGATTGCTTCTCGCTGACGATCGTAACGAGTTGCAGATGATCTTGAGATTGCGATGAAGAGCTTGATCTCTTTCGTGCGCAAGTGTTGATCTCCAAAGTTCTAAAAGCCCCTTCTAATGGTCGCCACCGCCATTTATAGGGCTTTTAGCACGAATCGCATGCAAGAATTGTGGAAACGTGGGTTAAGCGATATGGACGTGGGCATAATCGATGCCCACCACTTAATCCACGTGGTTGTTGTGGCTTTCGTGGCCTTTAGATTGACTGCGAGGTTAAGCTTCGAGCCGTCGGATAACGAGCCGTTGCAAGGCGAGAGTCAAAGTTCACTACCGTAGGCGAACCTCGCCCTCGTGATCATCGTGCTCGATGTCGCTTGGCGAGCCTCGTCAAACTTTGATGTTGTGGCGAGCCTCGTCAAACATTGATGCCGCGGCGAGCCTCGTCAAACTTTGATGTTGTAGCGAGCCTCGTCAAACTTTGATGTTGTAGGCGAGCCTCGTCAAACTTTGATGTTGTGGCGAGCCTCGTCAAACTTTGATGTTGTGGCGAGCCTCGTCAAACTTTGATGTTGTGGCGAGCCTCGTCAAACTTTGATGTTGTGGCGAGCCTCGTCAAACTTTGATGTTGTGGCGAGCCTCGTCAAACTTTGATGTTGTGGCGAGCCTCGTCAAACTTTGATGTTGTAGCGAACCTCATCATATGATCGTTGAGCTTCGTTTCTCGTCGCGAACCTCGTGTTAAGATCGAACTCCGCTCCACGCGCGAACCTCGTATTGAGGTCGAGCCTCACCTCTTGAGCAAGTCTCGCTTTGAAGCTTGCATGGTCTAGCCTCGCCCCATCAACAGCCTCGCCTTGAAGCTTTAACAACTAGGGTCGCGTGACCCTCGCTGAGAATTTTTGACTGCCTACAAGACCCTTCAAAGTTTTCGGACTTGAATCGGGTTGTGGGTCCGGAATACTTTGAATTTTTCTAACAGCCTATCGGCTGAGGCTCGACGCCAACCTCGCCGAGTTCAATATGAGGGCAAGGCTACGAACCTCGCATTCACCCAAGACTTGGCGCTTGCTGATCTCTTTAAATCCTCATCCACGTGGCAAATTGGGGATTGGACACCTTTCGAGTGACTTTTCACATCCAAAGATCTCGCCCGCAGATCTCGCATTGAGGATCACGTGAGAGATCTAAGCCGATATTTCTACCGTCGAGCACTTGTAATTTATGTCTTTCCGTTAGATTATGAATAAAATTCCCTCTTTTGTGTTCACTCAATATTTTCTTGTGCCATTTGCATTTGCAACTGAATTTTTAGCAAACCCCGACTATCAACGGACTTGGTATGTCTTTACCAACTGCCATTTGAGTTGGACTAGCCATACTTTTCCCCTCAGTATGGTGAGTTTTCGAGGAGTTTCTTTTAGGCTTAGTGCTAAAATCCCCCTCTATCCTTAGCCGTTCAAGGCGTTGGATTAAAAGATAGGGGCAAATCGCCTGGTAGGCCATTATTAGGAATAAAATTACGTGGGGATGATCGAATCGTTCAGTGACATAAAAGTATAACGATCGTGATCAAAAAGCAATCAAGTTGTTCAGTGACGTGAGAGTATAACAACAGTGATTACGAACAAAATCATTTAGAGGAATGACCATGTTGGAGTAGTCAAGTCGTTCAGTGACATGGGAGTATAACGACTATGGTTGAAATAGAGGCACATCACATGGTAGGCTACTATTCGGTAAGGGGGTTGATAGGGGCACATCATCTGGTAGGCCCCTGTCTAAAACAAAGTCATTAGGGTACATGACAATATGAAAGTGATCAGATCGTTCAGTGACATAAAAGTATGACGATATTTGATCAAAAACATTAAGTTGTTCAGTGACATAGAAGTATAACAACTGTGATAGGGTAATAGATATCGTTTGTGGTAATTTGACAAACTGGCACAACACTTGGTAAGCCACTACCAAATGACAATGTGGAATTGATCAAATCGCTCGCTGACACTAAGCATGACGACATATGACCAAGAAGAATCTAGTTGTTCAAGAATCCCTAAGTATAACAACCGTGATGGGAATAGGGTATGACGACTTGATTGGACAACGTCATTTGCGGGAATGACGGCGGACTATCGAGGTGATTGTTAACATGACAAGAGGCCCGCCATCCTGTTGAGGAGGATTGGCGAAGGAATTTGGAGGAAATTAGTTATCAGATGTGACTGTTAACATGATAACTTAGTGGGAGTTTGAAAGAAGACTACGGGTAGTACTTCTTTAAGAATTTGCCGTCAGACGCTGGTCCTCCGGCGATTGATGCATGTAAGCATCAACGATCATTTTTGGCCGATTGTAGCCAAGTCTTCGCAGTCGGTCCCATAGCTTGGTTCCGCGTTGGCGAGCTCGGCAGATGCCATCAGGGGCTTACTTGAAAAGAGTTTTGATGAGGAAGCGGTCGTCACCACCAAGGTATCTTGGTCGTCACCTCCTCGAACTTCAAATAGCTCTTCAACCTCCATACGCTTGAGCACGCTCTCGACTTGTTCTCCTTGACGGGTTAAGTCTTTCCACGAGCGAAGCAACGGCACGCTTATATTAGATGTAATGTTGATGGAGAGATTATTAGACACATCTCGATGAGAGTGGCCTCGGAAATCGATCACGCACGCAATGATCGGTTCTCAATCTCTTGACAAAGTTGCTTCTGATTCTTTCTTCCTCTCGCTTACAGCTAGCAAGGTTGCCATAGATACTCCTGTGTCATCGTCGAAGAATCTGGCCATAAAAAGCTTTTCCAAATCTCTCCAAGAGTGAATGGAACCAGGCTCCAACCTCCGGAACCACTCGAAAGCAACTCCCTTAAGAGTGCTAATGAATAATCGGTCACGATAGGATCATTACTGCTATATGCCCTTTGTGCTCTGAATAATAAATATGTTGTGATGGAGAGCTTTTCCCATCAAACTGCACTAGATTGAGCGGCTTGAATTTCGGAGGATATGGGACATCATCCCACTCTGTAGGATATGGCCTAGCCACCCCCAGCTCTTTAGATCGCCCTTGGAGCTTAAGGGCATCCAGCTGCTTTTGGAAATCCCGTAACGTATGATCTTGTTCTTTCGTACGCGGATTCGATTCCGCTTCAGATGACACCGAGTGGACATCATGATCCCCTCATAGCCTTCGCTTTGATTTGATCCTCCTTCGTCCGCCTTCTTGCCGACGAAGTTTCTCCATCATCGCTTCTAAACGTCGATAGACTCTTGTTGTGCAAAATAAGAGCTTGTTGCTCTTCGATCTTCTTTGCCATTTCCTCTTCTTTGTCGACCATGAGGACACCGCCCGACACCGAAATCGATTTGAAGGTTGAGACGCTGCAATGCCGGAGTTCTCAAATTCTTCGAGGTACCCTACCAATTGACTATAGTCAAGCGGGATTGCCGCTCGGTACAAAGGCGGGTGCTTCGATAGCGCCTTGATTATTGATTAATGCGCCTCGTAACCTCGGGAATACTCGTGGTTAGATGATTCGAATCGTCATTGGGTCTTGCTCCGCTTCTCCCAACCATGTTAATAGTCACCTGTGGAATGACCACCACGGGCGCTTGTTTCTTATGGCGAAACCGCCTTCGCCTAGTTGACGGTCGATAATCGCCAAATACGTAAGGTTGATGTGTCGATGAACATCACGCCAGACGCAGATATGAATTTCTCACAAAGAATGAGATTGCATTTGATTGGCATCACGCTTGCGAGTGAGGTACTCACGGAGATCGGCGGGAATACCCCCGCTGATTCTCGAACCGAAGCCAGACAGCGAGACCCTCCGGATAGAGGTGGCGAGCTTGGCGGGGCTGTCTTCTCATTTGGTTTCGGCGACGAAGCTTATGGCGAGGTTCGCTGCTTGAACGAGGTTCATCTTGTTTAGAATGGACCTCATGTTGTTGGTAGGTTCAAAATGGCGAGGTTCGTCATTCGACACTTCCTACGCACGAGATTCGCCCACCGGGCGAAGCCGTCTTACTTTGATGACACCCCATGTCGAGGTTCATGATGACGAGGTTCATCATTTTGACGCTTGCTATGACGAGATTCGCCAACGAGCAATGTTCGCCCGGTTTTGATGAAACCTCATGTTGTTGGTAGGTTCAAAATGGCGAGGTTCGCCACTGGACGAGGCTCATCTCTTTCAAGGGGACCTCACATTGTTGGCGAGGTTCGCCACTTGGACGAGGCTCGCCGTGTTTCAAGCGGACTTCGTGTTGTTGTCGAGGTTCGCCACTTGACGAGGCTCATCTCTTTTCAAGGGGACCTCACATTGTTGGCGAGGTTCGCCATGTGGATGAGGTTCGCAGCTGGGGCGACGTTCGTCTTGTTTTGAATGAACCCTTAGATGAAGACGAGGTTCACGACTTGGGGTGCAATGACGAGGTTCGTGACGTTCCTCGTCAATTCGACCCTCAGTTCGTTTGACCATCTTTGGACGATAGTGAAACCCGTCCAACGAGACCAAAGCTCGAGCCCTACGGCGAGCTTGGTTCTGGCTGCTGACGCCGCTTGACACGTCGTGAAATTGGACCCTTGGCATGTCCCGCCTTTCCACAGCCGCGAGTTCGCCTGAAGCCAAGGTTTGACTGGCTTCCGAGGTTGGGTCACGCTTAACCACCCACTTCTTAGCCTGTTGGCTAGCTTTGGAGCCTTGTCGAGACATAGCCGGTTCTCAGATTCGCCGAAGATTCAACGTGAGCCACGGGGTCAAGTCTCATACGAGACTCGCCGACACTTGCGTGTCTTCACCGGCTAGATGCCCCGCAGGAGAGGAACTCCTCATACTTATTCGATCATACTCAATGACCAAGGTTTGAACCTCGGTTCCAACCGCAACCTTGTGCGATTAGCCACCACCGTTCATCGGAATGAATGGTTACTCCCATCGTGGTCGCCATCTTCGTAGAGTCGAAAAAATTTATTGATTGAATAAATGGGTTTACAATCAAATTTTCGACATGAGGAAGAGAAGATTGATTCGACTTCTCTTTTAAGGTGGGTTTTCAGTAGCGATAGGATGCTTCACTCAATGCTCATGTTGAGATTGCTTCCCGTTGACGATCAGAACAGAGTTGCAGATGATCTTGAGATTGCTGATGAAGAGCTTGATCTCTTTCTCGCGCAAGTGTTGATCTCCAAAAGTTCCAAAAGTCCCCTTCTAATGGTCGCCACCGCCATTTATAAGGCTTTAGCACGTGAATCGCATGCAAGAATTGTGGAAACGTGGGTTAACTGATATGGACGTGGGCATAACTGATGCCCACCACTTAACCCACGTGGTTGTTGTGGCTTTCGTGGCCTTTAGATTCGCTGCGAGGTTAAGCTTCGAGCTTCGTCGGATAACGAGCTTCGTTGCAAGGCGAGAGTCAAAGTTCACTACCGTAGGCGAACCTCGCCCTCGTGATCATCGTGCTCGATCTTTGTTGGCGAACCTCGTCAAACTTTGATGTTGTGGGCGAGCCTCGTCAAACTTTGATGTTGTAGGCGAGCCTCGTCAAACTTTGATGTTGTGGGCGAGCCTCGTCAAACTTTGATGTTGTGGCGAGCCTCACAAACTTTGATGTTGTGGGCGAGCCTCGTCAAACTTTGATGTTGTAGGCGAGCCTCGTCAAACTTTGATGTTGTAGGCGAGCCTCGTCAAACTTTGATGTTGTAGGCGAGCCTCGTCAAACTTTGATGTTGTGGGCGAGCCTCGTCAAACTTTGATGTTGTGGGCGAGCCTCGTCAAACTTTGATGTTGTAGGCGAGCCTCGTCAAACTTTGATGTTGTAGGCGAGCCTCGTCAAACTTTGATGTTGTAGGCGAACCTCGTCCTCGGTGATCATCGTGCTCGATCTTTGTTGGCGAACCTCGTGTTAAGATCGAACTCCGCTCCACGCATAACTCAGATTGAGGTCGAGCCTCGCCTCTTGAGCAAGTCTCGTTTTGAAGCTTGCATGGTCTAGCCTCGCCCCATCAGCGAGCCTCGTCTTGAAGCTTTAACAACTAGGGTGCGCGTGACCCTCGCCTAGAGAATTTTTTGACTGTCTACACTATTTGGTACATGGATTTTTGGGATTGGGCCATTTCAGGCTTTGTCCATTAGAGATGAATTAATAGATCATATGATTTAAGGCTAGTATATACTGGTGGTTTCACTTGATACCACCCTCTATTAGGTGCCTCCGCTCCTGCTTCGCTAAAGCACTTCAGACTCTTATTTTGGCCCGTGCCAAGCACGGGCTAGCATTGACATATATTATTTACATTTTTATTCTATTTTTAGCGATTTAATATATTTATGTTAAGTAATTTAAGAAGTGAATCACCTTTCCAATGACATTTTTAGGAGTCAATTCAGCTGCATCCTAAGAGAGCAAGTTTTGATTTTAACTTTTATGATAATTTGATTGATTGTCTAACATATTGGAAATTGAGAAATAAGATAATGATTTTTTTTTAGATTGTTAAGTATTCCAAAATGACTCTTAGTTTTTTACCCGTGCAATGCACATGAATTATTGTTGATGAATAATGACAATCAAAGTTCCACAAAATCAATCCATGATTTCCCAATTCGATATAGCTAACATACACAAAACCAAGCATGTCTGTAAAACTTGTATAGATCACATGATCGTTGAAACTACTAGGTTATAATACAAACTACAACAATGTTCTTATAATGTCATTATGCTTCACAGTAATCAACATAGTTTTCAGATGTTCCATGTAAATTTTCGCGATTGAATGATCAGCCGTCATGCGACCATAAAATCTTACACTGACCCTTTCAATGTAAATAGAATTAGATTTGTCCGACTCTGTGCTTGAAATTTCTGCAACAAATTTGTGAGCACCCATGTGTGGACAAAATAAGAGAAGAGGGCACCTACCAACTGCCTGTGCAACATTCTGAGCATTTTGCATCACAGCCTAGAACAGTTATTGATAAAAACCACAGATAAGAACCTATAAGTTAGCTAAAAAAATAATTGGTAAAAGTTACAACACTATTAATAAAATAGGATTAATAGGATAAATTAACCTTTTTGCAATATGGTAGCGAGCATAAAAGAAATGAAGCCATGGACAAGATCCTATAAGTTAGCTACAACAATAATTGATTAAAAACATACAACTCTATTAAAAAATAGAAACAATAGGACATATTAACCTTTTGGCTAAACCTGTAGCAAGCAGAAAAGAAATGAAGTTGAATAGCCAGGTGATTATGTATATTACCTAATCCTCTATAATTTTTCTTACAAACTAAGTTCTATATGCAAAAATATACAAAACAGGCCAGAATACAGAAACTCAAATACATGTTGGATGTGTGGAAAAACTTTTATAGTGCTTGGTAGTACGATAGTATGGAATTTATGTAAGAAATAATACAACATTCAAGTGATAGAACAAACAACATAAAACAAATATATTGCACTATGCCACTATATAATCAGCATAGTAACACTTGAAAGAAGAAAAAAAGTTGAAAATTAGAAAAAAATGACGGATATGGAACATGCTCGTACTATATTTTGTACACAATGAGGTGATTTCATATGCATTTGTAGCATGTACTATATTTGTACACGATGAGGTGATTTCATATGTATTTGTAGTAAATAATAAATGGCTTAGGCAGACGTTATCAATGCGCAAAAGCTTTTATAGGACCACCTGGATAAGCAAATGCTTTTGAGATCTAGAAACACTTTCGAGACTCTTTGCCCCTTCAAATTGAGGTATTTAGACTGTTATTTCATAGTTTCATAGAGAACATGTTAACTTAAGATGACAACTCTAATCTAATAGAACTTAAGATGACAACTCTTAACAGAATAGAACTTAAGATGACTACTCCAATAGAATGACAACTTTAATAGTTTCACAGAGATCGCATTAACTTAAGATGACTACTCCAAGTCCAATAGAATGACAACTTTAGTAGTTTCACAGAGATCACATTAACTTAAGACGACAACTAAAAATAGAATCCATGAATTATCAGTTGCATCTCCACTGTTTGGTTCTAGTTGCAGTTCACATAAATGACAAATATGATAACAACATCTATAATAAACAGAAGGTTGTAGTTGCAATTTACTTAAATGACACATATGAAAATAACATCTATATGAAAAGCATGTTCCAGTTCCAGACCAAATCTTCAAAAAGTAAAGAGACCCTAGCACTTTAATCACATGCCAGCATAGATTCAATCCTAAGCCACAGTTAAAATTTTGAAGCTTGAAGTTTCTTAGAGGTGTAAATTTTCACCAACAAACAGTTGCAATACTTTATAATCAATACAAACTATACTAAAACTTCATAGCTTTTGATCATTCAATCCGACAACACCAACGGACTTGGCATGTATAAAATCCACAAACTAATAAAAAAACAGATGCGATCAAAATTGGAAGGGAAAATATAAGGAAAAAAATAGAAAGTTGGATGCTTTGAAGGAGATGCACTGAGGTAACAAGTTTTAAAATGAATCTGATACTTAATAGAATATTAGAATTATAGAAGATCATCTAGTGTTGCTAACACTTGTGAAGGTGGAGGATATGATAATGGTCTTATTGAGGATAATCAAGGTGATGATAAAGTATCAAGGGTTCAGAAGATTCTCTTGTATGGAACCACGTAAATGATAACTTTGTATTTTCTTCTCACTCTATTTTCTTCTGGGATTCTTTATTTTCATAACTACCCCTATTAAACATGCTACGTTTTGATTATTAAAATGTTTACAAAGTATGCATTCCCTTTATCGTTTACTTGCCATATGTGACTAGGGAACCCTGCTGTTGGAACTGGTAGTCCACTGGATAAAGCTTTATCATCAGATAATTTGAAATAAATATCGTAGGAATTTGGCTTTTAAATTTGAATTGAAACAGTGCATCCTGTCTTGATCATCTTCCTGTGAAATGTGAAACTGCTTATGATACATGTAAACGGGAGGAACCTCTCTTGTTCTCCATCAGTGTAGCTCATAGCAGCTTGTCAGTTGTCACCATGTTTGTGAACCACACATGTAGTTTTTGTTAGTTGTATGTAACTTTCTACATAATCTACCATTCCATAGATTTTGGCTGACCCTCATATGTACAGAATATCTAGGATTAGGCAATTTATCATTCAGTAACCACTATGTGCTCCTATTGTCCAGTTTACCCATTAACAAGCATAAGCAAAAGGTGGCATGGGGGTCTTGCTATTTTGGTGACGCAGTTTTTTCTGGATGGTATGCAGCTGTTGGTTGATACATGATCCCTGTTAACGTATGGTGCACTCTAGGACTTGGATATCTTGAAGTAGTAGATTGCGGTGAAGATTTTGGGTGCCTTAAGTAGACAGATAGCGTATATGGGTTTATCTACGGTCGACTTTGGTTGGTTGCAATTATATTTTTATTTTGTAAATGTTCAGCTGTAATTTTGGCATAGAATCAGTGGTTATTACAGGTTTTGTTTAGTTGTAAGTAATGCGGGTATTGGTAGCTCTGTTTGGTTAGCTGCAGCCCATAATGTGATTCAAGTTTTATGTTGTTGTCACAAGTGGAAGAACCAGCTCCTACTTATCACTACTTGCCATCTCCTGTATTACCTTGAAGCTAAGAGGTTCTAAGTGGTATGCAAGTCTGCAGCCAATTTGGCTATAGTACCATTTATGAGTTTTTGTGACAACATAGTGTTACTAGTTCTTGGTATGCTTTGGTTCATAAAACAGGCAATGTTACACCTGTATGCTCTGAATGATACATTGTACTATCGGAATAAGCTTAGTTGGATTGGTGCTCGACAACACAGTATACTTGCAAATATTTCAGTATCGTATTGATAATTGTGCATGTATATTTGTGCTTGTGGAAAGAACACACACGCTTATATACATATATACATGCTTGAAGACTTGTAAAACTATGGATCATGATAATAAAAGGTTATTCAAAAAAATTAAAGCAAAGTGTTTTAATAAAAAAAACATGATCACAACTTTAGTTAAGTAATCGAAGTTCAAACTCCAAGCTGTTGAGTCACAGTGATAGTCTCGGACTGCAAAGTAAATATAAGAAAAGTTCAAACACAAGTGCTGAATCAAGTAAAAATCTCGTTGAATCAATTAGGCTCCAGTTCTCACTGAAGGGAATGCTACTAGATAGAGAACATACCAGGAATTGGCATACGCAAACTCCTCCTCCTCCTGGTTGGGTGGGCTTGTGGGCTTGTGGGCTTGTGTGTGCGTACCTAATGTGGCGGTGGTTTTTTTTTTTTTTTCAAGTTTTTATACCCACTCTCGTTCAGATTAGGAGCCAGTAAATTTGGTTAATTACTTGTATCGCCCTAGCAAGACTTATCCCATGTCCTAGCATGACCCTACTACGTCTCTTTATAGCAAGATATCTTAATTTCCCTATCATAAATTATCTCCTACAAGATCCCTACAATATTTCGGGTACTTTTCCCTAACGGCCACTGCTGCCTAACAGGTTCTTCCCCATCCTCAGGATCACTCAAAGATAATAAAGATAAGCAAATAAAGACAACATTGATAGTATAGAGTTGGCTAAGCAAGTAAAAAGAATACAGTATTACATGGCTCCGCCTCTGAACAGAGGGGCTTAGTAACTTAGCTAGTCATAATAGTAAGACAGACAGAGAGAGAATAAAACATAAGAGATTCTTACAGAAAATTTTTTCAGACTCTGAGTTATGATTCCCTTTCAGTTCCAATTGCTTAGAATATTTCCGACCCGATGATCCATACCCTGGCCAACTCTCTCATATTTTTAGCCGAGAGTGGCTGTCAACCATTGGATGCTTATCGGGACACGTACAAAGTCACATGTTAAAAAGAAAAACCGCCCTTCCAAACCAGGGGCGCATCTGGGTTTATACAACACTGTTAAAAAAAACCGCCCTCCAAAATCAGGGGCGCATCTGGGTTGACAGAACACTTTCCACCTCACATCCCCAGGTGGCAAGGGGTTAATGTTGGAATACCAGGGGCGGCACCTGGTTTTAGTAAAACCGCCTTTCTTCGCACCTACTAGTCCATCGCGTTGTCAAGGTTTCTTTGGGTGACTTCGTCAAAGGAAAAAAAAACCTGGTTTTTTGGGGGGGGGGGGGGGTTGGGTGGGTTTGTTTAAGTGAATTTGGTGGCGATGCTCCAACCAGCAAAATTGCGTGCAGGTTTTAATCCTAGCAGAAAGAATGCATTAGATGTTGTGTTATGCTGCAGCTGCGGAAATCGCCATAAACCATGGATCCAAGCTTGCCAAATAATTTCAACTTACCATGATGTTCTTTTCCTTTCACAGCATTCCAGGATGTTGCATGGTTACGTAATATCCATTCTGGACTGGTATCTGAAACCTGTAAAACCATTTTTTTTCCAGCTATGAACTAATCTTACATATATCCTAAAAGATAATATGTTGAATTGTTCCATTTAACTGTCTCCAATGTATGCCTTTGCCAGTGAGATCGATTTTCAAGTACTAAAGTCTCGACTCAGGGGTTAGCGATCTTTCCAACCTTGGCACTGCCTGAAAGTTGACTCTAAACTCGATCAAACGACACGTCCAGGTCTGAGCTTGTTCATGAGATTCAAGCCTTTGAAGTTTTCAGAAGGCGAGAAGCACTTCTGAGTATTGATGTACCTCTCGTCTTTGAGGCTCTGAAGAATAGAACCTCGAATGTTTGTTTACACAAAGCTTCAACCAAGCCTATGCAAGAATTACAATTCTCTAATAAAAGTAATTTCTTTAGTTTGAAAGAGGAATTCAAAAGCGACGTTGAAGCATATCGCAAATGTTTCGCTAGGTCTCTTCCATGTCATCTTTTTCATTTCTTTTGTTCATAATTTCTTCTTTCGTCGACCTCTACTAACTATACATAGGAAAGTAAGCACAAATAAATCTTAAGACACTTTTACTGAACGCACAAATTAATCCCACAACAATCGCAAACATCGACAATGTTTAGAATGCTACACATATTGCTACAAATCTTCCATGGATTACATGATAATTCTCCTGACATCCATTATGCTTAATTATGTGCCTTATCATGAACAGAGACATACACATTAAAACTTGAAGCACAAGTGCAATGGTCCGGTTACCCAGTACTTCATCAAGTCAGTAATTAGTAGTAATCAATATAACTCTAGTTTCTTCAATGCATCCTATTTCTTAGTACAATGATGCTGGTGGTTGCATCCAATTAATGTCACGGTGTCTGTAGCTATTATAATTCAGCAAGCTGTCTGCCTTGTAGGCCCAAAACGAAGACCGTACCCTCTCGTTGTAGGCCCAAAACAAAGACCGGATCCTCTCCAAATAGGCACAATCAATGATGCCGTGATGCTATTAATGAGAGAATTTACTCCGCAAACCAATCTTTTCATTGGCCCACTCAGGCTGATTCCCCTTTAATGTTAGTACAAGTGCTAGGCTGTAATCTAATCCTTAGATCCTGATGATAATTGCCTTTGCTTGTCCTTACTACAGTGTTGACGTAACAAATATGAAAGATTTGAAGGAAGTGGAATAACACTGAGACAATGCTTCAAGGAAATATTAAACAGAAGTTGTGTAAGAATTGGGGAAGTATTATTGACCCTCCCACATTTTTTTTTATTGAATCAAAGGAATTAAATTTGCTCTTTTACTAATGTTATATCGGAAAAGCTGTAACCTTCCATTTTTGGGTATACATAACTTGTACTGGTTCTATGTTGAAAGTTTTTTTTTTTTTCACAATTACAGGATTCTCCTACTCCTTGTAGCTACTGTACAATTTTATCTTCGGACCCTCTCTGCTCTTGATTGATTTGCCTTTGCCTTTTTTTTTTTAATTTACTGTTGTAGGTGAGATCTCAGCTACAATCCGTAGTCTCTCTATTCCTATGCTTACTTTTACTTTCTTGGATTTTGTGAGGCTGGCACTTTTTGCTCTTTATGACCTCTTGCGTGGCCCTCCCCTTTTGTTTGATTTAATACTACAGTTTTAAGCCCTTTGAATGATCACCTTAGATATTTTTGATTTGATCTTTTCTCTTTCTCTTTTCACACTGCTCTTTTGCCTCAAGACAGGTGAAATGCTGCAATTTGGATGTTGATTCTCACCTTGAATTGGATTTTGAGGTCTTCATGCAGTTCTTTTAATGTGCTTCAAGTTTTTTTTAGGGATAATTTCGAGTAGACCCCATGCGGTTCTATTAGTGTGGATAGACCTTCTTAGAGAACTTTTTCGACTCTATTATGAGTGAAAAGAATTTAGCAATCGGAAGTCTATCCTCATCAATAGAACTAGAAGTGGTCTACCCGCCTTACCAGAACTTTTTTGAGTATTTTAAGAGTAAACAAAAATTCACTCCTTTTGCAATTAACTCTTTTTTTTAAAACCCATGTCTTGTTTTTTATGCTAAATTAAAGAAAGGAGCTCTTTAATCTTAGTTATTAGTTTGGAGAAGTGAAGTCATTTTATTAACATTACCCTTTTTTCTATCATATATCTAGCCATAAAGTGTCTATATGCTCTTTTTGTAAATGATCTCTGATCCCAAAACTTTGGCCTTTGGTTAGATTGGATTCCAAATCAGCAGCTCTATTCAAACTTTGCACGCGATCAATACCTTTACCTGTTGATGAAACACACAAATAACTGTGAATTTTGTTAACCAATAACAAGTTAGGAGAAGGGTTTCTGGTCTAAGTTTTGGTCTTGAGTCCTATATATAAGACCAAAACTGGTACCAACTGTAGGCAGACTTGTCATTGTAGAAGACTAAGTGGTACGTAAGCTACTTATAGAAGACTTTAGGCAGACTTGTCATTGTAGAAGACTAAGTGGTACATTAGCTACTTATAGATGTGGGACAATTGCTGTATAGAAATCTTAAGGAAGAATTATATTCGAATATTTTTGGCTAAAATATCATAAAACACCCCTTAACTTTGAAAATATTAGAAAATACCCCCTTAAGTTTAGGGGTTATCAGAAAACTCCCCTTAACTTTGAGATTATACCAGAAAACCCCCCTAATTTAAGGGGGTTTTATGATAAAATCTCAATGTTAAAGGGGGTTTTCTGATAAAATCTAAAAGTTAAATGAGAATTTTGTGATAATCCCAATACTTAAGGGGGGTTTTCTGATATTTTGAAAGTTAAGGGGGGTTTTCGATAATTGTCCAAAGTTAAGGCGGGGTTTTCTGATATTTAGCCAATATTTTTCTTTAAAAGACAGTTTTGCTCTCATATTTTAGACTCTTTTAGAGGTTGGAGCAATTATATGCATACAATTTTTTTTTATAGAAGTTAGAGGTTTATCTAACTAAAACTGGCATAACATGTATTTCTAGGTCTGAGGCCACATAATAAATTCAGGAAGCCTGCAAGTACACTAAACAGGGAGTCTTAAGGTGAAGGATGATGTCTGCAATTTGCCAACATTTTATTAGATTTTTGGAACACTGCTCTTCATTTTCAACTAAGTTTTGCATGTTACTAGCAAGAAAACAACAAAAGTTTATCGCAGATTTCTGAGGTTGGCTCCATGAATCCTCTTCTTCCTTTTCTATTATAGGTGTTCTCCCTTAAGTTATTAAAAAATTAAAAAAGTTGAAATTTTTAAATCTTCCGACCTAACAATTTATAAAAAACACCTGCAGGTGCATATGGAGTAGTCCTAACAACCTTCATTTTAATGAAACTCAGAGTCATCCACATAAGTTTGCTTCTAATGTGACGCACTTTATCTTATTATGGGCAAAGAACTCTAACAACAACAAGGCTGAGCATGTTCACAGAATTTGCCAGTGAATTTGGAGTGGATACTCTACAGTAGGACTTCGCAGAGGATGCTGTTGGTGACAATTTCCTCCGAGCTTCATAACCTTTGACAGTTTCGGTGAACTTAGTTATCTGATTTTGTTTCTTACTGGTTCAAAACTCTTTTTTGTGAATGTAACTTTGTTGTATCTATGGTTATGCTGGGTGTTCCAGCCTATGAACAATCAGTACTTAGATTATTTTATGGGGTCATTGTTCAAACTTATCGGACGTTTGGAACTGTGCGTTATGTGACGACAAGGTCCTCTCCCTAATCTCTAGTTTCTATTCATTTTGATATTTTTCTCTTCTCCCCATTCTCCAAATGTATCTTTCTTGACTGCTTAATGAAATGAACATGGCATCTCGCCCTGTTTTTTACATAAAATTTATAATAATAATAATAATAAAGACATCTGCAGGTGCAAAATTTCACCTCATCTTCAACACACTAGTTGCATAAAGGCTAAAGCTATGGATTTGTTGGTACATTGCCCGTTTGTGATGGATATCAACTAAGCAAACACACATCAGAGTGCCTTGTTGACTTACATGATTACATTGCTCTTAGCACTTAACATGGTGCAAGCCATTTTGATGCAACATTTCCTCAATAGTGGTGCACATAGTAGCCTTTGCAAACCACTCTCATCCTCACCTAAATCCCTTTCCCATCACAAAATTTAGATGAGTCAATGGAGCCAAGCCCCCACCCATTAGCCCAATATCACAATCATATGTGTATTGATAGTGAGTAACAACTTCTTTGGGACCTCAGTGTTGGTTGGCTCCAAATTGAGATAGATACTGATTTGAAATGTGCACATTTTGAATTGGTCTCTGCTTTACGTACAAACTTCTCAAATTCAAACTTCCCATGAGCCCAAATGTGGGACTCAAACCAATTAGATTGGGTCAGGTGACAACCACTTGAATCAAAGTGCCGCTAAAGTAGGGAGGGATTCCATTACTGCCATTACTTTCACAGACATTCCCTAGACTTTGAAAGTTACATGTGCAAGCAAGCTATCATTCTCAATGTCCAGTCAGCTGATCCTTCATTGTTTAATCGGTGGGTGTACTAACCGTTGCATAATCTGATTAAATGATTCTACTGTTAATTTTAAGAGCTAGAAGGAGAGATGAAAATAGAGTTTGGATAGACTCGCTCAAAGTGTCGATGGTTGTAGAGTTTGGAAGGAGGAGGTGCCCACTGTAGATGTTAAAAATTGCCTATAAGTCACCGAACATAGCTCGCAACAGTGAGTTGATAATCGACGAGCCATCCGATTACGTAACTGCGAACCGTTGACGACACCGCAAGTGACCGCGACGCGAGCCCTCTCATCAAAGAGGCCTCACATGCGTTGCCGGTTTAGTCTTTTTCCGATTGAAGAAGACACCAGAGTTTGATTCTGGGGTATTTTATCCTGAAGCCTAAGAAGGGATAAAGCCAACGCCTCACACGCGTTGCCGGTTTAGTCTTTTTTCGATTGAAGAAGACACCGAGTTTGATTCGGGGTATTTTATCCCGGCCTAAGAAGGATAAAGCCAACGCCTCACATGCGTTGCGGTTTAGTCTTTTTCCGATTGAAGAAGACACGAGTTTGATTCCGGGTATTTCATCCCGGCCTAAGAAGGGATTAGTCTACGCGAACACGCTGCTGTCGTGGTCTCTTGCCCGTAAAGAGTACAAAGCCTACGATTCAACATCGTAGCATTAAGTCTAAGAGAGTTTCATTCTTTTAGCACAACGCCACGTAGGAACGGATACGATAATCCGCGACGCTAGCCCAACTCAAGCGGTAGTTGGTAAAGGCTAATCAAACCCGTTGATGGTCGAGGGTTTGCCAAAATCCTATAAGTATTATGGTTAATTATTTCATTTAAATAAAAGAATCATAATAAAGAAAAAAAGAGAGAAGGAGAAAAGACATATTTGATTAATAAAAGGCCTCACTCTCGCCGCTATTAAGGGCCTTCGCAGTCTCCTTCTCGATGTCAACCAGCTTCTGCTTCGAGAGTTCAAATTTCTTGGGCATGACCGTAAGAGTCTCTTCTTTGTTGGCCTTCGTCAGCTTCAAGATGATCGGACTCTCCTCGCCGCTGAAGTTCCTGCTCGAGCTCTACCATCCTCGCTTCCAAAGAATGACACAGACCGAAAAATGTCACACGGAAGATGAAGCTTTGACGACAGCATCTCCAAATGATGCACCGCCTCGCCAGATTTGAACTTTGAGTCCAAGATAACGCAAGCATCCCGCTGTTGCCAGCGAGCCTCTGTCTCTGTCTCTATATATGAGGGGAGCCCGGCTGCCTCAAAATCTTGTAGACTTTAGAGCTTAACCTCCAAATGGTCGAAGTCATCAGCAATGGTCTGCGCAAACTCAATTTCTCAAATATTCTCCCATGTCGCCTAATCCTACTCCAATCAGGAACACGAGTATAAACTGTTTCCTAATTCGTCGAGAAGTTCCCGGAAGAATATTTTCATAAAAAATATTCTTAAGGATAACTCGACAACCCTAATTTTGCTCTCACGAGGATACTCCATTAAGGTATACGAGTATAAACTGTTTCCTATTTTGGCGAGAAGTTCCTAGAAAATTTCTTAAGGATAACTCGACCACCTCCGAACGGGTATACGAGGATAAACTAATTCCTAAAACTCCAGTGAATGCATGAGTATAAACTGTGTTGACGCCGGCCAACGCATCGTATTAAAAAAAAATCGCCAGTTAAAGGTGGAATGCCAAGAGGAAATTTTAGACGTCGGTCAACGCGTCGCATCTCCAGAAAATTCCTCCCGCTGTGGTCAATCCTGCAACGAGCGTCACAATGGAGAGTCCAGCTATTAAATGGCGAACCCCCCAATCTCCTCCCGCTGTGGTTAGGGCCAACGCCAAACGACGCAACGGAAAATGCGCTAATTCAAGGCTAAACCCCATGAAATTGGATGGTTAGTTCGACGACAACTCACCAGCACGAGCTAAAGCAAATAGTTCATTCATCAGCTTTGACTTGAGACTTCAACAGCGGTCAGACAATAAATGCAGCACCGCGACGCTTTCAGTCATCCTACAAAGCGCTGGATAGTCCGAAAGAATTGGAGAAGTCAGGACTCGAAGCCATTTTCAGGTCCCATTATACCGATCGGGTTGGGGTTTATCACATCAAAGTATTTCGCTTCTTCTATAAAAGAGCCAAACCAAACACTTTGGAGGGTATCAGAGACGCTAAAATTGCCTATAAGTCCCGAACATAGCTCGCAATGCTGAGTTGATAATCGACGAGCCATCCGACACGAATCGCGAAACCGCTGACGACACCGCAGTGATCGCGACGCGAGCCCTCTCATCAAAGAGGCCCTACGCAGAAGTTTCTGGCCCCGCTTAGCCTAGCTGCGGGGTCAAGGGCAGCTGCCCCTTATGGTTCTGGGCAACTCTAATTTTTTAGAAGCTCTCTTTTCGAACTGGCCGCCCAATTCCGGTCTTGGCGAACCGACATGCTAGGCGCTGGCGTCAGATGAAACGAAAGCACGAGATGCCCAAGTCGACGAAGTCGACTAAGCGCAAAGCAAGCCGATTGAGCTCCGAAAGTCGATCGGATACGGACTAAAACACAACGGCGACATCACCGGAGGAAAACCAAGCTCGGAAGACCGAGAAAATCGACGGAAACGATGCAAAACGACGCAAAAACGGCAAAAACGGCGAACCTCGGCCAGTGGAAATGAGGTGCGCCCACTTTGCCGGTGCGCCAATAATGAGGTGCGCCTGGCGGCCGAGCCACCTTGGTGGCGGCACAACCCCCATTCTATAAATAGGGGGGGTTTTCCTCATTTCGGGGGCTGGATTTTTTTGGACTTCGGCTGGACTTTTGCTGATTTCGGGGGATTTTCAGAGCTGATTTTCAGGAATTTGGATTTTCAGAAGAGTTCTCGCGAGATCTACAAGCCGTCAACGCAACGTTCCAAGCACCGGCGGGCACAAGTCCGTTCAACGTCAGATCTACAAATCGCGAGGTAAACGAACTCGGTCGGCATGATCAGCCGCGGATTTCTCCTAGTAGATCTCACCGCTCGGCTATCCTCTCCTTCGCGGAGTGTGATCCCGGCGATCCTCTCCTTCGTGAGTGTGATCCCCTCAGGCGCTTCGTTTCCTTCGTGAAACGAGCCCCTTCACATCTGTAGTTCCAGAACCCGAGTTTTTACCTGGATCGGAATTGCGCGGTGGTCCACGGACAAATAAAAAGTTCCTGGCACAGGCGAAGAACCCACACAAGCGAGGATCCCGTATAATAGAGATTCGAGCGTTTGTTCAGGAAAAAGTTGTAATTTTCGTTTTCATTATACGCCTTAAAATAAAAGGCATTTCTTTTGAATTTTGTTGTAGGCCAACGAAGCTGTAAACGAATTCGACAACAATGAATAACAAAACGACTTTTACCGCGAACAAGCTGGCGACCACAGTGGGAGCCAACGGCTTCAACAAAGAAGCCGTCGTGTCGCAACCGCGGATCCAGATCCCGGTGATAGAAGAGGTCGAGTTCGAGTTCGACCAAAAGAAGTACGAGGAGTATCTCTCTTCCTTGTCCAGATCCAGTTCCCCCCGCAAGTCCAAGATGGTCTCCGCTGCAAGGATGACCCGATCGGCCTCGAATACGAGGCGAAAATCCACCACCACCGCCGCCAAGACCGCAGACAACGGTGGTTCCCTACCCTAACAACGACCAAACCTTCGAACCCCTATCTTTGCAGGGGTCGATTCCGCCAATGGCGCCGCGGACTCTCCAAGAGAGCCCGCCGAGGCGACGCCGCTGGCGAAACAATTAGCCTGTGCAAAAGAATCAATGGATGGGGTCCGCTATGAGGCGGATCTAAGATCTAAGTTGACTCGTAGATCAAGTTCGAGATCGTGAGCCGCATTCCTACAGCCGGCGACAAATGAATGGGTCCGAAGTCAAACGGAACCGTTCTACGCCAGAGCGTATCCGAGCGCAACGCCGCCTCGCAAGCACGGGCTTTGGTGCAACAAGCCCGCGAAGTTGAAGAAGGAGGCCGCCAAGAAGTCGCCAACAATCGGCTAGTTTGGAAGCCCAAGTCCGCCGAAGCTTCAACTCCGACGCAACCCAAAGATTCAAGCCCACCAACAGGCCAACTCCGCCGCCTCAAATCGTAAATTGTGAGCACCTCAACAAAGTGGTATTGACGCCGGTTACCTCCTGTTCCGCACCCAAACTTCCGGATAAGCCAACTCTCGCCACACCAGCGGGCTTACCGCTAAGGATCGCCTAGGTCCGCTAAAGGAATCGCTGGTCACCTCGATATGTGGGTCGCACCCACAAAGACAGAAAATCCCGCAGCCGCCGCGACCGGCTTCAAATCAAGTCCGAGCCCGCCGAAGATTCACACCGCTAAGACGCAAGGCCGCGACGAAAGTGACTTATGAAAGGCCTATTTTCTCTCGGGAGACGCCTCATCCGACGATGACAATGTTATACGAGAAGTCGTGCCAACACACGATAGGTTGCTCCGTATTCATGCCGACGAAGTTGTACTATCGCGGCCGGGGTAATGAAAATCCCAAAGAGGAACGCCAGCACTCAAACATGCCTTGCTTGTGCTCAAACCGATCAAGGCGGTGTTATCGAGTGCAACCGCTTAAAACGACTCTAAAAGGCGCCGGTCTTTGATAGGCTCGCACGAATGCCCGAACCCAAGTCAAGACGCCAAGAAGAAGAGATGGGCTTCGCATGCATGAATTGCCGAAGTGTTACCATCAATATGACCGCAGAGGGACGCCGCCACGCGTCGCTCCCGGCATCGCGAACGAATGATTCGATTGCGGTCCGGACCGTTAGGACGCACCCAATTATCGCAAGATGCGTAAGGGATTACCCTCGATGATGAAGTGACGGATGTCGGCTCGCGAATGGCTTCGATAATACAATTTCCAAAGATAGGACAACCTCGGAGGCGCTCATGATCACGAACAAGTGTCCCGTGATGCTTGAAGAGGCCCCACCAAGCAAAGGGACAACTTTAAGCTTGAAATGGAACCGCCATGCAAAGAAATGAGAGCAATGCATGACCAACAGATCCACGCTGATAATGAACCGCCAAGGCGAATAAGTCGCCGCAATAATGTCAATTTAATGATAGCCACGGACGATGAGAAGGAGGCCAAACGTAGATGATCATGCCGCGCAAAACGCTAGCGATAACACCGTCATTCCTCCCCAAGTTTACCCGAACGGAGACATAGGGAGAATGAGAAAATAAAGACCTCGAGAGCAAAATCAATACTTTGATTTCCGCCAAGAGGTAAAGAAGACGGTATACCATGTCCTTACCGAGGGAATGGGAATCAATCCCGATCCCACAAAATTCACCTCATCAACTTTACCGCTTGACGGAAGGGATCACCCACTCAAAGACTTGATCTACTTCAAGTCTCATCTAGAGTTATCTCCCAACGAGCCCTTGATGGTTCGGTCATTCGCTGGCACCCTTCGTGGAGCCGCCATTGGTACCGCCGCCTCAAACCGTGGAGCGCTAATAGCCGGGATGATATGGAGATCATGTTTCACCAATTTCTTCGACGATGACACCGAGGTATCCATCGGTCTTTGTTAGACGAGAAACGTAAAGACGGGAAACAAAGGGATAACTTCGCCAAGAGGTTCGTAAACAAGGCAATGAATTGCCGAGACCGATAACGAGAAGTTCATTCTCCAAACTTGTCACAACAACCCGCCATTGGACGGTTGGAAGCAATGGGAACTGCACCGCCCGAGACCCGAAAGATTTGAAGATACGCAGCCGAACGATTCTCAAAAGGAAGAAAGCGAGAGAGGTCACCTATGGTGAATGCTCACAAGCGTAACTTTGTCCCCGTGGCGAGGTAAAGTGCCAAAGAAAGTTCAGACGCTAATCAAACGCTCGAATCGCAACCACAACAGCAGCCGCAATAACGGCACCACAAAGAATCGCAGCCTCAATGGCCAACAAACTCAAAATCGAAACCTTCCGCCGAGGTTTTCCAAGACTTACTCGCTTAAAGACGAGGAAGTTCCGCATCTTCAAATACCTTCGAGAACAATAAGATCCAGCATTCCAATTGTGAACCAAGAGGAGGCAAACAAGGTTACAGATCCTAAGTAACGCTTACCACAGTATGTACATCATCCTACAAAGTTCTCATACCATCTCAAGGATAAGATTCAAGCCTTGATCGATGTTGGAGTCATTATTCAAGCCCTCCAAAGAGAAGAAGGTGGGAGCAAATGTAGTCTCTATAAGCTTCGGATCGCCTCGATTGGTTTCAACCGACGCCTGATTGTGAAGGTAGGAATGAAGGTGGTGAATGAAGATCCTCACGGCAACGGAGAAGGGGCTCGCATCAGCACAACAGAAATGGAGAAATCCTTTGGGTCCACCCCGACTTGCCGGAAGACGATCAAGGACTACATCCTCGGCCAAAAAGAAGTCCAAGGAAAAGGCAAACTATGCCGCGGCCGCTCAAAGAATTCCGCAGAAGGACGATGAAGAAGTGGTGACTTTCCGCTCAAGAAGAGCATGAAGTCTTTGCCACAAGGAGTGGACACGAATACACCTACAAGTATCCGTGACACTCCAAATCCAAACGCCAAGACGCTGTCGGAACTAGTGCTAATGCTCTCTCTCACTCATGCAGAGAGGACAACAAAGCATTGCTAGAGAAAAAGTAGTCAAGCAAAGGAGAAGCAACCTCAGTCCAGAAGCTCAACTCCCAAAGCAATTCCGATTCAATCGCCTCGACAGAGGGATAGACCGAACGCCGAGCTCTCCATACCGCTTTGATGTCATGGCCCAATTGGCAAACATCCCGGCTAGAATAACTCTCACGAAGCGCTCCGATTGTCAAAGGAGACCCGAAGCTTTACAAGAGGCTCTAGCCGATTCGAGGTCTTTCTCACCCGTGATTAAGCCAAGTCCGTAAGAGTCGGCCCAACGTTGTAACTCCGGGCAAACACTTCCCATTACTTTTACAAAGGAGGATATGCGACGAAGGATTCCAAGCACGATAGACCGCTATACTTCACCGTATATTGGCTCTAGTGAAGTTAACCGATCCAAGTCGATCCGGTTCCACCGGAGCATCATGCCCTTAGCCTCATGTATCACCATGGAATCCCTCGCAAGAAGTCGGCATCAACAGCACAAGGATCTACGGATTTAACACTAGCGGTCTCGCCGCTTGGTAAAACTCGATAAAGTGCCAAATGGGGACTTAAAGTCCAAGTCACCGCTATGTGATTGACGTAAACTTCCTATAACTTATTGTTGGTTCGACCTTGGATCCACGGTAACGCTATAGTCCCATCTACTCTTTGTAGGCTTAAAATTGCTTATCGCATTCTAACAAGACTCGTGAAACGGTGGGTTGATAACCGACGATCCATCCGGACGCTGACCTTTAACCGCCGATGTGATTACGCCGCAAAACGCTGCAAAGCGCAGTCGACGAACCCATGAAGTGAGTCAGGCGCACGTGCCGCAAACGACGCCGTCGCGGGAGGAAACCCGACGACGGCTCAACGAGGCGAAGTTGGCTAAATTCAAACGCTGACGAGACGAATCAACCGTATTTAGTCCGCCGATGCAAACGAACCGCTTGAGCTCCAAAGTTAATCTGACACGACTCAACACAATGGCGACATCACCGAGCAAAACTAAGCCCTAAGACCAAGAATCGACGAAGAATCGACGGAGAGTCGACGGAAAACGACGCGAGACGACGAGCGCCATGACGCAAGACCTCTACCAAGTGGTTAAGGTGGCTCTACCACTTTGTCGAGGTGCTCGCCAAGTGGTTAAGGTGGCTCTACCACTTTGGTCGAGCCACCTCGCCAACTTGGTCGAGGTGCTCGCCAAGTGGCCGAGCCACTTGGCCACAAGACCCTTTCCCCCTTTTTGTATAAATAGGGGGTCTTGCTCATTCAAGGGCCGGATTTTTGAGATTGGATTTTCTCGATATTCTTGAGAGAGCTCCTCGCAGATCCACGAGCCGCCGACGCCCCAGCACCGGGCGCAGCACGACAGATCTACAAACCGCGAGGTGTTTAACTCGGTCGGCTTACGATCACACCAGGATTTCTCCTAGTAGATCTCACCCGCCCGCGATCCTCTCCTTCGCGGAGGCGATCCCCGGCGCATCCTCTCCTTCGTGAGTGTGATCCCTCGTGCGCGCCGCTTCCTTCGCGGAAACGAGCCCTTCACGCTCAGAAGTTCCGCAACCCGGGTTTCCACCGATCGAATTGCGCGGTGGTCCACCGGACGAATAAAAGTCCCCGACGCCAACGGCCGTAAACAAGTTCAAACGAAAGCAATGAATAACAAACCAACTTTCCTCACAACAAGCCGGGCGATTACAAGGGGAGCCAACGGCCAAAGAAAGGAGCCGTTGTGGTCGCAACCGCTGATCCGTGATCCCTGATAGAAGAGGTCGAAGTTCGAAGTTCGACCAAAAGAAGTACGAGGAGTACCTCTCTTCCTCGCCCGTGATCCAGCCCTCGCAAGTCCAAGATGGTCTCCGCCGCAAGGAAGACCCAATCGGCCTCGTGATGCGAGGCAGGAAATCCACCACCACCGCCAAGACTACGCGCAACGGTTCCCGCCTAATGCGCCAAAATTTCGTAACCCTTATCTTTGAAGGGGTCGATTCGCCAATGGCGCTGTGACTCTCTAAGAGAGCCCGCCGAGGCGACGCCACCGGGCTAAACAATTAGCCTGTGCAAAAGAGTCAATGGATGGTGTTCGCTATGAAGCGGATCTAAGATCCAGGTTAACTCAGAGGTTGAAATCTGAGATTGTAGCCGACTCCTACAGCCGGGCGACAAACGAATGGGTCCGAAGTCAAACGGAACCGCTTCTACGCCAGAGCGTGATCCTGCTGCCGCACTCCTCGCGACAAGCAAGGGCTTTGGTGCAACAAGCCCGCGAAGTTAAAGAAGGAGACGCTAAGAAGTCGCCAACGAAGTCGGCTAGTTTGAAGCCCAAGTCCGCCGACACTTCAACCGGTTAACCCGCATCCGATCCCAGCCTCGCCGCCAGTTAACTTCCTACCCCCTGCTCAAATCAAAAATTGTGAGCACTTCAACAAAGTGACGCCGGTTACCTCCGCTGCTCGCATCCAAACTTCCTGGGCTGGCCACTCGCCACCACCAGCAAGCCATCACAAGGATCGCCTGGTCCGCTAAAGGAATCGCGTCACTCCCGACATGGGGTCGCACTCCACAAAGACAAGAAGATTCCTCGCGCTTTGCATACCGGATTGAAAGTCGGTCCGAGAGTCCTCAAACTTCACGCCACATAAGCGAAGTCAAGGAGAGTTACTTTCGGTAGTTTTGGTCATTCTCTAAGGAGACGCCTCGCCCGACGACGACGACGCTATACCCGAATCGCGACCAACACACGCGCATTGCTCCGCTCACCCACCGACGAAGCTGTACTACCGCGTAAGGGTACGAAAATCTCGAAAGGATTCCCTCAATCGTCACGCCATGTTTGTGCTCTAAGCTAATCAAGACAAGGTTTCGAGTGTAATTGTTGTCGAGGAACTCCGTAAAGAGTCTCGGTCTTCGAGACTTAGCACCAACACGCCGGATCCAGGTCAAGGCGATTCCACGAAGGATGGCATCCCGAGAGGATGAGCTGCCGGAGGTCACTAATAATATGACCGCAAAGAACCATCGCCAAGAGCTATTCCCAAGACGCAACGGTTAACTCGCTTAAGGTCCGACTATTCGACGGTCCAATTACGACAAACTCTTGAGAGGGCTACCTTCGAGGATGAAGTATCGACCGGATCGGCAATGGCATCCGACAATACAAATTCTAGTGATGGACAGCCCGAAAAGCTTTTATGATCGCATGCATCGTGGCCAAGATGCCGATGAAGCGCTGAATAAGCAACGGAAAACTTCAAACTAGAGATGGAGTTGGCCATGCACGATGAGAGAAATGCATGACCAACAGATCCAAGCCTTAACAAAGCATCGAGGGGAATCAAGTCAACACATCGACGTTGATCAAGATGACAATACTCGCATCGAGGAAGCACCGAAGATGATAACCCTCCCGAACCACGCCGACGCTGTTGCTCATGAGAACGAAGATTAAAGACTCGAAGCAAAATCAACTCGCTGATTTCCTACCAAGAGGTGAAGAAGACGGTATCCCTTGCCCATACCCGAGGGGTGGGAATCAATCCCATACCCTTCAAAGTTTAACTTAATAAACTTTACACCGCTTGATCTAAGGGTTCCCCGACGCAACACTTGATTTACTTCAAGTCACACCTCGGGTTATTTCTCGTAATGAGCCCCGATGGTTCGGTCATTCGTTGGCACCCTTCGTGGAGCCGCCGATTGGTACCGCCTTAAACAGGGAGCATCAACACCGGGATGATATGGAGTCCTTGTTTCTCTCCAACTTTTGATGACGATACCGAGGTATCTATTGGAACATTACTCGACGAAGCGTAAGAATGGAGTAACGGTGGATACCTTTGTCCAACGATTCGCAACAAAGCGATGAACTGCCGAGATCCAATAACGAGGAGTTCATCCTCCGCACTGCCATAGTAATTTGTCGATAGATGTGCTTGAAGCAATGGGGACAGCACCATCCGTAACATGGAAGGACTTGAAAGTTCGTGGAGAGCAAGCCGAAAGATTCCTTAAAAGGAAGAAAGCGTAAAGAGGTCACCGCGACAAACACCTAACAAACAATTTTGTGCCACGCGCAAAGGTAAAGCCAAAGAAAGTCTCAGACGCTTAATCAAACCTTCGAACCGCAACCACAACAAATAGCCGAATGCCGGCGCCACAAAGAATCACGTACCGGGCCAGCAAACTCGAATCAAAACCTTCGTTCAAGATTTCCAAAACTTACTCATTCAAAGATGAGGAAGTTCCTGCATCTTCAAGTACCTTCTCGAGAACAATAAATCCGCTTGCCTCCAATTGTAAACCAAGAGGAGGCAAACAAAATTTCGATCCTAAGTATCGCTACTATCACGTGGCAGTACATCATCTCAAAGTTCTCGCTACCATCTCGTGGACAAGATTCAAGCCTTGATCGATGTTGGAGTCATCACTCCAAAACCTTCTAAAGAGAAGAAGGTGGGGCTAATGCGCCTCTATAAATTTCGGATCGCCTTTGATTGGTTTCAACCGACGCCACCGAAAAGTAGGAATGAAAATGGTGAATGAGGATCCTCACGCAACGGAGAAGGGACTCGCACTCACACACCACTGCAAACGGAGAAATCCTTTGGGTCCACCCCGACTTGCTCGAAGACGATCGCTGGACTACATCCCCGCCAAAAGAAGTCTAAGGAAAAGGCAACTATGCCATGTTGCTTCAAAGAATTCCGTGAGAAGGATGATGAAGTCTTTGCCACAAGGAGGGACACGAATACGCTACAATATCCGGAGACCCCAGATCCAAACGCCAAGACGCCGCCGAATCGGGTGGCCACTTAATCCTCTCACTGCAGAAAGGGCAACAACAGACGATCGCCAAAGAAAAAGTACGGCAAAGGAGAAACAACCTCGGTCCAGAAGCTCAATTCGGCACCCGATTCAATCGCCCGACAGAGGGATAGACCGAACATCGAGCTCTCCATACCGCTTTGATGTCATGGCCCGCTTGGCAAACATCCCGCCGTAATAACTCTCTACGAAGGTTCGATTGTCAAAGGAAACCCGAAGCTCTACAAGAAGCTCGGCCGACTCGAGGTGTTTCTCACTGATCAAACCGATTCTAAGAATCGCGACAAAGAATGCAACTTTATGCTAAAGACTTGCCCCGCATCACCTTTACAAAGGAGGATATGCACTCAAGAATTCCAAGCACGATAGGCCGCTATACTTCACCGTATATTGGTTCTAGCTAAGTCAACCGATCCAAGTCGATCCGGTTCCACAGGAGCATCATGCCCTTGCGCTCATGTATCACCTTGAATCCCTCGCCGAAGCCGGGCCAATCGGCACACGATTTACGGATTTAACACCCTGGGTCCTACCACTTGGTAAAACCGGATTAAGTGTCAAATGGGGACTTAAAGTCCAAGTCACTGCTACGGATTGACGCAGACTTCCTATAATTTATTATCGGGTCGACTCCTAGATCCACAATAACGCTATAGTCCCATCCACTCTTCATCGCTGTCTCAAGTATGTAGACACAAATAATGAGGTCAAGACGGTGGTCGCGACAAACAACCGCTTAAGGGGATGGAGAATTATTTCACCGATTCTCTCCTCTACTGTAATGAGTCCTAAATCAATCATCGCCCAAGGCACGATGTGAAGAAGCCGATACCGGCCGCTTGGTTATAGTGGTGGTTTTTTTTTAAACGACATTGTACCCCTTGTAATCAATCTTGACGATGAAGAATCGTCAGATGAACATTGTAATTGGCAAATTGCAGATGAATCAATAAATGACGATTTAGAGTATCCTTTGTCTTTAAATGATGTAATGACAGTTTATACAAGATCCGTAGTTGCACTACCAACTCTGGCCATCTTGCTTTACACAAAAGCAGCTCCAGACTCCTTTGGGACAAAGACTCGCCATCCCACCTAAGATCAATAGTGAAAAGACTTGGTTTACAAGAAAGGAAATGCAGCCAAAGACCAATCATTTCTTAGAAAACGATGAAGATGGCAATGAGCCTATCCTCCACACATTCAGATATAGTCCAAACACCGGGTATCATGAAGAAGTGGGGTACAACTTGACACAAGGAGAAGGCCTATGTTTCGGCGAGGTCCTCGAGTCCCTCCTAAAGCGTATATGTCCCAAGGGGAAGCCGGATAACTACTATGCATTTAGAAGGGGATTGGGGTACTAATCCTCCTCGAAGATGAATGCTCATGGATGATTGATAATAATCCACCCGATGAGAGGGACTGACATTCGCCCTGATTCGGTTGGGATTCGACACCACTGAGAAGCTTTCAAGGCTTTGATGTCAATATGGCTACGGCCGATCCCGCTACTATTGAGGATGATGAAGATATGCCAACATGGGAAGACCCATGGATCCATCAACTCAAAGAGCAGCTTTGGGGATAGATTCGAGCAAAGAGAACCCCCACTAAGGACGCAGGTAGTCCAGTTAACATGGGTGATGAAGAGCATCCTAAGCTCATAAACATCAGCAATACTCTTCCCTAAGAGAAGGAAGAGTTAATTGCCTTGATCAGGAGTATATCGATGTATTCGCTGAGCTACGAGGATATGCCAGACTCGACCCTAATGTGGCGACACATCGCCAACATCAACGCGGATGTCAAACCCGCAAGCAATCGCAAAGACGGTTTCACCACAAATCTTACAAAGCATCGCTGATGAAGTAAAGAAACTCATAGAATCGGATTCATCGAGGAAATTCAACATCCGCATTGGGTGGCTAATATAGTCCCTGGCCATGAAGAAGAATGGTTCGATTAGGATCTCGGTCGACTACAGACCTAAACGCCGCTGCCCAAAGGATGATTTCCTCCGCCAATCAATCGACGCCATAGTTGACAATACATGTGGATTCGAGGATGTCCTTTATGGATGGTTTTTCGGTACAACCAAATCAAGATGCACCCCGATGACGCCAAACACACAATCGTCAACGCTTCATCGGTATATATTGCTACACGGCCATGCCGCTCGCCTCAAAATGCCGCGCCACATATCACGAAGCAATGACTAAAATTTTCCAGATCATCTACGAAAACGGCCGAATGCTACGCCGACTAATTTGGTGGTGAAAAGCCGTGACAAAGGAGATCACATTAAAGATCTTAGAACGGTATTCAACTCATGCGACTCATCAATTAAAGATGAACCCCGCCAAATCCTTCCTCGATGTCCAGCGGCAGTTCTCGCTTTGTCGCCACCGACAAAGGAATCCACGCCGATCCCGACAAAGTGAAGGCAATTCAAGAGTTGCAACTTCCGAAATCTGAGAGAACTCGGGGTTATAAGGGCGACAGATACATCCGACGGTTCATATCGAACCTATCCGGGAAGTGCCAACCATTTTCTAAGTTAAACAAGAAGGGCGGTCGCTTATTTGGGACGACGCGCCGAAAGCCGCTTGAAGAGATCAAGTCGATCTCGCTAAACCTCCCGCTCTTGTTGCACCGCTAATCGAAAACCGCTCGATCTACGCCAAGGCAACGGATCACTCGTTGCTTTACCGCTAGACGACGAACAACGGCCACGAACAGCAGAGTATTACCCGAGCCAACATTGGTCGGCGCCGAAGTCTCGATACCCAATGGTCGAAGCAAGGCCTTGCATTAGTGTTCGCGATTCGTAAAATGAGACACTATTTAGTCGGACGACGATTTATGTTATCTCTAACGTGAACCGGTCCAATCTTTATGACCCAAATGGCTTCAATGAGTTGGCGTTTGGCAAAATGGGCCTTGCTCTTGTCCCAATAATGACCTGCACTTCAAACAACGTAAGTCACCAAAGGGCAAGCGATTTGCATCTCTTGGTCGCCAACCCGACAACGGACGCAGCTTGAGGTATATGATGATCTTCCTGATGAAGTCCAGAAGTCAACACTACGCCGCACCAACAAATATGGCGATTGTATTTTGATGGAGCTTCGGCCACTAATGTAGCAAGTACCCCCGACGTTCTAAAATCACGGAGTCGGAGTTGTCTTGATTTCCGGGAATCATGTCATGCCCCGCGTTTATTCACTCACCAACCCTCGCTCCAATAACGTGAAATAATACAACGCTACTTATCGGACTTAGCTTTGCCAAAGAGCCGGGGTCAATATCTCAAGCATGGAGATTCACAACCGATAGTTAAGGTGTTCGTGGTGACTACGAAGTCGAACTGATCTAATCCCCTATCATCGATAGCCGCTGAAATGGCGAAGCTCGCTCAAGAGTTCTTCATTGAATATATCCCGCTTCCAAAACGCCACGCAGATGCATCGGCGGCGAATGTGGTCGTTAGCACAACCTTCCGGTGACCGAGCAACTAGTTACGGCCAGACTCATCAACTCTTCGCACCAATATATGATGAGGTACAAGAAGACAAAGGGATAGTTACCAAAGAGGCAAATGCAACCCAAACCAAGTTGGAGCCCCGAGATTGGCGCTTTCCTATCATCGACACGCCTACATGTATTCTACCGTAAGACGGAAGGAGAGAGAGTCAATCCCAAGAGCTCCAAGATTCTTTTACCATACGTAAAACCCGTGATGCTATATCGCCGGGGTACGATGGTCTTTATCCGATGCCTCTCAAACAAAGAGGCGTAAGAGGTCCTTCGAAGCACACGAAGGTGAATGTGGTGCGCACTACCGTCCCAAACTATACGATCGAATCAGAGAATGGGCTACTTTGGCCCACAATGATTAATGACGCAATGAGCACGCCGAAATGCCATGCGGTCAAATTCACGAATTATATGCATCACCGCCAGAGTACCAGATCCTTCGCCACATCCTCGCCATTCGAGACATGGGGAATGGACGCTGTAGGTCCCATTTTTCCTCCGCCGCTAAAGGAGATCGGTTTATTCCGCAATCACCGACTACTTCCAAGTGGGTCAAGCAATCCCACTAAAGAGGTCAAGGCGAAAACCGCCGCCGATTCATCAAACACCATGTCATCTATCGACATGGTGTCCCAAGACGGATCGCATGACAACGGTCCCCAATTTATCGCCAATTCCTTCATCGTGTTTTGCTAAAAATTCAAGATACAAGATGTCTCGCCGACGTACCTATAATCCAAAGAAGAAATGGATTAGCCGAGGCGCTCAACAAGACGATAATCAAGATTTTGTCAAAGCCAGAAGAATAACAAGCGAGACCGACGATAAACTCTGAGAAGCACTCGGGCATATCGCACAACCGACATGACGCCTACTCCCCAGAGCATTCGCACTGGTCTACTGCGTGAAGCAATTCTCCCGCTGGAAATCCAGATTCACACTTCTACGCCTCTTGCAACAGATGACGACCAAGAACAACATCAAAAACGCCTCAAGAGCTTGAGATGTTAGATGAGAAGCTCGAGGCTCAACAATGCATTGAGTTCTATCGCCGTAATGTCGAGGGCTTTCAACAAGAAAGTTCGACAGAGAACCTTTAAGGAGGGAGATTCCCTTTCACGCTAGCTAATCGATAATCCTCACCTCTAAAAAGAAAGGTAAATTAACCCAATGGGAAGGACCGCTTATAATAGACACGGCCTATTCAAACGGTGCATATCGCCTTTATCACACAGACGGCGACCTAATTAATGCCGATAAATGGAAGTTTCAAAAGTATTATCCTTAATACATTCAGATAACCCGCTTTGATGGGAAGTTCCTCGAGAATATCTCACTCATTTTCATGAGGATAACCCTGTTATTGTGTTTTCCTCCAAAATTCTCTCACCGACATCATTCATTGACTGGGCCCACTAAAACCTCTCTCGTCCAACCACCAAGAATTCCCTCTCGATTCCTTCCACCTAACGAGAGGTCCACTTTCAAATTCTCGTTAGCAATCCTACAAAAGAGAAAGCTATCCATACCCTTCCTAGATTCTCTGAGTGGAGACCCCACTCTTAGTTTCTCATCTGAAATAGAATACATTCTTCCTTTCCCACCTTCACCGAGATAGGACACATCCTTCATCTTCTAAGCAAGAGATAGAATACATTCTTCCTCTCTTGTCTTAGATTCTGAGTGGAGATCCCACTCTTAGTTTCATCTTTCAAGATTCTCAAGATGGAGATCCCATTTTCAGCCTCTTTCACCGGAAGCGTGACAAAATCCTTCCTTTCCAAAGACCCTGAGATAGGAGACAAGATCCTCCTTCCTCTCCATCAATAAGAGATAGGATACAAAACCTTCCTCTCTTATTTCAAATTCGTGAGCACCGAGATAGGACACAAAACCTTCCTCTCCACCGGCAAGAGATAGGATACAAAACCTTCCTCTCTTGTTCATCCCTTGGGAGATAGGAGGCAAGATCCTCCTTCCTCTCCACCTTCGAAATAGAATACATTCTTCCTTTCCCACCTCAATCAACCTTATGCGGTTCAACCCTTCTCCTGGCCAAAAGAAGGGGCCAGATTCATCTTGGGGTATTTTATCCCAAGCCTAAGAAGGATAAAGCCAACGCCTTACAGCGTTGCGGTTTAGTCTTTCTCCATTGAAGAAGACACCGAGTTCGACTCGGGGCATTTTATCCTAAGCCTAAGAAGGATAAAGCCAACGCCTTACACGCTGCTGTCGGGTTTAGTCTTTCTCCGATTGAAGAAGACACCGAAGTTCGACTCGGGGCATTTTATCCCGGCCTAAGAAGGATTAAGCCAACGCCACACGCTGCTGTCGGCTTAGTCTTTCTCCGATTGAAGAAGACACCGAGTTCGACTCGGGGCATTTTATCCCGGCCTAAGAAGGGATAAAGCCAACGCCACACGCTGCTGTCGTAGTCTATTCGATAAAAGACGGCTTCACGATTCAACATCGTAGCATTAAGTCTAAGAGAGTCTCATTCTTTTAGCACAACGCTGTGTGTAGAACGGATTTAGATAATCTACATGCTAGCCCAACTCAAACGGTAGTTGGTAAAGGCTCATCAAACCCGCTGAAGGTCGGGGTTGGCTAATAACTCCTAAAGTCAACGCTTTACACGCTAGCGCTTAGTCTTTTTCCGATTGAAGAAGACACCGAGTTCGACTCGGGGTACATCATCCCGGCCTAAGAAGGATGAGTCTACGCAACACGCTGCTGTCGGGTGGTCTCTTGCCCGTAAAAGAGTATCAAGTCTATGTATTCAATATCATAGCAACAAGACTAGAAGAGTTTCATTCTTTTAGCATAACGCCACGCATGAACGGATTTGGACAATCCGCGACGCCAGCCCAATTCAAACGTAGTTGGTAAAGGCTAATCAAACCGCTGACTACCGAGGGTTTGCCAAAATCCTATAAGTATTATGGTTAATTATTTCATTTTAAATAAAAAATCATAATAGAGCACAAAAGAGGACAAATATGTTTTGCTTTAACTCGATACTTTATTGAGGAAAGCTTGTCGGTTCCTCCCCGGCTCGCCCCAAAAGCCTCCTCACGCCATTAAGGGCCTCCGCAGCCTCTTCTTGATATTAACCAACCTTCTCGCTTCGAGAGTTCAAATTTCTGCACGACCGCAGAGTCTTTTCTTTGTTGGCCTTCGCCGCCTTCAAGACGATCAGCCCTCCTCGCCGCCGGAATTCTGCTCGAGCTCTACTATCCTCGCTATCCAAAGAAATACACAAGACCAAAATGTCTCACTGAAGATGAAGCTTCAATGACGCTAGCCTCCAATGATGCTCGGTCTCGCTACATTTGAACTTCGAGTCCAAGAATAACGCTAGCATCCCGTTAAGCCGCCGACGAGCCTCGCTCTCTATCTCTATATATGAGGGGAGCCCCGCTACTTCAAAATCTTGTAGACTTTGGAGCTTAACCTCTAAATGGTCGAAATCATCAAGAATGGGACTCGACGGACTCAATCTTCCAGATGTTCTTCCGTGCCGCTTAGCCCTACTCCAAATAGGATTACGAGTATAAACTAGTTCCTAACGAAGTTCCCGGAGAATATTACCATATTCTTAAGGATAACTCGATAACCCTCAATTTCTCCCACCGGGACCTCAAGGAGGGATAAAATTCGACGAGGCTTATATCGACGACAACGCTTCTACCTCGAAGGACTCTCCCATCAGACGCCGATTCATGCATCACCGAGGGCCTACCAATCAACAATTGGGAAGAATACCTCCCACCGTGGATGAACACACCGCAACGAAGTAATGCAAGAGCGACGCCAACCAACGCTATTGCCGACAAGGATTCACCGATCAACGGTTCGGATCCATCAAGAATTCCCGATCAACGGAGGAATCTCGATGGTCAATTGGACGACAATCCACCGACACGAAGTCAACAACAAGAAGGAAACTTAATTGGCTACGCTTTGAAACTCCAACAACGGTCAAGCAATAAATGCAAAGACCGTAACACCCCCGGGTATCCTACAAAGCACCGGAGAACCCGAGAGGATTGGAGGAATCAAACATCGAGCCAACCTCAAAAGAAATTCATCTATCGACTTCTGGTCGAGATTTCGACAACGGTCGACAAAAAATGCAAGATCGTAATACCTTCAAAGAATCCTACAAAGCACCGGAAAGATCAAGGAATGGAGAGATCAAACGCCGTGGTCATTCACAAGTCCTATCACGCCAATTAAAGAGTGAAGGGTTATCATGTCCAAAGCATCCCGCACTCATCAAGAATCGACCGAGACGCTTTGGAGGGGTATCTCAGAGGCGCTAAAAATTGCTTATCGCATCTCAACAAGACTCGTAAACGGTGGGTTGATAACCGACGATCCATCCGACGGCGCAATCTTAACGCCGCCGATGTGATTACGCCGCAAAACGCGTGAAAGCGCAGTCGACGAACCCATGAAGTGAGTCGGCGAGGCGCATTTGCCGAACGACGCTGGCCGTGGAGGAAACCCGACGCACGGCTCAACGAGGCGAAGTTGGCTAAATTCAAACGCTGACGGAGACGGAATCAACCGCATTTAGTCCGCCGATGCAAACGAACCGCTTGAGCTCTCAAAGTTAATCGGACACGGACTCAACACAATGGCGACATCACCGAGCAAAACTAAGCCCTAAGACCAAGAATCGACGAAGAATCGACGGAGAGTCGACGGAAAAACGAGACGACTGAGCGCCACGACGCTGCACTCGCCAAGTGGCCGAGGAGGCTCGCCACTTTGGCCGAGCCACGGCCAACTTGGCCGAGGTGCTCGCCAGTGGCCGAGGAGGCTCGCCACTTTGGCCGAGCCACCTGCCAGTGGCCACCTCGGCCAACTTGGCCGAGGTGCTCGCCAGTGGCCGAGCCACTGTCACAAGACCTCTTTTTTGTATAAATAGGGGGTCTTGCTCATTCAAGGGCCGGATTTTCGATCTTGACTCTGGATTTGAGGATTTGGCTTTGGCTTTGAGGCGGACTTCAAGAGCCTCATGAGATCTACGACGACGGTTCCGAAAGCACCGGCGAAGCTCAAGTCCACCGACGCCGATCTATAGGCGGAAGATAAGCAAACTCGGTCGAACTACAGATACCCTCTAGGTTAAGCTTCGCTTTAACCTCGTGGATAGCGCTGCGGATTTCTCCTTGTAGATCTCACCCGCCCGGCGATCCTCTCCTTCGCGGAGTGTGATCCCCGCAGCGCATCCTCTCCTTCGTGAGTGTGATCCCTCAGCGCTTCGCTTTCTTCGCGGAAACGAGCCCCTACGCCTCAGAAGTTCCGCAACCCGGCTTACACCAGATCGAATTACGCTGTAGTCCACTGACGAACAAAAGTCCCCAACATGCAAAGAACCCACGCAAGCCGGTGACCCCGAAAATAGAGATCCTCGTGTTTGTTCACAAAAGGAAGAGAGTTGTAATTTTCGTTTTCATTGTACGCCTAAAATAAAGGCATTTTCTTTGTTTGAAATTTTGTTGTAGGCCAACGAAGCTGTACACGAATTCAAACGAGCAATGAATAACAAACCAACTTTCCCCGCGAACACTCTTCATCAGTGTCTCAAATATGTAGACACGAATAATGAGGTCAAGACGGTGGTCGCAGACAAACAACCGTTTAAGGGGATGAAGAATTATTTTACTGATTCTCTCCTCTACGGTAATGAGTCCGAAACTGAATCATCGGCCCAAGGCACGGACAGCGGTGAAGAAGCTGATACCGAAGCCGGACTTGATTATAGTGGTGGTTTTATTTTAAATGACATTGTACCCCTTGTAATCAATCTTGACGATGAAGAATCGTCAGATGAACATTGTAATTGGCAAATTGCCGATGAATCAATAAATGACGATTTAGAGTATCCTTTGTCTTTGAATGATGTGATGACAGGTTTATACAACAATCCGGAGTTGCACCTACCAATTCGGTCATTTTGCTTTACACAAAAGCAGTTCCGAGACTCCTTTGGGACAACACTCGTCATCCCACCTAAGATCAAGTAGTGAAAAGACTTGGTTTACTTAAAAGGAGATGCAGTTCCAACCCCGAATCATTTCTTAGAAGAAGATGAAGATGATAATGGGCCTATCCTCCACACATTCAGATATAGTCCAGAAACACTGGGTATCATGAAGAAGTGGGGGTACAACTTAACACAAGGAGAAGGTCTATGTTTTGGGCGAGGTCCTCGAGTCCCTCCTAAAGCGGCATATGTCCCAAGAGGGAAGCCAGATAACTACTATGCATTTAGAAGGGGATTGGTATACGAATCCTCCTCAGGAGATGAATGCTCATGGCTGATTGATAATAATCCACCCGATGAGGGAGACGCATTCGCCCGATTCTTCGCTTGGGATTCGACACCACTTCTGAGAAGCTTTCAAGGCTTTAATGTCAAATATGGTTTCAGCTTGATCCCGCTACTATTGAGGATGATGAAGATATGCCAACATGGGAAGATCCATGGATCCATCAACTCAAGGAGCAGTTTGGGGATAGATTCGAACAAAGAGAACCCCCCACTAAGGACGAGGTAGTCCAGATTAATATGGGTGACGAAGAGCATCCTAAGCTCATAAACATCAGCAATACTCTTCCCTCGGAAGAGAAAGAAGAGTTGATCGCCCTAATCGTGGAGTATATCGATGTATTCGCCGAGTTACGAGGACATGCCAGACTCGACCCTAATGTGGCGACACATCGCCAACATCAAGGTGGATGTCAAACTGTCAAGCAACCAAGAAAGACGGTTTCGCCCACAAATCTTACGTGCAATCGCTGACGAAGTGAAGAAACTCATAGAATCGGATTCATCAAGGAAATTCAACATCCGGATTGGGTGGCTAATATAGTCCCTGGCCACGAAGAAGAATGGTTCGATTAGGATTTGTGTCGACTACAGATCCAACGCCGCTGCTAAAAGACGACTTCCTCTTCCAATCACCGATGTCATAGTCGACAATACGCGGTGGATTTGAAAGAATGTCGCTCATGGATGGTTTCTGATACAATCGATCAAAATGCACCCCGATGATGCACACAACAAGCTCGTAACTTCATCGGTATATATTGCTACACGCCATGCCGCTCGGTTCGAAATGCCGGCGCCACGCATCAGCCGAAGCGATGACGAAAATTTTCCAGACCATCTCCGAAAACGGTCGAATGCTACGCCGACGACTTAGTCGTAAAAGCCGCGGACAGAGGAGATCACATTAAAGATCTTAGAACGGTATTCGAGCTCATGCGACTCATCGCCTAAAGATGACCCCGCCAAATCCTTCCTTGGGATGGGCAGTTCCTCTATTGCCGCCACCAAAGGAATCCACGCCGATCCCGACAAAGTGAAGGCAATTCAAGAGTTGCAACCTCCGAAACCCGAGAGAACTCGGGGTTACAAGGGCGACATGACATCCGACGGTTCATATCGAACCTATCCGAAGTGTCAACCGTTCTCCAAGTTGAACAAGAAGGGCGGTCGCTTATTTGGGACAACGCTCGCCGAAAGCCGCTCAAGAGATCAAATCGATCTCGCTAAACCTCCCCGTTTGTTGCACCGCTGGTCGGAAAACCGCTTCGATATACGCCAAGGCAACGGATCACTCGTTAAGCGCCTTACTTGCGCAGACGATGACGGCGGTCACGCAATGTGCAGTGTATTACCCGAGCCATTAGTGGCACCGAAGTCTCGATACCCAATGGTCGAAGCGTGCCTTGCATTAGTGTTCGCGATTCGTAAAATGCGGCACTATTTAGTCGGACGACGATTTATGTTATCTCTAACGTGAACCGGTCCGAATATTTATGACCCAGCCGGCCTCAATGAGTTGGCGTTTGGCGAAATGGGCCTTGCTCTTGTCCCAATATGACTTGCACTTCAAACAACAAAAGTCGGTCAAAGGACAAGCGATTTACGATCTCTTGGCTGCCAACCTGACAACGGACGCAGTTGAGCTATATGATGATCTTCCGGATGAAGTTCAGGAAGTCAACACTACATCGCACCAACAAATATGGCGATTGTATTTTGACGGAGTTTCTCGGGCCACTAATGTGGCAAGTACCCCCGGATGTTCTAAAATCTCCGCTAGAGTCGGAGTTGTCTTGATTTCCCCGGGAAATCATATCATGCCCCGTGCTTATTCTCTCACCGAACCTTGTTCCAATAACGAGTAATACAACGCTGCATTTATCGGACTTAGCTTCGCCAAGGAGCCGGGGTCAATATCTCGAAGGATACGGCGATTCACAACTGATAGTCAGGCAGATCCGCGGAGACTACGAAGTCAGAAATCCAGATCTAATTCCTTATCATCAGGTAGCAATCGAAATGGCGTGACTCGCTCAAGAGTTCTTCATCGAATATATCCCACGCCCAAACGCCACGGATGCACCGGGCGGCGCATGTGTCGTTAGCACAACCTTCCGAGACCGGTAATTAGTTACGGCCGACTCATCAACTCTTCGCACCAATATATAATGAGGTACAAGAAGATGAAGGGTAATTACCAAAGAGGTACATGCAACCCAAACCAATGGAGCACCGAGATTGGCGCTCTATCATCGACCACGCCTTGCACGGTATTCTCGTAAGACGTAAGGGAGAGAGAGTCAATCCGGCGTAGAGCTCCAAGATTCTTTTACAACACAGAGACCCAGATGTTATATCGCCGGGGGTATGATGGTCTTTTACTCCGATGCCTTTCAAACAAGGAGGCAGAAGAGGTCCTTCGGGAAGCATACGAAGGTGAATGTGGTGCTCACCAGCCTGGTCCCAAGCTCTACGATCGAATCAGGAGAATGGGCTACTTTTGGCCCACAATGATTAATGACGCAATGAGCACGCCGAAATGCCACGCGGTCAAATTCACGCCAATTATATGCACCACCTCGAAAGTGCATCCTTCGGCCACATCCTGGCCATTCGAGACATGGGGAATAGACGTTGTAGGTCCCATTTTTCCTCCGTCAGTTAAAGGAGATCGGTTTATTCTAGCGATCACCGACTACTTGTCCAAGTGGGCTGAAGCAATCCCGCTAAAAGAGGTCAAGGCGAGTACCGTCATCAAGTTTATCGAACACCATGTCATCTATCGACATGGTGTCCCGAGACGGATCGTGCATGACAACGGTCCACAATTCATCAGCAATTCCTTCATCGTTCTCTAAAAGTTCAAGATACAAGATGTCTCGCCGATGACTCTATAATCCAAAGAAGAAATGGATTAGCCGAGGCGCTCAACAAGATGATTATCAAGATTTTGTCGAAGCTTATGAAGAACAACAAGCGAGACCGACGATAAACTCGAGAAGCACTCGGGCATATCGCGACAACAGACGCGACGCTAACCGGAGCTAATTCCGCACTTTCTTTACGGGTGTGGCGCTCCCCGTTGAAAATCCAGATTCATCACTGCACGCCTTGCAACAGAGATGACGACCAAGAACAACATCAAAAACGCCTCAAGAGCTTGAGATGTTAGATGAGAAGCTCGAGGCTCAACAATGCATTGAGTTCTATCAAGCTAGAATGTCGAGGGCTTTCAACAAGAAAGTTCGACGAGAACCTTTAAGGAGGGAGATCTCGCCCTCACCGCTAGACTAATCGATAATTCTCAACTCCAAGAAGAAAGGTAAATTCGAACCCAATGGGAAGGACCGCTTATAATAGACACGCCTATTCAAACGGTGCATATCGCCTTATCACACAATAGCCAATCCGCAATTAATGCCAATAAACGGGAAGTTTCTAAAAAAGTATTATCCTTAGTACATTCAGGGTAACCCGTTTTGATGGAAAGTTCCTCAGAGAATATCTCACTCATTTTCATGAGGATAACCCTAAGTTATTGTGTTTTCCTCCAAGATTCTCTCACCGATCAAATTCATTGACGGTGGGCCCACTAAAAATCTCCCTGGTCCAACCACCAGCAAAATCTCCTCTCGATTCCTTCCACGAACGAGAGGTCCACTTTCAAATTCTGGTTAGCAATCCTACAAAAGCGAAAGCTATCCGCACCCTTTCAAGAGTCTCAGAGTGGAGACCCCGCTCTTAGTCCACCTTCGGGAAATAGAATACATTCTTCCTTTCCCACATTTCACCTGGAGATAGAATACATTCTTCCTCTCCAGAAGCAAGAGATAGAATACATTCTTCCTCTCTTGTCTTAGATTCTCGGAGTGGAGATCCCACTCTTAGTTTCATCTTTCAAGATTCTCAAAATGGAGATCCCATTTTTAGTCTCTTTCACTGGAAACAGGACAAAAATCCTTCCTTTCCAACACCCAAAGATAGGAGACAAGATCCTCCTTCCTCTCCATCAATAAGAGATAGGATACAAAATCTTCCTCTCTTGTTCATCCCTTACCCGGAGATAGGAGACAAGATCCTCCTTCCTCTCCACTGGCAAGAGATAGGATACAAAACCTTCCTCTCTTGTTCATCTCTTACCCGGAGATAGGAGACAAGATCCTCCTTCCTCTCCACCTTCGGGAAATAGAATACATTCTTCCTTTCCCACCTCAATCAATCTTATTCCGGTTCAGTCGTTCTCCGGTCAAAAGAAGGCACCAAGGTTCATCTTGGGGAATTTGATCCCGAATCCTGCTGGATAGGTCGACGCCTAACACGCCGCCGGGTTAGTCTTCCCGTGAAAAAGACGAAGCCTACGTATTCAACATCGTAGCATTAAGTCTAAGAGAGTTTCATTCTTTTAGCACAACGTTGTGTGTAGAACGGATTTAGATAATCTACATGCTAGCCCAACTCAAACGGTAGTTGGTAAAGGCTCATCAAACCCGCTGAAGGTCGGTTGGCTAATAACCCTAAAGCCAACGCCACACGCTGTCGGTTTAGTCTTTTTCCCATTGAAGAAGACACCATAGTTTGATTCGGGTATTTTATCCCAAGCCTAAGAAGGGATAAAGCCAACGCCTCACACGCTGTCGGTTTAGTCTTTTTCCAATTGAAGAAGACACCGAGTTTGATTCGGGTATTTTATCCGAAGCCTAAGAAGGGATAAAGCCAACGCCACATGCATTGCGGTTTAGTCTTTTTCCAATTGAAGAAGACACCGAGTTTGATTCGGGTATTTTATCCGAAATCTAAGAAGGGATAAAGCCAACGCCACATGCATTGCGGTTTAGTCTTTTTCCGATTGAAGAAGACACCGAGTTTGATTCGGGTATTTTATCCGAAGCCTAAGAAGGATAAAGCCAACGCCTCACCGCAGCGTTGCGGTTTAGTCTTTTTCCAATTGAAGAAGACACCGTGAGTTTGATTCGGGTATTTTATCCCGGCCTAAGAAGGGATAAATCCAACGCCACACGCTGTCGGTTTAGTCTTTTTCCAATTGAAGAAGACACCGAGTTTGATTCTCGGGTATTTTATCCGAAATCTAAGAAGGGATAAAGCCAACGCCTCACATGCATTGCGGTTTAGTCTTTTTCCGATTGAAGAAGACACCGAGTTTGATTCTCGGGTATTTTATCCTGAAGCCTAAGAAGGATAAAGCCAACGCCACATGCATTGCCGGTTTAGTCTTTTTCCGATTGAAGAAGACACCGAGTTTGATTCGGGTATTTTATCCCAAGCCTAAGAAGGGATAAAGCCAACGCCACACGCTGTCGGTTTAGTCTTTTTCCGATTGAAGAAGACACCGAGTTTGATTCTCGGGTATTTTATCCCGGCCTAAGAAGGATAAAGCCAACGCCTCACACGCTGCTGCCGTGGTCTCTTGCCCGTAAAGAGTACAATGGCCCACGTGATTCAACATCGTAGCATTAAGTCTAAGAGAGTTTCATTCTTTTAGCACAACGTTGTGTGTAGAACGGATTTAGATAATCTACATGCTAGCCCAACTCAAACGGTAGTTGGTAAAGGCTAATCAAACCCGTTGATGGCTGAAGGTTTGCCAAAAATCCTATAAGTATTATGGTTAATTATTTCTGACGAAATAAAAGAATCATAATAAAGAAAAAAAAAAGAGAGAAGGAGAAAAGACATATTTGATTAATAAAAGGCCCTGAAGGACTCCTCGCTGCTATTAAGGGCCTTCGCAGTCTCCTTCTCGATGTCAACCAGCTTCTGCTTCGAGAGTTCAAATTTCTTGGGCATGACCGTAAGAGTCTCTTCTTTGTTGGCCTTCGTCAGCTTCAAGATGATCAGACTCTCCCTCGCCGCTTGAAGTTCCTGTTCGAGCTCTACCATCCTCGCTTCCAAAAGCAATAACAGACCTAAAATGTCACACGGAAGATGAAGCTTCAGCGACAGCAGTCTCCAAATGATGCACCTGGCCTCGCTGCATTTGAACTTTGAGTCCAGTAATAACGCAAGCATCCTGCCAAGCTGTCAGGCGAGCCTCTGTCTCTGTCTCTATATATGAGGGGAGCCCGGCTGCCTCAAAATCTTATAGACTTTAGAGCTTAACCTCCAAATGGTCGAAGTCATCAGCAATGGTCTGCGCAAACTCAATTTCTCAAATATTCTCCCATGTCGCCTAATCCTACTCCAATCAGAAACACGAGTATAAACTGTTTCCTAATTCGTCGAGAAGTTCCCGGAAGAATTTTTCCATAAAAAATATTCTTAAGTATAACTCGACAACCCTAATTTTGCTCTCACGAGGATACTCCATTAAGGTATACGAGTATAAACTGTTTCCTATTTTGGCGAGAAGTTCCTGGAAAATTTCTTAAGGATAACTCGACCACCTCCGAACGGGTATACGAGGATAAACTAATTCCTAAAACTCCAGTGAACGATGAGTATAAACCGTTGACGCCGCCAACGCATCGTATTAAAAAAAAATCGCCAGTTAAAGGTGGAATGCCAAGAGGAAATTTTAGACGTCGGTCAACGCGTCGCATCTCCAGAAAATTCCTCTCGCTGTGGTCAATCCTGCAACGAGCGTCACAATGGAGAGTCCAGCTATTAAATGGCGAACCCCCAATCTCCTCCCGCTGTGGTTAGGGCCAACGCCAAACGACGCAACGGAAAATGCGCCAATTCAAGGCTAAACCCTATGAAATTGGATGGTTAGTTCGACGACAACTCACCAGCACGAGCTAAAGCAAATAGTTCATTCATCAGCTTCGACTTGAGACTTCAACAAATGGTCGACAATAAATGCAAAGATCGCTGACGCTACCATCCTACAAAGCACTGGATAGTCCGAAAGAATTGGAGAAGTCAGGACTCGAAGCCATTTTCAGGTCCCGTTATACCGACTGAAGGTTGGGGCCTATCACATCCAAAGTATTTCGGCTTCTTCTATAAAAGAGCGAGACCGAAACACTTTGGAGGGGGTATCTGTAGACGTTAAAAATTGCCTATAAGTCCCCGAACATAGCTCGCAACAGTGAGTTGATAATCGACGAGCCATCCGATTACGTAACTGCGAACCGTTGACGACACCGCAAGTGACCGCGACGCGAGCCCTCTCATCAAAGAGGCCCTACGCAGAGTTTTCGGCGGTCCCGCTAGCCGGTTAGCGGGCGGGGGGTCAAGGGGCAGCGCCCTTATGGTTCCGGCGCCGAAATTTTTAGAAGCTCTCCTTCGAACCGTCGGCCAATTCGGGTCTTGGCGAACCGACATGCTAGGCGTTGGCGTCGTATGAAACGAGCAGACGAGATGCCCAAGTCGACGAGTCGACGAAGCGCACAAAGCAAGCCGATTGAGCTCCGAAAGTCGATCGGATACGGACTAAAACACAACGGCGACATCACCGGAGGAAAACCAAACTCGGAAGACCGAGAAAATCGACGGAAAACGATGCAAAACGACGCAAAAACGGCAAAACGGCGAACCTCGCCAGTGGCCGAGGAGCCACACTTTGCCGAAGCCACCGCGACCAACTTGTCGGTGGTCGCCACAGCCAGGTGGTTTCGGCCAGTGGCCGAGCCACTTGGTGGCGGCATAACCCCCATTCTATAAATAGGGGTTTTCCTCATTTCGGGCCGGATTTTTGGACTTCTTTGGACTTTTGCCGATTTCGGGATTTTCGAGTGATTTTCGTGAATTTGGATTTTCGTAAGAGTTCTCGCGAGATCTACAAGCCGCCAACGAACGCTCCCAAAGACCGGCGGCACAAGTCCGCTCAACGCCGATCTACAAATCGCGAGGTAAACGAACCTGCCTACCACGACAATGGATTTCTCCCGTAGATCTCACCGCTCGGCGATCCTCTCCTTCGTGAGTGTGATCCCGGCGATCCTCTCCTTCGTGAGTGTGATCCCCTCGGTAACCGTTTCGCCGTGAAGCGAGCCCTTCACATCTGTAGTTCGAACGGGTTTTACGGATCGAATTGCGGTGGTCCACGGACGAATAAAAGTCCCCAAGACAGCGAAGAACCCACACAAGCGAGGATCCCGTATAATAGAGATCCGAGCGTTTGTTCAGGAAAAAGTTGTAATTTTCGTTTTCATTGTACGCCTTAAAATAAAAGGCATTTCTTTTGAATTTTGTTGTAGGCCAACGAAGCTGTAAACGAATTCGACAACAATGAATAACAAAACGACTTTTACCGCGAACACCCACTTCGATATATCTTGTAGTCTAAGCGGATATGTTGTAGCTTTAATATGAATCTGTTTTTTCTACATATTAAAAAAAAAAAAAGAGTTCGAAGAAGAGATGAAAATAGAGTTAGAAAGAAGGAAATTAACTATGTAAATCAAACTGGTTGTTTGGATCTCTCTTGATTATGTGAGATTAGACTGTTAGCAAAGGCTAGTAAGGGCTGAGAGAGGTATTGTGAAGTAAGTAAGGATGTGTTTGACAATTACTCAAAGATATGGCCGAGATTGATCCTGATGCAGTTTTATCCCGATCATATTAGTGGAATAAATCAGAAAAGGTGGTCCAATTTTGAACCAATCTGAGGATTATTTTTTTACTTTAACTGAAATCGAATCAGTACTGACGTAGTTTTTTGTAAAATATGATTTTTTTTCTTCCCGAAATTTGGATGGTTGGCAAATACAAACTAAAGTTAGATAGGCCAAGTGAGGGTCATTTGATTTCAACGGAAAAAGTTACGGAAAACAAACGACTGAAAAAAAGGAAAAATTGCTTCTAGCCCCCAAAATCCAAAGGAGTGTGCTCCCCCCACCCAAGACTTTTTCAACGCTATCTAAACCCCCAAAATGAAATATGATGTGCTCAGAGCCCCCAAAAGTCAAATCCCAACACTTTAATATATGTGAAGACCATAATACCCTTCTCTCTCTCTCTCTTGTCATGTTCTCACAGTGAGCTTTTGAAATGGGTTTTGGGGGGAAAATTTTCATTTCCCTCCAAATTTTTCTATATTGTTGTAATTTTTGTTATTTTATATAATATAGTAATTTTTTTAAATCGATGGCTTGAAATTTTATATAATGCTATATTTTTGTTATTTTATATATTATAGTAAATCCATAATTTTGTTATTTTATATATTATTATTTTATATATTGTTATAATTTTTATTATTTTATATATTGTAGTAAATCCATAATGATATATATTTTTATTATTCTATATATTGTTGTAATGACTTATTGCAATTTTTAAATCGATGACGTGATATTTTATATAATGTTATATTTTTATTATTTTATTATTTTATACATTTATTATTATTATATATATATTGTTATTTTATATATTATTGTAACCTTAACAACAAAGTCCTAACCTTAACAACAAACCAATAACCTTAACAACAAAGCCCTAACCTTAACAACCAACCCAGAACCTTAACAACTAACCCAGAACCTTAACAACCAACGCCAGAACCATAACAATCAACTCGTAACATCAACAACCAACTCAGAACTTTTGTATATTTTTGTATTTTTTGTTATTTTATATATTATTGTAATTTTTAAATCGATGACTTGAAATTTTATATAATGCTATATTTTTGTTATTTTATATATTATAGTAAATCCATAATTTTGTTATTTTATATATTGTTATTTTATATATTGTTATAATTTTTATTATTTTATATATTGTAGTAAATCCATAATGATATTTTTTTATTATTCTATATATTGTTGTAATGACTTATTGTAATTTTTAAATCGATGACGGATATTTTATATAATGCTAATTTTTATTTTATAAATTTTTACTATTATATATATTGTTATTTTATATATTGTTGTAACCTTAACAACAAAGTCCTAACCTTAATAACAAACCAATAAGCTTAACAACAAAGCCCTAACCTTAACAACAAAGCCCTAACCTTAACAACAAATCAATAACCTTAACAACAAAACCCTAACCTTAACAACCAACCCGTAACCTTGACAACCAACGCGTAATCTTAACAACCAACCCGTAACCTCAACAACCAACTCGTAAACTTTTGTATATTATTGTAATTTTTTGTTATTTTATATATTATTGTAATTTTTAAATCGATGACTTGAACTTTTATATAATGCTATATTTTTGTTATTTTATATATTATAGTAAATCCATAATTTTGTTATTTTATATATTATTATTTTATATATTGTTATAATTTTTATTATTTTATATATTGTAGTAAATCCATAATGATATATATTTTTATTATTCTATATATTGTTGTAATGACCTATCGCAATTTTTAAATCGATGACGTGATATTTTATATAATGTTATATTTTTATTATTTTATTATTTTATACATTTATTATTATTATATATATATTGTTATTTTATATATTATTGTAACCTTAACAACAAAGTCCTAACCTTAACAACAAACCAATAACCTTAACAACAAAGCCCTAACCTTAACAACCAACCCGTAACCTTAACAACTAACCCGTAACCTTAACAACCAACGCGTAACCATAACAATCAACTCGTAACATCAACAACCAACTCAGAACTTTTGTATATTTTTGTATTTTTTGTTATTTTATATATTATTGTAATTTTTAAATCGATGACTTGAAATTTTATATAATGCTATATTTTTGTTATTTTATATATTATAGTAAATCCATAATTTTGTTATTTTATATATTGTTATTTTATATATTGTTATAATTTTTATTATTTTATATATTGTAGTAAATCCATAATGATATTTTTTTATTATTCTATATATTGTTGTAATGACTTATTGTAATTTTTAAATCGATGACGGATATTTTATATAATGCTAATTTTTATTTTATAAATTTTTACTATTATATATATTGTTATTTTATATATTGTTGTAACCTTAACAACAAAGTCCTAACCTTAATAACAAACCAATAAGCTTAACAACAAAGCCCTAACCTTAACAACAAAGCCCTAACCTTAACAACAAATCAATAACCTTAACAACAAAACCCTAACCTTAACAACCAACCCGTAACCTTGACAACCAACGCGTAATCTTAACAACCAACCCGTAACCTCAACAACCAACTCAGAACTTTTGTATATTATTGTAATTTTTGTTATTTTATATATTATTGTAATTTTTAAATCGATGACTTGAACTTTTATATAATGCTATATTTTTGTTATTTTATATATTATAGTAAATCCATAATTTTGTTATTTTATATATTATTATTTTATATATTGTTATAATTTTTATTATTTTATATATTGTAGTAAATCCATAATGATATATATTTTTATTATTCTATATATTGTTGTAATGACCTATCGCAATTTTTAAATCGATGACGTGATATTTTATATAATGCTATATTTTTTTATTATTTTTTATTTTATACATTTATTATTATTATATATTTTTATTATTTTATATATTATTGTAACCTTAACAACAAAGCCCTAACCTTAACAACAAATCAATAATCTTAACAACAAAGCCCTAACCTTAACAACAAAGCCCTAACCTTAACAACCAACCCGTAACCTTAATATCAAACCAATGAAACAGAGCATTTCTAATTAATGTCCAGCATCCTATCCCCAATACTGTCTATCCTCTCCCACGTCTTCTTCAAAAAATCAGCTTTAAACACTACGATATCCTTTATATCCTCAGCATCCTCCACAACCAGCAGGACTTTTTCATCAGACTCTAAGGGTAAGCACAAATATGTGCCTATTTGATTGATGCTATGTAGTAATATTATTAGAGTTCCAAGAAGGGGAGAGAGACAAGAGATGATGCAAGAAGAGCCTGCTGTGTTCTCAGCTTCTGATGATGATGATGCGTGGAGTGATACATATAACACTGTAGTAGTTTATAGTACCAGCTGAAACAACAGCAGCAGTGTATCTGTGTATGCAATAGGACCAACAACCTACAAAATCATGGCTTTAGCCCAACCGTGTAGCAACCTGCAACATTATAAGCAATTCTCATCTCTCTCTCTCTCAAACATAAATGCTTGCCTATTTGATTGATGCTATGTAGTAATATTATTAGAGTTCCAAGAAGGGGAGAGAGAGAGAGGGGTATTATAGTCTTCACATATTTTAAAATATTGGGTTTTGTGTTTTGGGGCTTAGAGATTGTTGTTTTGGTTTTGGGATTTTGGGGGTTAAAAGTCTTGGATGAGGGAGCATGGTTATTGTTATTTTGGGGACCGGAGCAATTTTCCCAAAAAATAGTGCATGACACTCCCTAACAGGACCTCATCCCTAATTACTCCTACAAGTAAATACAATAAAATTAATAACCTTCTAGCAAATTTTTAATTAAAAAAGGACAAAGGGAGACCGTAGGACGAAAATATTGGACTATGAAGCCAATCGTTGGCCTATTAAACTACTATTTAAGGCTCAAATTGCAAGAGCTCTTCCTCATTTAAGGCTCAAATTGCAAGAGCTCTTCCTCATTTAAGGCTCAAATTGCAAGAGCTCTTCCTCATTTAAGGCTCAAATTGCAAGAGCTCTTCCTCCTATGTATTTGGTTTCACATCTCTAATCCAGTGAATACTCTCTCTCTCTCTCTCTCAAACATAAATGCTTGCCTATTTGATTGATGCTATGTAGTAATATTATTAGAGTTCCAAGAAGGGGAGAGAGAGAGAGGGGTATTATAGTCTTCACATATTTTAAAATATTGGGTTTTGTGTTTTGGGGCTTAGAGATTGTTGTTTTGGTTTTGGGATTTTGGGGGTTAAAAGTCTTGGATGAGGGAGCATGGTTATTGTTATTTTGGGGACCGGAGCAATTTTCCCAAAAAATAGTGCATGACACTCCTAACAGGACCTCATCCCTAATTACTCCTACAAGTAAATACAATAAAATTAATAACCTTCTAGCAAATTTTTAATTAAAAAAGGACAAAGGGAGACCGTAGGACGAAAATATTGGACTATGAAGCCAATCGTTGGCCTATTAAACTACTATTTAAGGCTCAAATTGCAAGAGCTCTTCCTCATTTAAGGCTCAAATTGCAAGAGCTCTTCCTCATTTAAGGCTCAAATTGCAAGAGCTCTTCCTCATTTAAGGCTCAAATTGCAAGAGCTCTTCCTCATTTAAGGCTCAAATTGCAAGAGCTCTTCCTCATTTAAGGCTCAAATTGCAAGAGCTCTTCCTCATTTAAGGCTCAAATTGCAAGAGCTCTTCCTCATTTAAGGCTCAAATTGCAAGAGCTCTTCCTCATTTAAGGCTCAAATTGCAAGAGCTCTTCCTCATTTAAGGCTCAAATTGCAAGAGCTCTTCCTCATTTAAGGCTCAAATTGCAAGAGCTCTTCCTCATTTAAGGCTCAAATTGCAAGAGCTCTTCCTCATTTAAGGCTCAAATTGCAAGAGCTCTTCCTCCTATGTATTTGGTTTCACATCTCTAATCCAGTGAATACTCTCTCTCTCTCAAACATAAATGCTTGCCTATTTGATTGATGCTATGTAGTAATATTATTAGAGTTCCAAGAAGGGGAGAGAGACAAGAGATGATGCAAGAAGAGCCTGCTGTGTTCTCAGCTTCTGATGATGATGATGCGTGGAGTGATACATATAACACTGTAGTAGTTTATAGTACCAGCTGAAACAACAGCAGCAGTGTATCTGTGTATGCAATAGGACCAACAACCTACAAAATCATGGCTTTAGCCCAACCGTGTAGCAACCTGCAACATTATAAGCAATTCTCATCTCTCTCTCTCTCAAACATAAATGCTTGCCTATTTGATTGATGCTATGTAGTAATATTATTAGAGTTCCAAGAAGGGGAGAGAGAGAGAGAGAGAGAGAGAGAGAGAGAGAGAGAGAGAGAGAGAGGGGTATTATAGTCTTCACATATTTTAAAATATTGGGTTTTGTGTTTTGGGGGCTTAGAGATTGTTGTTTTTGGTTTTTGGGATTTTGGGGGGGTTAAAAAAGTCTTGGATGAGGGGAGCATGGTTATTGTTATTTTGGGGACCAGGAGCAATTTTCCCAAAAAAAATAGTGCATGACACTCCCTAACAGGACCTCATCCCTAATTACTCCTACAAGTAAATACAATAAAAATTAATAACCTTCTAGCAAATTTTTAATTAAAAAAAAGGACAAAGGGAGACCGTAGGACGAAAATATTGGACTATGAAGCCAATCGTTGGCCTATTAAACTACTATTTAAGGCTCAAATTGCAAGAGCTCTTCCTCATTTAAGGCTCAAATTGCAAGAGCTCTTCCTCCTATGTATTTGGTTTCACATCTCTAATCCAGTGAATACTCTCTCTCTCTCTCTCTCTCTCTCTCAAACATAAATGCTTGCCTATTTGATTGATGCTATGTAGTAATATTATTAGAGTTCCAAGAAGGGGGAGAGAGAGACAAGAGATGATGCAAGAAGAGCCTGCTGTGTTCTCAGCTTCTGATGATGATGATGCGTGGAGTGATACATATAACACTGTAGTAGTTTATAGTACCAGCTGAAACAACAGCAGCAGTGTATCTGTGTATGCAATAGGACCAACAACCTACAAAATCATGGCTTTAGCCCAACCGTGTAGCAACCTGCAACATTATAAGCAATTCTCATCTCTCTCTCTCTCTCTCTCTCTCTCTCTCTCGCGTTCCCAATGTCTCTTGAAGCCTGAACCCTGTCCCCTACTCTACTACTTCCTACCTCCTAGCTCTGCCAAGTGACTCAAATCCACTACCCAATTTAAGGATAGCTTAATTATGCATATAACCAAAAAATATATTATTAATTAGTAGAGAAATTATTTCTCTATCCAAAATACAATAAATGTTTGATGGAAAGAAATCAAGTCCCCTCCTAAGTTAACGAGGCTTAAATAGAGTTTAGAAATCGAATTAATCGTAAAACTCTATTAGCAATCCGCGGCATTCATTTAAGTTTACTGCTCTTTGTTAATTTTTTTTCCAGGAATGGATTCCTTTATTTAAGAGGGAGAAACAGTCCGTGTCGGCTTCAGTCTTCAGATGTTGGCAGGAAATACAAATGTGGGGCCCGCACAGGAGACACAATCACTAATGCCACTCTGTTTGCCAACTCGACTGTTATTGACCCAGTGACCGTACGATGGGACCCACTCCTAAATACTCTACGATTTCGCCCATAAGTCCCCTATTTGTCTCTTTTGCTATCTTATTGTTAATGTATTTTCATTAATAAATTGTGGGGGTAGAGATATCGATTTCTCTATTAATTTAGATTTGGACGTGTACATATAATTTAAATTTTTGACCATTTCTACAAGAAGGAGTAGTACCCATATAACAACATTCGTCATCTTCAGAATAGTTGTATTTCAATTTAGACATAAATATTTGTATAATTTAATTTTGACTATTTCTATAAAAGAGAGTAGTATCCATATAACAGTGCTTGTTAATATTCATAGCTTTTAATATTTCACTCAATCTCACTTTTTCAACATGGAGATAATTTGTATCACGAGAAAAAGAAATTTTATTTGAAAAATATACTCTCTAATGACTCTCTCTCTCTCTATATATATATATAGAGAGAGAGAGAGAGAGAGAGAGACAAGAGATGATGCAAGAAGAGCCTGCTGTGTTCTCAGCTTCTGATGATGATGATGCGTGGAGTGATACATATAACACTGTAGTAGTTTATAGTACCAGCTGAAACAACAGCAGCAGTGTATCTGTGTATGCAATAGGACCAACAACCTACAAAATCATGGCTTTAGCCCAACCGTGTAGCAACCTGCAACATTATAAGCAATTCTCATCTCTCTCTCTCTATATATATATATAGAGAGAGAGAGACAAGAGATGATGCAAGAAGAGCCTGCTGTGTTCTCAGCTTCTGATGATGATGATGCGTGGAGTGATACATATAACACTGTAGTAGTTTATAGTACCAGCTGAAACAACAGCAGCAGTGTATCTGTGTATGCAATAGGACCAACAACCTACAAAATCATGGCTTTAGCCCAACCGTGTAGCAACCTGCAACATTATAAGCAATTCTCATCTCTCTCTCTCTCGCGTTCCCAATGTCTCTTGAAGCCTGAACCCTGTCCCCTACTCTACTACTTCCTACCTCCTAGCTCTGCCAAGTGACTCAAATCCACTACCCAATTTAAGGATAGCTTAATTATGCATATAACCAAAAAATATATTATTAATTAGTAGAGAAATTATTTCTCTATCCAAAATACAATAAATGTTTGATGGAAAGAAATCAAGTCCCCTCCTAAGTTAACGAGGCTTAAATAGAGTTTAGAAATCGAATTAATCGTAAAACTCTATTAGCAATCCGCGGCATTCATTTAAGTTTACTGCTCTTTGTTAATTTATTTTCGACGTGAGCTTATACTTGCGCATATAAAATTTCCAATAGTTCGTCCCTTCATTTGTGAGTATATCTTAATTGTCCACGAGTCATAGTCGTTTCACTGAGCGACAGCCATACGGCAACAATTTTATGAGTTTCAATCCAGAGTCATGGGCTAAACCAATCTCTACCAATTTCACTGCGACTTTTGACTTCACAATTCACTTTTAGCTTTTCTTGGATTGCAACATTCGCTCAAATACCACTTGTTCTTTTCTTTAGTCATCAATTATAAATGTCATAAGAATATCAGTAAAAAACAAGTAAAACATGAGGCAAACCGATGTATAGAGAAAATTATAGAATGTGGTTTTTTTTTCCCATCCGTTTTAGGAAACTACTTGATGGAGAAACATAACATTTTGAGCAACCTTGTTATTATTAATAGCACTCAATCATAAACCTGTAGTAATAGTCTAAGCTAGATACACCGTGTCAGCAATCGCGTAGATAATTTTACCGGAACTAAATCGATTAAGCAATCACATGGAGATTAATTAACTAAGCAAATCCATGGGCTAAAAAAATTCTTGAAGAGAGAAGATAGCAAGGGCATGACGGTCATTTCTAGAAGAGGTTAAAGAGAAAGCTGGCTGGCTTCCACTTTTGCTCAGTCAGAGAGAGATTTCTTTCTTTATTTAAACAGTATCTTCATTTATTAGTTAATAAATTAACTTAAAACATAATTCTTTACTTATTTTTGTGAGGATTTTTTTTTCCAGGAATGGATTCCTTTATTTAAGAGGGAGAAACAGTCCGTGTCGGCTTCAGTCTTCAGATGTTGGCAGGAAATACAAATGTGGGGCCCGCACAGGAGACACAATCACTAATGCCACTCTGTTTGCCAACTCGACTGTTATTGACCCAGTGACCGTACGATGGGACCCACTCCTAAATACTCTACGATTTCGCCCATAAGTCCCCTATTTGTCTCTTTTGCTATCTTATTGTTAATGTATTTTCATTAATAAATTGTGGGGGTAGAGATATCGATTTCTCTATTAATTTAGATTTGGACGTGTACATATAATTTAAATTTTTGACCATTTCTACAAGAAGGAGTAGTACCCATATAACAACATTCGTCATCTTCAGAATAGTTGTATTTCAATTTAGACATAAATATTTGTATAATTTAATTTTGACTATTTCTATAAAAGAGAGTAGTATCCATATAACAGTGCTTGTTAATATTCATAGCTTTTAATATTTCACTCAATCTCACTTTTTCAACATGGAGATAATTTGTATCACGAGAAAAAGAAATTTTATTTGAAAAATATACTCTCTAATGACTCTCTCTCTCTCTCTATATATATATATATATATATATATATATATATATATATATATATATATATATATATAAAGGCTTCTATAATTTTTAGTTGATAGGGAAGAGTGTCCACCTTTTATATCCATTAATCTTGTCTTGAGATCCGTGAAATCAAGATGCACACAACTCTCAAAGTGGGCTTTATATCTTTCACGGATCCCAAAGCAACATCAATGGATAGAAAAATTGGTGAATGACTATTCCCAATCAACTTAAATTTATAAAAACCTTGCTCTATATATATATATATATATATATATATATATATATATATATATATATATATATATATATATATATATATATATAAGAACCTATGAACTTAAGTTCATAATGAATAGTGGTGCACCAACTTTTCTAACCACTCATCTTGCTTTGGGATCCGTGAAAGATATAAAGGCCATTTTGAGATTTGTGCATCACAAATCTCAAGACAAGATGAATGGATAAAAAGTTGGTGCACCACTATTCATTATGAACTTAAGTTCATAATGAATAGTGGTGCACCAACTTTTCTAACCACTCATCTTGCTTTGGGATCAGTGAAAGATATAAAGGCCATTTTGAGATTTGTGCATCACAAATCTCAAGACAAGATGAATGGATAAAAAGTTGGTGCACCACTATTCATTATGAACTTAAGTTCATAATGAATAGTGGTGCACCAACTTTTCTAACCACTCATCTTGCTTTGGGATCCGTGAAAGATATAAAGGCCACTTTGAGATTTGTGCATCACAAATCTCAAGACAAGATGAATGGATAAAAAATTGGTGAATGACTATTCCCAATCAACTTAAATTTATAAAAACCTTGCTCTATATATATATATATATATATATATATATATATATATATATATATATATATATATATATAAAGGCTTCTATAATTTTTAGTTGATAGGGAAGAGTGTCCACTAATCTTTATATCCATTAATCTTGTCTTGAGATCCGTGAAATCAAGATGCACACAACTCTCAAAGTGGGCTTTATATCTTTCACGGATCCCAAAGCAACATCAATGGATAGAAAAATTGGTGAATGACTATTCCCAATCAACTTAAATTTATAAAAACCTTGCTCTATATATATATATATATATATATATATATATATATATATATATAAAACAGAACCCGAGTCCATTTGTAATTACAAATGTAGATGTCATCAATACCACGAGTAAACAAAGCTTGGATTCTCTTATCCGCATTTTAGAAAGGACAGCACGAGCTTTTTTTGTCCCGCATTCAAGTATTCAATTCGTCTCCAATCAATCGAAGAATGAATACACTCACCATGACCTACAAGAAAAGATTTAATTTTTCAACAACAATCATATTTTAAAATTAGCCCATTTCCTTGTTGGTGATATACCGGAGGAAAACGCTTTAATTTGCAATCACTTCCGGATGAACATTCCGGAATTAAATTTGCAAATAAATAACCAGTTTGAAGTATTAGAATAGATATAATTTTATCAAACATCGTTAATATAATATGAAAACCGAAATCATATTTATCAGATACTTTTAATGAATGAATGTATTATATCATGTTATCGAACATTGTGACTTCTACAATTTGATTTGATTTTATTTTAAAACCTAATCACTCGTTTTAATAAATCACGCATACTTATAAAAACATTAACGATATTTTCTTAGTTTCGTAAGCATGCTTTATTTACAAAATCTCATCAATTTTTTAGTTTGTGTATACTACATATGTAGAAGCTGAGTGCGATTATATGTAAATAGTTGGTAGTGAATTGTTGTTTGATTATTGTGCACTCAACCATATTAAAAGTTGGCTAAATATCAGAAAACCCCCCCTTAACTTTGGACAATTATCAGAAAACCCCCCTTAACTTTCAAAATATGAGCAAAACCCCCCTTTAAGTATCGGGATTATCACAAAATCCCCTTTAGCTTTTAGATTTTATCAGAAAACCCCCTTTAACTTTCAGATTTTATTAGAAAACACCCCTAATTTGGGATTTTCTGATAAAATATCAAAGTTAAAGGGGGTTTTATGATAACCCCTAAACTTAAGGGTTTTTTAATATTTTCAAAGTTAAGGGGGGGTTTTCTGATAATCATCCAAAGTTAAAGGGGGCTTTATGATATTTAGCCTAAAAAGTTATAGTTCCCATGGGAGTTATCAAATGTGATTACACCTAGCACTTCTAAATATAAATAACAATTCAAAATTTTGTTGTTTTGGTCACAACTTGTCATAATAAAATGTGCACTGAAACATAACGTAAATGAAAAGAGTAATCAATTGCCCAAGCTACTCTTGAATTGTGTCAGGGATAACGTAAGATGCTTAGACTCACAAATAGACATTAGAGGTTACATCAAGCTTTCTTAATCACGTTAATGGCATAGCTTAATTTAATAGCTTGGTACCCACCCGAACTCTTTTTTTCTCCTTAGCTATTATTATTATTGGAGGTTATTATTTTTCTTTTTCTTTTTTTCAATTGAGGAGATTATTCTATTGAGAGAAGCATTTCTTCCGCAATTAATATTGTGAGTTTATAACCAACTCAGAGCTAATTGCAATACAAAACTTTTGAATACTGTTAGCTTTCTTATTTGACAAGTATCATTTTGTTGTATAATAAACATCGAAAAGTAAAAACATCAGAGACAAAAATACTTTTGTTAACTGATAATGCTAGGGAAACAATTTACTCCCTACAAATTTGGGCTTAAACAATGAACCATTTATCCAACTATGCACGTTACATGAAAAACATCGAAGAAAACTCATGTATCACTCTATAGTAGGCGGATGCAATTACTAAGTATACTCTGTCAATTTAAAATTATTGATAAGTACTAGATCATGCATAATGTGTAAATTATTCACGCAACTTTTCTCAGAATTTATGGTAGCATTAAAAATGTAAGTGTGTAGCTAAGTGATAAACGTAAATCACATAAGCAAAATCATCTGTCAGAATTATCTCTTTTTAATCACGCTCAACATTTTATCCAACCAAATAAAAAGCTAAATAGAACTAAGTATCTTATTGTTTCACTTACTTTCAACCTATATACCCTCAATTGTTTTCCGTAAAATTTATATATATCCTAAAGTGTCGTTTGGCAAAGCGTTAAGTGAGGGGTTAAGGAGACTTAACCTCTTCTTAACCCGCCAAACAAAAAAAATCTATACAATGATTAAAGTGTGTTAACCCTCCATAATTTGCCAAACAAAAAATACAGAATGGTTAAGCTAACCCCTCTAGAGGGATTAAAATGAGTTAACCCCTCTAAATGAGGGGTTTACTAATACTCTTAAGGCCCTGTTTGGCAAAGGGTTAAGGAAGAGGGATTAAGGAGAATGATTAACATAGTTAGCCCATTCGATAATCCGAAGGACAGAATTATTAACGTGTTATTAGTTTTGGACTAGGATTTGGATTTGAATTTAACGTGTTATTAGTTTTGGACTAGGATTTGGATTTGAATTTAACGTGTTATTAGTTTTGGACTAGGATTTGGATTTGAATTTAATGTGTTATTGGTTTAGGGTAAGGATTTGGATTTGAATTTAACGTGTTATTAGTTTTGGACTAGGATTTGGATTTGAATTTAACGTGTTATTGGTTTAGGGTAAGGATTTGGATTTGAATTTAATGTGTTATTGGTTTAGGGTAAGGATTTGGATTTGAATTTAACGTGTTATTAGTTTTGGACTAGGATTTGGATTTGAATTTAACGTGTTATTAGTTTTGGACTAGGATTTGGATTTGAATTTAATGTGTTATTGGTTTAGGGTAAGGATTTGGATTTGAATTTAATGTGTTATTGGTTTAGGGTAAGGATTTGGATTTGAATTTAATGTGTTATTGGTTTAGGGTAAGGATTTGGATTTGAATTTAACGTGTTATTAGTTTTGGACTAGGATTTGGATTTGAATTTAATGTGTTATTGGTTTAGGGTAAGGATTTGGATTTGAATTTAACGTGTTATTAGTTTTGGACTAGGATTTGGATTTGAATTTAATGTGTTATTGGTTTAGGGTAAGGATTTGGATTTGAATTTAACGTGTTATTGGTTTAGGGTAAGGATTTGGATTTGAATTTAATGTGTTATTGGTTTAGGGTAAGGATTTGGATTTGAATTTAATGTGTTATTGGTTTAGGGTAAGGATTTGGATTTGAATTTAACGTGTTATTAGTTTTGGACTAGGATTTGGATTTGAATTTAACGTGTTATTAGTTTTGGACTAGGATTTGGATTTGAATTTAATGTGTTATTGGTTTAGGGTAAGGATTTGGATTTGAATTTAACGTGTTATTAGTTTTGGACTAGGATTTGGATTTGAATTTAACGTGTTATTAGTTTTGGACTAGGATTTGGATTTGAATTTAATGTGTTATTGGTTTAGGGTAAGGATTTGGATTTGAATTTAACGTGTTATTAGTTTTGGACTAGGATTTGGATTTGAATTTAATGTGTTATTGGTTTAGGGTAAGGATTTGGATTTGAATTTAACGTGTTATTAGTTTTGGACTAGGATTTGGATTTGAATTTAACGTGTTATTAGTTTTGGACTAGGATTTGGATTTGAATTTAACGTGTTATTAGTTTTGGACTAGGATTTGGATTTGAATTTAACGTGTTATTAGTTTTGGACTAGGATTTGGATTTGAATTTAACGTGTTATTAGTTTTGGACTAGGATTTGGATTTGAATTTAACGTGTTATTAGTTTTGGACTAGGATTTGGATTTGAATTTAACGTGTTATTAGTTTTGGACTAGGATTTGGATTTGAATTTAACGTGTTATTAGTTTTGGACTAGGATTTGGATTTGAATTTAATGTGTTATTGGTTTAGGGTAAGGATTTGGATTTGAATTTAACGTGTTATTAGTTTTGGACTAGGATTTGGATTTGAATTTAATGTGTTATTGGTTTAGGGTAAGGATTTGGATTTGAATTTAACGTGTTATTAGTTTTGGACTAGGATTTGGATTTGAATTTAGCGTGTTATTGGTTTAGGGTAAGGATTTGGATTTGAATTTAACGTGTTATTAGTTTTGGACTAGGATTTGGATTTGAATTTAATGTGTTATTGGTTTAGGGTAAGGATTTGGATTTGAATTTAACGTGTTATTAGTTTTGGACTAGGATTTGGATTTGAATTTAACGTGTTATTAGTTTTGGACTAGGATTTGGATTTGAATTTAACGTGTTATTAGTTTTGGACTAGGATTTGGATTTGAATTTAACGTGTTATTGGTTTAGGGTAAGGATTTGGATTTGAATTTAACGTGTTATTAGTTTTGGACTAGGATTTGGATTTGAATTTAATGTGTTATTGGTTTGTCTAGGATTGTTATCAAGACTAGGATTTCAAAATCCACACTTCATTCCAACTCTATAGTTTTTAATGAAATTTTTTTAATAGAAAGTCCAAGTTAAAATTGATGGATTGTGATGTTACTGTTGATGTATATAATCACAGTCACTAACCTCGGGTGAGTTTAGCTTTTAAGAGAGCGGAGTCCGCCTTCTCTCCTAAAGCCCAGCGACGCTGACTCCGATCAAGGGACTCGCCTGCAGCGGAAAGAGGGACCTGTGGAAGATGCGGAGTTGGGATCTCCGGTGGTTCCTCCGACGGTCAAGTTAGTAGAGTAGGAGATAATGTAATGGAGCAGGAATTCACTTAGAAGAGATTGCTTACTTGGTTCATTGTTCACGCTGCTACTTATACCTAGGGTTGCGGGGGTATTTTTGTCTTTCCGTTGGCTAAGGAACCATTCTTTGAGTCGACCCTCTCTTCCAGCGTGAGCGGTGATTGGTGAGCATCTCTGTCTGCTACGGTGGCTGGCCTTTACAGGTGTCAACTTGCGGATAATTTGAGGGTTAGTGTGGTCTATTCGCCATTAATGGGATGGGATTGACGGCGCCTGTAGCTGCATGGGTCCGAGGTGCCTTAAATACCGTGAGAGATGGGGAGTTAAAGAGTGTCGGCGCATTTAATCACGATCTTGATGGGCTCGAGCCGAGTATAACCGTCGTTAGAGTGGATGGAATCACGCAGACGAGATAGGGGAGCCGAGGCCTCGTCGATCGCTTCTCGCCCTTTGGGGCAATCAACCGAGCGATCCACCGCCGCTTTCGCCGCCCCGCAGGATTGGCGGTGAGAAGAGGGGCCGAGCTCGCCTCGTGTTGTCGGGAGGCGGCGATTGGTTGGATGGGGCTATAATGGGTGACGGGTTTGAGGGCACTAACGCCGCTTTGGCCGTCCGAAAGTGGATCAGCGGTTGGAAGACGGCGGTCGTCCCCGTCGGTCGGTGGGACGGCGGCGTGGAATAGCTTTGAGGAGGTCGACGGCCGGGCGACGATCATTTTCGCAGCGCCGTCCCTTTGGAGAGTTATTGTCGGACCGGCTTGCACCGCCTTTCGCGTCGGCTATGGTGATAGTCGCTTGATGGACCATGGTGGGGTCGGTAGGTGCGGTGCAGCCTCGCTGGGATCTGCACGAGTCTCGAGTCCGCTGCTGATAGACAAGCGTTTATCCGTGTCGGTGCCTCGTTTTTCTCCTTAAATCACGGTTAGTGGTTATGACCATAACAGCTTACTATGTGGATTTCCTCTCTCCTCTTCTCTTTACTTATTTAAATATTTAATATATTTCAAATTAAATATATTTAATTTTACAATATTCCATATTTCTAAGTTATTGTATACTAACGTTGAATGTATTTAATTTTAAAATATTTGTAATCAACTTCTATAAATTTATTTAATTCATTTAAAATGAAATATATTTATATATAAAAAAGAAATATATTTAATACTATTTAATCACTTAATATATTTAATATTTAATATTAACTTAGATATTTTCATTATTTAACATTTCTTAAATATACAAATATTTAAAATATTTAATACTATAATTTTAAAATATTTAATACTATATTACATACATTTCGTTTGAACTATTTAAATGAATTACAAGATGTATTTAATTTTGTTGTTGTCATCCGTTAATCGAAATGAGGGTGATTTTTTTAATTAATATTTTTTATTAATGATTATTATTCAACATAATAATTTAATTTGAAACTCCTAATGTAAATAATTCACAAATCTAAAATTTAGTCCGAGAATCCGACCCTCAGTCTATGAATTCAAAGCAAAAGTTTAAGAATCCAAACCAAAAGTTCAAGAATTCAACTGACAAAAATCGAAATCCAATCCAAGAGTCCGGGACTCTAACTATAAATTCTAAGTCCAGGTCCCAATCCAAGAATGTTGGATTCATGAACAATTGTCCGAGTCTAAATCAACAATCCGGAATGAATAACACCCCATTATTTAGAAGTATTAAGAGTTAGCCCTTCTAGTTATAAAGAAAATAGTCAAAATTCTTGTTATTCCCAAACACTAAAAATGATCACAACAGCTAAAATAATTTAGTCATTCGGGTTATCGAACAGGCTAACTATGTTAATTATTCTCCTTAATCCCTCTTTCTTAACCCTTTGCCAAACAGAGCCTAAGGTATTTAACATTAGCATATTAATACATTTTAGGGTTTTTATTTTGCAAAAAACACCTTAAAATAGGTTGATTATACGGAAACCACTTTTTATTTTTAATTTATATATAAAACACATTTAAAGTGGGTTTTGTTGCAATAAATCACTTCTTAGTCAAATAATTCGCTAAAAACTAAAAGTTGCCTTTAAAAAACTCGCATTCAAGGCACGATACACATTTTTTTTAATGTTTTGATCTTGTTAGGATACAATTCACGTACGCTGAAGTTGAATTTTTAAGTTTATTTTTAGTTTTTTAGTGAAAATTTGACCGGAATGTGGTTGATTGCAATAAAAACCCACTTTAAAAAAAACCCGCTTTAAAAATAATTTATGTATAACTTAAAAATAAAAGATGATTTTCATATAAATATCCTATTTTCACTTGAATATATTGTTATGACACTCAGAATAAATTTACATGTGAGTATTATACGAGACCATTCAATGAAAGCTTCAATATTTGCATGAAAGATGATACCAACGTGCCAATCTAAACAATTTAGGATACTTAAATGTTGTCATAAAACAATAGAGATTTAGGGGCTATTTGGTTCCCCTATTTTATAAATTTTTTGGGAAAACACCTGACAATGGCATTATCGTGAATAATAGATTTCTATAAACTGTGTTTGGTTCCAAAAATTTATAGAAATATTTTTATAAAGTAGAGGAAAATGTATTATTTTATAGAAATCAACTTCCTCTCCAAATGGGCAGAAGTTGCTAGGAAATCGATAGTTATATTAAAATAGTAATAAAGTACACACATACAACTTTTCCATAAAATTTGAAATTAAGTACATTATTGTATGAGTTTTACTTTTCCATAAAAATTTCTTATCCAACCAAACAAAAGAAAAACAAAGCAAATCTATTTTTTTATAAAGTTAGAAACTTATTTTCATGTTTTGAACCAAACAAAAAATAGTAAATAATAATAATAATAATATTTTTGAGTTCTATAAATTTCTCCTACAAATTTTTATAAAAATACAAGAAAATTAATTTCTTGATACTTTTCTTTTTAAAATTTTTTTATAGAAATCTAACCAATCGGCCCCTTATAATTGCGAAGTAAGTGGAACAAAAAGGTCTTCAAATGCACAGAAAAGTAGCACGGGGATGGGTGATGACAGATGTTGTGCAATCCGAAGTGGTATTCATGACGTGAGAATTGAATTTGAGATGGGATGATTTGGGTCAGCTTTCAAATGTCCACTCGCAGCTGCTATAACCTCTAGATTTCCATCTCTAGCTTCATTTAATTTTGATCTCTCGTCAAATCAATTAGATTTATCGCTTATTTCTCTCTTCTTCCTTTTTTAACCTATGCATTGTTGGATTCCACGTCTGACAAAAACTCAATGTCAGCTGTGCTAAATTATAAATGTTTTCAAGTAGTGTAAAGTAACATAAACACGATAGTATCACCCTTAACTATACATTTATTACCTTTCTTCTCTTTGTATGATTGAGACCACATGAAATTATATTTTTATAATTTCATAGAATCTCTATATAGAAAGAAGAAAATGATTGATAATGTTGGGGTGTGTCCCTATTATGACTCAATTAACACCTTACTAGTTCAAGTGATTTATTAATGGGAAAATTGTGTCAATACCCCAAAATTAATAACTTCATGTGACTGGTCCTTCAACTTTTTCCATGTCGCAGTCCTTAAATTACAGATCTATATGATTCACCTCTTTTTCATGTAATTCTCATGTCAACTAAGCACAAAGAGAGAGAGAGAAATGATTGATGATGTGGGGTGTGTCCCTATTATGACTCAATTAACACCTTACTAGTTCAAGTGATTTATTAATGGGAAAATTGTGTCAATACCCCAAAATTAATAACTTCATGTGACCTGGTCCCTTCAACTTTTTCCCATGTGCTGCAGTCCTTAAATTACAGATCTATATGATTCAGCCTCTTTTTCATGTAATTCTCATGTCAACTAAGCACAAAGAGAGAGAGAGAGAGGGTATTGATGATGGGAAGTGTCCCTATTATGACTCAATTAACACCTTACTAGTTCAAGTGATTTATTAATGGGAAAATTGTGTCAATACCCCAAAATTAATAACTTCATGTGACTGGTCCTTCAACTTTTTCATGTGTCGCAGTCCTAAATTACAGATCTATATGATTCAGCCTCTTTTTCATGTAATTCTCATGTCAACTAAGCACAAAGAGAGAGAGAGAGAGAAGCAAATATAAAAGCCCAAAATAACCGCTTCATCCTCTCTCTTCATTCTCACCAGATCTAAATCTGGTCCTCATTCCTCCTCTCCTCTCCTCCTTTCAAAATTAGTGGGAGAAAAAGAGTGAACAATATGCCCGGAGCGTGCACGCAAGGTCGGCGGTGACGGAAGGGGGTGTCGGCATCTGAGAGAAAAAGGAGGAGGGAAATGGGTCCGGAGTGAGGAGAAGAGGAGAAATGAGGACCAGATTTAGATCTGGAGAGAAAGAAGAGAGAGAGGAGGAAGTGGGTATTTTGGGCTTTTATAATTGTTTCTCTCTCACTTTTTGTGCTTAGTTGGCATAAGAATTACATGATGAAATGACCGAATCACATTGATCTGTAATTTAATGGCTGCAGCACATGAGAAAAAGTTGGAGGGGTCAGGTCACATGAAGTTATTACTTTTGGGGTCTAGACACAAATTTTCCTTTATTAATAAAGTTTTTTTCCCCGGAAATCACTTCTAATTTGGGTTCTATTTCACATTACCATTCTTAATAACCTAAATTTCATAAAACCCATCCTAACTAGCATTCCCTCAACACATAACTATCCATGCACTTGTTTATCCAATTTTTACATTAAATCCTAATAAAATACTGTTTATACCTTTTGCCTAAAAACCGTAAAATAGCAAATACCTATAAATTTTTCATTGCCAATATGGAAGTAACCACAACAACAAAGATCACACTATTACTGGACCATAAAATATCATCAACATTGCTATAAATGATTGCTACCACATAATTTTAAAAAACAACCAAATATTTAAAATAAAGGCTAGTCAAGCGATTCACTAAATCATAGTTACATAACCAAAAATAATTATTGCATATGAAGTCAAGTGCAAAAGTCTGAATCACAAAAGACCTTTTGTCTCACGTTGACCTACAGCATGCATATCATGTGTAGGGGTAAAGCCATCAAACCATGATTTTTGGATGGAAAAGCATACATATGTGTGATTTCCATGTTAACGAAATGATAGATACGAGTGATTTTCTAAAACTCAGGTGATTAAGGATAGTAATCAGTAATAGAGCCTAAGTTGTGGGTGGTTGCATGCCGGGGAAAAAACATTATTAAAAAATTAGGATGGTTTTATCTAGGGAAAATTGTGTCAAAGCCCCAAAGTTAATACTTCATGTCTTTGTAGCTCATCCAACTTTTTCATGTGTCGCAGTCCTAAATTACAGATCTATATGATTCACCTCTTTTTCATGTAATTCTCATGTCAACTAAGCACAAAGAGAGAGAGAGAAGCAAATATAAAAGCCCAAAATAACCGCTTCATCCTCTCTCTTCATTCTCACCAGATCTAAATCTGGTCCTCATTCCTCCTCTCCTCTCCTCCTTTCAAAATTAGTGGGAGAAAAAGAGTGAACAATATGCCCGGAGCGTGCACGCAAGGTCGGCGGTGACGGAAGGGGGTGTCGGCATCTGAGAGAAAAAGGAGGAGGGAAATGGGTCCGGAGTGAGGAGAAGAGGAGAAATGAGGACCAGATTTAGATCTGGAGAGAAAGAAGAGAGAGAGGAGGAAGTGGGTATTTTGGGCTTTTATAATTGTTTCTCTCTCACTTTTTGTGCTTAGTTGGCATAAGAATTACATGATGAAATGACCGAATCACATTGATCTGTAATTTAATGGCTGCAGCACATGAGAAAAGTTGGAGGGGTCAGGTCACATGAAGTTATTACTTTTGGGGTCTAGACACAAATTTTCCTTTATTAATAAAGTTTTTTTCCCCGGAAATCACTTCTAATTTGGGTTCTATTTCACATTACCATTCTTAATAACCTAAATTTCATAAAACCCATCCTAACTAGCATTCCCTCAACACATAACTATCCATGCACTTGTTTATCCAATTTTACATTAAATCCTAATAAAATACTGTTTATACCTTTTGCCTAAAACCGTAAAATAGCAAATACCTATAAATTTTTCATTGCCAATATGGAAGTAACCACAACAACAAAGATCACACTATTACTGGACCATAAAATATCATCAACATTGCTATAAATGATTGCTACCACATAATTTTAAAAAACAACCAAATATTTAAAATAAAGGCTAGTCAAGCGATTCACTAAATCATAGTTACATAACCAAAAATAATTATTGCATATGAAGTCAAGTGCAAAAGTCTGAATCACAAAAGACCTTTTGTCTCACGTTGACCTACAGCATGCATATCATGTGTAGGGGTAAAGCCATCAAACCATGATTTTTGGATGGAAAAGCATACATATGTGTGATTTCCATGTTAACGAAATGATAGATACGAGTGATTTTCTAAAACTCAGGTGATTAAGGATAGTAATCAGTAATAGAGCCTAAGTTGTGGGTGGTTGCATGCCGGGGAAAAAACATTATTAAAAAAATTAGGATGGTTTTTATCTAGGGAAAATTGTGTCAAAGCCCCAAAAGTTAATACTTCATGTGCTGTAGCTCATCCAACTTTTTTTCATGTGGTGCAGCTCTTAAATTAAAGATATGTGCTGCAGTCATTTTTTAGTCATCATTACATGTCAAGTAAGCATAGAGAGAGAAAAAGAAATAAAAAATCGCAAAATGCCCTTATCTCCTCCATTCTTTTTTCTTTAGATCTAATGGCTGTGACTCTCCCTTCCTCCTCTCTTCTAACCCATCTCCTTCCTCCACTCCCCATCTTCCTCATTTTTCTCACAGCCATCTAGAAAAAAAAGAATGGAGGAGATAAATGTATTTTGGGATTTTTTATTTATTTTTCTCTCTCTATACTTACTTGGCATGTAATGATGACTAAAAAAGGGCCGCAACACATATATCTCTAATTTAAGGGCTGCAGCACATGAAAAAAAGTGGGAGGGGCTCCAACACGTGAAGTTTTAACTTTTAGGACATTGACACAAGTTTTCCTTTTATCTATTATAGCTAACATGATTTATTTATTATTTCTTTAGAATATAGCCATAGCCTTTATTATAGCGAACATGATTAGTAGGATGAATCTTATTATTTTCCACTTGCGATGAATTTATTTAAAGATAATGAATGGGTTGTGAATTCAACCATATTTTACGAAAAACTAAACACTTCCGATCAGGAAAGTTCCGTAAATTCTCATGCTGTAATTGCTGGATAGCAAATATCACGTAAGTGTTCGCGGTAAAAGTTGGTTTGTTATTCATTGCTCGTTTGAACTCGTGTACAGCTTCGTTGGCCTACAACAAAATTTCAAACAAAGAAAATGCCTTTATTTTAGGCGTACAATGAAAAACGAAAATTACAACTTTCTTCATTTTGTGAACAAACACGAGGATCTCTATTTTACGGATCCTCGCTATGGGTTCTTTGCCCGTGTCGGACTTTTGTTCGTCCGTGGACTACCGCAATTCAGATCCGTGGAAACCCGAAGTTCGAACTACAGACGCAGGTGGGCTCGCTTCACGAGGGAAACGGTTACCGAGGGGATCGCACTCACGAAGGAGAGGATCGCCTTCGGGGATCACACTCACGAAGGAGAGGATCGCCGGAGCGGGTGAGATCTACTAGGAGAAATCACAGCGCTATTCTGTAGCCGACCCGAGTTCGCTTACCTCGCGGTTTGTAGATCGGACGTGCTCGTCGGTGCTCGGAACTGTGCGTCGACGGCTCGTGGATCTCGCGAGGGCTCTCTCAAGAATATCAGAAAATCCAACTCCAAAAATCCAGCCCGTGAAACTGAGCACCCCCCCAACTATTTATAGGAAAACAATAGAGGGGGCTTTTCTTAGCCGTGGGGCCGTTTGGCTTCGGTTTGGTTTTGGACTTTTACGTGACATTCGTTCGCTCTTGTCGTCGTCGTTCTAAGTCCGTGCTTGGTTCTCTTGATCGGTTTCATCCGTCAGCGGTTTAAGTGGCGATCGGTCAATGTTCAAATCGATCTCGTCGGCGTTCGAATCCGATCGATCTCTTTAAAGCTTAGCTTGTTGGATTCATTCCATAACACGTAGCCTCGTTGATTCAGACGCTGCTGACCCACTTTGTGTGTTCGTCAATTTGCTTTATCGCGGCGTCGGTTTTGTCGAATGGGTTGTTGGTTGTTAACCCACCGCCACGAAGTTTCGCTCGCACCGATAAGCAATTTTAACGCCACAGATACCCCTCCAAAGCGTCTCGGTCGATTCTTGATGAGTCCGATGCTTTGACATGATGAGCCCTTCACCCTTCAATCGGTGTGATGGGACTTGTGAATGACCTTGGCGTTCAATCTCTCCACTCCTTCGGTCTTTCCGGTGCTTTGTAGGATTGCTTTGAAGTTATTACGATGCTGCGTTTTTGTCGACCGTCGTCGAGATCTTGACCGAGGTCGGTAGATGAATTTCTTCGAGGTTAACTCCGGTATTTGATTCCTCCAATTCTCGGGTTCTCGGTGCTTTGTAGGATACGGGATGTTACGGTCTTTGCATTTATTGCTTGACCGTTGTTGGAATTCGAACCGTAGCTAATTGAGTTTATTTGATGTTGACTCGTGTCGGTGGATTGTCGTCCAATTGACCATCGAGATTCCTCCGTTGATCGGGGAATCCCTCACCGCGACGCGTTAGTGGGCGTTGAACCATATAGGTTTTAACCTTCAATCGGCAAATGCAGCGTTGGCGTACGATCTTACGTGGATCCGAACCGTTGATCGGTGAATCCTTCGTCGATGGCGTCGGTTGGCGTCGCTACTGTATTACTCCTCGTTGAAGTGTATTCATCCACGGTGGGAGGAAATTGAAGATTATCGAGTTATCCTTAAGAATACGGTAATATTCTCCAGGAACTTCGTTAAATTGGGAAGCGGTTTATACTCATAATCCTAGTTGAGTAGGATTAGGCGTAGCGTTGATTGGCGTCGATGCAATCCGTCTGATCGAGTTATCCCTAAGAATATTTTTGTGAAGATATTCTTTCGAACTTCTCGATAAATTAGGAAGCGGTTTATACTCGTAATCCTAGTTGAGTAGGATTAGGCGTTGATTGGCGTCGATGCAATCCGTACGATCGAGTTATCCCTAAGAATATTTTTTGTGAAGATATTCTTCCGGGAACTTCTCGATAAATTAGGAAACAGTTTATACTCGTAATCCTAGTTGGAGTAGGATTAAACCACATGGGAAAATACTCGGGTAACATTGAGCCCGGTAACATCTCCAAAATCTTTCCAAACTTGGCGGAGGGAGTAGGAGCCAATCAACGGACTGATTTGGCACTATTTTGACATCCGGATAAGATTCCAATTAGGACTCCTAATTAGGGGCTGATTAGAGTCCTAATTAGAATTGATTTGGGCTCCAATTAGAATTCCTACTTCTTGCCAAATAGGACTCCTTATTCAAAAGGGATTGGGGTTCATGTGGGGTTGTTATAAATACCCACCAACCCTCCTTTTCTCTGACCTAGGCGGCCCCATTGCTCTCTCTCTTGTTTTCATCTCGCCGCCTCATCTTCCTCGATCAACAAGGTATGCACACGAGAGTTTTATAAGGTCTTTTTAGTCTTTTCTTCTCTCTTTTTCTTGTGCATGTGTGGTGCAGCCACGAGGGAGAGGGGCTGATGGTGCGAATGGCGAGGCGGCGCGGCGGACCCCGCTTCGGCTCCCCGGACCGAAGCCTCTGGCGCTGGTCTCGCTGAAGGCCGGTCGCTCGGTTCGGGCTGAAGCCGGGCGTTCTACTCGACCGAGCGCTGGCGCTGCTGGTCTCGGCCAGCCGGGCCGCCGGTTCTCGACCGAGCGCCTCATGCTGGTTCGCCGAAGGCCGTTCGGCTCCGGCGTCTGCTTGGTTTTGTTAATCAGGCGTCCGCGGTTGCCTTTTGCCGTCGGCGAGCCACGACCGACCAAACGGCCTTTCTTTGTCATATTTGTTGATTTTCTAGCCATATATTTGACTTGTCGTCATGCTTTTGCAGCTTTCGATGTCGTCGGGAAGATCACGCGCTCCGAGGAGCCAACCGTCTACTCCGTCCCGCGACGACGCGCCACCATCATTCGCTGGTGAGGTTTTCATCTTAAATTGCTCATTCACAACTTGCATTTATAAACTGCATGGCCTTGATTCCTCCTTCGTGAGGATCGACGCCAGATAGCCTTGATTCCTCCTTCGTGAGGATCGACGCTCGTATAGCCTTGATTTCTCCTTCGTGAGGATCGACGCTTATATTTCGGCAGACGACGGGGAGCGATTCCGTGACGCACTACGGTCAGATGGATAGAATACTTCGTCATTTTATGTGACGGGGTATATTATCCGATAAATCCGCAGTGTGTTCGGCATCGATTTTCCCGTTATAAGGCTGTGACTCTATCTCACGAATTTCGTGAAATGAGTTCAACGCTTTATATATATATTTGCTAGGTTCTAACTCATTCCGATTTCACCTTTTCAGTTGAGTATCCCTCTGGTGCGCTTCCTTCGCATGCGGTTGACGGACGTCGTGGTGACCGATTCTCCTCCTCTGATGATCCTACTATTCTTATTTAGCCCGGTTTAGGCCGGATCGCGCGGAGGTGACCCAGTTGGTACTTGGGGGAAGTCCTCGTGTGTTGAGGTCGCTGATGACTGACGCGCCACTCGAGAAGATTACTGGTTCTTCTCAGCCTTTGGGCAAGACGGACTATTTATTTGGCGACTCCGTCGAGGACCCGGATACGACTTTCATTGAGAGTGAGCAATGGCTGCACAAGGATGATGGTGGATTCTTATATCTCCCTTGGGTTCCTCGGCACCGTTGTTTGACCGAAGTTACGCCATCGTATGCCGCATCGAAAATGTCGTGGTGCGGCGAGGCGTGGCGGCATTCATTGCGGGTTTATCACCCATCAGTTGGTTCCTGGCTCACTCAGAGGTCGGGTTATTGGGCTGCAACCTGGTATATTGGGACTGGATTCTCCGCCTCGTGACGAGCATTTCATCACTGGTCAGATTTTGAAGAACCGCCTTGCCCTGTTGGGACGGGAGATGCCGGCATCTGGTCATAGATTCTTCGGCTGGGTTCATTCTGCAGATAAGCTTTGGTGGACTCGTCTGACTGGTCACGTTCTCGGCCGATGGGGCGAGGACCTTCGTGCCTGTGGTTTATATGCTGCAGTTCGTGCCACCATGTATGGGCTCCCGATCAGCACCAACCACTTCTTCGCTTTATCGGAGCTTTATGATCCTGATTCGAACACATTCTTAACCAGGCATGGCGAACTTGGATTGGCTTTGCACGAGATGCACCGGGTCTCGGGTTTACCTATGGGAAGGATGCTCTATCAGGAATATTTCCCTTCTGGCCAAGAATTGGGTCGACTGAAGGCTACTCTGCCTGACCGTTATGACACTCTGTGGGACCTCACGTGCCATTATCACATTGCTCTAGCACAGATAGAGCCGTCAGTAAAGAGGAAGTCGATTATAAGCCTGAAACAGTTCGCCAATTATTTGTTCAAACATCTGGAGGACGATTCTGATGAGCAGATTTGTGAGCTGGCTCCTTCTACCCCTTCAGAGGTTAATGCGTTGATCGAAAAGTCCGGCGCTAAGTCTTATACCTCGAGTAGCACAGAGTACGGTTTTCCAGCAGGGACCAAATTCTCGACCTTCTTATGGCATGCAGTAAAACGCATCCGGCCGATGACTCTCTTAGCCGGCTTTTTCGATGGAGGAGTTCGAGGATTTGATGCGCGATTTACCCCGAGACGCTCCTCCTCCTGGCGATACTGAGCTTGAGTTAGGAATTCCTAGGGATATCGAGGCAGATTCCTTTGAAGGTAAAGCTCCCCTTCCTGATAATCATAGGACTATTCAATTTTAAATAGTTCGTCTATGATCGAAAATGTCTCCCATTTGATATGAGACTTCGTCACGGTGACATTGAGGTCGCTATTCCTCGAGTCGGCTTCATAGCCGTTGATATGTCGGACGTGCGGGTTAAGATCTGGATTGAGGCTGTTGATCGCCACCGCTGCTTTGCTGTTTAGCGGTTTCATTAGGGCAAGGAGTCGGCTCTACGTGTATGAACCCTTCCACGCCAATACTCATATTGATTTTGTTTTTGGGGGTTTTAACCCTTTTCTTCCTTTTCGAGTGCATCACGACTCTTCCCGACTTAGTGAGAGCTTTGATGTCTGACGACGATCCATCTCGGCTTATTATCCGGGTGGAAATTCGTTCGTTCTTTTCCTATTTGGCCATAGTGGTAGACACACTTCTCGGTACCAGGCTTTCTCTTCGTCAGTTTCGGCCATTCCTTGATCCTAGGGTAACCACGATACGAGATGCGGGTTATCCAGAATTGGCCCAGACCATTGCTGATGATCTCGATCATTTGGAGGTTAAGCTCAAAAGTCTGCAAGACTTTGAGGCAGCCGGGCTCTCCTCATATATAGAGACAGAGACAGAGGCTCGCCTGAAAGCTTGGCGTGATGCTCGCGTCATTACTGGACTCGAAGTTCAGATGCAGCAAGACCGGGTGCGTCTTTTGGAGACTGCTGTCACCGAAGCTTCGTCTTCCGTGGAGCATTTTCAATCTTGTGTCGCTGCTGGGGAAGCGAGGATAGTAGAGCTCGAACAGGAACTTCAAGCGGCGAGGGAGAGTCTGATCATCTTGAAGCTGACAAAGGCCAACAAGGAGGAGACTCTTGCAGTCATGTCCGAGAAGCTTGAGTTTTCAAAGCGAAGCCGGTCAAGTCGAGGAGGAAACCGCAAAGACCCTTAATGGCAGCGAGGAGACTTTCAGGGCCGAGCTTCAGGAGGAACTTCAACAAGCTTTCCTCAATAAAGTATCTGATTTGAAACAGCAAATTTGCTATCACAAATTTGATGTTTAGAGAACTTGTAACTTCAGTCTTTTATCAATAAAACGTGTTTCTATCCTCTTTTGTGCTTTATTACGATTCTTTTATTTCGTCAGAAATAATTAACCGTAATACTTATAGGATTTTTGGCAAACCCTCAGCCGTCAACGGATTTGATTAGCCTTTACCAACTACCGTTTGAATTGGGCTAGCGTGCGGATTATCTGGACCCGTTCCGCACGTGACGTTGTGCTGGAAGAATGAAACTCTTCTAGACTTGTTGCTATGATATTGAATACATAGGCTTGGTACTCTTCTACGGGCAAGAGATCGCCCGGCAACACGTGTGAGGCGTTGGCTTTAGGGTTATTGGCCAACCCCCAGCCTTCAACGGGTTTGATGAGCCTTTACCAACTACCGTTTGAGTTGGGCTAGCATGTAGATTATCTAAATCCGTTCTACACACAACGTTGTGCTAAAAGAATGAAACTCTTCTAGACTTAATGCTACGATGTTGAATACGTAGGCTTCGTCTTCTATCACGGGAATAGACTACCCGGCAACGCGTGTGAGGCATTGGCTTTATCCCTTCTTAGGCTTCGGGATAAAATACCCCAAGATGAATCTTGGCGCCTTCTTTTGACCGGGGAAGGATTGAACCGGATTAAGATTGATTGAGGTGGGAAAGGAAGAATGTATTCTATTTCCCGAATGTGGAGAGGAAGGAGGATCTTGTCTCCTATCTCCGGGTAAGGGATGAACAAGAGAGGAAGGTTTTGTATCCTATCTCTTGCCGATGGAGAGGAAGGAGGATCTTGTCTCCTATCTCCGGGTAAGGGATGAACAAGAGAGGAAGGTTTTGTATCCTATCTCTTGCCGATGGAGAGGAAGGAGGATCTTGTCTCCTATCTCCAGGTGAAATGTGGGAAAGGAAGAATGTATTCTATTTCCCGAAGGTGGAGAGGAAGGAGGATCTTGTCTCCTATCTCCGGGCGTTTGGAAAGGAAGGATTTTGTCTGTTTCGGTGAAAAGCGAAAGTGGGATTTCCGCCGAGAATCTTGAAAGCGAAACTAAGGCGGGATCTCCACTCCAAGAATCTAAAACAAGAGAGGAAGGTTTTGTATCCTATCTCTTGCCGATGGAGAGGAAGGAGGATCTTGTCTCCTATCTCGGGTGAAATGTGGGAAAGGAAGAATGTATTCTATTTCCCGCTGAGAAAGAAACTAAGAGCGGGGTCTCCACTCCGAGAATTCTGGAAGGGTACGGATAGCTTTCGCTTTTATAGGATCGCTAACCCAAATTTGAAAGTGGACCTCTCGTTCGTGGAAGGAATCGAGAGGGGATTTTGCTGGTGGTTGGACCAGGGAGATTTTTAGTGGGCCCACCGTCAATGAATTTGATCGGTGAGAGAATTTTGGAGGAGAACACAATAATTTAAGGTTATCCTCATGAAAATGAGTGAGATATTCTCTGAGGAACTTCCCATCAAAATGGGTTATCCTGAATGTATTAAGGATAATACTTTTTCAGAAACTTCCCATTTATCGGCATTAATTGCGGTCGCCATTCTGTGTGATAAGGCGATATGCACGTTTGAATAGGCGTGTCTATTACAAGCGGTCCTTCCATTGGGTTGAATTTACCTTTCTTTTTAGAGGTGAGGATTATCGGCCGTCGAGCAGCGAGGACGAGATCTCCCTCCTTAAAGGTTCTCTGTCGAACTTTCTTGTTGAAAGCCCTCGACATTCTAGCTTGATAGAACTCAATGCATTGTTGAGCCTCCAAGCTTCTCATCTAACATCTCAAGCTCTTGAGGCGTTTACGATGTTGTTCTTGGTCGTCATCTGTTGAAAGGCGTCGCGAAGTGGCGAATCTGGATTTCCAGCGGAGAATTGCTTCACACCCGTAGACCAGAGAGTACGGGGTAGCTCCTGTCGGCGTACGTACCGTTGTGCGATATGCCCAGAGTGCTTCTCCGAGTTTATCGTCGCAGTCTCGCTTGTTATTCTTCACAAGCTTTGACAAAATCTTGATGATCGTCTTGTTGAGCGCCTCGGCTAACCCATTATTTCTTTGGATTATAGGCTATCGGCGAGGCGTCTTGTATCTTGAATTTCATAAAACGATGAAGGAATTGGCGATGAGCTGGGGACCGTTGTCATGCACGATCCGTCTTGGGACACCGTGTCGATAGATGACATGGTGTTTGATAAACTTGATGGCGGTACTTTCGCCTTTACTTCCTTTAGCGGGATTGCTTGACCCACTTGGAGAAATAGTCGGTGATCGCTAGAATAAACCGATCTCCTTTAGCGGCGGAGGAAAAATGGGACCTACAGCGTCCATTCCCCATGTCTCGAATGGCGGGATGTGGCGAAGGATGCAAGCTCACGGAGGTGATGCATATAATTGGCGTGAATTTGACCGCAGCGTGGCATTTCGGCGTACTCGACCGCCATTAATCATTGTTGGCGAAGTAGCCCATTCTCCGATTCCATCGTAGAGCTTGGGACCGGTGGTGTGCACCACATTCACCTTCGTGTGCTTCCCGAAGGACCTCTCCTGCCTCTTTGTTTGAGAGGCATCGGAGCAAAAGACCATCGTACCCCCGACGATATAACATCTGGGTCTCCGTGTCGTAGAAGAATCTTGGAGCTCTTCTCCGGATTGACTCTCTCTCCCTTACGTCTTCTGGCAGAATACCGTGCAAGACGTAGTCGATGATAGGAAAGCGCCAATCTTGGGGCTCCAATTCGGTTTGGGTTGCATGTACCTCTTTGGACACCATCCCTTTGTCTTCCCGTACCTCATTACATATTGGTACGAAGAGTTGATGAGTCCTGACCGTAACTAATTGCTCGGTCTCTAAGGTTGTGCTAACGACTACTTGCCCGGTGCATCGCGTGGCGTTTGGGCGTGGAATATATTCGATGAAGAACTCTTCGAACGAGTCTGCCATTTCGATTGCTACCTGATGATAAGGAATTAGATCTGAATTTCTGACTTCGTAGTCTCCGCGGATCTGCCTGACTATCAGTTGTGAATCGCCGTATGCCTCGAGATATTCGACCCCCAGCTCTTTGGCGAAACTAAGTCCAATAAGTAGCGCATTGTATTAGGCTACGTTATTGGAGCGAGGGTTGATGAGTGAATAAGCACGGGCATGACATGATTCCGGAAATCAAGACAACTCCGACTCGGCGGAGATTTTAGAACATCCGGGGTACTCGCCACATTGGTGGCCGAAGCTCCATCAAAATACAATCGCCATATTTGTTGGTGCGGCGTAGTGTTGACTTCTGAACTTCATCAGGAAGATCATCATATAGCTCAAGCGCATCCGTTATCGGTGGCGACCAAGAGATCACAAATCGCTTGTCCTTTGGTGACTTACGTTGTTTGAAATACAAGTCATATTGGGACAAGAGCAAGGCCCATTTCGCTAAATGCCAACTCATCGAGGCGGTGGGTCATAAATATTCGGACCGGTTCGTTAGAGATAACATAAATCGTCGTCCTACTAAATAGTGTCGCATTTTGAATCGCGAACACTAATGCAAAACCTTGCTTCGACCATTGGGTATCGAGACTTCGGCCGACCAATGTTCGCCGTAATACACCGCTCGCGGACCGCTATCGCCGCCCCGCGCGAGTAAGGCGCTTAACGAGTGATCCGTTGCCTTGGCGTAGATCGAGGCGGTTTTCGGCTGCGGTCGCGGCGAGCGGGAGGTTTAGCGAGATACGATTTGATCTCTTCAAGCGCTTCGGCGGCGTCGTCCCAAATAAGCGATCGCCCTTCTTGTTTAACTTAGAAAATGGTTGGCACTTCCCGGATAGGTTCAATATGAACCGCCGGATGTACGCCAATCGCCCTTGTAACCCCCGAAGTTCTCTCGATTTCTGAGGTTGCAACTCTTGAATTGCCTTCACTTTGTCGGGATCGGCGTGGATTCCTTTGTCGGTGGCGGCGAAGCCGAGGAACTTGCCACCGACATCCCAAGGAAGGATTTGGCGGGGTTCATCTTTAGTTGATGAGTCGCATGAGCTCGAATCTTGTCCTAAGATCTTTGGCGTGATCTCCTTTGTCCTTTGCTTTTCCGCGACTAAGTCATCAACGTAGCATTCGACCGTTTTCGGAGATGATCTGGAAAATTTTAGTCATCGCTTCGGTGATGCGTGGCGCTGCATTTTGAGGCGAGCGGCATGACCGTGTAGCAATATATACCGATAGGCGTTGAATCTTTGTGTGCTTGGCATCATCGGGGTGCATCTTGATTTGATTGTAACCCGAGAAACCATCCATGAATGACATTCTTTCAAATCCACACGTGTTGTCGACTATGACATCAGTGATTGGAAGAGGAAAGTCATCTTCGAGACAGCGGCGTTAGTCTCGTAGTGACCACAGATCCTAATCAAACCATTCTTCTTCATGACCGGGACTATATTCGCCACCCAATCCGGATGTTGAATTTCCTCGATGAATCCCGATTCTATGAGTTTCTTTACTTCGTCAACGATTGCTTGCAATATTTGTGGACGAAACCGTCTTTGCGATTGCTTGACAGGTTTGACATCCACTTTGATGTTGAGGTGATGGGTCGCCACATTAGGGTCGAGTCCTGGCATGTCCTCATAACTCCAAGCAAACACGTCGATGTATTCCCTGATTAGGGCAATCAGCTCTTCCTTCTCTTCTGAGGGAAGACTATTGCGGCGTTTATGAGCTTAGGATGTTCCTCGTCACCCATGTTAACTTAGACTACCTCGTCCTTAGTGGGGGGTTCTCTTTGTTCGAATCTATCCCCAAACTGCTCTCTGAGTTGATGGATCCATGGGTCTTCCCATGTTGGCATATCTTCATCATTCTCCATAGTAGCAGGATTGATCGTAGCCATATTTGACATCAAAGCTTTGAAAGCTTCTCCGAGGCTAGTGTCAGAATCCCAAACCGAAGAATCAGACGAGTATCTGTCTTCTTCATCAGGTAAATGGTCGTCGATCATCCACGAGCATTCATCTTCTGAGGAGGATTCATATCCCAATCCTCGTCTAAATGCGTAGTAGTTATCTGGCTTCCCTTTTGGGACATATGCCGCTTTAGGAGGGATTCGAGGACCTCGTCCGAAACATAGACCTTCCCCTCGTGTCAAGTCGTACCCCCACTTCTTCATGATACCCAGTGTTTCTGGACTATATCTGCATGTGTGGAGGATAGGCCCATCGTTATCCTCATCTTCTTCTAAGAAGCGATTCGGCGTTGACTTTGCATCTCCTTTTAGTAAACCAAGTCTTTTTCAATACTCGATCTTTCGGGATGGCGAGTGTTGTCCCAAAGGAGTCTCGAATTGCTTTTGTATAAAGCAAGATGACCGAGTTGGTAGGTGCAACTCGGTTGTTATATAAACTGTCATCGCATCATTCAAAGGCGAGGGTACTCTAAATCGTCATTTATTGCTTTATCGGCAATTTGCCAATTACAATGTTCATCGGCGATTCTTCATCGTCAAGATTGATTACAAGGGGTACAATGTTATTTAAAACAAATCCTCGCTATAATCAAGCGGCCGACATCGGCTTCTTCACCGTGTCCGTGCCTTGGTAGATGATTGATTTGGACTCATTGCGTAGAGGAGGAATCGGTGAAATAATTCTCCATCCTTAAGCGGTGTTTGTCGCGACCACCGTCTTGACCTCATTATTTGTGTCTACATACTTGAGACGATGAAGAGTGGATGGGACTATAGCGTTATTGTGGATCGAGTCGACCCAACAATAAGTTATAGGAAGTCTGCGTCAATCACATAGCGGTGACTTGGACTTTAAGTCCCCATTTGGCACTTAATCCGGATTTTACCAAGTGGGCGGGACCGGTGTTAAATCCGTAAATCATTGTGCCGATCGGCCTTGATTCTTGGCGGGGATTCAAGATGATACATGAGCGGGGCATGATGCTCCTGTGGAACGGATCGACTTGGATCCGGTTGACTTCGCTAGAACCAATATACGGTAAAGTATAGCGGCCTATCGTGCTTGGAATTCTTGAGTGCATATCCTCCTTTGTAAAGGTGATGCGGGGTAAGTGTTTAGCCGCAAGGTTGCATTGTTGGGCGATTCTTAGGACTCGGCTTGACTGGCGAAACACCTCGAGTCGGCCGAGCTTCTTGTAGAGCTTCGGGTTTCCTTTGACAATCGAACCTTCGTAGAAGTTATTACGGCGGGATGTTAGCCAAGCGGGCCATGGCGTCGAAGCGGTATGGAGAGCTCGATGTTCGGTCTATCCCTCCTGTCGGGCGATTGAATCGGGCTGCCGGAGTTGAGCTTCACGGACTGAGAACATTTCTCCTTTGCTTCACCTGCTTTTCTTTAGCAAGCTGTCTGCTGTTGTCCTTTCTGCCGCAGTGAGAGGAGTCGTGGCTACCCGGTTCGGATAGCGTCTTAGCATTCGGGTTTGGAATCTCCGGATACTTGTAGTTGTATTCGTGCCCACTCCTTGTGGCAAAACTTCATGCTCATCCTCCAAAATTGGAAAGCCGCCACTTCTTCATCGTCCTTTTACGGAATTCTGAGCGGCTTGGCATAATTTGCCTTTTCCTTGGACTTCTTTTGGCGAAGGCGGTCCAGCGATCGTCTTCCAACAAATCGGGGTGGACCCAAAGGATTTCTCCGCTTGCCGTCAGGTGTGGTACGAGTCCCTTCTCCGTTGCGTGAGGATCCTCATTCACCATTTTATTCCTACCTTCTGTCGAGTCGGTTGAAACCAATCCAAAGGCGATCCGAAGCTTATAGAGGCGCATTAGCCCCACCTTCTTCTCTTTAGAAGGTTTTGGAGTGATAACTCCAACATCGATCAAGGCTTGAATCTTGTCTCGAGATGGTAGAGAATTTAGTAGGATGATGTCTTGCCTGTGATAAGCGATACTTAGGATCTGTAACTTTGTTTGCCTCCTCTTGGTTTACAATTGGGGGCAACTGGATTTTGTTGTTCTCCAGAAGGTACTTGAAAATGCCCGGAACTTCCTCATCTTTGAACGAGTAAGTCTTGGGAAATCTCGAACTAGAAGGTTTTGATTACGAGTTTCTTTGGCGCCTTACCTGCGTGGCACAAAATTTTGTTTGTTCGTGTTTGTCGCCGGCTGGCCTCTTTCTGCTTTCTTCCTTTTAAGGAACCTTTCAGCTTGCTCTCCACGAACTTTCAAGTCCTTCCACGTTACAGATGGTGCCGTCCCCATTGCTTCGAGCACGTCTATTGATAAATTACTGTGGCAAGTCTGGAGGATGAATTCCTCTGTTATCGGATCCCGGCAGTTCATTGCCTTGTTACGGAATCGTTTAACAAAAATATCCACAGTTTCTCCATTCTTCTGCTTTTCGTCGAGTAATGTTCCAATGGATACCTCGGTATCGTCATCAAAGAAGTTGGAGAGAAACAAGGACTCCATATCGTCCCAGCTGTTGATGCTCCCCTGTTTAAGACGGCGGTACCAATCGAAGGCAGCTCCACGAAGGGTGCCAACGAATGACCGAACCATCAGGGGTTCATTGCCAGAAATAACCCCGAGGTGCGACTTGAAGTAAATCAAGTGTTGCGTCGGGGAACCCTTACCGTCAAACGGTGTAAAGTTTATTAAGTTAAACTTTGAAGGGTATGGGATTGATTCCCACCCCCTCGGGTATGGGCAAGGGATACCCGTCTTCTTCACTTCTTGGGCGGAAATTAACGAGTTAATTTTACTCTCGAGGTCTTTAATCTTCTCGTTCTCATGAGCAACAGCAGCGTCGCGTGGTTCAGGAGGGTTATCATCTTCTGGTGCTTCCTCCTGATCTGAGTCGCTGTCATCTTGATCAACGTCGATGTGTTGACTTGATTCTCCTCGATGTTTTGTTAAAGCTTGGATCTGTTGGTCATGCATTTCTCTCATCGTCTGCATGGCCAACTCCATCTCTAATTTGAAGTTTTCTCGTTGCTTATTCAACGCTTCGTCCAGCATCTTGGCCACGATGCATGCGATCATAAAGCTTTTGGGGTTGTCCGTCACTAGAAGGCTGTATTGTCGGATGCCATTGCCGACCGGCGTCGATACTTCATCCTCGAAGGTAGCCCTCTCAAGAGCTTGTCGTGGTGGACCGTCGAATAGTCGGGACCATAAGCGAGTTAACCGTTGCGATGTGCTGGGAATAGCCCTTGACGATGGTTCTTTGCCAGTCATATTATTAGTGACCTCTGGCAATTCATCCTCTCGGGATGCCATCCTTCTGCGGAATCTCCTTGACCTAGGTTTTGGCGTGTTGGTGCTAAGTCTCTGAAAGACCGAGACTCGTTCTGGAGTTTCTTGATGGCAATTGCACTCCGAGAGCACTGTCTTGATGAGCTTAGAGCACAAGCATGACCGTGTTAGTGCAGGAGAACCTCTTGAGATTTCTTCGTACCCCTGCGATTATCTGGCTTCGTCGGTATGAGTACCGGAGCAACCTGCCGTGCGTCGGCATGATCCCTCGGGTATAACGTTGTCGTCATCAGACGAAAGCATCTCCTTCCGAGAATGGACTCGTTCATTGAAACTACCGAAAGTGACTCGCCTTGACTTTCGCTTACGCGAGCGTGAAGTCTCGGTGGACTCTCGGACTTCGACCTTTAGTCCGGTTAGTGGGACTGTAGGAATTCTCCTATGAGGAGTGACCCGTGATTCTTCTAGTGGACCCAAGCGATCTTTGATGGATGACCTGGTGGTCGTGGCCGTTGACGTTGCCACAAATTTGGATGCAAATGCCGTGGGTAATTTGGTAGATGCAACTTTGTCGGGCTTACAATTTCGATTTGGCGCTGGGTGAATTGGCTTGCCAATGGGCTGGGTTTGAATCTTGGGTTCGTCGGAGTTGACCCGTCGGCGGACTTGGGCTTCAAACTAAGCGATTTGATGGCTTTTGGCCACCTCCTCCTTTTCAATTGGCGGGCTTCTTGAACCAAAGCCCTTGCTTGTGCGAGGCCTGGCGTTCCGGATCGCTTCGTGAAGTGTGGAGCGGTTCCGTTTGACTTCGGACCCATTCATTTGTCGCCGGCTGTAGGAATTCTCCTATGAGGAGTGACCCGTGATTCTTCTAGTGGACCCAGCGATCTTTGATGGATGACACGGTGGTGCGTGGCGTTGGCGTTGCCACAAATTTGGATGCAAATGCCGTGGGTAATTTGGCGTAGATGCAACTTTGTCGGGCTTACAATTTCGATTTGGCGCTGGGTGAATTGGCTTGCCAATGGGCTGGGTTTGAATCTTGGGTTCGTCGGAGTTGACCCGTCGGCGGACTTGGGCTTCAAACTAAGCGATTTGATGGCTTTTGGCCACCTCCTCCTTTTCAATTGGCGGGCTTCTTGAACCAAAGCCCTTGCTTGTGCGAGGCGGCGTTCGGATCGCTTCGTGAAGTGTGGAGCGGTTCCGTTTGACTTCGGACCCATTCATTTGTCGCCGGCTGTAGGAATTCTCCTATGAGGAGTGACCCGTGATTCTTCTAGTGGACCCAAGCGATCTTTGATGGATGACACGGTGGTGCGTGGCGTTGGCGTTGCCACAAATTTGGATGCAAATGCCGTGGGTAATTTCGTAGATGCAACTTTGTCGGGCTTACAATTTCGATTTGGCGCTGGGTGAATTGGCTTGCCAATGGGCTGGGTTTGAATCTTGGGTTCGTCGGAGTTGACCCGTCGGCGGACTTGGGCTTCAAACTAAGCGATTTGATGGCTTTTGGCCACCTCCTCCTTTTCAATTGGCGGGCTTCTTGAACCAAAGCCCTTGCTTGTGCGAGGAGCGCTGGCGCTTCCGGATCGCTTCGTGAAGTGTGGAGCGGTTCCGTTTGACTTCGGACCCATTCATTTGTCGCCGGCTGTAGGAATTCTCCTATGAGGAGTGACCCGTGATTCTTCTAGTGGACCCAGCGATCTTTGATGGATGACACGGTGGTGCGTGGCGTTGGCGTTGCCACAAATTTGGATGCAAATGCCGTGGGTAATTTCGTAGATGCAACTTTGTCGGGCTTACAATTTCGATTTGGCGCTGGGTGAATTGGCTTGCCAATGGGCTGGGTTTGAATCTTGGGTTCGTCGGAGTTGACCCGTCGGCGGACTTGGGCTTCCAAACTAAGCGATTTGATGGCTTTTGGCCACCTCCTCCTTTTCAATTGGCGGGCTTCTTGAACCAAAGCCCTTGCTTGTGCGAGGCCTGGCGTTCCGGATCGCTTCGTGAAGTGTGGAGCGGTTCCGTTTGGCTTCGGTTTGGTTTTGGACTTTTACGTGACATTCGTTCCTCTCTTGTCGTCGTCGTTCTAAGTCCGTGCTTGGTTCTCTTGATCGGTTTCATCCCGTCAACGGTTTAAGTGACGATCGGTCAATGTTCAAATCCGATCTCGTCGACGTTCGAATCCGATCGATCTCTTTAAAGCTTCGCTTGTTGGATTCATTCCATAACATGTAGCCTCGTTGATTCGTACGCGTTGCTGACCCACTTTGTGTGTTCGTCAGTTTGCTTTATGCGGCGTCGGTTTTGTCGAATGGGTTGTTGGTTGTTAACCCACCGTCACGAGTTTCGTTCGGGCACTGATAAGCAATTTTTAACGCCTACAGTAAGTATAGATAATGACACAACTATATAATAATTAAAAAACACCACCCCAATTATCTAATCCATTCTTAAGTAAGCCAAATGTTGTGAGAAATAATGCCAAAAAAGGAAGGAAAAAAAAAACAATTGGATGCCAGATAAGCTCATATTAATTTAGGTTGTCCGTACTCCATGGATACGACTGAAAAAATATATATATTATAATTTCAGCTCATTTTCATGTTTTTTAAAATTATAAATAAGAGGTGAAATTTAAAGCTCGACAGAGATTTTGTCTTGCATTGCGTAGGACACAGGCAGGGCATTTCAGTTGAATAAGAACCCCCGTCCTCAATGACCATGACAAATTTTGTTCTCTTGCGTAGAAACTACGCACCTAGGCAAACTTTGGAACCAAATTTCATTAAAATTATGTGTGAAGATTAAAATACATCTATAATTTTTTTTTATCTTCAAACTGTATCGTATAGAAGAATATATATAGCATAATGTAATTATACTATTGTTCGTGTCGACACAAAGACTTAATTCTCAAATTTTTATTGTTTCTAAATACTATATAAGTGTTTCTTGGTTCATTGTAAAAGCCCATATTTCAAATTCCGATAGTATCATATTTTAGAAAGAAAAACCTTAACACTGATACCATATTCATGTTGTGAAGAATGCTGTTCTTTCTTATTCTTAAATGATAATATAGTTTGATATTCAACTTGGATCCTCTCTGGTACAAAAAATTAGTGGAGAGAGCACAACTTTTAAATCTAATCGTTATATCGTGATATATTTTAAATCTTACATTCATCATACATTCTATATTGCGCTCATTTCTAATTTAGACTCAAAGAAAAAATTACAATCACTTGCTAAATAATCAATTATTGTGATTAGTAGTAGTCCACCACCACTCCTTTAGTAGTGAAGAGCATCCGAATCCAACTTATTTTTCAAAATCTTCATACTTCTTGTCAACCAATCAAGTCTTATTGGTGCGAAATGACATAATGAATCAATAAATTACTTACAAAGTTATTTGTATATAATGAGACCGGGAAATTATGCATTGATGCAATAATTAAGGAACTGAATCTCAAATCTCTCTGTTTCATATATTTTTATTTTTAATTTTTTAATCATTTACTCTCTGCTTCATTATAAAAGAACTATAAACTTGTGCTATCTCGACAATAATAAAATTTAAACGAGTTTAAGTGCAATTTCTATATTCAACATCTTCATTTTACTTGCAATTTCTATACACCAAAGGGAATTTTTTATTTTTATTTACCACCACAAACATTAATTTCCCAACTTTTTATCATCTTAAAAAGAACCAGAATCAAAATCATGAGCTCAGAAAAAGGAACCTAAAACAAAATCATGAAATCACTCCCTCCCAATCAAAAAGCAAAAACTCATCCCAAAAACTACAAACTTTTCCCCTCCACTCTCTCCTCTCTTTCCACAGTCCCAATGCAAGCCCAAATCCTGCCTTGGATCTTCATTCTAACCCCCTACGATGCCAAAACCGTAATTACCAAAAAACACCAGCCCCATTTTCGTCCTTTATTATTTCTAGAGAGAGAAAAGAGACCCACCGAGTCCTCTGTCTTCTTTCACTCTCTCTCTCTCTCTCTCATCCGCTCACTGACATTCTAAGCCGACGCTTTGTCTCTCTCTCACCTCTCTCTCTTATAAAAGTTTCCCAAATTGCTCCACAACTTCTCTCTCTCTCTCCTCTCTCTTTCTCTCTCTAAAATGGATGAACTCAGAGAACAAGGTGAAGTTTTTAATGGCGGCCATCTGAAGCCGCCTGAGATTCCATCGGACCCAATGGAGTTCCTCTCTCGGTCTTGGAGCGTATCAGCGCTCGAGGTCTCAAAGGCTTTGGCTGCTGCTCCTCCTCACGCTGACGTGGCAGAGCCGATACCGGAGGAGGCTGATGAGCTGGATTCGGTCGCTGTTGCGGGGAATAATTTTTCTTTTGCTTCTTCTGCCACCTCTCAGCTGGTTTTGGAGAGGATAATGTCTCAATCTGTGAGTTTTTTTTTTGGGTTTTTTTAGATTATTACCATTTGGGTTTTTTGTGCCGGAAAAAATTGGAAATACCCATGACTGTAAATTTTTTAAAATCGATGTTAGATTTTCCCCCCCAATTTTGTTAGGAAGAAAATGTCAGTATTTTTTATATAATTGTAGTTTCTCAAGAAAAAACCAAGCTTGAACATTGTCTTAATCTACTATAGTTTACTGTCTATTAGTTCGTGGGGTTTTGCGTAAAAAGAAAGATTTTTATCATTTGGGTTTCTGTGGAATTGTAAGAAATTTCAGGAAAAACCATGTTATTAAATTTAAAATCCATGCAAGTTTCTTGTTTGCTAATTGTTTTTTAGCAAAAGAGACAGTGGTTCTATTTCTACTTTTGTAATTTCTCCAGAAGAAAAGGCCAAACTTAATTATTGTCTTATTCTACTCTAATTTCACTGTCCAATTCATGGGGTTTTTTTTAAAAATAAGTTCATATTCCCCCCCAAAATTTTGATTTTTCTCTATTTTTTAAATGAATTTCAGGAAATATCACCACTGACATCAGGTCGCCTCTCACACAGCAGCGGCCCATTGAACGGAGGCAGCTCTCTCTCCGACAGTCCTCCAGTTTCTCCTTCAGAGCTGGAAGATATTAAGGTCTCTAATCTTTTGTTAATTACTTCACTAATTACCCTATTAACACCTAGCTTAAGATAATTATAAAGCACTGAAGACAAAGCGACGACCGAGTTCTGAAGAAAAAAGAGAGGAGTGCGATTGAGAGAGCCTGATGCCTTTCTCTCCCCCCTATAAAAACACAAACAGGCCCCTGACATTTCTATCAGTAGGAGGCGTGTTAATTAAAGCAACCATCTTTTTCCATTTTCCATTTGCTCGGGGCTTCGTTTTCTATTTCTAGTTTCCATGTTCTCAGTCTTTCTTTTTCCCAAAATGCCCACGTGAACTTTTGTCCTGGTTGCTTGAGGGGGGAGGAAGCTTTGATTCCTCCGCAGAGCTTTGGTGAAAATGCCCGGGTTTATAAAACCGCCCTCGTGAGTTGTCCTTTTGTGGAGGGTAGTTTTGTCATTTTGTGGGCAGGTCACGTAGAAGGCGTGACACTCGCTGGCTGGCAGTGTGTTTACTGTAGTAACTTCCCTCTTCTGAATTTAGATTCTCTCTGGTACCCAAAAGATACTGTAGACAATCTCAATTTTGGCGACGATTCAAACTATTTTAAGGGTGTGTTTGGTAACTGGGCATGATTGACTCTGATCCAATTTTTTCTTATTTTATGTTTGGATAAAACAATGCCAGAATTGACCTAGTTTTTTTTAAGCCAAATTTTGGCCTTTAAACGGTTTCTTTTCCAAACCACCCCTATTATGTTTTAACTCTAGCCTGGGCCAGGAATTCTGGCCCAGTTTTAAGGGTTTTACCAAACTGACCCTAAGAGTCATTTTCAGACCTAATTTTGAAGTTGGGTGAATGATGAACCCCGTGGCCTAGCTGGAAATTTGTCTCAATAGTGTTACTGTTTAACTTATCATGGTTGTATTTCTAATCTTAATTGATAGTTTTACAAGTTTATCATCCTCAGTGGGGTTCTATCTTAGTTTTAGTGGTGTTCTAAGCAATAATTACAAGTAAAAATAAAGAAAAATACCTCTTAGGTAGGATATTTTTGGTGTCCTGTGACATTGTTGGACATTATATAGCTCTGCCATTGACTGGCTCAGTCTTTTTTAGAAAATAGTTTTACTCAAAAGGGTGTTAGGATTCAATCCTGAGTCTATTTTGAGTGGTTGCCAAACAAAGCCTTATTAGTGAATGTGTCAAAAAAATTATAGAGAAATCACTATTTTCAATCATAATTGTCTATTATTTTGTGAATATGTGAGCTAGGATTGAGTGTAATTCATGTAAGTGTTTAAAACTGCTAGATTTATAATGAATTATCTTAAATGATTTACAGTTGTTATTAAAATTAGTGGTCTCTTTAATATGATTGACAAAATTAGAACTTTCCCTCTTCTGCTCGTCACACAGTACTGCAGAACAACCAAACCCCAACAACAGCCCCACTACAGAGTGGGCACCACCAAAACAGTAGGCCGATGGCTGAAAGACCGGCGAGAGAAGAAAAAGGAAGAAGCCCGCGCCCACAATGCGCAGCTCCATGCGGCGGTCTCTGTCGCAGGAGTTGCTGCTGCCGTGGCGGCCGTAGCGGCAGCGACGGCAGCGGCTTCGGGGAATGGTAAGGATGATAGAGCTGCTAGGACGGACATGGCGGTGGCGTCGGCGGCAACGCTGGTGGCGGCACAGTGTGTGGAGGCAGCGGAGGCGATGGGGTGGAGAGGGAGCATTTGGCGTCGGTTGTGGGGTCGGCGGTGAGCGTGAGGTCGCCGGGAGATATTGTCACATTGACAGCTGCAGCAGCTACTGGTGAGAATGTTCAGCTAATGATTTAGTTTCCTCTGTTTCTTAAAGAAATTTTTAAAAAATACACCGTGCTCATATTTTTAGCTGAACCTTCTATTTCATTAGTTTTAGTGTGATAAATGATTGGAGTTCTCAAGCTCATAATCATGGAGTCTCAATTGTCCAACAAGAAGCAACGAAAAATCTCGATAGCAAATTTTGGGGTTGGCTAGATGAATCTGATTCTTCCGTTCAGTTCTATTTTGACTATGTCCTCTGATAAGTTTACTATTATCATATATTTCAATTGTCCATCTAATTGCAAGTTCTTCTATTCAATGTGACTATTAGTGAGTTATGTGCTCAACTACTGTAATTTTGGAATAGGAAGGTGATATGCTCAACATATAGAATAGAAAGTTTATCAGACAAAACTAATAGAACCAAAAATTTGATGCAAATAATCTTTTATATTGGAAAAGTTTTGGTGCAATTTGCCCTTTCAAGAAATTTTTTTAATACTGGTCTTTTGACTTTTGGGATTATTTCAGCATTGAGAGGAGCAGCAACACTGAGGGCAAGGGCACTCAAGGAGGTGTGGAATGTGGCTGCAGTAATTCCTGTAGAAAAAGGAGGTTTGGGAAGCAATCACGGCCATTATCGCGATAATCAACTCCACAGTAGGAAATCAGAAGGAAATGATGGTGGCCATGGTGGATTCAGCGGTGAACTTACACCTGATGACAACTTCTTGGGTCTCTGTAGTCAAGAACTCTTAGCTCGTGGCTCTGAATTACTAAAACGTACCAGAAAAGGTAAAAACTACGAGTGAACTTAAATAACCTGATTCTTGTAATTTTTTTTTGTGTGTTTATGCTAATTTTCGAAATTTACAGGTTCTCTGCATTGGAAGCTCGTCTCTGTTTATATCAATCAAATGGGTCAGGTAATAATTCTGCAATTAACATTTTCCTCTTGCCAGCTTCAAATTGTTATATTAACGTTTGTTCTTGAATGTACAGGTGATGCTTAAAACAAAGAGCAGGCATGTAGCCGGAACAATAACCAAGAAGAAAAAAAGTATGTCCTAAATACAAAAATTTCATGTAAATTCGTACTAAATGTATATTAACTCGACTTTGTCAATGTATTCAGGTGTGATTATAGACATTTGCAAGGATCTTCAAGCTTGGCCAGGTCGTCACCTTCTAGAACATGGAGAGCAGCGGCGATATTTTGGCCTTAAAACCGCTGAGAATCGAGTTATAGAATTCGAATGCGGAGGGCAGAGAGAGTATGAAATGTGGACTCAGGGAGTATCAAGACTCTTAAGCATAGTTAATGGTGGTAGAAGGAGAGCAATCTAAACCTCTTAATGTGTTGATGTTATGTGGGTTCCATGTCTCTTTGTTACATTGTATAAAGGAAAAGGGGGGAAATTAAGTAGGGTTCTTCATTACATCTTTCTCTTTTGCTGTTTGTCTTTCTATCTCATGCTGCTACAACTTTGTATACCCTATCTTCTATATAAAAAGCAAAAGCTATGGTCTCTCTCTTAATGTGCAAGCTGTGAATCTTTGACTGGTACCACAGAGACAGCATGATGAGCTCACACTTTTAGCCAAATCTTTGAATCTCATTAACATGTGAACTTGTTACAATGATTGTTGCGCTTTGAATTAGCTCTTTATGGCTAATGTCAAAGCTTCACAGCACAATGAACATTGATTTACATATTATAGTCATCAACGAATCAGATGAATATACGCAACTAAGATGCGAACAGGGTCCACAACAGGAGATGTATAATCTAATTCCTGGATCTACATATAGAGCAGTCACATCCTAAATAATTGTGATTATCTATTGTCCTAATCGCGCCTAACGATTGACCGTGAACAGTGTGATAGAAAATTATACAATGCCAAAATTAATTTATTGAAAATTCAACTAAGAAAAATGCACCGACAAGTTCTTTTATGTGCAAATTTTGGAATGTTGTGACACCTGAAATTTCAAAATTAACAGATGATATAAATGTAGGTCTCACTCTGTCGACTAATAAAGGGTGATGAAAAAAAGAAGCTGATAAGAAGCTTCATTGCTGTTAGCCATAAAGCATACACGTTAAAAAACAGTGAAGTGGTTCACAAGAAATTTGACAATATTAATAAAGTTCAAATACCTTTGTCCTGCCAGAAAAAAAATCATGTAACCTGGGATATGCATAGAAGATTTCCACCCCAAGAAACTTGTGCAATGCGGGTGCAGATGAAAAAATGACCCCAGTTTCGACCGCCCATATAAAGCTACTGGTTTGGTTGCTTGGGCTGCTAAATTTTGATGGTGATCTTTTTCAATGTAAATTCATTCTGCTAACCAAAACATTACTGCAATCAGTTTCTCTGTGAACATGTACCCATATTGGCTGTTAAAAAGCTCAGATCCTTCTAATACGCTTGTTGATTTCAATTTTTCCGAGTGTATATATACAATTTTATTGTACTATACTGCAGTGTAATGGACATTATGCAAGATCAGAGGCAAGCTTTCAGACAAAAATAAATCACAAATTCTTGGTACCGAAATTAAAAGAATCACATCATAGTTCATCTTCTCAACAAGTTCAAACTACTACAGTCAAGTAAACTGTGATTTCACAATAAAAACAGAGCCATAAAATTCATTTGTTTAGGTTTTCAATATCCTTGAAAATCTTAGCTCTATCCTAGCTCTTCATGCTGTCATCGATTACATCTACTCCAATTGAAGACTACCTGTATGTATAATAATGAAGGAGATGGCTAAAGAGAACGAGCAAATTCTGTAACCAGCAAAAATGCTTCGATAGAACGAGCAAAGCACACTATTGAGCTGTCAAATAAATTTAAAACTCAATGGCTCAGGAATCTTCACATTTTCCTTTTTATGGATGAAAGAATTGACGCATCAGTGAGCATTAAATAAGGAGCAATTCCAATTTGCCAACCTCATTTCTAAATTGTTGAGCATATTAACCTAAGCTATATTGCACAATCAAAATTCACATATCGTGCATGCAGATTACTCATCATCACAAACATGCAAATTCAACCGCACTTCTTATTAAAACGGGAATATTACAAACTCCAATGAAAGACAATTGAACTGTACAAACCTAAATTCAGATTTCTCCTTTTAGGTAAAAGCTTTACTTATATCCAAGAGAGTCTTTACTCTAAAAATGAGAATGTGTTCATTTGAGCTGCATATTTCCATGTGCCTTAAACTTAATTGTTAGCAGCTCTAAGTAAAGTAAGCAAATTGAGGAAAAGGTTGATGATGTCAAGATAGAGAGAAACAGAAGCCCAAACATATTCATCGTAGGAGTAGCGCTTGATCAAGTTGTCTGTGTCATATACAATGTATCCAGAGAATACTATCGCTCCTAGTCCACCGTAGATCATCACAGATATCTTACCCAAAGGAAAAAAAACCTGCAGATAATGTAGACATTCACAAAAGTTCACCATCAAATTAAAATTGACAAAGCCACAATGTTTGTTTTAGCATTTTTTTAATGAAAATAATATCTTTTACCTGGATGAGAGAGAACACGAGCATCACCATGACAGCAGAAAAGAGGAAAGGACCAAGGAAACTAAAGTCATGGCCTCTCTTTGCTGCCCAGAATGTGTAGAGGGTGAGACCCAAAACTACAACAGCAGTCAGAATAGCAGCCTCCAGAATGACCTTTGCTGTTATTGGACACAGAAGTTACACGAGACAAAGTGTCAGATTAGAAACTTACAATTAGTAGCTGGAACTAGTAAAATGGTCTCTGTGGCAAAAACTAAATCTAAGTAGACAGACTAGGATAATGTATTTTCAGAACATAAGTAAACAATAAGGACAAATGCACGAGAACCATATGACAAGTCATAAATTAGATATAGCAACCAAGTGATACTTAAGGTGACTGTCTACACATCAGCCTAAGTAAATTATCATGGACTATTCATGTACCTGATCCACTCTGTTCATCATAATCTACATCTATAATGGTTATTTACCAAACAAATGATCTAGACACTTATCACCATCGATCAGATCTTATCGCTTATGTTATTGAAAAATCGTCTATTTTCTACCACTTTCGACTTTATTATTAGTGTAAGTTATATACATCTTTTTCCCCCCCTCATGTTCTATGTCTAGATATGCATAAACGAACACATAACTCTGTTTTTCCTCACTCCAGCTTAGCTTTATACTACAAATTTTCTTGGTTCAGGATCTTGGACTTGTGGTCCTCAAAGAAACCATAATACACCTCAAATGAAAACAACAAAATAGGAGGATTAAAATTCAGTTTTTACACTATAACAAGAGAAATAAAGCTTTGTATCTTAATCCTTTCGAAGGACCACATGAATCCAAGAGAATATAAAGTTGCTTGATTTCTTGGTAACAGGACAGTGGAGCATACATTAGACGGAATCTCATTGTTTGACAAGTTCAGGGTATCAATATTTTTTCCTGACTTCCTGAAGGTGTAAATAGAGTTTAGTGCAAATCAATATGCAAAGATAACAAACATCTGAATATGGACCCAGAAAACAAATTGAGTACAGCTTCCATCCACGTCCATACACAGAACCAAAAAGGCAAGTGTAGGATAATGGGTGAATACAGATACTGCTGAAAAATTTAGCCAAATAGTTTGTTTAGTAAAGAAAATGGCAGATGCTTTCGTTTTAGTTTAGGGTCTGTTCCTTTGGTCCCTTATATTTTTACTATGCATCCATGCATTTTTTGTCGGGCTTTAGATGATTATCAGACGGAGGTGCATTCGGACTTCCAAGAAAAGAACAAAGAGTCATTAGCTAATAAATATTGTTTTGGTCAAGGCACCCATTTGATGGAAAGGGACTGCCGCAAAAATGGGGAGCAAGAGGAAACTAAAACCTTTACTGGGAACCGATGGCAGACCGTTAGCAAGGAATTTTAGAGAGTTACTAGCTTTACTTGATGGAACAAGCCAGGCGAACATCTGTTAAGGCAACTCTACTTTCATGTGAGCACCTATCAGCGGTTCTACCGACAGTTCTCTAAGTTACAAAAATACCAACCTCCAACTCTTCCCCTTAATCCTAAAAACGGCAACTGGCTGTTGGCATTCATCACCTAGTCCACGAATAAAATACAAGACTCTCAATGAGTGGTTGCCTTAATTCTTTATCCATCGCCTTAATTCTTTATCCATTCAACAAAAACAGGGAGCAGTCTTTAATAGGAAGGCATGTTAAACCATCTTTGCTAATCCTTGCAGCATATGACTTACATACCTTTTTCTGATCTACTTTGTTCTATGCTCTCAAAAGATTTATCCCTCCCCTTGACTCCTCTGATTAATATTCCTTTCCCAATTGAAACCCATTGCGAAGTCCAAACACAACAATAAGGTTTAAGATAAGTTTGCAACCTCAGATGGAAGGTTTATTGGATATGCGAATTGTAATTTGTAATGTTTCAATTTTTTCCCTATCCCAATATGTACAGCAACTGGCTAGAAGATTTGACCTGGCCTGACACCTACTAGCCCCTAACTATTTCTACCCGCCTTAGACAATCAACTAAAATGACAAAGGCTAATATATCTCTAGAAAAACTTACTTGAGGGATGTGCTTCCGCTTAACTAATTTGTTGCCTGTTATTATATCAATATCCAGAACCAAGCGTACCATGTACTCTTACTGCACAAAAGGTTTCTCATTCTTGACTGAGCAGTCCTTATAAAGTATCCAGACTGCTCAGACTGAATAAACAAAAATGTATAACATGCCAAATTGCCAAGAACAAATGTACCTTGAACATGACGTGGTATGTGTTCAACATTTGTTCAACTTTTTTCATCTTTTCACTATATTATTGTTAACTTTAAGGAAGGTAGAAGAGAATTATAATTGCCACAACAAAACACAGATAGACTTTTGGCGGAGCGAGCAATGCTATCTAATATTTTCTTGTATTGCTTCTCAACTAACTTGATTAACAGATTACAATTCATCTCTCTAAATGAAGATCTCAAATCTGAATAGCACTTTGATTAGAGTTACTATATGAAAAGAACTTGCTATTTAAATATATTTCTCCTGCAAAATCCACTACTTTTATTATGATAGCAAAACCTTTCGATTACTCTGATATTTTAGGTCCCAATTAAGGCCCGTGAGAATTGTACCGTGAAGCCACCCTCCCTCTTTCAAGTCAGATCCAACTCCACTAAAAACTAGATGTCCTATCTATCTCTCTATGAATCCCTCTTTCTCCCTTTGATCTCTCTATAACGCTACCCCCTAATTCTTTTTTCTCCAAAAAAAAACCCTAATTCTCCTCCTTCCTCCTCTCTCCTCCCTCTCTTCTTTTTCAACCCATCTCTCTCTCTCTCCCCTCTCTTTTTTTTCAACCCAGCTCTCTCTGCCCCCTCTCTTCTTTTTTAAACTAGCTCCCTTACCCCCCCTCCCTTTTTCTTGGTCTCCTCTCTTCTTTTTTAATTTAGTGATTGTTATGGTCATAACCACTAATTAGTGATTAAAGAGAAAAACCAAGTGTTAACATGAATAAACATTTCTGCTCGTCAACTTGGAGCGATATGAACCTCCACGCCCGACCCACGGGGCGGCCTACGCTTACCGTCCTTGCCACGGTCCGTTAAACAACTATCGCCATAACCGACACGAAAGGCGGTGTGGGTCGGCCCATCAACAACTCTCTCCCGCGGACGACGCGAAAGGCGGTACCAATCGTCCGCCCAACCAATTGACTGCCTCGGAGCTATCCTTTCAAGTCGCCTGTCCCCCCGAGCGACATGGGGGACGACCAGCCATCGCCTTCTAACCGCTAGTCCCCCCGGACGACGCGAAAGGCGGTACTAGTCGTCCTCCCAACCCGTTATCTACCATAACCCCTTCTAACCAGTCGTCTGCCCCTTCAGACAATGCGAAGGAAACCTAGCCCCCCTTTTCTTAGCCATCCGTCCTTTGGGACGACGCGAAGGGCGGTACTAGTCGCCCTTTCAACCGATTGCTCTAATGGGCGCCGAAGAGCGTGCGGTCGGCCACCGGCCTCGGCTCCCTCTCTCTCATCCAATGTGGTTCCCCACTCGAGCAGCGGTTATCACGGTATTGAACCCATCAACATCGCATTAAATGCAGCGGCGGCCCTTAACTCCTCCATCTCTCACGATATTTAAGGCACCTCGGACCCATGCGGCTACAGGCACCGCCAGTCCCATCCCATTAATGGCGAATAGAGCACACTAACCCTCAAATTACCCATAACTTGACACCTGTAAAGGCCAGCAACCGCAACTGACAAAGAGGTGCTCAGCTAATCACTAGTCCACACGTGGAAGAGAGGGCTGACTCATCAGTGATTTCTCACCCAATGAAAAGACGAAAATACCCCCACAACCCTAGGTATAAGTAGCAATATGAACAGCAAACCAAGTAAGTGATTTTCTCTGAGTGAATTTCCTCTCCCTATCTTTCAACCATCTATACTAACTTGACCGTCGGAGGAACCACCGCAGATCCCAACTCCGCCTCTTCCACAGGTATTCTCTTGCTGTAGGTAAACCTCCTGACCGGAGCAGCGTCACCGGACATTAGGAGAGAAGGCGAACTCCGCTCTCTTAAAAGCTAAACTCACACCGAGGTTAGTGACTGTGATTATATACATCAATAGTGATCATATCTGATTCAAAATTCAAGAGGATTGTATTAGGAGCTTGACTTTTCTCAGATTTAAGCTTTCTTTTTTCTATGGAAAATCTTTAAATTGCTAGAAAGAAGCAAACTTGGCTGTCAAAATCACACCTTTGCTGCAATTGTTCAATTTTTTCATGGAGCTCGACTTCTTCAGACACGAGAGGATCTACTTTCTCTAATCTTTCAAGCTTCTATGTGGTTAATTGAGAAATTTCTATTTTTTTTCTTTTGTTTTAGGGATGAAATGATAGGATCATTTGAAAAATGATCAAGGACAAGGTATAATTTCTTGATTAGTTCTCAAAATTGCATTTTAATTTATTTCACTTATTTAATGCATATAAAATTATATTTGTAATTTATATATGTTTAACACAATTAAGGAATTAAATGTAAGAATTTTATTTCAATTGAGCTAAGCAAATTAGCATTTTTTGTTAACTTAGGCGAAGGCCTTTCTAATTGTAAGGGAATTTGCATATTACTTAGGTAAATTGCATTGTCTTTTAAGTGCAATTTTGATTTTTTCCCATTTTGCGGTAAGAAAAATTGTAGTTTATTAGAAAAATTGTAGTTTATTTTCAATTGTTGATGCAATATCTTTTATGGAAGGAAGTTTGCCTATCAAATTATTTTATCAAACTTGCATCCAAAGAATTACTTGAAACTAACTAATATTATTGGTATTATTTAGGAATTTTAGATATTGAAATTTGATTTGCCTTTTATAGCTAAATGTTGTAAATTCTAACTTTCCTTTTACTTACCTTATTAATTGAAGTAAATTAGTTACTTAGCCAAATCTTAGAGAGATTGTAGTAGATAAGTATGTTGGATGGATGACCAGTGATATCTTGATTTTGTTTACTTAGTGTTTAGTTTTTCTAATTTATGGTTTACTTTTCGCTTGGAAATTGCAAGGCTCTCGAAAACGGTATGCTATCTATGGCTTATATTCAAATCCTAAAGTTCATGTTAGCTTTGTGAAATTGATTCCCTTTTAAACACTTTGAATTAATTAGCTTAGAAATATTTTAAAATTAATCATCTATTTCTCGATTTCTTGATTCTAGGGTTTCACAGAGTGCCAATTCATCAGATATTAAAAAGCTTACTACAAGCTCTCTGAAACAGTAAATTCCTCAACTGAAGCCTCCTTTTCCTCATAGTGTTTGCTTATTATTTTTTTAGATTGTTTTTGTCGTCATCAGACAAGAATCCTAATACTGGGTTGAGAAAGTTGTTTGTTAAGTTTGCAACTATTTATGAGGTATGAATAAATATAATTTCTTCTCCTAAGAAACGATTGAGCAATTTGTTGATCAAATCCTAATTCCTCTACATCCTTAACTTTAGGCTTTTATATATTTTTTCTCGAATATAATATTGGATTGGTCAGTGAGATTGAGTTCAGTGTTGGAAGCTATGATATTTGATCTATTCATTTCCTACTGCTTGAGGTAGGAGTAAATCTAATTTCCAGAAATAAAGAGTCTTTAGAGTTGAAAAACGCACATTTTTTTAAAACTAGATTAATATTACATAAAAGCATATATATTTAATTCTATTGCGTTATTTGTTTGGTTGTGGTGCACACTACCAGCCAATCACCGGCCTCGACGACTGCTACCTCTCCACCGATCCTCATCCTTTTCTTTTTATTCATATTATTATTATTCGCTTCATGATTTAATTTGGGTGTTTTTTTTGTTTGTTTTAAATAGAGGGCAACAAAGAACGTTTGAAGGACTTCTTGGCTCGATATATTTGGGGAAGATGGTCAAGGAGTCAACGGACGTTGATGAATTTGGGGACGCTATCATGTTCGTATATACAGAAAGGTGGCACTGTTATTCTCATAATGTGTATTATTCTCTGTGTTATCCTTTGAAGATTATTGCAATTTCCTGCAACAAGCGTTGTGCATTTTGTTTAGGGCTTTTATTCGTTGAACCCCTTCTATTATGGCTATGAACTAGAATGATTAGAGAGAAATATTAATATGCATTTGAGACGCTTATGAATACAACAGATATATTGACAAATTTTATTTCAAGCACTTATGTATTTGATTTCAAGAGCTATGTCATTGCGAATCAATTACCATTGAATCCCAACAATTATATATAACTTATATTAATATCATAAAGTAGCTTAAGCATATTTCAATGATAAATAAATGGGGTCATATAAACTTCACTTCTATGTCACCATGAATTCTAAAGGTCTATAGAAGAAAAATCTATATCAATTTTACATTGTTCATTTGTCTACCATGTTCAAAGTTTTCGCAATTGCAAGCACTAGAATGTTGCATAAAACAAAAATAATGAGTGGAGAGTTTCTTACAAAGAAGATTGGTATACTGTTCTAATTTTAGCTTAACCCTTTTTTTACTATTCTTCTATGTTTTCATGGAGATTTTTCCATCAGATCCAGAGAAAGAATAACTCACCGTAAATATGTCGGATGATGAGTTCTATAGAAAGATTTCCACTTTCAGCTTTATGTAATTATATTTCTGCATTTGATTAGTTAGTTGTTAGGTTTTACTTTGTTAAAGCTTTGAGATTTGCAGCTTTTTCTTCAGGTTTCTTATGTTTCACAACTTTTTAAAGTTGTTTCACTTAGTTCCATACCTGATCTGATCTATCCTTTAATGTTCCAACACTTTTAGCAGGAAATAAATTAATATCCATAAAATTTTCTAACTATCTTGGACCTTCACACTAGAGCGAGAATTTCATCTGTAGAGAGAACTTTACTTAAGGATTGACATCATTTTCTTAATTATTTCAAAGATTTATGTTAAAGATTGCTACTTCAAGGGTTCTATGCCCATAACCCGGCATTTGTTTGTTATTTTATAGATTTACTTATATTTTTGTATTAGTGAACTGCTTTCCTCTACTTTTTATTGATTTTAATCTATAATTATCTTCACTGTTGCTCTTCATGATTAATTGCTGATTAGTCCTCGAGCTCAAGATCTTGACAATAAAAATGCTAGCAAAGGTAACAATCTTTGCAATTAGTTCAAGTTTTAGATTCTCCATGATTGGATCTGATGCATACTCATCTCTTGATTAATTAGTTGAATATGTGATTCAATTTTGGATTTATAGAATTTTGGATATAAACTAAAATGATTAGAAGGGAATACAAATATGTATTTGAGACACTTATGAATACAATGATTACCCTGAGATTCTTGATAAGTTATATGTTGTCTTTATTTCAAGAAAATATCTAAAACTTTCTGTTTATCCTTTTCAAGTTCAGGTAACATTTTTGGCTTTTGTTATTCAGCTTCCATAATATTATGAAGACTATGCATATTTACTGAGATTTCTGCTTTTGCTGCTCCGGGTTTTGTATATCATTTATGACATTTGGTTATGTATGGACATGTTCTATATGGACATGACCTATAATACACGGATTAGCTATTCCTCGGCAATTGTAAATGACATAGGCCTGAATTATAAAATGTACAAATGTGTTTATAACTAAATGTTTGAGATTTTCTAAACTTTTGGTCAATTCTTATACTGACATGCATGCAGGCATGTATTATTTTCTCCTTATAGAAAATATGAGTTTTTTATATGTTAATCTATCTATATTCAGCATTTTGCATTATTATCAAGGGATTAAACAGGTAAAAGGTGTGCTAAGTACAACAATGTAGATATGATGGTATGTCTTGGCTAATGATGTTTGATATCGATTTCCCAATGCAATTTGAGGTGCCTCTTTTGTAGTGCAATATTGAAAGAAGAAGTTTATGATTCATTGCTTGCAGCATAGTTTTGTGAAAAATGTTAGATAATTATCTATGGTTCTATTACATTACATCTGTAAAAGACACTTACACTTACACGGATATAATACTAGTTTCTATTTAAACAAACACCCAATATAAATAGGATTACAACTCAAATCAATTAGAACTCCTTCCAAATATGTAATTACAAACTCTTAATCAAGATAGGATTCTATGTAATTCAGATCCTACAGACTTATAATCATAACAGGACTCATGCTCCTAATCACAAGAGGACTCATACTCCTATAATACAAATATGAATTATACTCCTAATATAAGTAGGACTCATACTCTTAGTTGTAATAAGACTCAATACTCTAGTTGTAATAGAACTCATACTCCGAATTACAATAGGACTACTCCCAATGCAAATAGGATCATACTCCTAGTTGTAATAGGGCACAATACTCATAACTGTAATAGAACTCGTATTCCTAATTACAATAGGATTTATACTTCTAATACAAATATGACTCTTACTCCTAGTTGTAACAAGACTCATACTCCTAATTACAACAGGACTGTACAAGGTGTAGCAACTTCAGTCTCCTTGCTAGAATAGAAGATCCTTCTGGATCAAATACTCTCCCATTTTGGAAGAGCGAAGCCCTGCGTGCTCAACCTTGCGGGAATAGGAGATTCTCCTGGATCAATACTCTCCCACTTCGAAAGAGCTCAACCGTGCACAAATAGGAGATCCTTCTGGATCAATACTCTTCTGTTTCGTAAGAGCGAAGCCCCACGAGCTCAAAACTTCAAGTGGTGAAAGTACATCATCGGGCTCATCCTCTTCATCAAATACAAGAATATTGATTTTTGCCTTCACTTTGAAAGATTGCAAGGCTGACCCAAAATTGGTAGAAGAAATTCCTTTCTCTTCTTTCCCTCCATCATCTTCATCATCCGAAACTACTACTTTCTTCGATTCAACGGATCTAGCATCTTTCTTCAATTCAACGGATCAAGACTTAGGACCATAAAATATCCTGCAGGTTATTTCCAGATGCAAGAACAACACCAGAGCATGTTTTTCTATCCATCTTGTATGCTAGTTTATGAAGTTTCCTCAATTGCACCCAACTACTTCTTCGACACCCATGGAGTCAAAGTGTGATCTAATGCAGCCTTCTTTCCAACTTGGACCAACTATCCTTTGTTAATAGGAAAAGGACATGGCTTACAAGCCTATATTTCAAGACTTGGATGGAAGGGAAGTTACCACCAAGGAGACATATCAAACTGATTGCTATGGCTCAATTCACTCTTGAGAAATCAAAATTAAGACCTAATATCAGAATTCATTCTCCCCTTTGTAAAACTCTTTTCTGTAGCTTCTCTCTCACGAAATTGAAGTAATACTTGCGACTGATATAAGGACATCACAATTCTTATCAGACCCCTTGGCAGCTTATGGCCTAAACAAACTAAACTGTAAAACTGTAATCTGCTTCTCTATATTTTCCAAAAGAAAGTCTTCATCCCTAATGCCGTCTCAAGAACTTAGAGACCTGATTTCTGTTTAGTGTCAATAGTACCATCTTTACCTAGAATATTGCATCAAACTTAGTATATTCTCTCGGGTGGCTGCATCGTCCAAAAAGGTTTCTATGCAATCAAGAAGAAATCATATGTGTTGCCTTCTAAAATTTATGGGGTTAAATGAAATAACATTACTCAATCAGTTACTGTTTTCCTTTTATTTTATTTTCAAGTGGACTAGGTTTCATATAAATTAACATGCTTACCTTCTCAACATACTCCTATAAAAGTCGATTAAACCATTATCGCAACAAAAATACAAAGCAATGGCATTTACCAATAAACAGAGTAAAGAAAGTTAGGGTTTTCACACTTACCGCTGGTGAATGCGCAGGACAATCCAACAGCAAAGCTAATCGTCACCGTGAACAATCCAAGAAGAATCAAATTCACCGGATGCTTCTGATAGTAACAATGCAAAGGGAACAAAACTGCACAAAATCAAACAAAACTAAACCACATCAAAAAGAACCCCCAAAAACGCAAAAAATCCCCTAAAAATTCAAGGAAATACGCACGTATGAACGGGAGAATGATGAGAAAGATCCAAAGCCCTAATCCAGCGTTCGTGGAGGCGAAAAAGTGAGAGATCGGGCGTACGGAGACGACGACTGATGCAACGGCGACGGTCATCAGTAATTGGATCGTGAGGATTGTGTAGATCTTACGAATGAACGCCCATCGGAGCTCCGGCGCCTCGAGCATCATCGGATAAAGAGGCTCGGCGCCCGATTCGATGTCGCCGCCCTTGCCGTACTCAGTTCGCTGCCACATCGTGGTCGGATCGCCGGCGAACTCGAAACTAGGGTTAGGGTTTCGAGAAGGAGGGATGTTCTTTTCAATTGGTTTGCTTGTTTAGAGACCGCGATTGGGTTCTGGGGTCTTGAAATTTTGAAGGACGCGGATAAATAATCGTTTTTCTTGTTGTTGTTTTGTTGTTATATAGAAAGACTCGTCAGAAGGGATCCTCTGCTTTGGTATGGAATCCGTACAGCGTTATTTACCAATGAATTGTAAGAACGTGTCCTGATACGTGCAAGTGTTGATGGGAATTGATGTACGCTGTTTTAATGTATGTAGCAGATGCGATCAATATACTTCGCTTCGAAGGAACGCGTGTGCTTTGACGGTTTCTGATCATTCTTTTTCATGGGCCCAGCCTGGCTTCAGTTACACTTTGGTCTGGGCCAAAAGCTGGGCTATGTTTAACGCTCGTTCGTGTTTATTATCAGCGTCAGCAAATTAGATTCTAACTAGGGGGCAAAAAAATGGATTGCTTAAATTTTCATTAAAGTTTTTATTTTTTTAAATGATTATTATAGAAAATTGGCCTTTTGAAGGAAAAAGTATCCTTGAGAAAATATTTCTGGCAGCGACGCAGTGAAATGGGTCGGTCGGGTTTCTCGCACATTTTTCGTGTGGCATACTAGTGTTGTTGTTCCTAATCATTCACATTGGCCAGATTTTATATGGTTCAATCAGATGATAGATTGATTGTATACAACACGATTTGGATTTTTGATTTCAAGAACAAGTCGATTAAATTTTTAAAGGGGATACTTTGCTATCTTATCTAACAAAATGAGCAATCTAGAAGATAGAAATATTGAGGTCTTCAGTTTGAAATTGATTAGTGGGATGAAAGTCATTGCTAGTCTATCTCTTATCTCATTTAGCAAAATAAGTAATCGCATGCCTAATTCTGTTTCTTTTACCTTTTTTTTGGGGGTGTGCGTTTCGCTTTACCCCAGTCTCAACATTTGGAGAGTTTGGACAACCAGTCCAGATCTGAAGGCCCAAATATACGACTGACAAAGTAAGCCAGGAGTTGGCCCAATTAGCGCTACGTAAATTTATTTATTCTAGAATATTTTTCATCCATATCCCTTAAATCATAGGTAATGGTAAAGTTGTTCCTTGAATACAGAGAATGATCTTTTAAAAATATCTATGGTCTGAAGGTTACATAAGACGCTGATTATTTATTGCTCTTACCATTGTTTTCATCAAAGGAGTTGGTGTACACATGACAAAGTATTTAACTTTTTTTAACAAAAGAGGTTATATGGTCATATCAATTGCTAAGTTAACATAAACGACAAGGTAATATAATAAAACAAAAGTTTTCTGATAAAATAAAGTTGTAAATGCATAAATATTTCGAAACAGGTACCTGTATTGTCCTTAATAACTCTCAACCCATTTGTATTCGTTTATGTGAGCAAATGTTAGATTCTTAATCCCCTGGTTTTCCTAACAAAACATAGCCTTCCACTGACAATCATTGTCCTTTCGGCAATTAATTATTTGTAATCCTATCACTTAAATTTATTATATTCATACTCAATCTTATCACTTTGTCACGTGATTACGTAATGCTCGTTTGTACGTCAACGCCTTTAATAATTAACTTGGTCTAACCAATGGAAGATGCTTATTGAAGCTCCTTGCTTCAGCTTAAACTCCAGTTGAAATGGTATTATATTAATAAAGAGAGGTTAGTTAAGCAAACAAGTTGATCATCTTAGTATATATATTTATTTGATATAATCTAAAAAGCAAGAGAACAATTTTGCAGACCAAAATTATAAAAACACTATCTTATCTAATCAATCCAAGTTTGAGATCAAGGACCGATCAAACGCTAAGGGGTGAAATGAACTGACAGATACATCATGCACTTTTGGCTGTTAACAATATGTGGCGATACTCATTATTATGAATATCTGATAACATACAACATATTATACAATGAAAAATCTCATTATAGTACATATTCTCAATCCATGATTCTCTTTGATCCTTATACGTTCAGTCTATGTCACAATGAGCTTGAGTAGTAGTTTGATTATATATGATTTTTTTGTCAAGTAAACTTTAAACTTGGTATGCAAATTAGAATAACGATTTTAGTTTATGGAGATAATCTTTACGTAAGTATATAGTTGACACCATCAACAGATGGGGACATGTTGAGCTTTTTGCTCAAACTTAACTAATCTCAGATTCTCACAAGAAGGACACGCTGCAATAGTTGAATATTTACAAATATGTCCAAATTGCAGGCAAATCTGCCCAAGTTGAGCATAGACGAAGTACAAATTCCATGAGGACAACCGTATACGTGCAAGTTTTCTGAATTCATGGAGAGGATAAAGGGAAAATTTGGTAATCCTAACCCTTCATTCTAAGAATCAGAATGTTTCGCTAGTATATAGGTCATGTTTGGGTTGTGTATTATTTTGAGGTAGTAACCCTTTATCCTTTCAATTAAAATAGTGAGGCAATTGGTTCAAATTTTTTTTGAGGGGACTAGGCTGGACTATTTACTCCTTTAAAATAAAATAGTCCAGAGTTTTTGAAATAAATAAGGGAGAGAAGGGGCATGTTATTATAGTCCTGAGCCTATTTTCAATTGGGATTAGATTCAAAAAGACCACTTACCCTTTAATCTCTACAAATTACATGCCTATCCAATATTTTCTTCAACTGCAGTCATCATCTCTGATTATAAGAAAAAATCAACAAACTGAACCAGTGCTTGCGGAAAAGAAATCAGAACAAGGAGCATAAGGTAAACTCATTCTTTCATATAGTTTGAAATTAATTAGTTCTTAGTTAATTAATTACCTAGTTAAAGTAATCACTACTACATTCCGTCTTTGCATGACGTTGCATTGCCCTTTGAATTAATCTACTGCCAGGTTCGGTTAACATGGAAAATAAAATAGAAATAAACTCAAGTGTTGAACACTTGTTTTGTGATGTTGGGACATTAAATTTAGGGAAGCTAAGATTTTTTATTTTATTTTACCCTCTCTATGCTTATGACGAATTTTAAAAGTATGGCTAATTATGTTTGATGGTGTTGATATTTTGATGAATTTGCTAATGAACAATGTTGAATTATCTTGTGATGGCAGGTTGATATCTGTGTATGTTGGTTTTTTCACTCGAGAAAAGAGAAATTACGAATTCTAGGCTAAAAAAATGTTTTTTTGAAGCAAATTCTAGGTTTAAACTTAAGTGAAAATCATGACTGCTATGTAGAAGGGCATTGTGGACGTTTGTATTATGTTCTAATTCTATACTATTTTATAACTATTAGTTACCAAATATGACATAAGTATTAGAGCTGTTAATAATGAATTGAACAAACTAAGTTATTAAAAATTAACTCACCATCGTCTCTAGGGCCATGTTTGGATTGGGTATTATTTTGAGTTAATAACTCTTTATCCTTTAAAATAAAATAGTAATATGTTTGGTTCAAATTTTTAGGAGATATAAGGTGGGACTATTTAGTCCATTAAAATGAAATAGTCCAAAGATTTAAGACTAAATAATGGGGGGAGAGGGGGTGTTATTATAGTCCTGAGACTATTTCTCATTCGGGATTAGATCTAAAATGACATCATTACCCAAAGTTATTAAGATTTTTCATTCTCAATTTTTCCTCGTCCACTTTGATTGCATATTAATCATCCCATTTGCGTATCCCCACTCCGATTGCTTATACTCAATACTCACCTCATTTACATATTAATCCCCCAAATCTAGATATTTGTTAATCCCCCGATATTTGGAAAGATTTTTGCCAAAATGGAAATATATAAAAATCACAAAACATCCCTAAAGAAATACAAAATTACAAAGAGCCCCATAATCTGAATATTACAAGCAACCCCTTAAAAATCTAAAACTACAAACAAAGAAGTAAAAATAAAAAATAATGAATAACCCCATGAAAAACAACTGAATTGCAACAACCCTTGAAAAAATCTGCAAGCTTCAAACGACACTTGAAAATTTAAAAATAACAAATAGCCCTCCAAAAATTTAAATATAATTAACCCCTAAAAATTTAAAAATTACAAACAACCCCTGAATTTTAAAAGTTACAAACAAATCCTAAGAACTTCAAAAATTACAAACAACCTCTTTAAAGTTTGAAAAATTATAAAAACTAAAAATATGAAAAATTACAAATATTCCCTTTAGAAATATGAATTACAAACAATCCCTAAAAATCTAAAAATGACAAACAAACTCCTGAAATACTTTGCTGATATGTAGAGGGCATTGTGAACAATTACTCTTATGTTCTAATATTATACCCCCTTATAATGATAAGTTTTCAAACATGACATAGTTATTAGAGATGTTAATAATAATTTGAACCAAACATATTATTAAAAATTAACTCGCTATAGTCCACTGGACTATTATATCTCATGAATATTGTGAGTTAAATTAGTCCCGAATTAAAAAGTCTCTAATCCAAATATAGCCTAGTACTATTATATTCCGTGACTATAGTGACCTAAATTAGTCCCAAGATAAAACAAACTCACAATTGCTCATCGATATGTTTGTTAAATGGATCCAACACGAAATCTACATTCAAATATCCGACCGTTGTTTTTCTTGTGCTGTATTCTAATATTTATTTATTTTTTCAAATGCCAATATGACTAAATTCATAACGGGACTCCTGTGTGAAGTCACTTTCATTTATTTATTATTTTAAGTTTAATTTCTTCCGCAGTTCCCTATCTCTCGATTGCTTTCATACAAAGCCAACAAACTAACAGGACTAATATATCTTATCATGTATTTAAATATTACTAAAAAACTATCATACAAAGCCAACAAACTAACGGGACTAATATATCTTATCATGTATTTAAATATTACTAAAAAACTACTATCGCCCACTTATTCTCATGTTATTTTGCACATACATCCTCAAAAATTCGTGTTTACATGATCCTATCTCCAAGCTGTCGAGAGCATTATCTCATCATTAGCGTTTTATATTTCTAAGTCTGGACTTCCCATTTTCTCCCCAACTTCTAAATGTTTCAGATTTTTGTCATCCTAAATTTTGTACTAGTAGCTGATTAAAATAGCAGTGACCCTGAAGATTCTATTCATAACCTGAATAATCAGCCATAAATTTTTTTTTTCAAATCTCAATTAGATTATATTCAAGAATATTGAATTCTATTAAAAAACAACGATAAAAGTGTGTGTAAGTTATAACATTAAGCCGAGTTGGTAAGCTTACTATGAAGAGTACACCAAAGTCTCAGGTTCAACTCGCTTGGGGACTACTAGGGAGCACCCACAAGAAATTAATTTCGTGGAATAACTGAGGCCGTGTGTCGGAGGGGTGCCTCTTAGCCACGTTTGAGATTTGATAATCATGGTCTGAAGGATCATGGATCCCTCGTCAAACCCAAAAAAAAAAAAGAGTTTCTTAGACCAAAAATATATATACAAGAAAGAAGTATGTAAGAAAAATATCATATTCTTTTGACACATGATACAAGAGCTTGTCCTAATCTTATAGATATTCAATATTCAATATTTCAATTTTAGATTAGAGTTTTTTTAAACGAGTGTCTAATTTTAAACAATCTAAAATGATTTCAAAGATTTAATTTCATGTGACTATAATTTTTTTAATTTCAAGTAGAAATAATACTGAACAACTTAAATAAATTGATATCTGTTTCAAAATATTAAGGTGTTTTTGTTTATGAACTCAAAGTTTTATCCTAATTTATGTTTAAATCCACTGCCTTTTAGAATTACCTTTAAACCCAAATATACAAAACCCATTTATGCCTAAGCCTAAGTTGTGAATTTCACTCATTTTATATAATGTATTTCTGAAAATAACCTAAATTTCTAAACTACCCCATCATCTTCATATTCGACCTAAATACCTATTCCATCCACCCCATCATCTTCATCTGCAAAGTTTTTTCTTTGATTTGATTCTCTTTTTGGAATGATAATGTAATTCGATTTTAATGTGATTTGCATGATATTGCTACAATCTTCTTTTTCTTGAAATTGTTCTTAAATTGCATTTTAATGGTGAATAGATGTCCTGATGTCCTGTTCGGTAAATTATTGTTAGTCGATGAGCTACACAATTCTCATCTCTCCTAATAAAATTAAATGATATGACTGAGAAACTCCTTTCTAGCTGTTTAGCCCCCTCGACAATGCCTCCATAGCTTGCTAGTGATTCCCCCGAATTGCGAAATTCACAAACCACATTTAGAGCATCACTAAATATTGAGATGGTGGAGACACCGAGCTGTTGAGCGAACATTAATCCCTCGTGAATAGCCAGAGCTTCAGTAGTTGCAGATGAATCAATCTTCTTTATTGGAATTGCCTTTGATGCTATACATGTCTTGGCCTCATTGAAAATGACTATCCCCACACCGCCCTTCTCCGAATCCTTTAACCAAGCTCCATCAACAAACATTGAAGGCCCCTCCAAATTTCTTCTTGGTGATTCGGTTTGATGAGCTCTAGGAACCTGTTTGGACTCTTGAGCGAGTTGATACTCAGAGAATAAATTTGCTGCTGAGAGACATAAGCTTTTTGTAGATGATGACTCCTTGCCCATCCTCACTTGATTCCTGTTATGCCATAAGTGCCAAAGTGTCATTAATAAAAGCTCCAGCGCATGGATATCTATCTTCTCCCCTAAATCAACAATCCACCATGTAGAGTTATTTCCTCGAACTTTATCAATAGCATCTGCTAATCGTATTTCTTTCCATGCCTCGATGCTCTTTGGGCACTCAAGTATCATATGCAGAATGGATTCTTCCTTCTCGCCACACAAGTAACATATCGGATCAATCTCAACACCCCTTCTGATGAGGTTATCCTTTGTTGGTAAAATATTGTTGCACACTCGCCATGAGAAAATTTTATTTTTATTTGGAATAGTAGCTCGCCATATTATTGACCACGGGCTTTGTGAACATTCATTACTAGTCGATGTGCTACCACATAGCATTGTTTGATTGACACGACGTCTGCTTTCAAACTCCAAGTAGTAGGCACTTTTAACCGAGAAAACTCCCTTTGAATCAAAATGCCAAATCAGTTTGTCGTCTACTCCTAGATCGGCTAGAGTACTAGTCTCGCGTGATTAGTGACCACTAATTAAGGGTTAATTCCTTTTTGTCCCTTAACCCTTAATTAGTGGTCACTAATCATCGAAACTAGTACTCTCGTGTTTTTTAAAGTGTCTATTTTGTAAAATTAATTTTTTGACCAGCCATGATGACCTAGCTAATAATTGATCGATTTTACTAATGAAAGCAAAAAAAAACCAAAACAAAACAATTTTGCCAATAAAATTTTGAAAAAGATCTTTTAAAAAATTCTCCCAAAATTTAATGTTATAGAGGATATTAAAACAAATAAAGACATACGAAGGTTGTATATGAAAAAACCCCACAACTGTATCCCCCCTCTTTCCTCCGTTGAAATTCGTCGAATAAAACGAAATAAACATAAAAAGAGAAAAAAAGGGAAAAATAAAAAGGACACCTTTTTTCCTCTTCCTTTGCCAACTAAGGAGCGACCAGATCAGAGATTCATCGATTTTAATGAGGTGGAGTTATTCCCTCATCTCAGAACCAAACAAGGGTGGTGGGGTTCTCATGTTAGGGTTTTATTAATTACAGTTTTTTTTTTGTGTGTAATTTTTTGAAATTTAGTGAGATCTTAAATTGGGATTTTGTTGGATCAGCTGAAAGTGACGCCTTCATCCGTTTCAATTGGTTCTGTGCGCAAAGGGCTTGTTTTGTCCTTAGATTTAGGGTTTCCTACAGCCAAAAGGAGGCTCCTTTTATTGTTTCTCCCCTACAGTTTTGAGTTATTGGGTTGGTTAGAAGTGGTCTAATTTTTATTTATTTCTTTGCGGTTTTGTTATTATTTTGTGTTGAGTAAATTGGGGGAATACCCATTTGGAGATTGTGGAGATTTGGGAGTTTTTCTCTCTTCTATGCCCCATGAGGAATCTGGTCTTCTCAGAGTCTTGTAAAGAGACTCAAGTGCATGCCCTTAATCCTCAATCATGGCTTCAAGTTGAAAGAGGGAAGCTTTCAAAGTTCTCCTCTCATTCTTCTTCCTCAATGTAAGTCATCCCCTTTTCCCTCTGTTGGTATAATCTTGTTTTCTTGTGAAATTTCTCTTATTTCAATATGATAATGCAGTGAATCCCTTATCAAAGTTCCCGAACCGCCGGTTCTACCATTGTTTAAGCCTGTAGATTATGTAGAAGTCTTAGCTCAGATCCATGAAGAGCTTGAGACATGCCCAGTGCATGAGAAATCAAACCTTTATTTGGTACAGTTTCAAGTATTTAGAGGTCTTGGGGAAGTCAAATTACTTCAGAGGAGCTTGCATAATGCTTGGCAGGAGGCGACAACGATTCATGAGAAGCTAGTATTTGGGGCTTGGCTGAAATATGAGAAGCAAGGCGAAGAGCTTATTTCGGATCTCATTGCTTCCTGTGGCAAGTGCTCACAGGAGTGGGGCTTATTGGATATTGCTTCTCAGATTCCGAGTGAGTCCGCTGAAGTGACTAGTTCATGTAATTTGAATCCAGGAGAGCGATCCACTATTGTTTTCTTCAAAATCGGAGAAGAGAAGATAGCTTGTGATAGGCAAAAGATAGCTTCTTTGTCAATTCCATTCAAAGCCATGCTCACTGGGTGCTTCACAGAATCGTTTCTCGAAGTCATCGATTTATCTGAGAATGGAATTTCACCTCTGGGTATGAGAGCAGTGTCAGACTTCAGTTTTTCAGGAGTTCTAAGCGATCTATCTCTGGATATTTTGCTAGAGATATTGATGTTTGCGAATAAATTTTGTTGCGAGAGGCTAAAAGATGCTTGTGAGAGGAAAGTGGCATCTTTTGTTTATTCAAGGCAAGACGCTATTGATCTTATGGACTGTGCACTGGAAGAACATTCTCCTGTCCTCGCTGCTTCATGCTTGCAAGTGTTCTTGCGTGATCTTCCCGATTGTTTGAATGATGAACATGTTGTAAAATTCTTCTCTAATGCTAATAAGCAGCAAAGGTCAATCATGGTTGGAAAAGCCTCCTTCTCGTTATATTGTTTGTTAAGTGAAGTTGCCATGAATGCCGACCCAACCTCAGACGCTACTGCTTGCTTTTTGGAGAAGTTGGCCGAGTCTTCAGTGAGTCGTAGGCAGAAACAATTGGCTTTTCATCAGCTGGGGTGTGTTAGACTCTTGAGGAAAGAGTACCATGAAGCAGAACACCATTTTAGGGCTGCTTTTGAAGCTGGACATGTCTATTCTATAGCTGGTTTGGCTAGATTATCTTGTATTCGGGGTGATAGACATTCATCATATGAGAAGCTCAGCTCTGTGATATCTTCATATCAACCTCTTGGATGGATGTATCAAGAGAGGTCCTTGTATTCTGATAGCAATAAGAAGTTAGAAGATCTTGATAAAGCAACAGAATTGGATCCTACTCTGATTTACCCTTATATGTATCGGGCATCTTCGTTAATGAGAAAACAAGATGCTAAACTTGCTCTAGCTGAAATAAATCGCGTACTAGGTTTCAAATTGGCTTTGGAATGCTTAGAACTCCGGTTTTGTTTCTATTTGGCTTTGGAAGATTATAAATCTGCACTGACTGATGTCCAAGCAATTCTTACTCTGTCGCCTGAGTATCGAATGTTTGAAGGGAGGGCGTCTGCTTCTCAATTACGAACCTTAGTTCGCGAGCATGTGGATCAGTGGACTACTGCTGATTGTTGGCTGCAGCTCTATGATCGGTGGTCCGCAGTTGATGATATTGGTTCCCTTTCCGTTATCTATCAGATGCTTGAGTCTGATGCAGCGAAAGGTGTTTTATACTTTAGGCAGTCATTGCTTCTTCTTAGGTATTATTTCATCTCTTTCGTGAATCTTGGATGATACAGAACAAATTCATGCTCCTCTATAACAACAAAGCCTTCATTTTATTCCAAAAATTTGACATCGGCTACTTCCATTCAATTCTATTTGCAGATATCTCCTCCACACTTCTACTCTACTAGCATATCCTTCTTGATTTTTTCCAATCAAGTTCTCTTACTTCTCAACCTCTTTCTATTGATTACAATCCTATCTCCACTTGTACTCGGTGCATTTTCTGGCTTCCATAGCACGTGTCTGAACCATCTCAATAAATTTTCTCTCATTTTATTCTTAATAGGAGCAATCTCGACACTCCGATAAATGAACTCATTTATTATCCTACTACTATTATATCTTTGCAGGTCCATCGTAACATTCTCATTCTGCTGCATTCATGTTTTGTGCATATTGTTTCTTAATTCCCCTGTTCGCGATTGATAGATTAACTGTTTTTAGTTATTAGGTTGAATTGTCCACAAGCAGCAATGAGGAGTCTACAACTTGCACGCCAGCATGCTACCACTGATCATGATCGCTTGGTATATGAGGGTTGGATTCTTTATGATACAGGACATTGTGAGGAAGGCTTGCGTAAAGCTGAGGAGTCGATTTCCATTCAGAGGTCCTTCGAAGCATTCTTTTTGAAAGCTTATGTGTTGGCTGATTCAATCCTTGATCCATCGAGCTCTTACACTGTTGTTCAACTTCTTGAAAATGCACTAACGTGCCCTTCAGATAGGCTCCGCAAGGGTCAGGTAAGCAATACTATTCCCCATATATGCATGAGACAGTCTGTTGAAAAGTTTTTTAACCCGCTTTACACAGGTAAAATGTAGTTTTATTTCCTCTATTATTTTCTGTTTGTGTGCATTTTCAATCTCTCCTTTTCTGTACACCAAAGAAGCTCAAAGTAAGATGCTTGAAATTAACTTTATGTAGCATAGTCAGTCAGTACTGGAATTTTCTTTTCAGAACGACCTTACAGGTCAGAAGTGGAAAGGATGGTAGAACTCTTGCTGCAGATCAGTTTATTCTTTTGCTCCAATTTATCTCAATTCCTGCTATCCATAATGTAGACCTAGCGTTAGTATGTGGGAAAATAAAAGATTTGGGTTTATAAACTAGGGTTTCCAGTGTTTCGAGTTCAGCAGCAATAAAAGAAAATGCGAACAACAGGAAGGTAGCCAAGATAAACTATTTCTCCATGGAAAATAAGCATGATGCCTTTTGTTTGATCAAAGCTGAGATTTCAATGTGATAGGATTTTAACATTATTTATTTTACAGTCAGATGTATTATATCTACGTCCTTCAATTTTTATGGTCTGTCCTGGATTCCTCATTGAGTTTAAGGAATGTGTAAAATTTAATAAGCATGCAATGAACTTATTTTCTTTTCTTGATTTTAAGAAAAGGGAAATCATTTTAAGAAAAGATTATCGTATTCTTTTCCCCTCATCTCATTTCACTATGCTTTTGAGTGAAGTGGAGGATGAATATGCCCAATGATGTAAATTAGTTTCATCTCTCAGTTTGTTTTTGAGTTGTGTCTTTGGGCAGATCATCATGAAAATTTACATATTTTGCATGTCATAGATTTTACTTAGATGTTTTAGACTTTAGTTTTTTTTTTTTTGGGTTTAATTGAATTCATGATTTGAAAAACAACCTGACCTTGCTATGCAATTATACAAGAAAGGTTGAATTTATGAGTTCCAGATGGGACATTTTCTTGGTTGTGCAGTAAGTCTCTGAATCTTCACACTGAGAGATCTGTGACCTATCGGTCTTTACCTAATTTTGCCCCTAGTTGAACCAGTCTCAAAGATAAGGCTATGAGCGAGTAGATTTTTGATGAGACCGGGATGATTTGCAAGCTATATAATTATAACCATGGTAAAGTAGCATTGAATTCACTGAAGATAAATGTTGATAGAGGATGGTCAAGAATGCTTGTTAACATTTCAAAATTGATTTCTTCTACGTTCAATAGCCTTTGTAGTCAAGTCAGTCTCCCCTAACATAATGCACTATGTAATTTTCAAATGTGTACTCTCAAGAGCTTTCATCTGCTCACATATTTTCTCCTCAGGTTCTTATGCCTAAGAGTTTTCTATCATCTTGCTATGTCATAGCGGAGAACATTGAAGTTACTGTCGTTGAGAATCCTTTGTCTTGTTTTCTTGATGTTGTTTAGTTGTTATCATATTTATAAACTCAAACAGGGAATCCTCATCCACTTAATTGCCTGACATGTTCCTTATTAATACCCTATTCTTTTTTTAAAAAATTTGCAAAAGCTCTTTTTACTCAACAGTTCTGCGCTTTTATTATTATTATTATTTTGGGCTTCCGGAGAGATAGAGTGATAAAAAGAGAGGAGGCAAAAGGTTGAAGTGAAGGAGGATGAAAAGGAGGGGAGAATAAGAGTAATTGAGGATACATTAGCCATTAAAAAAGTATTCATCATAATGAAAGCTCAAGCAATATTCTTTTTTGATTTGATAACATTAAGTCAGTAAATGTGAGGGATGCATTTATGGTTTGACCACAAACCAGGTAGGGTGGAGGGTAAATTAGCAAATGAAGATTCAGGGATAATTTAAAAAATACCAAAGATTTCATGGGTGCACAAGAGAAAACCCTTTTCACTTAACTTTTGTTACTGTCATCGTCTTTGTCATGAACGGGCTAATCCTGTTTTATGTTCCTATCATAACACCAAATTTGATTAAACTATGCTGGAAATTGATGCATGGCATAAACACTTGATGCTAAACTTCACATATTGGCTTGATTTGGATTATGCTCTAGAAACTAATACATATCATAATATATCACGGTTTAATATTTATGCATCATTTCAATATAATAATATATTCCTAATCAAATGTGTACTTTCAGGCCCTGAACAATCTTGGCAGTGTATATGTGGACTGTGGGAAGCTAGACCTGGCAGCCGATTGTTACATAAATGCCTTAAAGATAAGGCACACTCGAGCCCATCAGGGCCTTGCTCGAGTCCATTTTCTAAAAAATGACAGGGTTGCTGCATATGAGGAGATGACCAAATTGATTGAGAAGGCAAGAAATAATGCATCTGCTTATGAGAAGAGGTCAGAGTACTGTGACCGCGAACTTTCAAAGGAAGATTTACAGATGGTGACGCAATTGGATCCTTTGAGAGTTTATCCTTATAGATATCGAGCTGCAGGTTAGAGTTGTTCTCCCATTTTCAACTTGCCCATCATTAAATGTGGACATAATAAATTTAGCATGGAGATAAAAGGTTTACAAGTGAACAGAATAGTTTCGTTTAGAGTGTTTGGAGTTCGTATATTCCCAACTACATCCAAATTCTGCTCCAAAGAGTTGTTAGAGAACGAAATGATTTAAAGTAGGAAAGTTACTTGGAATTCAAGTTAAGGTTATGCTTGGTGAGAACTATTTGGAAGCACGTGCAGTACCAACTACATCCAAACTCAAACCAGCTGTTCAGTTAGTTGAGGTTACAACTCTTAGGAGTTTTCGGAAAAGGAAAAGAGTCTTGGGTTAGGGGTTTTATAACTTCCCTAATTTTTAAAAAAAAATCTCACATAACCCCTGAACTTTGGGGTGTCTCAAAAACCCCACCTGAATTTAAAACTTTTCTCAATGGACACTCCTACTTGTAATTTGCAAATAACTAATATGTCGTTGAGAGGGGGAAAAAACCTTCAAATTCAGTCAATTGTCATTCACAGGCCGCGTACCACCTTTTTTGTCCTCTGAATTAAATTTTAATATAGTTTGAACTGCATAGAACTCTAAACTACTCTTAACAAGCAAAATTACCTGATACTACTAATGTACTTTGCATTTTGCTTATGGTATTCATTTGTTGTATACGACCAGTATTGATGGACAATCACAAGGAGAAAGAGGCGATAGCCGAGCTAACAAGGGCGATATCGTTCAAAGCTGATCTTCATCTCCTCCATCTTCGAGCTGCGTTTCATGAGCACATCGGCGATAGCACAAGTGCTCTCAGAGACTGTAGAGTTGCTCTCTCTTTGGATCCTAACCACCAAGAGATGCTTGAGCTCCATAGACGTGTAAACAGCCAGGAACCATGATTATTATTGTGAACTAATTTATACAGATACACCAAGATTATTGTCTGTCTTGGTTCTGTATTTCTTTTCTTTTTTTCCCTTGTGTAATTTTATCTTCACTCTCAATTTATTCAACTGGTCAATTCTTCCATTGCCAGAGTTCATTTAGGGGGGTTAGTCAATTAGAACTAAAAATTAGAATTATGATAATTTGTGGGGGTTAGTCAATTAGAACTAAAAATTAGAATTATGATAATTTGTGGGGTTAGTCAATTAGAACTAAAAATTAGAATTATGATAATTTGTGGGGTAAATTTTATGTTGTTAGTCAATTAGAACTAGAATTAGGATAATTTTTAAGGTGTTAGTCAAGTAGAATTCTACTAGAACTAGAACTGGGAGAATTTTTAAAATTATCCCACTAATTGTTCTATATATATAGAAAACGTGAGTTCTCCTCCCTCAAATTATCCTACTTTTCAACCTAGAACTAGATGAGAACAAACAAGAACTTTTGAATTGTTGAAAATTATTGGTAGTTGAGTCCAAAAAGAATGTTGCTAATATATTATGCATTATTTTACATTGTACATGCATGCAATTAGCATTTGTGATGCATATAGGAAAATTTGAGTAAGTAATGTTTGATATTAAAAGATAGAAATAAGTAACGTTTTAAGGATACACATAGCTCACACCGAAAATTAGATATTTACCTAGAATCAACAATATTTTGTGAGAAGTTTTAATAAATAAGTAACACATAAGATAATGATGGGAATAAGTGCCTTAAATTCAATTAGTATGAAAGAGAAAAGAGTGGAAATGAAAGATTAGAGATTAGAAACTTGAGATTAATTTAGGAAATTAGGGACTTAGCTAGAATACAAGATTATATATGATGAAATTATTTTATACTTCATGATTATTATAGTATTTGTGATGATCAAGGATGTTGCACTACTAATTTATACTTTATTATTATTATTATATTTGATGAACTTCCTCATGATTATTACTAGGCAAGTTTATTTTACATGATTATTGATAGTAATGTATTCTTAGGCCCCATTATATTCCATTCCTTGGCCCCATTCCATCCATCCATTCCATTTCCTTCTTCCTCCTCCTCCTCCTCCTCCTCCTCCTCCTCCTCCTCCTCCTCCTCCTCCTCCTCCTCCTCCTCCTCCTCCTCCTCCTCCTCCTCCTCCTCCTCCTCCTCCTCCTCCTCCTCCTCCTCCTCCTCCTCCTCCTCCTCCTCCTCCTCCTCCTCCTCCTCCTCCTCCTCCTCCTCCTCCTCCTCCTCCTCCTCCTCCTCCTCCTCCTCCTCCTCCTCCTCCTCCTCCTCCTCCTCCTCCTCCTCCTCCTCCTCCTCCTCCTCCTCCTCCTCCTCCTCCTCCTCCTCCTCCTCCTCCTCCTCCTCCTCCTCCTCCTCCTCCTCCTCCTCCTCCTCCTCCTCCTCCTCCTCCTCCTCCTCCTCCTCCTCCTCCTCCTCCTCCTCCTCCTCCTCCTCCTCCTCCTCCTCCTCCTCCTCCTCCTCCTCCTCCTCCTCCTCCTCCTCCTCCTCCTCCTCCTCCTCCTCCTCCTCCTCCTCCTCCTCCTCCTCCTCCTCCTCCTCCTCCTCCTCCTCCTCCTCCTCCTCCTCCTCCTCCTCCTCCTCCTCCTCCTCCTCCTCCTCCTCCTCCTCCTCCTCCTCCTCCTCCTCCTCCTCCTCCTCCTCCTCCTCCTCCTCCTCCTCCTCCTCCTCCTCCTCCTCCTCCTCCTCCTCCTCCTCCTCCTCCTCCTCCTCCTCCTCCTCCTCCTCCTCCTCCTCCTCCTCCTCCTCCTCCTCCTCCTCCTCCTCCTCCTCCTCCTCCTCCTCCTCCTCCTCCTCCTCCTCCTCCTCCTCCTCCTCCTCCTCCTCCTCCTCCTCCTCCTCCTCCTCCTCCTCCTCCTCCTCCTCCTCCTCCTCCTCCTCCTCCTCCTCCTCCTCCTCCTCCTCCTCCTCCTCCTCCTCCTCCTCCTCCTCCTCCTCCTCCTCCTCCTCCTCCTCCTCCTCCTCCTCCTCCTCCTCCTCCTCCTCCTCCTCCTCCTCCTCCTCCTCCTCCTCCTCCTCCTCCTCCTCCTCCTCCTCCTCCTCCTCCTCCTCCTCCTCCTCCTCCTCCTCCTCCTCCTCCTCCTCCTCCTCCTCCTCCTCCTCCTCCTCCTCCTCCTCCTCCTCCTCCTCCTCCTCCTCCTCCTCCTCCTCCTCCTCCTCCTCCTCCTCCTCCTCCTCCTCCTCCTCCTCCTCCTCCTCCTCCTCCTCCTCCTCCTCCTCCTCCTCCTCCTCCTCCTCCTCCTCCTCCTCCTCCTCCTCCTCCTCCTCCTCCTCCTCCTCCTCCTCCTCCTCCTCCTCCTCCTCCTCCTCCTCCTCCTCCTCCTCCTCCTCCTCCTCCTCCTCCTCCTCCTCCTCCTCCTCCTCCTCCTCCTCCTCCTCCTCCTCCTCCTCCTCCTCCTCCTCCTCCTCCTCCTCCTCCTCCTCCTCCTCCTCCTCCTCCTCCTCCTCCTCCTCCTCCTCCTCCTCCTCCTCCTCCTCCTCCTCCTCCTCCTCCTCCTCCTCCTCCTCCTCCTCCTCCTCCTCCTCCTCCTCCTCCTCCTCCTCCTCCTCCTCCTCCTCCTCCTCCTCCTCCTCCTCCTCCTCCTCCTCCTCCTCCTCCTCCTCCTCCTCCTCCTCCTCCTCCTCCTCCTCCTCCTCCTCCTCCTCCTCCTCCTCCTCCTCCTCCTCCTCCTCCTCCTCCTCCTCCTCCTCCTCCTCCTCCTCCTCCTCCTCCTCCTCCTCCTCCTCCTCCTCCTCCTCCTCCTCCTCCTCCTCCTCCTCCTCCTCCTCCTCCTCCTCCTCCTCCTCCTCCTCCTCCTCCTCCTCCTCCTCCTCCTCCTCCTCCTCCTCCTCCTCCTCCTCCTCCTCCTCCTCCTCCTCCTCCTCCTCCTCCTCCTCCTCCTCCTCCTCCTCCTCCTCCTCCTCCTCCTCCTCCTCCTCCTCCTCCTCCTCCTCCTCCTCCTCCTCCTCCTCCTCCTCCTCCTCCTCCTCCTCCTCCTCCTCCTCCTCCTCCTCCTCCTCCTCCTCCTCCTCCTCCTCCTCCTCCTCCTCCTCCTCCTCCTCCTCCTCCTCCTCCTCCTCCTCCTCCTCCTCCTCCTCCTCCTCCTCCTCCTCCTCCTCCTCCTCCTCCTCCTCCTCCTCCTCCTCCTCCTCCTCCTCCTCCTCCTCCTCCTCCTCCTCCTCCTCCTCCTCCTCCTCCTCCTCCTCCTCCTCCTCCTCCTCCTCCTCCTCCTCCTCCTCCTCCTCCTCCTCCTCCTCCTCCTCCTCCTCCTCCTCCTCCTCCTCCTCCTCCTCCTCCTCCTCCTCCTCCTCCTCCTCCTCCTCCTCCTCCTCCTCCTCCTCCTCCTCCTCCTCCTCCTCCTCCTCCTCCTCCTCCTCCTCCTCCTCCTCCTCCTCCTCCTCCTCCTCCTCCTCCTCCTCCTCCTCCTCCTCCTCCTCCTCCTCCTCCTCCTCCTCCTCCTCCTCCTCCTCCTCCTCCTCCTCCTCCTCCTCCTCCTCCTCCTCCTCCTCCTCCTCCTCCTCCTCCTCCTCCTCCTCCTCCTCCTCCTCCTCCTCCTCCTCCTCCTCCTCCTCCTCCTCCTCCTCCTCCTCCTCCTCCTCCTCCTCCTCCTCCTCCTCCTCCTCCTCCTCCTCCTCCTCCTCCTCCTCCTCCTCCTCCTCCTCCTCCTCCTCCTCCTCCTCCTCCTCCTCCTCCTCCTCCTCCTCCTCCTCCTCCTCCTCCTCCTCCTCCTCCTCCTCCTCCTCCTCCTCCTCCTCCTCCTCCTCCTCCTCCTCCTCCTCCTCCTCCTCCTCCTCCTCCTCCTCCTCCTCCTCCTCCTCCTCCTCCTCCTCCTCCTCCTCCTCCTCCTCCTCCTCCTCCTCCTCCTCCTCCTCCTCCTCCTCCTCCTCCTCCTCCTCCTCCTCCTCCTCCTCCTCCTCCTCCTCCTCCTCCTCCTCCTCCTCCTCCTCCTCCACTCCCCCACAGAAATTTTCTTGGAAATTTGCTATACTATTAAAGATTGAATTCATAAAAAAAGCTCAAATTAATATAGATTAATTATTAAGTCTTACGTAACACATGTGAACTATACGCTAATCACAATACGTTGCATAAATTGTGGTACCCCAAAAGATTTTTATTAATCCTGTATGAAAATCGACCATTACCCAATCTCACGCCAAAGAAAGCGAACTCAAGGCGAAGGGATCTCTGCCCTAACAAGTGCTCTACACTACAGCCGGTCGCTCACATAAGGTTTCGACCTCTGCTAAGCTACAGAGACCGATTGCTACAAGAACTCCGACCAAACGCAGCTTCCCCCTCCGGCCAGCCTACTTGTTCTCTTATCGGTCGCTCGCTACAAGAACCGTCTACATAGCATTCTGACGGCAGCATAAGAACGGGTACTACAAGATTCTACGACGCCGAAGCATGCCCCTACCGCCCCACAAGAGGCCGATCGTCACATGTAAAGATTTGGACGACTTGCTACAAAGAATAAACTGCACCGTAATGGTTGGCCTTGAGCCCCGCGCCAACAACAAGTCAACATCACAATTAATGGCGCTTGTTGATGTATATAATCACAGTCACTAACCTCGAGTGAGTTTAGCTTTAGGTTGAAGATGACAGGGATCCGCTCACTCCCGAATACCTAGCTCGAAGTTGGTGTTCTTCCCCACGCAGGTAGAAGCTCGTGAGGGCGGGGCTTGGCTCCCGTTGTACCTCAAACGATCAAGTCGGTGTTTTGAGCTAAGAGTGGAGAAGAAAATGAACAGTAAGAGTTCTTAATTGAAGAGTGCAGGAGGAGAGAAAAATGGCTTACCCCTTGTATTGAGAAGCGTTCTTCTCTTTTAGGAATGAGAGAGGCAAGTTGGTCATTTCAAAGATTAGTTTTACACATGTCGGTCATGAGTGGAGAGAGTCACCATTGATTTGATGTGGGGTATGGGAAATGGTGCAAAAACCATGTGGCCAAAGACAACGCCATTAATTGTGATGTTGACTTGTTGTTGGCAGCGGGGCTCAAGGCCAACTAGTAAAGGTGAAGTACTGTGAAGCAGCCGCTATCAGAGCAAGTCGTCCGGAGGGTATCAGAAGGCACGAAGTCCGCCCCAGCGTGACGCATCAAGACGCTTTCGCCGGCTAAAACATCAGCATCCCCGACACCGTAGCGTATGGTCGACATCGTGAGCGCACGAAGCCTACCAACCGTAGCGTGAGACATCAAGACGCCGCTTCCGCCAAGCATCGTAGCATCCCGGACATCAGAAATGGTCGAACACCGAAAGGTATGAGTCGCCATCAGAAAGGTGACGCATCGGCGCCAAGGCTTCGCTAAAGCACCGTAGCATCCCGACACCGTAGCAATCGGTCGAACACCGTAGCGTTCGCAGGTACCGTGGGCGTAACAACCGAGAAGCGTCAACACCAGCCGCCGACGGGACCGCTGCTTCTGCCTACTAAGCATCAGAAGCGCCGGCCTACCAGAAAGCAACCGAGGTCGATCGTAGCGCATTTTACTCACCGTAGCCAACACTTGGCGAGCAGAGATCCCTTCGCCCCGAAGTTCCCTTACTTTGGCGAGATTGGGTTCGTGGTCGATTTTCATACGTGGATTAATAAAAATCTTTTGGGGTACCAACGGTATTTGTCTTGACCACATGGCTTTTGTAGTCATTCCCCATACCTCACATCAAATCAATGGTGACTCTTTCCACATATAACTGACATGTAAAACTAATGCCGAAATGACCAAACCGCCTCTCTCATTCCTACAAAGAAAAGGAGCTATTCTCAATATCGGTACGCCATTTTTTCTCTCCCCAGCCTTCAATTAAGAAAGCTTCTGTTCATTTTCTTCTCCACTCAAGCTCAAACACTGACTTGATCGTTTGAGGTACAACGGGGAGCCAAGCCCGGCCCCTTCACAGCCACTCGATATTTGGGCGACTTGCTCAGATAACAAACTACGGTACCTCTGGCGTAATGGTTGGCCTTGAGCCCCGCCAACAACAAGTCAACATCACAATTAATGGCGCTTTGTTGATGTATATAATCACAGCCACTAACCTCGAAAGTGAGTTTAGCTTTAGGTTGAAGATGACAGGATCCGCCACTCAATACCTAGCTCGAGTTGGTTTGTTCTTCCCCCTGCAGTGAAGCTCGTGAGGGCGGGGCTTGGCTCCCGTTGTACCTCGGCGATCAAGTCGGTGTTTTGAGCTAAGAGTGGAGAAGAAAATGAGCAGTAGAGTTCTTAATTGAAGAGTGCGGGAGGAGAGAAAAATGGCTTACCCTTGTATTGAGAAGCCGCTTCTTTAGGAATGAGAGAGGCAAGTTGGTCATTTCAAAGATTAGTTTTACACATGTCGTCATGAGTGGAGAGAGTCACCATTGATTTGATGTGGGTATGGGAAATGGCTGCGAAAACCATGTGGCCAGACAACGCCATTAATTGTGATGTTGACTTGTTGTTGGCGGGGCTCAAGGCCAACTAGTAGCGAGGAAGTCTTGTAGCGATCGTTCTTGTAGCAAATCGTCAGAATCTTGTAGCGAGGCAAGTGACCCCTCGTAGCGAGACGACCGAAGCGCCAGCGTCGGCTAAACTCTGTAGCATCCGACAACATGCGGATGGTGGTGCTTTACATGTGACGAGTCGGCCAAGCTGTGAGGGCGACCGAAAGCGCCTTCAGCGTCGGCCAAGCCTGTATAGCATCGGAAACCTTTGTAGCGATCGGTCGAACAACTATGAGATGAGTCGGCCCTCTTGTAGCGAGACGACGAAGCGCCAGCGTCGGCTAAAGCAGCGTAGCATCCGAACCTTTAGCAATCGGTCGAACTCTTATGCTTGGCCGGTGGAATCTTGTAAGCGAACAACGATAAGGCGAACACGCGGTGGCCAGCCGGGGACCGCGTTGGTCGGCGTTCTTTAGCGGATCGGTCTCTTGTAGCAGCAGAAGGTCGGCCTTTATGTGACGACCTTAATAGCGAACACTTAGCGAGGCGAAGATCCCCGCCGACCACGAGTTCCCTTACTTTGGCGAGATTGGGTTAGATGTCGATTTTCATGGGGATTAATAAAAATCTTTTGGGGTACCAACATTTGTCTTGACCACATGGCTTTTGTAGTCATTCCCCATACCTCACATCAAATCAATGGTGACTCTTTCCACATATAATCGACATGTAAAACTAATCTTTGAAATGACCAAGCGCCCTCTCTCATTCCTACAAAGAAAAGGCTATTCTCAATTGAGTCGCCTTTTTCTCTCTCCCCTAGCTCTTCAATTAAGAAAGCTTCTGTTCATTTTCTTCTCCACTCAAGCTCAAAACACTGACTTGATCGTTTGAGGTACAACGGGGAGCTAAGCCCCGCCCTCTCACGAGCTTCTACGCGCAGGGGAAGAAACTGACCTTCGAGCTAGGTATTCGGAGGAGTGAGCGGATCCCCGCCATCTTCAACCTAAAACTAAGCTCACGAGAGGTTAGTACTGTGATTATATACATCAACGGTTTGGCCAAGTGGGGCCTCTCTCTCCTTCGAGCAATCATACGGATCCGAGCATGCGGGGTGATCTTTTGAGGCTTGAAACCTACCCTTAGGCTACACAACTCAAGCCCAGCCTGTGACTCCACCTAAAAGATCACCCAATCAGTTCAAGTACAAGAATAGCAATTTGGGAGCCACAAACGATCTCGATGGCCCAAAATGGTGGATGTCATGGCAGATCATTTCGCTACAATAGCCGACCTTCTCAACCTCTTCGGGGACATTCTCACTTTCCGGTAGCTCACGATGGCCAGAATGGCGCTCTGATGCAGAGTCGGCATCGATGTAGAAGTCTGATCTTGCGGGCTTCAAATGCCTCTGATCTGCCTCCCGGCGCTCTGATGTCGGCAGCCTCAGCGGAAGTTTTTCAATGAATTTGCATTGTAAATCTTGCTCAAGAACTTTCTATATAAATAGAATTTTGCTTCGACAATTATTCTCTATCTTAAATTGTACAAGGCGTCTTAGCGATCAACTTCGTCTATGGATCAAATCGACCTTCTCGCTAAAATGAGTTGTAACAACCCAATTTCACTTGTTGGTGGGGTAGCTTCTTTGTTGGAGCCGAAGTTTAGGGACCCTTCCCACTGGCCGAGTCAAGGTACGCCCTACTCTCCTAACACGAAGTCGGGACATCCCACTCTCTTAGCTTGAGTCAAGGTAACTTCCTTCTTGGGTGTAGTTTGGCGACCCTTCACGCTGGAGTCAGTCAAGGAACCCTTCTCGCCACGCCGAGTCAAGGAACCCTTCTCACCTAGTTGAGACGGCGACCCAACTTACTTAGTCAAGTTTAACCTACCACTCTCACTAAGTCGAAGTTGAGGTATTCCCTCGGTTAGGGCGAGTCAAGGAACCCTTCTCACCTAGTCGCGACAGTGATCCCACTCGCTCAATTAAGTAACCACACCCTACTTCGCCAAGTCAAAGCGGGTTGCCCAGCAGCGTTAAGTCGAGTCAAGGCGTATCCGCTGCCAAGTCGTCATTGTTTGGGTCGAAGTTGATTCCATTTGTAAAACTTGAGAAAATTACACTTTGGTTCCGGTTACAATGAAAATTAAATAACTCTCTCACAAACTTCGAACAAAAGCGCTACAAGTGTAGATCTCTTGTTTTGTGGGACTTTACTGTCTTGGGGGCCAGCGTAATCCGTGGACCACCGGCGGCGATCGTCGAATCGGCGGGGTTTAGTTGATGCTTCGCAAAGGAAACAAGAACTTCAACAAATATCTTAGCAAGGTAAGATATCTACTCTTCTCAAGAATAAGTCAAGGCTTAAACTCGAGGAATCTCGCGTGGATAGTGTTCTTGATATGAACTCCAGCTTGGATCTCCGATTGCCCCTTTCTTATGGCCGACCTCACAGTGGGCGTAGGAGGGTATTTATAGTCTTTGGGAAGCGTGCCCTCTTGAAACATAAGTGTCATAAGTGCGAAATTTGCGGTTAAGCGTGGCTCGGTACGCCTCGCGTAAAACTGCTACCTCGCTAGCTGGCGGCGATAGAGTTGCCTCATTGGCGGCGGTATGGTACGCCTCGGTGGCCCGAGTGTATTTTCGGCTTTGTTAGCGGTTTTCACGCTTTTTAGGCACGATTAAATGCTCTAGAATCACGCCTTAGTGGGCGATCTTCAGCGTGATAACCGACATTAAAGTATTTGAGCGTCTCTCTGGCCGATAAAGTCAAATTTCGGCGTGATTTAGATCCTTCAAGAGATCGTTTCAAGTATTGCAGGTGTCTGCCTTTGGCGAGCACAAATGAGTCATCGCTTCTTGAGACACATCAAAGTGTCTCGCTAGTGGCGAGACACACTGAAATGTCTGCAGCTAACGCGAGAGACACATCAAAGTGTCTCGCTAGTTGCGAGACACATCAAAGTGTCTCGCTAGTGGCGAGACACAATCTTCCCCGTGTTGGGCTTCTTGAGATTTGTGGCGTTGTCCTTCGATCTTCTCATGATTTAGTCATATTTGAGGTTCTTGACAATTTTGATCCCTACAGATACCCTCCAAAGTTTTCGGACTCCTCGTATTTTGTCGAAGTGCGGAATACTTTGGATAAGATGCTCTACTGCTCAACGCTGAACTTTGTAGAAGAGGCCCATGTTTTGCTTGAGTTTCTTGAACCACAGCTCTGTGGCGTCGTGACCATACTTTGGGATCCATATCATTTGCATTTGTATTTGAATGGATTAAAATGTCGAAGTTGATTTTGGACTAATCATCTTCATCTTAAAAGTCATCATTTGAGTTGTAATTGAATGCCTTGAGAAACATCAGTCACTATTGCAGCTTGTTTGTGTTTTCTCTTGGGGCGAAAACGAACCCTGTTGTGTTTTCTCTTGGGGCGAAAACGAACCCTATTGGAATAGACCTCTCATTCATAAAAGGAATCGAGAGGGGATTTTGATCATGGTCCTAACTGTAGGAAGGTTTGACCAGGATAGAAATTTTGAGACAATCCTAACTGCCTAAGGTTTGATCACCAACTCGAAGTGGACCTCTCGCTCATAAAAGGAATCGAGAGGATTTTGACCGTGGTCCTAACTGTGAGGAAGGTTTGACCAGATAGGAATTTTGGAGACGATCCTAACTATCGGAAGGTTTGATCACTCAATCACGAAAGTGGACCTCTCGCTCATAAAAGGAATCGAGAGGATTTTGACCGTGGTCCTAACTGTAGGAAGGTTTGACCAGGATAGGAATTTTGGAGACGATCCTAACTATCGGAAGGTTTGATCGCTCAATCCTGAAATGGACCTCTCGTTCATGGAAGGAATCAAGAGGATTTTGACCATGGTCCTAGCGTAGGAAGGTTTGACCAGCAGATATTTGAGACAATCCTAACTGTAGGAAGGTTTGATCGCTCAATGGAAGTGGACCTCGTTCATGGAAGGAATCGAGAGGGATTTTGATCATGGTCCTAAGCGTAATAAGGTTTGACCGGGATAGGAATTTTGAGACAATCCTAAGCGTAGGAAGGTTTGATCGCCAATGTGGAGGTGGACCTCTCGTTCATGGATTATCCACCCCGGCTTTCTTTGCAAAAGCTGGGCTACATTCATCTAGAATAGTTTATACTCATATTCTTATTGGAGTAAGAAGGAGGGCAGTTTAACCTCTTATACTCATCGGAGGTAAGGGCGGTTTATACTCATATTCTTATTGGAGTAAGAAGGAGAAGCAATTTAACCTCTTGTACTCATGGAGGATAGGGGCGGTTTATACTCATATACACAGCCGGTGTCGGAGGACGCTTTAACCTCTTATACTCATCGGAGGTAAGGGAGCAGCTTATACTCATATACATTCGAGTCACAGAGGGGCGGTTTATACTCATATTCTTATTGGAGTAAGAAGGAGGAGCAGCTTTAACCTCTTATACTCATCGGAGGTAAGGGCGGTTTATACTCGTATACACTCCGGAGTGATTCCTCATTACGCTTATTTCGTTAAGGCGCTAGCCGATAAAAGCTTGGATGATGGCCTTGAGAGCTAAGCAATCCTTTGTAGGATGGAGGATCCTCGTAGTACGCCACGGTATTTAGGGTCAAGTCTTGTCGACCTCCTCTTGATTTGTAATCGGAGGCAACTTGATTTTGTTGTTATCAAGAAGATGTTTGAAGATGATCGAACTTCTTCATCTCTCGAAGAGTATGTCTGTGGAATTACGATTTAGAAGCTTTTGGCGATCGTTGTTGCGACGTTTGACCAAGGCGATCCAGATGCCTTTCCTCTATTACGAGAGGAAAAATTTACTTCGGGGTCACCATCTTTTCGCTTCTTCTTTCTTCCTTCGAGGAAACGTCGCTTGTTCTCCTCAGATTTTCGTGATCTTTCCATGTAGTTGGTGGGGCGACCCCATGACTTCCAACAGATCAATGGAGATTATTGTGGCATGTCATAATATGAATTCCTCGGTGATTGGATCTTTGCGGTTTATGGCCTTATTATGAAACGCTTAACTAAAGTGTCAATTGTCTCCCCATTCTTCGCTTTCATCCAAAAGGGTTCCAATCGAGACTTCGTGTCGCTATCAAAGAAGTTGCCGAGGAACAAGCTTTCCATGTCCTCCCGGCAATTAATACTCGGCCTTGAGTCTTGATACCAATCGAGCTGACCCCTGAAAAGTACAACGAATGACCGAATCATCAAAGGCTCATTTCACGAGATCACCCCCAAATGTGATTTGAAGTAAATCGTGTTGTGTAGGTGACCCTCTCGATCAAATGGCGTGAAGTTGATCAAATTGAATTTGGCGGGTAAGGAATTGAATCCCACTCTCTAGGATCTGGACAGGATACGATCCTTTTGACTTCTGTCACGGACATCAAAGCATTGATTTTATCTTCAAGCTCTTTCATCCTTTCGCCATCATCCTCCTTATTTTGGATTACTTCCAATAGGAAGAATTGGACCATTTCCACCTTGAGCCTCGGATCGGCTTTCTTTGGAGGTTGATCGGCGTAAATGTGTTCATCAATCTCGAATCGCTGTCTTCGACATTATGGGCGTTATGGTGGGTAGCTCCACCTTGTTGATCGGATTCGTGATGTTGATCGATCCAGTTGTTGTGCAACCGTATGGGTTTGCAACTCCTCATCATTTGCATGGCTAGCTCCATCTCGTTCTCATTTCGCCTTAAGCTCTTCTCTTTGCTTGGCTAAGGCTTCTTGTAACATTTGAGCCGTGACATCGAGTAATGGTAAAAGCCTCTCGAGATGACGCACCAACACTTGACATTGTGTCATCGGAAGCTATCGCCGAATTGATGTCGGAAGCTTCACATCGATGACTCTCCTCATGCATCCTTCTATAGTCGATGCTGGGTACCGCAATTGTAACCGACATTCTTTGAGAAATATGAGATCAACCTTTCCTCGGGGTGAAGTCGGGATGCATCGTCGCCGGTCCTTTCCTTTGTTCACCATGTTGATAGTCGCCGGAAATTCATCAAATTGGATAGATGATCTCTTTCTTCTTCGATGTCGCCTTGAATGTGGCTTCGATCTTCGTTACTAACGGGGAAAACCGTTCGAATCTGAAGCTCTTTTGGGTGAGCTGCTCACTCGTAATGTGCACATCCCGATAACCACGCCTTAATCAATTTTGCACACGAGCAAGAACAATCTATTTAGATCGATCGTCCTCTTTAGTGTGTTGCTACCCACGTACCGATGATATGGTTGGTGTGGGTTATTACAAATTGCACTTCCACCCCAAGTGTAGCGTTGTCCTTAGTGGAGGACCGTCTTCTTTTAGGGGCGTCGACTCTTTGACTTGAGAGACAACTTCCGTCGCTTGGCCGTCATCTGAAGTTGCTACGTATGAATCACGAGGGTCCGGTCATCTCGGTGATTTTGCGAGTCACTTGCCTCAACTTATTCTTCTCGCCAGACTCGTGGACCCTTGTGGGATGCTCAAGCGAGATGCAATTGGAATTCTAGAGACCCGAGATATTTTAGCTTGTTCGTGACTCTTCCGATCGATAATCCAAGCGCTTTCTTCACCGTACCTTGCCTTTATTTCCGGTCGTGGACCAAGACGACTAAACACCGGTTGACGGATTTCCCGCTTAACGGTTAATACCTCACCAAGAAGTGAATGAAAGGCGAAGAAACCAAATTCTTGCCAAGGCATGGAAGGTACCACCTTTGTTGGCGGCGGTTCATCTTGTCGGCTGTCGCGAGGCGGTTTACTCTACCTGTTGTTGGCGGCGGCTTCAGCTTGTCGGCGCTGGGCGATTTACTGCTGTCTCGGTGAATGTTGTTGGCGGCGGATTCTTGAGCGATTTTGATGTCGACTTCGGATCCATGCTTGGCGATTTTGAGCGATTCTTTGGGTTGATTTTGACTCTTGCGCCTTGCAAACAACGACCGTGCTTTCGAGCAAAGCGTGCCGCGGCGTTTTTAGCGCTCCTTCCTTGTCAATCGGGTCCTTTTGACAAGAATCCATTCTTCCTGTCGAGGCCGACGGATTGAGAGATTGCAGCTTGTTGATGCCTTTGATCCGTGAGTTACGATAGTGAACTCCATCCGTCGACTCGAGCCTTAAGGCCCGGCGGGCCATCTTTTGGCGTCGTCTTTGGCGAGCCCTCTTCGTCGAATCGGTTGAGATCTTGTTGAATGAATCCTTCTTTTGAAAGGAATCAACTTGAGCAGAACTCCCGGCTTTGAAATCCACCGGAGTGTTGTTGAGAGGGGAAATCGCCTCTGTCGCAAGCGAAACAGAACGAACCTCCCTCTTAAGAGATGATACTCTCCGATGTTTGCGGGGTGAGGAGGACTTCGATGTGGAAGAGGAGAGATATTCTTCGAATTTGGCTTGATCGAAGAAGTAATCTAGTCCATCAACCATGATGTTTGGGTCGAAAGTTGATTCCATTTGTAAAACTAGAGAAAATTACACTTTTGGTTCTCAGTTACAAGAAAATTAAATAACTCTCTCACAAACTCGAACAAAAGACGCTACAAGTGTAGATCTCTTATTTTTGTGGGACTTTGCACGTGCAGGGGCCGTAATCCGTGGACCCTGCGGCGTGATCGTCGAATCGGCGGGGTTTAGTTAGTGCTTCGCAAAGGAAACAAGAACTTCAGAAATATCTTAGCAAGGTAAGATATTTACTCTTCTCAAGAATAAGTCAAGGCTTAAACTTCGAGGAATCTCGCGTGGATCGTGTTCTTGAACTCGGAGCTTGGATTCGACTTTTCCCTTCGATGGCGACCTCTGCCCAAGTGGGCGTAGAAGGGTATTTATAGTCTTTGGGAAGCGTGCCCACAAGTGTCATAAGTCTTGAAGATTTGCGATTAGCGGCGGCTTCGGTACTTGCGCTAAACGCCTCGCTAGCTGGCGAGGCGTTATGCACTGCCTCGGAAGCGGCGGTATAAACTACCTCGGTGATTGGCGGCGATCGCGGATCTTCCAGCTCTTTATGCGGTTTCTGCTTTTTAGCGCGATTAAATGCCTAAATTACGCCTAGTGGTATCTTGGCGATAACCGCCTGCGTGTCGAGCGTCTCTGCATTGATAAAGTCAAGTGGGCCCCATCGGCATTGATTTAGACCCTTCAAGAGCTCGTTCCAAGTATTACGGGTGTCTCGCCGGTTAGCGAGACACAAGTAAGATACCTCGCCTATGGCGAGACACATCAAGGTGTCGCTGATGAGGCACACACAATGTCTCGCTAATAGCGAGACACATCAAATGTCTGCGCTTGTGGCGAGACACAAACAAGTGTCTCGCTAATAGCGAGACACATCAAATGTCTGCGCTTGTGGCGAGACACAAACAAGTGTCTCGCCTTGTGGCGAGACACAATCTCCCATGTGTTGACTTCTTGAGATTTCGGCGGCGTTGTTCTTCGATCTTCTCATGATTTAGTCATATTTGAGGTTCTTGACAATTTTTGATGCCTATAGATACCCTCCAAAGTTTTCGGACTCCTCGTATTTTGTCGAGGGTCCGGAATACTTTGATAAGATGCTCTTGCTTCGCTCAACGCTGGAACTTTGTAGAAGAGGCCCATGTTTTGCTTGGTTTCTTGAATCCACGGCTCTGTGGCGTCGTGACCATACTTTGGGATCAATATGTTGCATTTGTATTTGGATTGATTGAAATGTGAAGTCGATTTTGGACTAATCATCTTCATCTTGAAAGTCACCACTTGAAATGCCTTGAGAATCATTCGAGAAAGCGCTCGTTTTCTCAATATCGATTTCCGTGAAAGCTTCTATATGTAATATCCGGAATTGTCCCACGAAGCGGAAGGGTCGGAAGTGTCTACCAGGACCATACAGAATGTGCGAGCATGCTTGAGCTTCGAGGCGATGTAATGGCACATTTGCATTAGCAATGAGTTACAAAGTGCATTAAAATCACGGTAGGAGAAAGTGCTTGACCCCGGGGAAAAGTGAACATTTGTCTCAAGTTATTGCTTGTATGATAGATATAGGATTTTGGCAAACCCTCACCATCAACGGATTTGATGAGCCTTTACCAACTCTGGTTTGAGTTGGGCTAGCATGTAGATTATCGAGTCCGTTCTACATGTTACGTTGTGCTAAAAGAGTGAATTCTCTTAGACTTTATGCTACGATATTGAATAATGAGGTTCTGGCCAATTATCACTGAATTGATTACCCTACAAAGATGTGTTAGATGCGCACTTATCTCTCGATAAGGACGAGATAATATCCCTATGCATGAAAGCATATTTTAGGTGTCATTAGGTAATGACATCTGTTGATGTATATAATCACAGTCACTAACCTCGAGTGAGTTTAGCTTTAGGTTGAAGATGACAGGATCCGCCACTCCAATACCTAGCTCAGGTTGGGGTACATTCTTCCCCACTGCAGGTGAAGCTCGTGAGAGGACGGGGCTTGGCTCCCCCGTTGTACCTCCGACGATCAAGTCAGTGTTTTGAGCTAAGAGTGGAGAAGAAAATGAACAGTAAGAGTTCTTAATTGAAGAGTGCAGGAGGAGAGAAAAATGGCTTACCCCTTGTATTGAGAAGCGTTCTTCTCTTTTAGGAATGAGAGAGGGCAAGTTGGTCATTTCAAAGATTAGTTTTACACATGTCGTCATGAGTGGAGAGGGTCACCATTGATTTGATGTGGGTATGGGAAATGGTACCAAAGCGTGTAGCCCCTATAGCCATTAATTGTGATGTTGACTTGTTGTTGGTAGCGGGGCTCAAGGCCAGATAGTAAGCGAGGAAATCTTTAGCGATCGTTCTTGTAGCAAGTCGTCAGAAGTGCTTTGTAGCGAGGCGAGTCGATCGTAGCGGGGCGACGAAAACGCCTTCGGCGTCGGCTAAACAACATCCGACCTTTGTAGCGATCGGTCGAACAACTATGCGGTAGAAGTCGACTCTTGTAGCGGGGCAGCGAAAGATGCCTGGCGTCGGCTAAAACCGCATAACATCCGAACGTAGCGATCGGTCGAACAACTGTAACAACGAGTCGACTCTTGTAGCGGGGCGACCGAAGAGCGCCTTTAGCGTCGGCCTCAAGTAGCATCCGACAGCATGTGCGATGGTCGAACTGTGCTTATTGAACCCGGCCTTTCTTTATGTGAGACGACAGAAGATGCCTTCGCGTCGGCTAACCGCTTGCTAACATCCGATCTTGTGATGGGTCGAATCTGTAGCGGCCGGTGGATCTTTATGCGAAACGACCGATAAGAAGGTCGAACCGCTTGGTGGCCCGGCCAGGGGACGGCGTTTGGTCGGCATTGCTTTATGCTGATCGGTCTCTTGTAGCAGAGGTAAGCTATGTTGAGCAGCTATTTTGTATTTCGAACACTAGAGCGAGAGATCCCCGATACGAGTTCCTTACTTTGGCGAGATTGGGTTCGTGTCGATTTTCATACGTGGATTAATAAAAATCTTTTGGGGTACCAACAACATCTATGCTACGATATTGAATCGTAGGCTTGTGGAATTTATGTTTTCTCTTGGGGCTAAAACGAACCCGTTGTGTTTTCTCTTGGGGCTAAAACGAACCCTGCTATCGAGTAGACCTCTCATTCATAAAAGGAATCGAGAGGATTTTGACCGTGGTCCTAATCAGGAAGGTTTGACCAAGTGGGAGTGAAAATTTAAAAATGATCCTAACTGTAGGAAGGTTTGATCGATAGGAGTTTTGAGACAATCCTAACTGTAGGAAGGTTTGATTGCTCAATGTGGAAGTGGACCTCTCGCTCATGGAAGGAATCAAGAGGGGATTTTGACCATGGTCCTAGCGTAGGAAGGTTTGACCAAGTGGGAGTGAAAATTTAAAAATGATCCTAGCGTAGGAAGGTTTGATCGGGATAGGAGTTTTGAGACAATCCTAACTGTAGGAAGGTTTGATTGCTCAATGTGGAAGTGGACCTCGTTCATGGAAGGAATCAAGAGGATTTTGACCATGGTCCTAGCGTAGGAAGGTTTGACCGGGATAGGAATTTTTGAGACAATCCTAAGCGTAGGAAGGTTTGATTGCTCAATGTGGAAGTGGACCTCGTTCATGGAAAGAATCGAGAGGGATTTTGACCATGGTCCTAGCGTAGGAAGGTTTGACCGGGATAGGAATTTTTGAGACAATCCTAAGCGTAGGAAGGTTTGATTGCTCAATGTGGAAGTGGACCTCGTTCATGGAAGGAATCAAGAGGATTTTGACCGTGGTCCTAATCAGAGGAAGGTTTGATCGATAGGAGTTTTGAGACAATCCTAAGCGTAGGAAGGTTTGATTGCTCAATGTGGAAGTGGACCTCGTTCATGGAAGGAATCAAGAGGGGATTTTGACCATGGTCCTAACTGTAGGAAGGTTTGACCAGATAGGAATTTTTGAGACAATCCTAATCAGAGGAAGGTTTGATCGATAGGAGTTTTGAGACAATCCTAAGCGTAGGAAGGTTTGACCGGGATAGGAATTTTTGAGACAATCCTAATTGTCGGAAGGTTTGATCGATAGGAGTTTTGAGACAATCCTAAGCGTAGGAAGGTTTGATCGATAGGAGTTTTGAGACAATCCTAATCAGAGGAAGGTTTGATCGATAGGAGTTTTGAGACAATCCTAACTGTAGGAAGGTTTGATCGATAGGAGTTTTGAGACAATCCTAATCAGAGGAAGGTTTGATTGCTCAATGTGGAAGTGGACCTCGTTCATGGAAGGAATCAAGAGGATTTTGACCGTGGTCCTAATCAGAGGAAGGTTTGACCAGATAGGAATTTTTGAGACAATCCTAATCAGAGGAAGGTTTGATTGCTCAATGTGGAAGTGGACCTCGTTCATGGAAGGAATCAAGAGGATTTTGACCATGGTCCTAACTGTAGGAAGGTTTGACCAGATAGGAATTTTTGAGACAATCCTAATTGTCGGAAGGTTTGATCGATAGGAGTTTTGAGACAATCCTAATCAGAGGAAGGTTTGACCAGATAGGAATTTTTGAGACAATCCTAATTGTCGGAAGGTTTGATCGATAGGAGTTTTGAGACAATCCTAATTGTCGGAAGGTTTGATCGATAGGAGTTTTGAGACAATCCTAAGCGTAGGAAGGTTTGACCAGATAGGAATTTTTGAGACAATCCTAAGCGTAGGAAGGTTTGATTGCTCAATGTGGAAGTGGACCTCGTTCATGGAAGGAATCAAGAGGATTTTGACCGTGGTCCTAATCAGAGGAAGGTTTGATTGCTCAATGTGGAAGTGGACCTCGTTCATGGAAGGAATCAAGAGGATTTTGACCATGGTCCTAACTGTAGGAAGGTTTGATCAGGATAGGAGTTTTGAGACAATCCTAACTGTCGGAAGGTTTGATCGCTCAATCCTGAAATGGACCTCTCGTTCATGGAAGGAATCAAGAGGGGATTTTGACCATGGTCCTAACTGTAGGAAGGTTTGACCAGGATAGGAATTTTTGAGACAATCCTAACTGTAGGAAGGTTTGATTGCTCAATGTGGAAGTGGACCTCTCGTTCATGGAAAGAATCGAGAGGGGATTTTGACCGTGGTCCTAACTGTAGGAAGGTTTGACCAGATAGGAATTTTTGAGACAATCCTAAGCGTAGGAAGGTTTGATTGCTCAATGTGGAAGTGGACCTCTCGCTCATGGATTATCCACCCCGACTTTCTTACAAAATGGGTTGTCGGAGTGAGTAAGAAGGAAGAGCGCTTTTACCTCTTATATTCATCGGAGGAAAGGGGCGGTTTATACTAGTATACATCGAAGTCGAAGAAAGTTTAACCTCTTATATTCATCGGAGGAAAGGGAGCAGCTTAACCTCTTATATTCATCGGAGGAAAGGGAGCAGCTTATACTCAGATACCGCTCTGAGTCAAGTTTGATTCAGCTTATTTCGGCAGACGGCTTCAACCAAGGCTTGGATGATGGCCTTGAGAGCTAAGCAATCATTTGTAGGATGAAGGATCCTCCGTGGTACGCATTTATTTAGGGTCCGAAGTTTTGTTAGCCTCCTCTTGATTTGTAATTGGAGGCAACTTGATTTTGTTGTTATCAAGGAGGTGTTTGAAGATGATTGGAACTTCTTCGCCCTTGAAAGAGTATGTCCCGTGGAATTCGCTTTTAGAAGCTTTTGGCCGTCGTTGTTGCAACACTTGACCAACAAAGAATACAGATGCCTTTCCTCTATTACGAGAGGAAAAATTTACTTTGAGGGGTCGACCATCTTTTCGCTTCTTTCAAATTTCTTCCTTCCGAGGAAACGCTCGCTTGTTCTCCTTGTATTTTAGGTCTTTCCACGTAGTTGGTGGGGCGACCCCATGACTTCCAAAGAATTTATAGAAAGATTGTTGTGGCAAGTCTTCAATATGAACTTTTCAAGAATTGATCCCCGCATTCATAGCTTTATTGCGGAATCGCTTAACGAAGGTGTCGATTGTCTCCCACCTTCGCTGCCTAGGAGAGTTCCAATCGAGACTTCGTGTCGCCATCAAAGAAGTTGCCGAGAAAAAACTTTCCATGTCCTCCCAGCAGTTAATACTCCGGCCTTAAGTCTTCGATACCATCGAAGCGACTCCCATGAAAAGTGCGGCGAATGGCCGAACCATCGAGGCTCGCTTCCGAGATTACCCCAAATGTGATTTGAAGTAAATCAGGTGTTGTGAAGGTGACCCTCTCCGCCAAATGGCGTGAAGTTGATCAAATTAAATTTTGGCGGTAAGGAATTGAATCCCACTCTCGGATCTGGACACGGGATACAGTCCTTTTGATTTCTGTGTGGACATCAAAGCATTGATTTTATTTTCAAGCTCTTTCATCCTTTAGCCATCATCTTCCCTTGTTTTGGATTATTTCCAATAGGAAGAATTGGATCATTTCCACCTTGAGCAGCGAATCACTTTTTTGGAGGTTGATCGGTAAATGTGTTCATCAATCTCCAATCGCTGTCTTCAACATTATGATGGGTTACTCCACCTTGTTGACTGGATTCGTGCCGCTGGATCGACCCGTGTTGTGCAACCGCTTGGTTTGCAATTCCTCATCTGTTGCATGGCTAGCTCCATCTCTCGTTTCTCATTTCGCCTTAAGCTCTTCTCTTTGCTTAGCTAAGGCTTCTTGTAACATTTGAGCCGTGACATCGAGTAATGGTAAAGCTTCTACGGGATGGGGACCAAGACTTGACATTGTGTCATCTGAAGCTATCGCCGAATTGATGTCGGAAGCTTCATCATCGATGACTCTCCCTCATGCATCCTTCTATAGTCAATGCGTTGGGTAGCTCGCAATTATGAGAGACATCTTTGAGGCTTCGGTCTTGCTTTTCCGAGGTAAATCGAGGATCTGAATCCGTGCCGGTCCTTTCCTTTGTTCACCATGTTAATGGTCACTTCGAAACTCATCAATTTGGATGGATGATCTCCTTTTCTTCGATGTCGTCTTGGTGGCCCAGTTTCTGATCTGGCGGCGGGGAAAGGTTCGAATCTTGAAGCTCTTTGTGGGTGAGCTGCTCGACTCAAACAAAGTACATCCCCGACAACAACGCCTTGATTAGTTGTGCACACGAGCAAGAACAATTTATTTCATCGATCGTCCTCTTTCAGGTGTTGCCACCCCACCGATGGTGTGGTTGGTGTGGTTTATCACGAATTGCACTTCCACCCCAAGTGTAACGTTGTCCTTAATGGAGGACACATCTTCTTTGAGGACGCCGGCCATTTGATTTGAGAGACAACTTCCGCCGCTGGCTTCGCTATCCGGTTGCTTCGTATGAATCACAAGGGTCCGGTCATCTCTCGTGATTTTGCGAAGTCACTTGCCTCAACTTATTCTTCTCGCCAGACTCGCGGACCCCTTGTGGGATGCTCAAACGAGATGCAATTGGAATTCTAGAGACTCAGATATTTTAGCTTGCTCAAGACTCTTCTCGAACCGGGTAATCCAAGCGCTTCACCGAACCTTGCTTTTATTTCCGGTTGTGGACCAAGACGACTAAACACCGGTTGTCGGATTTCCGGACTTAACGCTGATACCTCACTTAAAAGTGGAAGAAAGGGGCGAAAAGCCAAATTTTCGCTAAGGCATGGAGGATCGCCGCTTTGGCGCAGACAACGGATCGTTCGCCGGGCGCGAGACAGCTTTACATCGCCATTGCTATGGCGTTTTAGTCGTTACCGGGCGCTGAGGCGTCAATCGCTCTACCAAGAATTCTCGGGCGAGGCAGACTTGAGCCAATTTTGACGTTGACTTCGACCCAAACTTGGCGATTTTGAGCCGCTTGTCGGGTTGCTTTAGACTCTCGCGCTTTGCGTAACAATGGCACGTGCATGAGCAACGCGCACGGCGCTTTTGGGCGCTCCTTCCTTGTCAATCGGGCCCTTTGACGAGAACCCATTCTTCCTTGGGAGGAGGCCGACGGATTGAGAGATTGCGCTTGTTGATGCCTTTGATCACGTGAGTTCGATAGTGAACTCCATCCGTTGACTCGAGCCTTGGCGAACCGACGGGCCATCTTTGACGCCGCCTTTGGCGAAGCTCTTCGCCGATCAGTTGAGATCTTGTTGAGAGGGGAAATCGCCTCGCCGCAAGTTTAACGAAGATCGCTGCACATCACAACGTAATCTAACCTCCTCTTAGGGGATGAGATCCTCCGATATTTGCGGGGTGAGGAGGACTTCGACGAGGAAGAGGAGAGATACTCTTCAATTTGGCTTGATCGAAGAAGTAGTCTATTCCATCAACCATGAGGTCGGCCTGACGCCGCAAGGTCACACAACGATCTCGGCTTGAGACCGCTGGCTCCCATCGTGGTCGCCATCGTGTTTGGGTCGAAAGTTGATTCCATTTGTAAAACTAGAGAAAATTACACTTTTGGTTCTCGCTACAAGAAAATTAAATAACTCTCTCACAAACTCAACAAAAGACGCTACAAGTGTAGATCTCTTGTTTTTGTGGGACTTTGCTCGTGTCGGGACGCGTAATCCGTGGACCACCGAAAATGATCGTCGAATCGACGGTTTAGTTAGTGCTTCGCAAAGGAAACAAGAACTTCAAAGAAATATCTTAGCAAGGTAAGATATTTACTCTTCTCAAGAATAAGTCAAGGCTTAAACTCGAGGAATCTCCGCTGCGGATCGTGGTTCTTGAACTCCTAAGCTTGGATCTCGATTGCCCCTTTCTTATGGCCGACCTCCGCCCAAGTGGACGAGAAGGGTATTTATAGTCTTTGGGAAACGTGCCCACAAGTGTCATAAGTGCCAAGATTTGCAAGCATGCGTACCGAGCCGCCCGCTGCTAAGTCGCTAACCGGCGAGGCAAGCACCACGTCGCTGGAGGCTAGGTAGATGGGCCTCCGATTACGGGCAGCGCCGCTCTTCCACCGCCGAACGATTTTCCCGCTTTTTAGGCACGATTAAATGCCCTAGAATTACGCCTAGTGGGCGATCTTCGCGGTAACCGCTTATTAACGGTTCAACGCTCTCTCGCATTGATAAAGTCAAGTGGGCCCCATCGGCATTGATTTAGACCCTTCAAGAGCTCGCTCCAAGTATTCGGTGTTCGCCGCTAGCGACATTAGCAAGTGCCTCGCCTATAGCGAGACACATCAAGGTGTCTCGCTTGTGGCGAGACACAAACAAGTGTCTCGCTAATAGCGAGACACATCAAGGTGTCTCGCTTGTGGCGAGACACAAACAAGTGTCTCGCTAATAGCGAGACACATCAAGGTGTCTCGCTTGTGGCGAGACACAAACAAGTGTCTCGCGATCAGAAGCAGACACAATCTCCCATGTGTTGACTTCTTGAGATTTCGACGACGTTGTTCTTCGATCTTCTCATGATTTAGTCATATTTGAGGTTCTTCAACAATTTTGATGCCTACACATGAGGTCGGCCTCGATCGCCGTAGTCAGTCGCACACAACGATCTCGACTGAGACCGCTGGCTCCCATCGTGGTCGCCATCGTGTTTGGGTCGAAAGTTGATTCCATTTGTAAAACTTGAGAAAATTACACTTTTGGTTCTCGCTACAATGAAAATTAAATAACTCTCTCACAAACTCAACAAAAGACGCTACAAGTGTAGATCTCTTATTTTGTGGGACTTTGCTCGTCGGACGCCAGAATCCGTGGACCACCGAAAATGATCGTCGAATCGACGGGTTTAGTTGATGCTTCGCGAAAGGAAACAAGAACTTCAAAGAAATATCTTAGCAAGGTAAGATATCTACTCTTCTCAAGAATAAGTCAAGGCTTAAACTTGAGGAATCTCCGCGGATAGTGTTCTTGATATGAACTCCTAAGCTTGGATCTCGATTGCCCCTTTCTTATGGCCGACCTCCGCCCAAGTGGACGAGAAGGGTATTTATAGTCTTTGGGAAACGTGCCCACAAGTGTCATAAGTGCCAAGATTTGCAAGCGGCAACCGAGTCATTGCTAAGTCCGCCTTAACGGCGGTAGCATGCACGCTTCGCTGGAGGCGGTAAGATGGGCCGCCGCTGATTGGCGCAGGCAAAGGCTGCTCCAGCCTGCAGAACATTTTCCCGCTTTTTAGGCACGATTAAATGCCCTAGAATTACGCCAGTGGGCGATCTTCGCGGTAACCGCTTATTAACGGTTCAACGCTCTCTCGCATTGATAAAGTCAAGTGGGCCCCATCGCATTGATTTAGACCCTTCAAGAGCTCGCTCCAAGTATTCGGTGTTCCGCCAGCGAGATTGAAGTGGGTCTGCCTATAGCGAGACACATCAAGGTGTCTCGCTTGTGGCGAGACACAAACAAGTGTCTCGCTAGTGGCGAGACACATCAAGGTGTCTCGCTTGTGGCGAGACACAAACAAGTGTCTCGCTAGTGGCGAGACACATCAAGGTGTCTCGCTTGTGGCGAGACACAAACAAGTGTCTCGCGATCAGAAGCAGACACAATCTCCCATGTGTTGACTTCTTGAGATTTCGACGACGTTGTTCTTCGATCTTCTCATGATTTAGTCATATTTGAGGTTCTTCAACAATTTTGATGCCTACACATGAGGTCGGCCTGATCGCCGCAAGGTCACACAACGATCTCGACTGAGACCGCTGGCTCCCATCGTGGTCGCCATCGTGTTTGGGTCGAAAGTTGATTCCATTTGTAAAACTTGAGAAAATTACACTTTTGGTTCTCGCTACAATGAAAATTAAATAACTCTCTCACAAACTCAACAAAAGACGCTACAAGTGTAGATCTCTTATTTTGTGGGACTTTGCTGCTTGGGGGCCGTATCCGTGGACCACCGAGCAGCCATCGTCGAATCGACGGGTTTAGTTGATGCTTCGCGAAAGGAAACAAGAACTTCAAAGAAATATCTTAGCAAGGTAAGATATCTACTCTTCTCAAGAATAAGTCAAGGCTTAAACTCGAGGAATCTCCGCGGATAGTGTTCTTGATATGAACTCCTAAGCTTGGATCTCGATTGCCCCTTTCTTATGGCCGACCTCCGCCCAAGTGGACGAGAAGGGTATTTATAGTCTTTGGGAAACGTGCCCACAAGTGTCATAAGTGCGAAATTTGCGGTTAAGCGGCGGCAGTACCTGGCTAAAATTGCCTCGCTAACTTGGCGGCGTTAATGAGGCTGCCTGTTGGCGGATGTAAGCTACCTCGGCCCGATTGCGGCGATGCGTTCTTCGGTAGCATGGCGGTTTTCACTTTTTAGGCACGATTAAATGCCCTAGAATCACGCCTAGTGGGCGATCTTCGCGGTAACCGCTTATTAACGGTTCAACGCTCTCTCGCATTGATAAAGTCAAGTGGGCCCCATCGGCATTGATTTAGACCCTTCAAGAGCTCGCTCCAAGTATTCGGTGTCTCGCCAGTTAGCGAGACAAAGTAAGTGCCTCGCCTATAGCGAGACACATCAAAGTGTCTCGCTAGTGGCGAGGCACACACAAGTGTTCGCTAATAGCGAGACACATCAAGGTGTCTCGCTTGTGGCGAGACACAAACAAGTGTCTCGCTAGTGGCGAGACACATCAAGGTGTCTCGCTTGTGGCGAGACACAAACAAGTGTCTCGCGATCAGAAGCAGACACAATCTCCCATGTGTTGACTTCTTGAGATTTCGACGACGTTGTTCTTCGATCTTCTCATGATTTAGTCATATTTGAGGTTCTTCAACAATTTTGATGCCTACACATGAATTGACGTCATTGCAAAGTGCGACACAACGATCTCGACTGAGACCGCTGGCTCCCATCGTGGTCGCCATCGTGTTTGGGTCGAAAGTTGATTCCATTTGTAAAACTTGAGAAAATTACACTTTTGGTTCTCGCTACAATGAAAATTAAATAACTCTCTCACAAACTCAACAAAAGACGCTACAAGTGTAGATCTCTTATTTTGTGGGACTTTGCGCATCTTGGGGGCCAGCGTAATCCGTGGACCACCGAGCAGCCATCGTCGAATCGACGGGTTTAGTTGATGCTTCGCGAAAGGAAACAAGAACTTCAAAGAAATATCTTAGCAAGGTAAGATATCTACTCTTCTCAAGAATAAGTCAAGGCTTAAACTTGAGGAATCTCCGCGGATAGTGTTCTTGATATGAACTCCTAAGCTTGGATCTCGATTGCCCCTTTCTTATGGCCGACCTCCGCCCAAGTGGACGTAGGAGAGTATTTATAGTCTTTGGGAAACGTGCCTCTTCGTAAACATAAGTGTCAGTCGGCGGATTTGAAATGCTTAGCGCGCGGCTTCGAGCCGCCGCGCTAAGTTGGCAGCTGGGTAGAAGGTTTGGCTGCTGCGGCAAGAGGCTGCCTCGCCCACCGGCGAGGGCGTGGTGTCCGCCTTCGTGTTGTAACGGTTTTCCCGCTTTTAGGCACGATTAAATGCCCTAGAATCACGCCTAGTGGGCGATCTTCGCCGTAACCGCACATTAAAGTATTTGAACGTCTCTCATACCGATAAAGTCAAGTGGGCCCCACCAAAGATTGATTTAGATCCTTCAAGAGGCTTTCAAGTATCGGCGTCTTGGCAGAAATAGTGTCTGCTAGTTGCGAGACACATCAAAGTGTCTCGCTAGTGGCGAGGCACACATAAGTGTCTCGCTAGTGGCGAGACACATCAAAGTGTCTCGCTAGTGGCGAGGCACACATAAGTGTCTCGCGATCAGAAGCGAGACACAATCTTCCAATGTTGGGCTTCTTGAGATTTCGACGACGTTGTCCTTCGATCTTCTCATGATTTAGTCATATTTGAGGTTCTTCAAGAATTTTGATGCCTACACATGAATTGACGTCATTGCAAAGTGCGACACAACGATCTCGACTGAGACCGCTGGCTCCCACCGTGGTCGCCATCGTGTTTGGGTCGAAAGTTGATTCCATTTGTAAAACTTGAGAAAATTACACTTTGGTTCTCGCCACAATGAAAATTAAATAACTCTCTCACAAACTCAACAAAAGACGCTACAAGTGTAGATCTCTTATTTTGTGGGACTTTGCGCATCTTGGGGGCCAGCGTAATCCGTGGACCACCGAGCAGCCGATCGTCGAATCGACGGTTTAGTTGATGCTTCGCGAAAGGAAACAAGAACTTCAAAGAAATATCTTAGCAAGGTAAGATATCTACTCTTCTCAAGAATAAGTCAAGGCTTAAACTTGAGGAATCTCCGCGGATAGTGTTCTTGATATGAACTCCTGAAGCTTGGATCTCTGATTGCCCCTTTCTTATGGCCGACCTCCTGCCCAAGTGGACGTAGGAGAGTATTTATAGTCTTTGGGAAACGTGCCCTCTTCGTAAACATAAGTGTCATAAGTGCGTGAAATTTGCAGCTAGCGCGGCACCGAAAGCCTCAGCCAAACCGCTTCGCTAACCGGCGAGGCAGTAGGTTGCTCACCGGGCGCAGGCAAGATGGGTCGCCACGCCGACCGGCAAGTTGTCGCCTTCACCGTTGTAACGGTTTTCCCGCTTTTAGGCACGATTAAATGCCCTAGAATCACGCCTAGTGGGCTTATCTTCGCGGTAACCGCACATTAAAGTATTCAACGCTCATACCGATAAAGTCAAGTGGGCCCCACCAGCATTGATTTAGATCCTTCAAGAGATCGTTTCAAGTATACGGGTGTCTCGCCTTTGGCGAGGCACAAGTAAGTGTCTCGCTAGTGGCGAGACACATCAAAGTGTCTCGCTAGTGGCGAGGCACACATAAGTGTCTCGCTAGTGGCGAGACACATCAAAGTGTCTCGCTAGTGGCGAGGCACACATAAGTGTCTCGCGATCAGAAGCGAGACACAATCTTCCCCTGTGTTGGGCTTCTTGAGATTTCGACGACGTTGTCCTTCGATCTTCTCATGATTTAGTCATATTTGAGGTTCTTCAGCAATTTTTGATGCCTACAGTCGCGCCCATGTGACCCGACCCCAAAAGACCTAGGCGCCACGTAAGTCCTAGGCACCCGATCCACGCGGTCGTCCTCTACGGAGTCGCCGCTCCCACATGAGCCGACTCAGGCTTGCTCTTTGCCTCAAAATAGAGATCGGCCTCGCCGAGAAAGACCTAGGCGCCACGTAAGTCCTAGGCACCCGATCCACGCTGCCGTCTCTCTACGGAGTCGCCGCCCCACATGAGCCGACTCAGCTTGCTCTTTGCCTCAAAATAGAGATCGGCCTCGCCGAAAGACCTAGGCGCCACGTAAGTCCTAGGCACCCGATCCACGCTGCCGTCTCTCTACGGAGTCGCCGCCCCACGTGAGCCGACTCAGGCTTGCTCTTTGCCTCAAAATAGAGATCGGTCATGCCGAAAGAGACCTAGGCGCCACGTAAGTTCTAGGCGCCCAACCTACGGGTTGTCAATTGTCAGGCCGAGTCCTCCCAGGTCGAGCCTTCCTCCCTGGTCGACCTTCCTCCCTGGTCGACCTTCCTCCCTGGTCGACCTTCCTCCCAGGTCGACCTTCCTCCCAGGTCGAGCCTTCCTCCCTGGTCGACCTTCCTTCCAGGTCGACCTTCCCGCCAGGTTGACCTTCTTTCTTTGTTGATGCCTTTGTTGATGCCTTTGTTGATGCCTTTGTTGATGCCTTTGTTGATGCCTTTGTTGATGCCTTTGTTGATGCCTTTGTTGATGCCTTTGTTGATGCCTTTGTTGATGCCTTTGTTGATGCCTTTGTTGATGCCTTTGTTGATGCCTTTGTTGATGCCTTTGTTGATGCCTTTGTTGATGCCTTTGTTGATGCCTTTGTTGATGCCTTTGTTGATGCCTTTGTTGATGCCTTTGTTGATGCCTTTGTTGATGCCTTTGTTGATGCCTTTGTTGATGCCTTTGTTGATGCCTTTGTTGATGCCTTTGTTGATGCCTTTGTTGATGCCTTTGTTGATGCCTTTGTTGATGCCTTTGTTGATGCCTTTGTTGATGCCTTTGTTGATGCCTTTGTTGATGCCTTTGTTGATGCCTTTGTTGATGCCTTTGTTGATGCCTTTGTTGATGCCTTTGTTGATGCCTTTGTTGATGCCTTTGTTGATGCCTTTGTTGATGCCTTTGTTGATGCCTTTGTTGATGCCTTTGTTGATGCCTTTGTTGATGCCTTTGTTGATGCCTTTGTTGATGCCTTTGTTGATGCCTTTGTTGATGCCTTTGTTGATGCCTTTGTTGATGCCTTTGTTGATGCCTTTGTTGATGCCTTTGTTGATGCCTTTGTTGATGCCTTTGTTGATGCCTTTGTTGATGCCTTTGTTGATGCCTTTGTTGATGCCTTTGTTGATGCCTTTGTTGATGCCTTTGTTGATGCCTTTGTTGATGCCTTTGTTGATGCCTTTGTTGATGCCTTTGTTGATGCCTTTGTTGATGCCTTTGTTGATGCCTTTGTTGATGCCTTTGTTGATGCCTTTGTTGACGCCTTTGTCGAAGTCTGGTTGTTTGTTCTTCCTTGTTTTCTCCCTGTCGGTCAATCTCTTTTCCAGTTTAGACCAAGGTCGGCTCGCCCTTCCGAACGCTAACCAAAAATCTTGGCCTCCCACTAAGTCCAAGGAACCAAGCCTCACAAGGCGATAAGCGGCAGTTGGATTTCACTCAGACCCGGCTTAAGCCGCATCCAAGTGAAAGGGGCCTACTGTTGGTACCCCAAAAAGATTTTTTATTAATCCCTGTATGAAAATCGACACGTACCCAATCTCACGCCAAAGAAAGCGAACTCAAGGCGAAGGATCTCTACGCCTAACAAGTGCTGGCTACTACGGTGATGCGATGCGCTTCTGATCGCCGACCTCTCGGTTGCTACAGTAGACCGATTGCTACAATAACTCAGGCGAAACCGGTCCAGGTCGGCCGCTACGGTGTTCGGCCCTCTTAGCGGTGGTTACGCTTTCTGATGGCAGATGCGCTTTCACGGTACCTCGGACGGTACGCTACGATGCCGGAATTTTCACGATATTGACCGGCGAAGGCGGTCGATCGTCACTACGGTAGGCCGACGCCTGATAGGCATTTGCACCTTTCGATATTGGGCGACTTGCTCAAGGTAACAAACTACAGTACCTCCTGCTATAATGGTTGGCCTTGAGCCCCGCGCCAACAACAAGTCAACATCACAATTAATGGCGCTGTGCTGACCACATGGCTTTTGTAGTCATTCCCCATACCTCACATCAAATCAATGGTGACTCTTTCCACATATAATCTGACATGTGTAAAACTAATGCTGAAATGACCAAACTGCCCTCTCTCATTCCTACAAAGAAAAGGAGCTATTCTCAATACTGAGGTACGCCATTTTTTTCTCTCCCCCTGCGCTCTTCAATTAAGAAAGCTTATTGTTCATTTTCTTCTCCACTCAAGCTCAAAACACTGACTTGATCGTCGGAGGTACAACGGGGGAGCCAAGCCCCGTCCTCTCACGAGCTTCTACCTGTGCAGGGGGGAAGAACAGCCCAACTCAGAGCTAGGTATTCGGGGGAGTGAGCGGATCCCTGTCATCTTCAACCTAAAACTAAGCTCACCCGAGGTTAGTGACTGTGATTATATACATCAACAACAATGTTAACTATAATAGGGTAAGTGTTAACGTTTTTATCTTAGATGTTAACTCTAGGTGATTAGCTGTTAACTTTTATAAAGTACATGTGAACTATCGCCGATTAAGTGTTAACGTTTACACATACCATGTTAAGTTAACATGGTATGTGTAAACGCTAACACTTAATCGCGATAGTTCACATGTACTTTATAAAAGTTAACAACTAATCACCTAGAGTTAACATCTAAGATAAAACGCTAACACTTACCCTATTATAGTTAACATGGTACGTAAACGCTGACAGCTAAGCCACTATAGTTCACATGTACTTTATAAAAGTTAACAACTAATCACCTAGAGTTAACATCTAAGATAAAACGCTAACACTTAATCGCGATAGTTCACATGTACTTTATAAAAGTTAACAACTAATCACCTAGAGTTAACATCTAAGATAAAACGCTAACACTTACCCTATTATAGTTAACATGGTATGTGTAAACGCTAACACTTACCCTATTATAGTTAACATGGTATGTGTAAACGCTAACACTTACCCTATTATAGTTAACATGGTATGTGTAAACGCTAACACTTACCCTATTATAGTTAACATGGTATGTGTAAACGCTAACACTTACCCTATTATAGTTAACATGGTATGTGTAAACGCTAACACTTACCCTATTATAGTTAACATGGTATGTGTAAACGCTAACACTTACCCTATTATAGTTAACATGGTATGTGTAAACGCTAACACTTAATCGCGATAGTTCACATGTGTTATGTAAGATTTAATAATTAATCTACTAAATATTTATACATCCATTACTTCAAAATAAAATAATAAAAATCTCTTCATTAATTTGAGTCGCTTGTTTTGATGAATTCAAGCTTTAATAGTATAACAAAATTCTTGTACGACATTTTAAGTCCAAGGAGAGAAGATTAGTTGGTTAGTAAGGTTAGAATTAGGGTTTGGGAAGGTCAAGGAGGAGGAGGAGGAAGAAGAAGAAGGAGGGGGTAAATGGGGTTTTCAAGTGAAATTTGGAGGGATTATGAGCCGGAGGGATCAAGCATATTTTTTCAAAATTGGGGTGAAAGACATGGGGAAAGTAGGGGCTGCAAAGACCTGGTTTTTCATTTTGGGGCCTTGAAGCAATTTTCTCTAAGTATTAACAATAAGGTTATATATAGTTTAACTAATAGTTATTCTTTATAAGATTTATTAATATTACTTTATAGAATTATCAATTTATATTCACAAGCTTCAAAAATATATAACTTAAGGCCTTATATTATCAAAATACAAAATCATATACTTTCCAGCTACTCCAATTATCCTACATCATCTTCCTAAAATATCCCATTTCTAAAAAATTATTCACCATGGTTCCATTAAAATATTCCCCTTGAATAATTATCCTAAGGATAAATTTTTAAAATGAGCCGTTTTGAAAAGAATATTAGCAAAATTGATCCTATTAGGAAAAATGAGCAAAATCAACCGCTTATCGCCGACGTCGGGAGAGAATGGTCGATTTTGCTGAAAGGCAATTCTGTAATACACGGGACTACTAGTCCCGTATAATTACGAACCGCCAATTAAGCGAGCGAATTATACGGGACTAGCAGTCCCGTCTATTTCCTACATTTAATCCCCGTGACCCCTCCCTAGCTGTATTTCCCCGTGACCCCTAGCCCTAAAATCCCCGTGACCCTCCCCCCTCTTTCCTTGATCTCAAATCCTCTCTCCCTCGTGACCCAGCCACCAAGCTCGCGACCCCACCACCACGCTCATCGCGACCGCAACCACCAAGCTCGCGACCACAACCTCCTCCAACTACAGTCGCCTCCTACCACGCTCGCGACCACAGCCGCCTCCGACCACATCCACCAAACTCCAATCAAGGTGAAAAACCTCTAATTACACGTGATTAGCAGTCTCGTCCATTTACTAGGCAACTGCAAATGGCTAATGACGTGATTAGTAGCCCCTTATTACACGAGACTACTAGTCCCGTGTAATTAAAAAACCCCTTTCAGCAAAATCGATCGTTTTTTGCCCACGAGGCCAGAAAATGATCGATTTTGCTAATTTTTGTGGGAGAAGGTCGATTTTGCTCATTTTGTTTATAAAACGGTTCATTTTAAAAATTTGTCCTTATCCTAATTGTACTTGAAAAGTTCCGATTGACTAACACCCCCTTAAAAATTTTGGTCTGTGGATTTTCCCCCTTTCTTTCAGACAATATAACTTTAGCCTTTTATTTTCCTTACATATAATTTACTTGAAAAAAAAGAAGCTTTTTTTAGACTAAAACCTCTGAAACCCATAAACTGTTTTATTTCACTAAATCTTACTTGAAAATTTATCTTTTAATCCTCATAATATCACAATCAACTCTAACATGTTAGTGGTAAGCACCTGCAAATAAAGAAGAAGAAAGTTCCTTCTAAGTCTAAAAAAAATAACCTTCTATTAAAAAAGAACATAAGTAATTTTTCTGGGACTAAGGAATTATTTTCATATTTTTTGGCATGTCTTTGCCTCAAAGATGTTAGAATCGATGCTGCTAATTGGAAATTAAATGAAAATTTTTAATGTGAAATTTAGTGAAACAAAACAGTTCAAAGTTATGTGTAATAACTCTTAAAGTTCTGGCCTGGGTAATAAAGAAATTGATGGGAATTGACTGCAACTCTCCAAAAATTCATATGAATTTTCTATAATTAACCCAAAAAATAACTACCGAGGACTAATTGTTATAAGGGACCCAGGGAATCTGATCCCAGTGAGAGAGGAGGTGATTGAAATTGTTTAGTAGTGGAGATCACTAAATGCTTAGGGTGTGTTTGTTTCATTTCCAAAAAAATTAATAGGAAACCCTTTCTCATAGTAAAAAAATATATTTCCACCCCTTTTCACGTGTTTATAAGAAGTAGTTTTTTTTTGTTTGTTTCGGCATGGAAACATGGGGATGAAACGTTTTCTATTCCATTCTTTTGTTTGGTTCAAAAACCAAAAATAAGAAACCAATTCATATAAAAACCTCTCCCTCATTATTTAACCATTATATTTTACCAACTTCCTACATCATCCATTATTTAAATATTAAAAACTCACATTTCCAACTCTTTCCACCCAATTTCCTCACTTTTGAAGAGGAAATGATTTCCTTGCAAAAGTGATGTCTTCTCCACTTTTAAGAAAACCTTTCTTAAAAATTTTTTTGTGAACCAAACGCGGGAAATGGAAACCCCAGGAAACACCCTTTTTTTTTTTGCATTTTCTGACCATGTTAGTCTTTCCAACTCTTTTCAAGTGTTTCCATCCGAAACAAGCACCCCCTAATGGTATGAAGTGAAAGAAATTTGATTCTTGGAGTTGACTCTGAAAAAAAAAAAAAGGAGAGAGAGACGAGGACACACAATAAGGCAGTGTTCGCATCAACAAAATTTTCTTAGTTCCGCATGTTCGTTGGTGATTATTTTGTTGTTGAAGGTCACAAGTTATAAAGATGTATATATAGACACATTTATTGTTTTTGACCGAACTATCTTTAAATTTTTTTTAAGGGGTAACTGTCTTTAATGTTGGTGCTCTAGATCGCAGACACCTGGTTGAAGTGGGAAGAAATCTAAGTCACCTCTAACTTCAAAGACTAAACAACCAAAATTCGGATTTTGGCCGCTGTCAAAGAATGGTAAAGAGCATCTTTAATCATAGTTTTCTATTGTTTTTGTATTGATTGAGAAATAGGTATATAAGTGCTAAATTTAGACTTATTTACAATCACCTACTTATTAATAATAGATGATTGTTGATTGTTCAATGGTTGTTTGGTTATGTAGAAATGCTAATGAAGTAAGTAGTGCAACTTGATTCACATTTCAATTGTTTGATTTGCAAAGTTGTGATTAAAAAATGCGAATGTATTTATAATTTGTAGGAAAAGGAAATAGCAATTGCTACAGTTAATTTGGTGGTTGCAAAAGATGCAACCTTAAAAAAAAATTAAGAATAATTATAGCTCATCAAACAATTCCTTTCCAATTACAAATAGGAAAATCATCTATGCATGTTTTCTTTTCCTTGTGTCTAAAACCGTGTAGCTTTTCGACCAATTTCTTTTAACCAAACATTTAATTTGCATTAGGAAGTACATTTCTCACAATAGAATAAAAAAACCTACACGATGAATTTGAAACTGATTTCGTGCAACAAATTCTGCATGCAACATGTGCTACAACTAATTTATTTGATGAACCAAACAGTCGAAAATAGCAGTTTGTGGAGTGATCTAAATCTCCAAATCTATTTACAACATCCAAGACCCATCAAAAGACGAAAATTATGTCCAAAGTATATAATAACTACTAAATGTAGAATTGCTATATTGAAATTGAAAAATCATCTCCATTGTTCACCATCCATATAAAGCTTCTAGAGTTTGCTTACTTCCCAACACTCCCAGCTTGCAACCAATAGCCACCACTTCATTCTCTCCACAGTCAATAATACAACCCCTCCCACAAAATTAGATACCACCTTCCACCAAGGAAAGAGACCCACGTCTCCAACCTCCAAAGCGATGGATTCACGTGGCCCGAGCCCAGTCCGTAAACACCAAAGGCCCACTAAACGACATCTCCACTTCCAGAATCTTCTCCTTTTTCGCGAAAGAAACCTCCGGTATCATTGTAGTCCACGTCGTAGGCCCATCTCATGTGATCACAAGGCCGTCCACGTGACTTGGAGCGCTTTTGGCCCAAGTCATGTAGCTGACGTGGCCTCATGCCAGCCACCACTGATGTCTATAAATTTTGATGCCTCTAGCCTTAGCATTCACCAAGAAGATATTTGAAAGTTCAAGCTTCATTTGAGAGTTAAATAAGTCTTTTTGAAATTAGAAACGATGGCAGTTTCAGCTGCATTGATGCAATCTTGCTTGGTCAGGCCCATGGCCAGTTCTGGCTTCAAGAGCTACTCTTCAGTTGGGTTCCCGGCTCAATCTCTGCGGTGCAAGCGTGCAGTGCACGTGCGTTGCCAAGCGGAGGTAAGGCCACTGTACTAGTACTTATTTTCATAGTGATGATGCATAATCTGCTTAACTTAGTTTAATTTTGTTATTCTTGGAGTCACAATGAGTTTTTTAAAAGGAGTTTTTCAATAGATCTAAGATTGAATAATTATGTTCTAATCAAGAAGCTTGATTTTGACCTTTAAAATGAAGTTTGAGGTTGTTTAATATCTTATATTCAAAATTATAACTCTTTTTTCTTATGTTGAACAGGAGAAGCAAACACCAGCTGAGGAGCCAACATCAGCAACACCTATCAGTACACCTCAAACCCTCCATCTCCACCAAAGCCCAAGGTAAAAAATAAAAAATAAAAAAATCCGACAACAATGTGCTCCATCACTTAAAAAAATTAAATCATAATATACATGTAAAAGAATTAAGAAAAAAGAAGCTATCAAAAGATAGAAATAGCAAGGTTCATGCCTTTTGATATGACCACCAAATAAACCATACTGTTTAGTTTATTTCTTAGAAGCTCGTTTAGCAAAATGAGTCGTGATTTCTTATCCATTGTTTTCTATACGAAAAATATTTTATAATATATTGCACTTATTCTGAAAATAAGTTTGCAAATCTAACACTAACAAAATACAACAGGTGAGCACTAAATTCTCAGACGTCCTAGCATTCAGCGGGCCAGCACCAGAGAGAATCAACGGCCGACTCGCCATGATCGGCTTCATGGCAGCTATCGGAGTCGAGCTCGCGAGAGGCGACGACCTCGCGGCGCAGCTGGCCAACGGCGGCCTGCCGTGGTTCGTGGCGACAGCAGCAGTTCTTTCGGCAGCGTCGCTGATCCCGCTGTTCAAAGGAGTGAGCGTGCAGTCGAAGTCCGGGGGTTTGATGACGGCGGACGCGGAGATGTGGAACGGGCGGTTTGCGATGTTGGGGTTGGTGGCCTTGGCTTTTACTGAGTATGTGAGGGGAGGACCTCTTGTGTAAAATTGGAAATTGTTAAGGTTTAAAAATGTATTTTTATGTAGGAGGAGAGAATGTGAGTAGATTAAGAGGTTAGGGTCTTGTGGTATAACACTTTGTAGGAAATATACTATCCATCTAATCAATGAAAACATCTCTTGTTCCATTTCTCTCTTTTTTTGGTTTGGCTGCATAATTTTTACATTTTAGCCTGATTTTATTAGTTATACGGAAATCCTACAATTAAACGGATTTCTCGAATTTCTCGCCATCAAAGGATGCCCAGTTTTCCCCCTAAAAAGGAGTCATTGCTCATACCCTGAAGACATTGTTGCTGGATTTGCTTGTGATGATAAATGCAAGCTCTTAAAGTATTGATATGCAATAACTCTGTAACTCTATTATTCAAATACTGATGGCCATTTAACTCAGTGTGAGAACTAGAGATATGATCTGTCATTGAGAAGCTCTTCAAGAGATTTGTTTCTAATAAATTTTTAGATAAACTTGTTTCTAATGAAATTTTCTCTGCCTTGCATTTCTTCCTTGGGACTTGAGATTTATCAGTGCAGTTCTAACAAGTGGTATTTGGTGAAATATAGTAGAGCTTTCATTACAAAACTACTTAAAGTTACCAGATATAGAATGTATAAACTAGGACATAAACTAGTAGCTTCTTGATTTTTAGGGTCAGTTTGGCAAAATCAAGATTGATCATAGGCCAGTTTTATCCTAAATTGGTTTGGTTTTGCTCCATAGGTGGTGGTCTGAAAGAGAACTTGTTTGAAGTCATTTATTGGCTTAAAACTGGGCCAATTCTAGCCCTGTTCTAGCCAATCACAAAACAAACAAAAACTGGACCAGAATCAAACCTGACATAGTTTTAAAGAATAGCCAAGCACACTCTTAATGTTACAATATATAAAACCAATGCTTTTTTTTTTATTCAAAAGCGTATGATTCATATGTAACAGGGAAACACATCTCTTTATTTCATAATAATGCATAGAAATTTTATATGGATACATCCAGATTGTACTCTCCACACCTGTAGTTCCCTTCAATACAAGAAGATAGTGGTGTATAAATAGTATTGGTAATTGGCATTTGGGACCAAAGCAATACAGGAAGTAATCCCAAATCTAGGCTTTAGTGCTAAAAACAGGGGTATTTGCATACTCCCAGTTGTAGAATGAACTGAATCCATAGGATCTTGGACCAGCCACTTCTTTGAGGGACACTGCTTTTTCAATTTCTTTCAACTCCTCCTTGGTGAGCCTCAAGTCCAAGGAGCCAATATTTTGGTCCAGGTTCTTGATCTTGGTTGTCCCTGGAGAATTCAAAAAAAAAAAAAAGAACATTTTCAAGTACTGAAATTTCATAATAACTAGTTAATATAATTGCTAAGTAACCTGGTATAGGGACCACATCATCCCCTTGATGAACAACCCAAGCTAGAGCTAGTTGAGCAACAGTACAATTATGCTTGTTAGCCAACTTCTGTATTCTTGTATAAAGACTCTTGTTTTTCTCCAAGTTCTCTCCACTGTATCTTGGATGTGCAACCTGACATAATACGAGTCTAATTCTACTGAGCAACTGTTAGGAGTATAAAACTATAATCCTCAACTTTTATCACAAATTTTGAAATTTTCTAGTATAAGGAAAAAGTACTAAACAAGTTTAAAATGTTGGCAAACTAAGGTACCAATACAGAATTCGCAGGCAAGCTCTCTGTAACTGCTTTGCCGCCGAAAAATCCACGACCAAGGGGAGCATAAGGAACTATGCCAATTCCAAGTTCTCTGCAGGATGAACAGAATCCAGGGTGAAAAAGAAAGGAAAATGTGCGCATATATTTGTTTTTACTATCTTAAACAGGATTCCAGGCGTAAACCTGCAAAGAGGAATAAGTTCCGTCTCGATATCACGAGTCCAAAGAGACCATTCCATTTGAACTGCAGTTATCGGATGCACCGCATGCGCTCGCCTAATTGTATCTGGGCTGGCCTCTGATAGCCCAATGTACTTCACTTTCCCCTCTTCCACTAGCTTCTTAAGTTCCCTAATCTGTCAATAAACAGTCACAAGTAATATGTATATACTTACAGGTGTATTTAAACTGTCCAAAGAGACCATTCTCATTACAACTTCATAGTTTAGATGTTGCGAGTGTGACTCTAGAAAAGACTGGTGCTTACAGTTTCTTCTATTGGTGTGCTCTGATCGATTCGATGTTGATAGTAAAGATCAACATAGTCCACTCCCAGACGCTTCAGACTCGCTTCACAGCAAGCCCTGACATATTCAGGCCTTCCATTCACAACAATGCCACCTCTATCGACTTTTTCGACTCCAAATTTTGTTGCCAGTTGAATCTTTTCTCGCGGCAAGTCCTTCAAAGCCTGTACTAGTTCACAAACAATTGTAATTCTTTACATTCAACAAATTCATTATGCAGAATAAGAGAAATAATTGCAGAGCGCAAACCTGTCCAAGTAGTATCTCACTAGTGTAAGGTCCATACATATCTGAAGTATCGAAGAAAGTTATCCCCTTTGAGAATGCTTGCTTGATAATGGAGGTACCTTCTTCTTCTGAGAGCGGAGAGTTGTAGTTACCAGTGAGACCCAAACAACCAAATCCTAGTTTGGACACCTACAGAGCAAGCCATGGAAGAAATTAGAAGATTGTGAGGCTTGGTTAATGATAATGTAAAGCTAAATAAAGGACTGACCTCTAAACCCTGCGATCCTAACTTGACCCTGGGAATCTGGGTTTTAGATTGCACGCCCATTTTGGTGTTAGAGCCTCTGTTTTCTCTAGAACGTAGGGTAATATGAGTTATATGATGACTATTTATAGCCTCGTAAAGATTCAATCTTAGCTCAAGCTACATCATTTTTGTTAGAAAAGCCGCAATTGCTACAGTAGCCACAATTGCTGTGTGTTCTTTATTACTTCTGCACTATTTTAGCTGCGACCCTGCTCTATTGGGCCCTGGGTTTGTCCCAACAATTTTCCCATGTGATATGGAATACTGCACTCATTGTGCTGGACAGAAGAGAAATTCCCGCGTCATATGGAATACTCCGCTCACTGTGAGCAAACGGTTGATACGGTCAATTTTTGACTACTTTTTGTCGAATCAAACCGAACCAATTTAAATTCATAACTAAACCGAACAGAACCGAATCAATCGGTTTGGTGAGTTTCGGTTTGGTTTAGGTCTAGACATGACAAAGTCAGAGAATTGTTAGTTAAGAAATATCACTCTTACTCCTTCAAACTTCTCGCTCATTTTATATCCCAAGTTGAAGAGAAACCTACTTGTAAACAAAAATTAAAATTTTAACAACTAAGATCCAGAAAAATATTAATATACAATTTCTTTTCACCTAAAAAGATCGTGACTCTAAGATATTTACGTTGAGAGGAGTCGGTTCATTATTTCAGTTTCCACTATTTAAAAACCGAATTGAACCGACATTGTCCCAAAACCGTACCGTTGAAATTCGACCGGTTCGATCGGCTTAGCCGGTTTGCACCGATATATGCTCACCAACTTGGTCGAGGTGCTCTACCAAATGGTCGAGGAGGCTCTACCAACTTGGTCGAGGTGCTCTACCAAATGGTCGAGGAGGCTCTACCAACTTGGTCGAGGTGCTCTACCAAATGGTCGAGGAGGCTCTACCAACTTGGTCGAGGTGCTCTACCAAATGGTCGAGGAGGCTCTACCAACTTGGTCGAGGTGCTCTACCAAATGGTCGAGGAGGCTCTACCAACTTGGTCGAGGTGCTCTACCAAATGGTCGAGGAGGCTCTACCAACTTGGTCGAGGTGCTCTACCAAATGGTCGAGGAGGCTCTACCAACTTGGTCGAGGTGCTCTACCAAATGGTCGAGGAGGCTCTACCAACTTGGTCGAGGTGCCTCTACCAAATGGTCGAGGAGGCTCTACCAACTTGGTCGAGGTGCTCTACCAAATGGTCGAGGAGGCTCTACCAACTTGGTCGAGGTGCTCTACCAAATGGTCGAGGAGGCTCTACCAACTTGGTCGAGGTGCTCTACCAAATGGTCGAGGAGGCTCTACCAACTTGGTCGAGGTGCTCTACCAAATGGTCGAGGAGGCTCTACCAACTTGGTCGAGGTGCTCTACCAAATGGTCGAGGAGGCTCTACCAACTTGGTCGAGGTGCTCTACCAAATGGTCGAGGAGGCTCTACCAACTTGGTCGAGGTGCTCTACCAAATGGTCGAGGAGGCTCTACCAACTTGGTCGAGGTGCTCTACCAAATGGTCGAGGAGGCTCTACCAACTTGGTCGAGGTGCTCTACCAAATGGTCGAGGAGGCTCTACCAACTTGGTCGAGGTGCTCTACCAAATGGTCGAGGAGGCTCTACCAACTTGGTCGAGGTGCTCTACCAAATGGTCGAGGAGGCTCTACCAACTTGGTCGAGGTGCTCTACCAAATGGTCGAGGAGGCTCTACCAACTTGGTCGAGGTGCTCTACCAAATGGTCGAGGAGGCTCTACCAACTTGGTCGAGGTGCTCTACCAAATGGTCGAGGAGGCTCTACCAACTTGGTCGAGGTGCTCTACCAAATGGTCGAGGAGGCTCTACCAACTTGGTCGAGGTGCTCTACCAAATGGTCGAGGAGGCTCTACCAACTTGGTCGAGGTGCTCTACCAAATGGTCGAGGAGGCTCTACCAACTTGGTCGAGGTGCTCTACCAAATGGTCGAGGAGGCTCTACCAACTTGGTCGAGGTGCTCTACCAAATGGTCGAGGAGGCTCTACCAACTTGGTCGAGGTGCCTCTACCAAATGGTCGAGGAGGCTCTACCAACTTGGTCGAGGTGCTCTACCAAATGGTCGAGGAGGCTCTACCAACTTGGTCGAGGTGCTCTACCAAATGGTCGAGGAGGCTCTACCAACTTGGTCGAGGTGCTCTACCAAATGGTCGAGGAGGCTCTACCAACTTGGTCGAGGTGCTCTACCAAATGGTCGAGGAGGCTCTACCAACTTGGTCGAGGTGCTCTACCAAATGGTCGAGGAGGCTCTACCAACTTGGTCGAGGTGCTCTACCAAATGGTCGAGGAGGCTCTACCAACTTGGTCGAGGTGCTCTACCAAATGGTCGAGGAGGCTCTACCAACTTGGTCGAGGTGCTCTACCAAATGGTCGAGGAGGCTCTACCAACTTGGTCGAGGTGCTCTACCAAATGGTCGAGGAGGCTCTACCAACTTGGTCGAGGTGCTCTACCAAATGGTCGAGGAGGCTCTACCAACTTGGTCGAGGTGCTCTACCAAATGGTCGAGGAGGCTCTACCAACTTGGTCGAGGTGCTCTACCAAATGGTCGAGGAGGCTCTACCAACTTGGTCGAGGTGCTCTACCAAATGGTCGAGGAGGCTCTACCAACTTGGTCGAGGTGCTCTACCAAATGGTCGAGGAGGCTCTACCAACTTGGTCGAGGTGCTCTACCAAATGGTCGAGGAGGCTCTACCAACTTGGTCGAGGTGCTCTACCAAATGGTCGAGGAGGCTCTACCAACTTGGTCGAGGTGCTCTACCAAATGGTCGAGGAGGCTCTACCAACTTGGTCGAGGTGCTCTACCAAATGGTCGAGGAGGCTCTACCAACTTGGTCGAGGTGCTCTACCAAATGGTCGAGGAGGCTCTACCAACTTGGTCGAGGTGCTCTACCAAATGGTCGAGGAGGCTCTACCAACTTGGTCGAGGTGCTCTACCAAATGGTCGAGGAGGCTCTACCAACTTGGTCGAGGTGCTCTACCAAATGGTCGAGGAGGCTCTACCAACTTGGTCGAGGTGCTCTACCAAATGGTCGAGGAGGCTCTACCAACTTGGTCGAGGTGCTCTACCAAATGGTCGAGGAGGCTCTACCAACTTGGTCGAGGTGCTCTACCAAATGGTCGAGGAGGCTCTACCAACTTGGTCGAGGTGCTCTACCAAATGGTCGAGGAGGCTCTACCAACTTGGTCGAGGTGCTCTACCAAATGGTCGAGGAGGCTCTACCAACTTGGTCGAGGTGCTCTACCAAATGGTCGAGGAGGCTCTACCAACTTGGTCGAGGTGCTCTACCAAATGGTCGAGGAGGCTCTACCAACTTGGTCGAGGTGCTCTACCAAATGGTCGAGGAGGCTCTACCAACTTGGTCGAGGTGCTCTACCAAATGGTCGAGGAGGCTCTACCAACTTGGTCGAGGTGCTCTACCAAATGGTCGAGGAGGCTCTACCAACTTGGTCGAGGTGCTCTACCAAATGGTCGAGGAGGCTCTACCAACTTGGTCGAGGTGCTCTACCAAATGGTCGAGGAGGCTCTACCAACTTGGTCGAGGTGCTCTACCAAATGGTCGAGGAGGCTCTACCAACTTGGTCGAGGTGCTCTACCAAATGGTCGAGGAGGCTCTACCAACTTGGTCGAGGTGCTCTACCAAATGGTCGAGGAGGCTCTACCAACTTGGTCGAGGTGCTCTACCAAATGGTCGAGGAGGCTCTACCAACTTGGTCGAGGTGCTCTACCAAATGGTCGAGGAGGCTCTACCAACTTGGTCGAGGTGCTCTACCAAATGGTCGAGGAGGCTCTACCAACTTGGTCGAGGTGCTCTACCAAATGGTCGAGGAGGCTCTACCAACTTGGTCGAGGTGCTCTACCAAATGGTCGAGGAGGCTCTACCAACTTGGTCGAGGTGCTCTACCAAATGGTCGAGGAGGCTCTACCAACTTGGTCGAGGTGCTCTACCAAATGGTCGAGGAGGCTCTACCAACTTGGTCGAGGTGCTCTACCAAATGGTCGAGGAGGCTCTACCAACTTGGTCGAGGTGCTCTACCAAATGGTCGAGGAGGCTCTACCAACTTGGTCGAGGTGCTCTACCAAATGGTCGAGGAGGCTCTACCAACTTGGTCGAGGTGCTCTACCAAATGGTCGAGGAGGCTCTACCACTTTGTCGAGCCACCCTACCAACTTGGTCGAGGTGCTCTACCAAATGGTCGAGGAGGCTCTACCAACTTGGTCGAGGTGCTCTACCAAATGGTCGAGGAGGCTCTACCACTTTGTCGAGCCACCCTACCAACTTGGTCGAGGTGCTCTACCAAATGGTCGAGGAGGCTCTACCAACTTGGTCGAGGTGCCTCTACCAAGTGGTCGAGCCACTTCCGCATTTTGTATAAATAGGGAGGGGGTCTTCTTCGAGGTCGGACTTGATTGGGAGATCCGGGATTTGGGGATTTCAAGGCTTCCTGAGGCTTGGATTTTGGTGATTTGGAAGAGCTCTGACTTCAAGAATTCTTGCGAGATCTACGAGTAATCGGCGCATCTGCCCGGAAAGCACCTACAGCTCAAGTCCACCGACGCCGATCTATAAGCAAAGGTAACCGAATTGGTCGAACCACAGATACCCTCTAGATTAAGCTTCGCCTTAATCTCGTGGATAGCCAGGATTTCTCCTAGTAGATCTCACCCGCCAGCGATCCTCTCCTTCGTGAGTGTGATCCCTCAGCGCTTCGCTTCCTTCGTGAAACAAGCCCCTTCACATCTGTAGTTCCGCAACCCTGCCCTACCGATCGAATTGCGCTGTGGTCCACGGACACAAAAGTCCCCGACAGCAAAGAACTCCACGCAAGCGGGACCTCGACATAACAGATCCTCGTGTTTGTTTAGGAAGAAGTCGCAATCTTTTTGATTTTCATTGTACTTTAAAATAAAAGGCAATTTCTTTTGAATTTTGTTGTAGGCAAAAGAAGCCGTAAACAAATTCAAATCAATGACAATCATCCCGACTTTTACCGCCAACAAGCCGGGCGATCATTAGTGGGAGCCACCGCCTCGATCGGAGGTCGCCGTACGCAACCGCTGATCCCTATCCCGTGGAAGAAGAGGTCGAAGTTCGAAGTTCGACCAGAGAAGTTCGAGGAGTACTGCCCTCACCCTCCTCCAGATCCAGCCTCCCCGCCGCCCAAGAAGGTCTCCGCCGCAAGGAGAACCCGATGGGCCTCGATGTAGAGCCCCGTGACGGCGAAGTCCAACCTCGCCGCAGTAGCGAGAAATCCCTTCGGCGCTGAAGTCCGGATGGTGCCCGAGATGAACGCCGACGATGCGCCGGCGCCTAAGCGAAGCCGCCAAAGGCGACGACAAAGCATGGCGCAAGCTTGCCAAGGCCATGCAATCCATGGATGGGGTCCGCTACGGCGGATCTAAGATCCAACTCACGCAGAGGCTTCACCAAGTGATCGACGGTCCATCCAAGCCGCCAACCAACGAGTGGGTCCGTCAAACGGAACCGCTTCCACACTTCAGAGCGATCCGAAGCGCCGCGACTCCTTATGCAAGCACGAGCTTTGGTGCAACAGCTCGTGAGTTAAAGAAGGAAGTGGCAAAGAAGCCACCAACGCATCACCGTGTTTGGCGCCCAAGTCTAATGGTGCCCCAACCTCGCTTGTTCACACTCCCATCTCGGCGCTTAAGCCGAAGGATACAAAGCAGCCCAACGCCAAGGTCTAAGATAGACGACGCCAAAGTCAGCATGCTCGTGATCTAAATCGCTGGTGGAGCCAACTCGCCACCACTACCAAACCGACTATCAAGGATCGCCTTGGTCCTCTGAGAGAATCACGGGTCACTCCTCATGCAGAGGTCGCACTGCTCCAACAAGGACAAGAAGATTCCTACAGCCTCCCTATCGGATCGAAAATCGAAGTCCGAGAGTCCGCCGAGACTTCGCGACTCACATCGGCGAAAGTCTAGGCGAAGTCACTTTCGAAGTTTCGATGGGTTGATCCGCCCTCTAAGGAGACGCTTATCCGATGATGAGGATGTTATACCCAGAGATCAAACCGACATACGGCAGTCGCCCGCATACACACCGATGAGTCAGACTACCGCGGTAAGGTACGAAAATCTCAAAGAATTCCCCAAATTGACACAGCCATGCTTGTGCTCCAAGCTCATTAAGACGATGCTCGAATGCAATTGCCATCAAGAAGCTCCGTAAAGGGTGTCGGCCTTCCGAGACTCACCACGGAGATGCCGAGACCTAGGTCAAGGCGATTCCGTAAAGGATGACCTTCCGAGAGGGTGAGCTGCCGAGGTCACTAATAATATGACCAAGAAAGAATCATCGCCACGGGCTATTCCCAACAAGACGCAACGCTAACTCGCTTATGTCCGACTATCCGACGGTCCGATACGATAAGCTTCAAGGGTTACCCATGGAGGATGATGCGCCGATATTGGCTCAAGAATCGCGATCCGATCATACCGTATCTAGCGAAGGAGCCCCCAAGAAACGCTTTATGATCGCATGCATCAAGTGGCCAAAATGTTAGACGGCGCTGAATAAACAACGGAAAACTTCAAATTAGAGATGGAGTTGGCCATGCATCGATGAGAGAAATGCACCACCAACAGATCCAAGCCCCGACAAAACATCAAGGTGAATCGAAATGGCCAACGCCGATGAAGATGATAGCGATTCGATCGAGGAAGCACCGAAGATGATAACCCCCGAACCACGCCGACGCTGCTGCTCGTGAGAGCGAAGATCAAAGACTTGGAGAGCAAAATCAACTCATTGATTTCCGCCAAGAAGTAAAGAAGACGGTATTCCTTGCCCATACCCGAGGGAGTGGGAATCGATCCCGCACTGGCCAAAGTTTAACTTAATAAACTTCACACCATTTGACGGAAGGGTTCCCCGACGCAAAGACTTGATTTATTTCAAGTCACACCTCGGAGTTATTTCGCAACGAACCCTTGATGGTTCGGTCATTCGCTGGCACCCTTCGTGGGTCGCCGAATGGTACCGCCGCCTCAAACCGGAGCATTCATACCGACGACATGGAGTCTAGCTTCCTTACCAATTTCTTTGATGACGATACCGAGGTATCGACGACGCTGCTCGACGAGAAGCGTAAAGACGGAGAAACCGTGGACATCTTTGTTAAACGATTCTAACAAGGCAATGAACCGCCGGATCCAATAACAGGAGTTCATCCTCCAAACCCGCCACAAAGAACTTATCAATAGATGTGCTTGAAGCAATGGGTACAGCACCATCGATAACGGAAGGACTTGAAGGTTCGTGGAGAGCAAGCCGAGATTCCTCAAAAGGAAAAAGGCGAGAGGGTCACCGACAACGGAAGCTCCGCTTAACTTTGTCCCACGCGCAAAGGGAAAGAGCAAGCCAAGACGGCGGTTATAACCAAACGCTCCAACTCCAACCCCAAAGAAGAAGAAGAAGAAGAAGAAGAAGAAGAACAAATGGCCGCGAACGTGCACACCAACGGCAACCTCGGGCCACAAAACAAGGTCTTAGAGCCGAGATTCCCAAGTCCTATTCCTTTAGGGACGACGAGATTCCCGGTCTCTTCAAATATCTTGTGGAAAATAACAAGATCAAGCTCCTCCGATTCGTAATCAAGAGGAGGCGATGAACACTAATGACCCAAGATACCGCGGCGCACCATAGGGCGCTTCATCACCCCACTAACTCGCTTCACCTTAAGGACAAAATCCGTGCTTTAATTGATGTAGGGTCATTACTATGAAGCCGCCCAAAGAAAAGAAGGTCGGAGCTAATGCGTATCCATAAGTTTCGGTCGGTGCCGCTGACATGGTTTGAACCTCAACCGCTGGTCAAAGTTGCGTTGAAGACGGTGAATGACGACCGCACAAGCAACGCCGTAAAGGACTTGTATCGATAATACCAATGGCTAAGTCTTGTGGGTCCACCCGCACTTACCGGAAGACGAGCAATGGGTAGCCTCTTCTTCAAGAAAAAGCCGGGCGTAAGGGAAAGGCATGTCATGCTACTCCGCAATTCGAGGGAGACGATGAACAGTGGTAACATTCCACCGTCCGGCGGGGAACTCAAGCCCACGCCACCGTGAGTGGACACGAGTACAAATACAAGTATCCGAAGTCCCCGACCCTAATGCCAAGACGCCTCGAGCTGGGGTACCAACAAATCCCTCACCGCATTGCAGAAAGCGCAAACAGGTGGTCGCCAAAGAAGCTACAAAGAAAGCAAGATGAAGTTCAACCCCGGCAGCCTCGATTCGCCGCCCGATTGAAGAGATAAACCGAACTTCGAACTCTCCATACCGCCGATGTCATGGCCCAATTAGCCAATATCCCCGCAAGGATCACTTCTATGAGTTGCCGCTTATCAAAAGAGACGAGAAGCTCTTCAAGAAGCCCTCACGATTCAAGTCTTCCTCACCCGTGATTAGGCCGAGTCCGTAAGAGTCGGCCCAACAATGCAACCTTGCGACTAAGCACTTCCCCGCATCACCTTTACAAAGGAGGATATGCGACGAGGAATTCCAAGCACGATAGGCCGCTATACTTCACCGGTATATTGGCTCTAGTGAAGTTAACCGATCCAAGTCGATCCGGTTCCACAGGAGCATCATGCCCTCGCTACCATGTATCACCTTGAATCCCTCGCCAAGAAGTCAAGGCCAACAGCACAAGAATCTACGGGTTTAACACCGGTCTCTACCACTTGGTAAAATCCGGATAAAGTGCCAAATGGGAGACTTAAAGTCCAAGTCACCGCTATGTGATTGATGCAGACTTCCTATAACTTATTGTTGGTCGACCTTGGATCCACGGTAATGTTATAGTCCCATCTACTCTTCATCGGTGTCTCAAATATGTAGACACTAATAATGAGGTCAAGACGGTGGTCGCGACAAACAACCGCTTAAGGGATGGAGAATTATTTCACCGATTCTCTCCTCTACGGTAATGAGTCCTAAATCAATCATCTACCAAGGTACGGACAGCGTGAAGAAGCCGATACCAAACCGGCTTGGTTATAGTGGAGGTTTTGTTTTAAATGACATTGTACCCCTTGTAATCAATCTTGACGATGAAGAATCGCCGATGAACATTGTAATTGGCAAATTGCCGATGAATCAATAAATGACGCATTTAGAGTATCCTTTATCTTTGAATGATGTGATAACAGATTATACAATGATCCAGAAGTTGCACCTCGCCAACTCGATCATCTTGCTTCACACAAAAGCAGCTCCGGATTCCTTTGGGACAACACTTGTCATCCCACCTAAGATCAAGTAGTGAAAAGACTTGGTTTACTAAAAGGAGATGCGCCCAACGCCAATCGCTTTGAAGAAGGTGAAGATGACAATGGGCCTATCCTCCACACATTCGATATAGTCCAAACACCGGATATCATGAAAAGATGGGGTATGACTTGACACGAGGGAAGGTCTATGTTTCTGACGAGGCCCTCGAACCCTCCTAAAGCGCATATGTCCCAAGAGGAAAGCCGGATAATTACTATGCATTTAGAAGGGATTGGGATACTTAATCCTCCTCGAAGATGAATGCTCGTGGTCGATTGATAATAATCCACCCGGTGAGGGAGACGGACATTCGCCCGACTCTTCACTGGGATTCTCGACACCACTTCTGAGAAGCTTTCAAGGCTCGATGTCTAATATGGCCACGATCGATCCCGCTACTATTGAGGGTGATGAAGATATGCCAACATGGGAAGACCCATGGATCCATCAACTCAGAGCAGCTTTGGGGATAGGTTCGAACAAAGAGAACCCCCACTAAGGATGAGGTAGTCCAGTTAATATGGGTGATGAAGAGCATCCTAAACTCATAAACATCGCAATACTCTCCTTCGAAGAAAAGGAAGAGTTGATTACCCTAATCGTGGAGTATATCGATGTATTCGCCGAGTTACGAGGACATGCCAGACTCGACCCTAATGTGGCAACACATCGCCAACATCAAGGCGATGTCAAACCCGCCAAGCAACAAGAAAGACGGTTTCGCCCACAAATATTGGAGGCAATTGTTGACGAAGTGAAGAAACTCATAGAATCGGATTCGCCGAGGAAATTCAACATCCGGATTGGGTGGCTAATATAGTCCCGGCCATGAAGAAGAATGGTTCGATTAGGATCCGTGTCGACTACAGAGACCTAAACGCCGCTGCCCAAAGGATGATTTCCTCGCCAATCACCGACGCCATAGTTGACAATACATGTGGATTCGAGGATGTCCTTTATGGATGGCTTTTCGGTATAATCGATCAAGATGTACCCCGATGACGCCAAACACACGCTCGTAACTTCATCGGCATATATTGCTACACGGCCATGCCGCTCGCCTCAAAATGCCTACAACATACCGAGAGCAATGACGGAAATTTTCCAGACCATCTCCGAAAACGGTCGAATGCTACGCCGACGACTTGGTCGTGAAAAGCCGCGGACAAAGGAGATCACATCAAAGATCTTAGAACGGTATTCGAACTCATGCGAACTCATCGCCTAAAGATGAATCCCGCCAAGTCCTTCCTCGATGTCCAAAGGCAAGTTCCTTGGCTTCGCTGCCACCAACAAAGGAATCCACGCCGATCCCGACAAAGTGAAGGCGATTCAAGAGTTGCAACCTCCGAAACTGAGAGAACTCGGGGTTACAAGGACGACATGACATCCGACGGTTTATATCGAACCTATCGGGAAGTGCCAACCGTTTCTAAGTTGAATAAGAAGGGCGGTCATATATTGGGACGACGCCGTAAGGCATTCAAGAGATCAAGTCAGATCTCGCCAAACCTCCCGTTTTGTTGCACCGCTGCCGGAAAACCATTTTGATCTACGCCAAGGCAACGGATCACTCGCTAAGCTTTTTACTCGAAGACGCATCACGGCCAATAACGTGCAAGCAGTATTACCCGAGTCAACATTAGTCGGCGCCGAAGTCTCGATACCCAATGGTCGAGAAGCGTGCCTTGCATTAGTGTTCGCGATTCGTAAAATGCGGCACTATTTAGTCGACGACGATTTATGTTATCTCTAACGTGAACTGATCCGGATATTTATGACCCACCGCCTCGATGAGTTGGCTTAGCTTAAATGGGCCTTGCTCTTGTCTCAATATGACTTGTATTTCAAACAACGTAAGTCACCAAAGGACAAGCTATTTGTGATCTCTTGGTCGCCACCGACAACGGATGCGCTTGAGCTATATGATGATCTTCCGGATGAAGTTCAGAAGTCAACACTACGCCGCACCAACAAATATGGCGATTGTATTTTGATGGAGCTTCGCCACCAATGTGGCGAAAATTCCTGATGTTCTAAAATCTCCACTGAGTCGGAGTTGTCTTGATTTCCGGAATCATGTCATGCCCCGTGCTTATTCACTCATCAACCTCGCTCCAATAACGAGTCAATACAACGCTACTTATCGGACTTAGCTTCGCCAAGGAGCCGGGGTCAATATCTCGCCGCATGGTGATTCACAACCGATAATTAAGCAGTCCGGTGACTACGGTTAGGAACCCCGATCCGTCCCCTATCATCGGTAGCCGTGGAAATGGCGCACTCATTCAAGAGTTTTTCATCGAATATATCCCGCTTCCAAAACGCTTACGCTGATGCGCCGGGCGGCATTAGCCGTCGTTAGCACAACCTTCCGAGACCGAGCAACTAGTCACGGTCAGACTCACCAACTCTTCGCACTCAATATATGATGGGGTACAAGAAGACAAAGGGTAGTTACCAAAGAGGTACATGCAACCCAAACCAAGTTGGAGCCCCGAGATTGGCGCTTTCCTATCATCGACACGCCTTACACGGTATTCTCACGAAGACGGAAGGAGAGAGAATCAATCCCAAGAGCTCCTGATTCTTTTACGACACGTAAAACCCGTGATGCTATATCGCCGAGGGTACGATGGTCTTTACTCCGATGCCTTTCAAACAAGGAGGCGTAAGAGGTCCTTCGAAGCACACGAGGGTGAATGTGGTGCCCACCACCGGTCCCAAACTCTACGATCGAATCGAGAATGGGCTACTTTGGCCAACAATGGTTAATGACGCAATGAGCACGCCGAAATGCCACGCTGTCAAATTCACGCCAATTATATGCATCACCGCCAGAGCAATCGTGATCCTTCGCCACATCCTCGCCATTCGAGACATGGGGAATGGACATTGTAGGTCCCATTTTTCCTCCGTCACAAAGGCGATCGGTTTATTCTAGCGACACCGACTACTTCTCCAAGTGGGTCAAGCAATCCCGCTAAAAGAAGTAAAAGCGAAGTACCGCCATCAAGTTTATCAAACACCATGTCATCTATCGACATGGTGTCCCAAGACGGATCGTGCATGACAACGGTCCCCAGCTCATCGCCAATTCCTTCATCGTTTTATGAAATTCAAGATACAAGACGCCTCGCCGATGTTCTATAATCCACCAAGAAATGGATTAGCCGAGGCATTCAACAAGACGATTATCAAAATTCACAAAGCTTGTGAAAAGTAACAAGCTTAGACCGATGATAAACTCGAGAAGCACTCGGGCGATCGCGACAACCAGACGCGACGCCAACCGGGCGACCCCATACTCGGGTCTACCGTGAAGCGCTTCTCCCATTGGAAATTCAGATCCCGCCACTTCGACGCCTTTCAACAGAGATGACGACCAAGAACAACATCGAAAACGCCTCAAGAGCTTGAGATGTTAGATGAGAAGCTCGAGGCTCAACAATGCATTGAGTTCTACCAGCTAGGATGTCAAGGCTTTCAACAAGAAAGTTCGACAGAGAACCTTTAGAGAAGGAGATTTGGTCCTCGCCGCCGACGACCGATAATCCTCACTTCCAAGAAGAAAGGTAAATTCAACCTAAATGGGAGGGTCCGCTTGTAATAGAAACGGTTTACTCCAATGGTGCATATCGCCTCATTACCCAAAATGGCGACCGCAATTAATGCCGATAAATGGGAAGTTCTCAAGAAATACTACCCATAGTATCTTCGATAACCCGCTTCGACGGAAGTTCCTCGGGATGTCTCACCGCCATGAGGATAACCCTAGATTTATCCTCCATCACAATTTCCCCACCGATCAAATTCCTTGACGGTGGTCTACAAATTTTCTCGTACATTACCAAAATCCCTCTTGATTCCTTCTATGAACAAGAGGCCCACTCAAAATTCCTTTCACGCCGAGAGAGAATATAAAATCCTTCCTCTCCAAGCGTAAAACTTTTCGTCAAACGGAAGGGTTTCATCTTCATCTTAGGTAGCGCCGATTGAAGGTATGCGCCGGATTTTCGCACGTGTTGTCCGATCAAGGTCGCTCGAAGTCTTTTCGCTCTCTGAGTGGAGATCCCACTCTTAGTTCCATCTTCATCTTAGGTAGCGCCGATCAAGGTATGCGCCGATTTTCGCACTGTGTTGTCCGATCAAGGTCACCCGAGTCTTTTCGGTTCTCTGAGTGGAGATCCCACTCTTAGTTCCATCTTCATCTTAGGTAGCCGATTGAAGGTATGCCGATTTTCGCATCGTGTTGTCCGATCAAGGTCACCCGAAGTCTTTTCGCTTCTGAGTGGAGATCCCACTCTTAGTTCCATCTTCATCTTAGGTAGCTCGATTGAAGGTATGCGCCGATTTTCGCATCGTGTTGTCCGAATCAAGGTCACCCGAAGTCTTTTCGGTTCTCGGAGTGGAGATCCCACTCTTAGTTCCATCTTCATCTTAGGTAGCCGATCAAGGTATGCGCCGATTTTCGCACCAGTTGTCCGATCAAGGTCACCGAGTCTTTTCGGTTCTGAGTGGAGATCCCACTCTTAGTTCCATCTTCATCTTAGGTAGCCGATTGAAGGTATGCGCCGATTTTCGCATCAGTTGTCCGATCAAGGTCACCTCGAAGTCTTTTCGGTTCTCTGAGTGGAGATCCCACTCTTAGTTCCCCTCTTATCTTAGGTAGCCGATCAAGGTATGCGCCGAGATTTTCGTGATCGTAGTCCGAATCAAGGTCACCGAAGTCTTTTCGATTCCTACAAAGAAGGAATCTCGCTGTTAGCCTCATTCCTGAAATAGAACAAATTCTTCCTTTCCCACCTCAATCAATCTTCTCCTGCTCAGCCATTCTCCCACAAAGAAGACACCAAGATTCATCTTGGGGCATTTTATCCCAAGCCTAAGAAGGATAAAGCCAACGCTTTATACGCTGCTGTCGGTTTAGTCTTTCTCCGATTGAAGAAGACACCGTGAGTTCGACTCGGGCATTTTATCCCGCCTAAGAAGGGATAAAGCCAACGCTTCACACGCTGCTGCCGGTTTAGTCTTTCTCCGATTGAAGAAGACACCGTGAGTTCGACTCGGGGCATTTTATCCTAAGCCTAAGAAGGATATAGCCAACGCCACACGCTGCTGTCGGGTTTAGTCTTTCTCCATTGAAGAAGACACCGTGAGTTCGATTCTCGGGCATTTTATCCCGGCCTAAGAATGGATAAAGCCAACGCCACCACGCTGTCGTAGTCAATTCCGCGGACAAAAGACGGCTTCACGTGATTCAACATCGTAGCATTAAGTCTAAGAGAGTTTCATTCTTTAGCACAACGCTGTGTGTAGAACGGATTTAGACAATCTACATGCTAGCCCAACTCAAACGGTAGTTGGTAAAGGCTCATCAAACCCGCTGAGGGTCGGGGTTGGCCAATAACCCTAAAGTCAACGCCACACGCTGCTGTCGGTTTAGTCTTTTTCCATTGAAGAAGACACCGAGTTCGATTCGGGCATTTTATCCCAAGCCTAAGAAGGATAAAGCCAACGCCACACGCTGCTGTCGGCTTAGTCTTTCTCCCATTGAAGAAGACACCGAGTTCGACTCGGGCATTTTATCCCGCCTAAGAAGGGATAAAGCCAACGCCTAACACACGCTGTCGGGTTTAGTCTTTCTCCCATTGAAGAAGACACCGAGTTCGATTCGGGTATTTTATCCCGGCCTAAGAAGGGATGAGTCTACGCGGTAACACGCGCTGTCGGGTGGTCTCTTGCCCGTAAAGAGTAATGGCCTACGATTCAACATCGTAGCATTAAGTCTAGAAGAGTTTCATTCTTTAGCACAACGCCACGCATGAACGGATCCGATAATCCGCGACGCCAGCCCAACTCAAACGGTGGTTGGTAAAGGCTAATCAAACCCGCTGAGGGTCGAGGGTTTGCCAAAAATCCTATAAGTATTATGGTTAATTATTTCTGACGAAATAAAAGAATCATAATAAGCAATGAAAGGAATGAATCTTATTCATTTGAAGCAAATATAAAGGAGCTACAATTGTCGAGACAATCGATTCAAGCAAAGTTGTGATAATCACAACGACGTAATAACAAAGAAAACAGAGAAGCCTCAAGACCAAAGCAACACGCCGACTTCATTGGCGCATCTAGTAATGTGAAGGAAGCGAGGTCACTTTGACGGTGGCTAATTTTTCCTCCCGGTTCGCCGAACCCGAAGCTTTGGCTTCCTTCTCAAGTTCCTCTTCAGAGTTCGCGGCAATAGTACCGTGATGTTCCCGACGACGCCGAGGACTTGCTTCTCACGCTCGCTGACATCCCGACTCGTGCACTCACGCTGAAATCCTTCAACGCCTTCTCCCCTTGAACAATTCGATTCCCCGTGCATTTGACATGGGTGTGGTACAAGTTTATCCGACGCTGTGTTTACACCGCCGCCATATGAGTTCGCAAAATAACCTCTTGCTCGATATTCTCCTCTCGCGAAGGTGCGCTTCACGAAGCCTTGATCCGAGCCTCGCCGATGAGTCGATCACCTCATTGCATGATTCAAAAGGCTAAACTCTCCACACGGTACGCAAGAGTTAGCCGCCTAGTGAACTTTGCTCACAACGATTAGCTAGCCGAGGGCCACCAACACGCCAATTTCCTCCAAGCTACTCAATATGAATGGGCGAAGACCATGAAGGTCGCCCATCTAACCTCGATAATAGAGATCACCTGCTTCAAACCATTCTCCAACAAACAAGGAGACCCATCACGTAACCGAGTCGAACGGCATTTTGGCCCGGCAATCTCTAATAGGTTGAATCCGTGGAAGTGGTCCGCCAAGATTAACTCGGGCTTCCACCCGCCTCTATACTCAAGGATCGGAAATCCCGGTTTTGGCCAAGGCCGTAAGGGAGGCAAGGAGCGGATGATGGAAGCGATCCTCAAACTCGCCATCCCAAATTATGATAGTAGGCTCAGTTTCATGGGTTTCTTCATACGAGTGTTCGCCACAAGGGTTCGCCTCTGGAAAAGGCCTTCTCCTGATGACCTTGAGAATCGAGACTTGACATTGGGAGCCTTCGGCAGACTAATAATCATCGAGCATCCGCCACCACAAGAGAACAAAGGGTCAACAGATCATTTAGGAGGAATATCTTGAAAAAGGAAACAAAGATAAGGCGAGAACTCTTCTCGTAAACCCATGAGATCGAAGTCACGACCTTATAACGGTATGACGATTTCATCCAGATAAACACCCGAGAACGATAAATATAACCGCATGGTCCAAGCGCAATATATTCCGCTCTACGTATGCAGAGTACGGTGTGAAATCGCCCCGCTAAAAACATCGAGACGGTGATTTTGAAGCCTCAATCCTCACGAAGGAGAATCTCGCTCTTCCCAATCGCCACAAAGGAGAACGGCGGGTCATAACTAACGCAATAACCAAGGCCGATCCCCACAAAGGAGGATTTCGCTCTTCCCAATCGCCACAAAGGAGGACGGCGGGATACAACGATATATGTGTGAGAATATGATGACGACGCTGGCGCACCACCGAAAGAAGGAGGCGCATTCACGCCGCGGCGAAGTTGATCGACTCAAACGCTGCGGATCTCCCCGACGACATCGAAACCGCAAAAGAAGACAAATAAGGTCGATATGCGCTGAAAAATCAGCACCGGCAACAAGTTCCATAGCCGTGGGTCGGCCCAAACAGGCACCAACGGGTGCCCTAGCTCAATCAAGACCGACCACGAGCACCAACGCATCAGCGCCTCAAGACAAAAGCGGGCGCCGGCGCATTGCCAGCCGATCGCCGGGCGCCGCACGCTTAGCGCCTCAACGGGCGAAGCTTATGCGCAGTTAGGCCAATACGCTGGCCACAGCGGGCAGCCTACGACTACGGGCGCTGGCGCTTCAGCCGGGCCGGCTGCCGCCAGCGCCGGCTGGCCAAGGCTACCGCCATTTTGACGCCGCCCTGATCGTACTGCTCCGGTCCGCCACCGCACGCACAAAAGAGAAGAAAAGAAGAAAGAGAATTAACAAAATCCTCATGCTGCACTCGCTGATCGGAGGAGACGAGACGACGAAAACAAGACGAAAAGCACAAGAAAGAGGGCCGCCTAGGTCAAGGGAAAAGAGGAGGATTTATGGGTATTTATAACAACCCCATATGGACCAAATCCTCTTTGAACTAGGATTACGAGTATAAACTATTTCCAAAATTTCAACGAGGAGTTCCCGGAGAATAAATCCATATTCTTAAGGATAACTCGATCGTATGGATTGCATCGACGCCGATCAACGCTACGCCTAATCCTACTCCAACTAGGATTACAGTATAAACCGCTTCCTAATTTATCGAGAGTTCCTAAGAATATTTTCACAAAAATATTCTTAGGATAACTCGATCGCGGCGGATTGCATCGACGCCGATCAACGCCGCCTAATCCTACTCCAACTAGGATTACAGTATAAACCGCTTCCCAATTTATCGAGAGTTCTAAGAATATTTTCACAAAAATATTCTTAGGATAACTCGATCGCGGCGGATTGCATCGACGCCGATCAACGCTACGCCTAATCCTACTCCAACTAGGATTACGGTATAAACCGCTTCCCAATTTATCGAGAGTTCTAAGAATATTTTCACAAAAATATTCTTAGGATAACTCGATCGCGGATTGCATCGACGCCGATCAACGCTACGCCTAATCCTACTCCAACTAGGATTACGAGTATAAACCGCTTCCCAATTTATCGAAGTTCCTAAGAATATTTTCACAAAAATATTCTTAGGATAACTCGATCGCGGCGGATTGCATCGACGATCAACGCTACGCCTAATCCTACTCCAACTAGGATTACGGTATAAACCGCTTCCCAATTTATCGAGAAGTTCTAAGAATATTTTCACAAAAATATTCTTAGGGATAACTCGATCGCGGATTGCATCGACGCATCAACGCCGCCTAATCCTACCCAACTAGGATTACGGTATAAACCGCTTCCCAATTTATCGAGAGTTCCTAAGAATATTTTCACAAAAATATTCTTAGGATAACTCGATCGCGGATTGCATCGACGATCAACGCTACGCCTAATCCTACCCAACTAGGATTACGAGTATAAACTATTTCCAAAATTTCAACGAGGAGTTCCCGGAGAATAAATCCATATTCTTAAGGATAACTCGATCGCGGCGGATTGCATCGACGCCGATCAACGCCGCCTAATCCTACTCCAACTAGGATTACAGTATAAACCGCTTCCCAATTTATCGAGAGTTCCTAAGAATATTTTCACAAAAATATTCTTAGGGATAACTCGATCGCGGCGGATTGCATCGACGCCGATCAACGCCGCCTAATCCTACCCAACTAGGATTACGGTATAAACCGCTTCCCAATTTATCGAAGTTCCTAAGAATATTTTCACAAAAATATTCTTAGGATAACTCGATCGTATGATTGCATCGACGATCAACGCCGCCTAATCCTACCCAACTAGGATTACGAGTATAAACTGCTTCCTAATTTATCGAGAAGTTCTAAGAATATTTTCACAAAAATATTCTTAGGGATAACTCGATCGCGGCGGATTGCATCGACGATCAACGCTACGCCTAATCCTACCCAACTAGGATTACGGTATAAACCGCTTCCTAATTTATCGAGAGTTCTAAGAATATTTTCACAAAAATATTCTTAGGATAACTCGATCGTATGATTGCATCGACGCCGATCAACGCCGCCTAATCCTACTCCAACTAGGATTACGAGTATAAACTGCTTCCTAATTTATCGAGAAGTTCTAAGAATATTTTCACAAAAATATTCTTAGGGATAACTCGATCGCGGATTGCATCGACGCCGATCAACGCCGCCTAATCCTACCCAACTAGGATTACGAGTATAAACCGTTTCCTAATTTATCGAGAGTTCCTAAGAATATTTTCACAAAAATATTCTTAGGATAACTCGATCGTAGGATTGCATCGACGATCAACGCTACGCCTAATCCTACTCCAACTAGGATTACGGTATAAACCGCTTCCTAATTTATCGAGAAGTTCTAAGAATATTTTCACAAAAATATTCTTAGGATAACTCGATCGCGGATTGCATCGACGCCGATCAACGCTACGCCTAATCCTACTCCAACTAGGATTACGAGTATAAACCGTTTCCTAATTTATCGAAGTTCCGGAAGAATATTTTCACAAAAATATTCTTAGGGATAACTCGATCGTATGGATTGCATCGACGCCGATCAACGCCGCCTAATCCTACTCCAACTAGGATTACGAGTATAAACTGCTTCCTAATTTATCGAGAAGTTCTAAGAATATTTTCACAAAAATATTCTTAGGGATAACTCGATCGCGGCGGATTGCATCGACGCCGATCAACGCTACGCCTAATCCTACCCAACTAGGATTACGAGTATAAACCGTTTCCTAATTTATCGAAGTTCCGGAAGAATATTTTCACAAAAATATTCTTAGGGATAACTCGATCGTATGGATTGCATCGACGCCGATCAACGCTCGCCTAATCCTACTCCAACTAGGATTACGAGTATAAACTGTTTCCTAATTTATCGAGAAGTTCCTGGAAGAATATTTTCACAAAAATATTCTTAGGGATAACTCGATCGGCGGATTGCATCGACGCCGATCAACGCTACGCCTAATCCTACTCCAACTAGGATTACAGTATAAACCGCTTCCCAATTTATCGAAGTTCCGGAAGAATATTTTCACAAAAATATTCTTAGGGATAACTCGATCGCGGCGGATTGCATCGACGCCGATCAACGCTACGCCTAATCCTACTCCAACTAGGATTACAGTATAAACTATTTCCAAAATTTCAACGAGGAGTTCCCGGAGAATAAATCCATATTCTTAAGGATAACTCGGTAGCCCTTAATTTCCACCCTACCAACTTGGCCGAGGTGCCTCTACCAAATGGTCGAGGAGGCTCTACCAACTTGGCCGAGGTGCCTCTACCAAATGGTCGAGGAGGCTCTACCAACTTGGCCGAGGTGCCTCTACCAAATGGTCGAGGAGGCTCTACCAACTTGGCCGAGGTGCCTCTACCAAATGGTCGAGGAGGCTCTACCAACTTGGCCGAGGTGCCTCTACCAAATGGTCGAGGAGGCTCTACCAACTTGGCCGAGGTGCCTCTACCAAATGGTCGAGGAGGCTCTACCAACTTGGCCGAGGTGCCTCTACCAAATGGTCGAGGAGGCTCTACCAACTTGGCCGAGGTGCCTCTACCAAATGGTCGAGGAGGCTCTACCAACTTGGCCGAGGTGCCTCTACCAAATGGTCGAGGAGGCTCTACCAACTTGGCCGAGGTGCCTCTACCAAATGGTCGAGGAGGCTCTACCAACTTGGCCGAGGTGCCTCTACCAAATGGTCGAGGAGGCTCTACCAACTTGGCCGAGGTGCCTCTACCAAATGGTCGAGGAGGCTCTACCAACTTGGCCGAGGTGCCTCTACCAAATGGTCGAGGAGGCTCTACCAACTTGGCCGAGGTGCCTCTACCAAATGGTCGAGGAGGCTCTACCAACTTGGCCGAGGTGCCTCTACCAAATGGTCGAGGAGGCTCTACCAACTTGGCCGAGGTGCCTCTACCAAATGGTCGAGGAGGCTCTACCAACTTGGCCGAGGTGCCTCTACCAAATGGTCGAGGAGGCTCTACCAACTTGGCCGAGGTGCCTCTACCAAATGGTCGAGGAGGCTCTACCAACTTGGCCGAGGTGCCTCTACCAAATGGTCGAGGAGGCTCTACCAACTTGGCCGAGGTGCCTCTACCAAATGGTCGAGGAGGCTCTACCAACTTGGCCGAGGTGCCTCTACCAAATGGTCGAGGAGGCTCTACCAACTTGGCCGAGGTGCCTCTACCAAATGGTCGAGGAGGCTCTACCAACTTGGCCGAGGTGCCTCTACCAAATGGTCGAGGAGGCTCTACCAACTTGGCCGAGGTGCCTCTACCAAATGGTCGAGGAGGCTCTACCAACTTGGCCGAGGTGCCTCTACCAAATGGTCGAGGAGGCTCTACCAACTTGGCCGAGGTGCCTCTACCAAATGGTCGAGGAGGCTCTACCAACTTGGCCGAGGTGCCTCTACCAAATGGTCGAGGAGGCTCTACCAACTTGGCCGAGGTGCCTCTACCAAATGGTCGAGGAGGCTCTACCAACTTGGCCGAGGTGCCTCTACCAAATGGTCGAGGAGGCTCTACCAACTTGGCCGAGGTGCCTCTACCAAATGGTCGAGGAGGCTCTACCACTTTGTCGAGCCACCCTACCAACTTGGCCGAGGTGCCTCTACCAAATGGTCGAGGAGGCTCTACCAACTTGGCCGAGGTGCCTCTACCAAATGGTCGAGGAGGCTCTACCAACTTGGCCGAGGTGCCTCTACCAAATGGTCGAGGAGGCTCTACCAACTTGGCCGAGGTGCCTCTACCAAATGGTCGAGGAGGCTCTACCAACTTGGCCGAGGTGCCTCTACCAAATGGTCGAGGAGGCTCTACCAACTTGGCCGAGGTGCCTCTACCAAATGGTCGAGGAGGCTCTACCAACTTGGCCGAGGTGCCTCTACCAAATGGTCGAGGAGGCTCTACCAACTTGGCCGAGGTGCCTCTACCAAATGGTCGAGGAGGCTCTACCAACTTGGCCGAGGTGCCTCTACCAAATGGTCGAGGAGGCTCTACCAACTTGGCCGAGGTGCCTCTACCAAATGGTCGAGGAGGCTCTACCAACTTGGCCGAGGTGCCTCTACCAAATGGTCGAGGAGGCTCTACCAACTTGGCCGAGGTGCCTCTACCAAATGGTCGAGGAGGCTCTACCAACTTGGCCGAGGTGCCTCTACCAAATGGTCGAGGAGGCTCTACCACTTTGTCGAGCCACCCTACCAACTTGGCCGAGGTGCCTCTACCAAATGGTCGAGGAGGCTCTACCAACTTGGCCGAGGTGCCTCTACCAAATGGTCGAGGAGGCTCTACCAACTTGGCCGAGGTGCCTCTACCAAATGGTCGAGGAGGCTCTACCAACTTGGCCGAGGTGCCTCTACCAAATGGTCGAGGAGGCTCTACCAACTTGGCCGAGGTGCCTCTACCAAATGGTCGAGGAGGCTCTACCAACTTGGCCGAGGTGCCTCTACCAAATGGTCGAGGAGGCTCTACCAACTTGGCCGAGGTGCCTCTACCAAATGGTCGAGGAGGCTCTACCAACTTGGCCGAGGTGCCTCTACCAAATGGTCGAGGAGGCTCTACCAACTTGGCCGAGGTGCCTCTACCAAATGGTCGAGGAGGCTCTACCACTTTGTCGAGCCACCCTACCAACTTGGCCGAGGTGCCTCTACCAAATGGTCGAGGAGGCTCTACCAACTTGGCCGAGGTGCCTCTACCAAATGGTCGAGGAGGCTCTACCAACTTGGCCGAGGTGCCTCTACCAAATGGTCGAGGAGGCTCTACCAACTTGGCCGAGGTGCCTCTACCAAATGGTCGAGGAGGCTCTACCAACTTGGCCGAGGTGCCTCTACCAAATGGTCGAGGAGGCTCTACCAACTTGGCCGAGGTGCCTCTACCAAATGGTCGAGGAGGCTCTACCAACTTGGCCGAGGTGCCTCTACCAAATGGTCGAGGAGGCTCTACCAACTTGGCCGAGGTGCCTCTACCAAATGGTCGAGGAGGCTCTACCAACTTGGCCGAGGTGCCTCTACCAAATGGTCGAGGAGGCTCTACCAACTTGGCCGAGGTGCCTCTACCAAATGGTCGAGGAGGCTCTACCAACTTGGCCGAGGTGCCTCTACCAAATGGTCGAGGAGGCTCTACCAACTTGGCCGAGGTGCCTCTACCAAATGGTCGAGGAGGCTCTACCAACTTGGCCGAGGTGCCTCTACCAAATGGTCGAGGAGGCTCTACCAACTTGGCCGAGGTGCCTCTACCAAATGGTCGAGGAGGCTCTACCAACTTGGCCGAGGTGCCTCTACCAAATGGTCGAGGAGGCTCTACCACTTTGTCGAGCCACCCTACCAACTTGGCCGAGGTGCCTCTACCAAATGGTCGAGGAGGCTCTACCACTTTGTCGAGCCACCCTACCAACTTGGCCGAGGTGCCTCTACCAAATGGTCGAGGAGGCTCTACCACTTTGTCGAGCCACCCCGCATTTTGTATAAATAGGGAGGGGGTCTTCGGGAGGTCGGACTTCGATTGGGAGATCCGGGATTTGGGGATTTCAAGGCTTCCTGAGGCTTGGATTTTGGTGATTTGGAAGAGCTCTGACTTCAAGAATTCTTATGAGATCTACGAGTAATCGGCGACGGTTCCGAGCACCGGCGAGCTCAAGTCCAAATGACGCCGATCTATAAGCAAAGGTAACCAATTCGGTCGAACCACAGATACCCTCTAGATTAAGCTTCGCCTTAATCTCGTGGATAGCGCCAGATTTCTCCTAGTAGATCTCACCCGCCAGCGATCCTCTCCTTCGTGAGTGTGATCCTCAGCGCTTCGCTTCCTTCGTGAAACAAGCCCCTTCACATCTGTAGTTCCGTAACCCGGTCTCTACTGATCGAATTGCGCGGTGGTCCACGGACACAAAAGTCCCTAAGACAGCAAAGAACTCCACGCAAGCGGGACCTCGACATAACAGAGATCCTCGTGTTTGTTTAGGAAGAAGTCGCAATCTTTTTGATTTTCATTGTACTTTAAAATAAAAGGCAATTTCTTTTGAATTTTGTTGTAGGCAAAAGAAGTCGTAAACAAATTCAAATCAATGACAATCATCCCGACTTTTACCGCGAACAACCCTTATGAATTAAAAACTATTAATAAGGTAGTAGTCTCGAGTGCATATTCAATCATAACACCCCCAAAGAAAGAGGTAATCTATACTATTCATGAGTGATTAGGGAGTTATTTTGAAAGTTTTAGCCTCCTATCTATCGTATGAATAACATCATTCCTATAGAGATGATTCTGACGAGGTTCTTAATGAGTAGCCTCTCCATTATTTTTTTTAGTAGTCAAGAATATTTAAATCCAACAAAATGATCTAATGACAGAAATTAAGGGACAACAAACAGAATCCTATGCTTCTACCGGTCAAACACTAGTTCTTGTCGCGTGGTCTTTTCTATGCTCTTAATAAATTGGAACATCGGCATCATAGTCGAACCCTAGCAGATATAAAAAATCAGAGAGTTACTAGATGTCATACTATTAAAAATTCTATTGTCATGTTATTGCTATATAAACAAACCAGGGATGTATTAATGATGAAAGTATATCAAGTAAATATGATATAGTGTAATATACTACAAAGTTGAGTAACATAATGTGCATTTGTGTTCTTATTAACCGCGTGTATCACGAGGAAATAACCAATTGTTCATAACATGGCGAAACTTTTTTTGTTGAGAGCATAAGGTAGTGGATGATAGGGGTAGCAACTTGGACCGTCTACAACAAAAGTCTCACATGAAAGGTTACGAATCACACAAAATCGGTGGGCTTATGAGGTGGTAAAGCTTAAAACCCATTGTTTAACCCCCTTTTGCACTTTTAGGAAATACATAGTCCTTTTGCTTGAATCTATTAAAGTTGTTTACAAGAAGTTGGTCCATTTAATCAGGTCTACTATATTGAGCTACTCTTTTGAAAACCCGATAAGTATGATTTTCCCAGAGGAGCAAACTCTGGGAAAATCCTAATATTCCACACTTTTATACATTCCGTTACTTCTTTATCCTTTGGCTATATCATGCATGGCCTCACATGCACTGAAGGGCTAACTTTGGTTTATATAATCACCTATTTTGTTAATGTTAATAAAATTTCCCTCTCCACACATGCATTGATAGAGTTGGGGGCCGAGGGTGGCCATAAACCCCTGTGCACCCCCAACCACCACCACCACCCAACCACCCACCACCACCACCACCACAAAACAAAAAACAACCCCTCTCAAAACAAAACAAAACAAAAACCACCCAAATTTTTTAGGGACACATGTAGATATTTTTCTATAGTAAACCCCTTTTTTTGAGAGAGAGAAACAGGGTAACTTCCCTGTTCATGTATTCATATGACTATATTATCAAAATTTACCTATCCCATTCTTGAGTTCCCTGCCACAGCCAAAAATTAACCCCTAGAATAAGGAGAGGGCCATGACCGTCACCTATTGCAAGGGGAGGATTTGAGACTAAGGCTAGAGAGGATCAAGAGGAGGATTAACGGTATAATTACAAAAGATAGAACTGAAACACAGCTCAAGAAAGTAGGAGCTAACAATCAGCTCATATATACAAACATACCCATCACAACCAAAAGAGAAAGAGCAAAAGTTTTGATTACATAGCACTAATTGAAACCTCCCAAACTCAGACTAGAAGTTATCCCCCACCTGAGCTATATCTCCCATTGACGAGTCTTCTTTAAGCAGCAGGTATTGCAGTCCCTTGTCCATGACCACTCTGTGAACCGCAGCAGCTCTCTTAGATGCTAATGTACCTGTCCACAATATAATGAAGTGAGAGATTTGAGCAGCTAACTCCCTTGGCGATGTCTCAGTTCCTTTGAATATGAGGTTGTTACGGGCTCTCCATGTACACCAACAAAAAGAAGGAAATAAAATGGACCAGAGCTGTCTGTCTTCAGAATTGGTGAGTATGGAGCCTGAGTTGGCTATGATAGAACTGAAATCTAGGTGAAGAGGGGATTGCTGCATGAAAGGGATGAAGAAGGATTAGACCTGAGAAGTGTAGGGGCATGATAGGAAGATGTGTTCATCACTTTTAGGACTGAGGTTACAGAGGGAGCAGGTAATGTCCCCTTGCCACCCTTTGTGGCTGAGGGTAAGGTTGGTGTTCAGTTTTCTCTTGAGAAGGATCCATAAGAACACTTTCACCTTAGAGGGAGTAACTGAATTTCAAATGAAACCTGCACCTTATCCCTAGTGTTGATACCACTGATGATGCTGTACAAAGACTTAACTGTGAATGAGCCTGAGGGGTGATATGGCCAACATATCTCATCTTGTCTCAGGTTGGGGGAAGGGGATAAGTTGGAGAGGTGATCTTTCAATGCTAAGACCACTGCTGATTCTCTAGTAGTGATGGGCCTTCTAATCAAAGGTTTCCATCTCCACCCATTGTTGAAATGAAGGCCTTGAGACATGACACTGACGTTGGTGGAGAGAGCGAAATTGTAAGCTTCAGGAAATAAAGAGGCTACGGAGTTGCAGCCAGCCCATTTATTCTCCCAGAACCTCACTTCCGATCCCCTCCCTAAACTCCAGTGAACTAGGCTCCTCATGGCTTGGCTGGAGTAGAAGGACTCTCGCCAAAATCTAGATGCTGACTGACTAGGGGTGTGCTACTATGGTTGGAGTGGTGATTGTTGTACACTGAGTTAAAAATCCTGCCTAGGAGAGAATCATTATGCAACACTTTCCACATCCATTTGGATAATAGAGCAAGGTTGAACTCATGGATATTGAGGATTCCCAAACCTCCTACTTTCTTTGGTTTGCTAACCAGAGACCATTTGACCAGGGATTTGAGAGGAGAACAAGAATCTGAAACCCCCCAGAGGAAATTTCTTCGAGTTTGTCCATGGCTTTGATGAGCCATAAGGGAAGTTTGAAGAATGAGAGGTAGTATAAAGGGATGGATGTTAGAACTGAGTTAACAAGGGTCAACCTACCACCAATGGAGAGTTGCCTACTTTTCCACATAGAGAGTTTTTTGTTCATCTTGTCTAGAAGAGGTTGCCAGTCTTGCTTAGATAGAGCTCCTTTTTTCAAAGGGATACCTAGATAGGTAAATGGAGGTGAGGAGAGAGGACAGTTAAGGAAGTTGGCTAGGAGGGTCCCTTTGGTAGGAGATTTACCAAAGTAAAAGAGGTTGGATTTAGAATAGTTGATACCCAAGCCTGAGATGTTTTCAAATATATAAAGGATGGATTTGAGCACCACAAAATCAGAGGTAGAGGCTCTACACATGATGATAGTATCATGCATGGCCTCACATGCACTGAAGGGCTAACTTTGGTTTATATAATCACCTAATTTGTTAATGTTAATGAAATTTCCCTCTCCACACATGCATTGATAGAGTTGGGGGCTGAGGGTGGCCATAACCCCCTCTGCAAACTCCCCCCCCCCCACCCCACCATGACCACAAAACAAAAAACAACCCCTCTCAAAACAAAACAAAACAAAAACCACCCCAATTTTTTAGGGACACATGTAGATATTTTTCTATAGTAAACCCCTAAATCTATCATATTTGAAATTAGTTCTGCAAATCTTTCATATTTGAAAGTTGTCCTCTAAATTTTTCATTTCATAGTTGAGATTGGTTCCCCTTGAATCTTTCGTATTTGAAATTAGCGCCCAAAATCTCAATCCTTTGAAATCAGTTTCCAAAAGCTTTTGAAGTTATGAAATTAGTGTCGTTATATTTACCATCTAAATTATTAATTATGATTGGGTAAGTTTTAACTGGTGACAGGTAATTATCAAATCGCCAAATCAACCAAAATCCACCAAAATAAGATTCTAACTTTGTAGCTTTACGATGACTTTGCATAATATTTTTTCCAATTTGTGCTCCCATGAAGTCTTTGTTGGGGTTTTGATTTGAATGCACATGGGTATTGTTTATGTCAGAAACTTAATTACGAGGGTTAGGGTAGATTTGGAAGAGCTTAGAGTCCCTCAATCTTCTTTGATGGCTGATCACTCTGAGCAGAAGAAGATTCCTGCACAAATGTTAGAGGGTTGGAGTTAGGCTCTCCGTTGTTTCCTCCGACGATCAAGTTAGTGATGATCTTAGGGGGAAAATATATGAAAGTAGTTTTTTTAGGGATTTCAAGCGTAGAGAATAGCGTACCTTCGTGCAGAAGACTATTTGCATATTTATAATGAGCCGAAAAGGGTATTTGGGTAACTTCGGCCGGGTACATGCAGTCGGCTTAATCAGCCGACACTTTACACGCATCGGTAGTGGGTGATCCGAGTCATCCTCACGTTTAATGCGACGGCGATAGAATGACTAAGATGCTGGCGTGGTCCGATGAGTCATTATAACTTCGGCGGGGGAGTAATGATGGCTCTGGCCATGCATTTAATGCGATGGTGACTAGTTAACATCGCTTGGGAAGACGAAGCAGATAGGTTCCCCGGTGGTTCAAGATGCGTCGCCGGATCCGAGTAGAGATGCCTTTCGTCTCGGTCCTTTGAGAGAGCCCGAGTGAGGACGCCTTTCGTCTCGAATTCGAGTGAGGACGCCTTTTGCCTCGGGTCTCAAAGTGCTTTAAGGAGGGGAGTCAGCATTCGTGAGACCCGAGTCGGGTGGGTGTTATAATGCTTTAAGTTAGCTAATCGAGACACGTGTCATCTTCCCAAGAGTAATTTACACCTAGCAATTTCTATGATACAATAGGTATAATTGCTATTACACCAAAAAAAATGACTAGAATATTGTCAATCTCTAACTAGAGAGGCTAACTTCAAATCACTTAAAAGATTTGGGGGACTAATATAGAAATAAACCCAATATGTAGAGAGAGGCATCTTGCTTTCATGAAAACTTTTTTGCATTTCAAGTAGAATTGGAAAACGGGGTTACAATTTTCATATTCCATTTCTAAGTAGAACGGTGAAATGGATTTCTGATACCCATTTATAGGATTAAATGAGTAATATATATGTGTTAAATGGGTCAATTCAGATCGACCCGATTAATAAATGGGTAGCTCAGTTCAACCCATATATGACCCTAAGTCCTAATTCATATATGTTGAACCAAATCTACTAATAATGGGTCGGGTCAGAGTTCATAGGCGGGTCAAAATTGTTTTGCGTTCTTTCCTTTTATTGGGCCTAATTTATCTTCGTGCAGATTACATCTCTATTCCGCATTCATTTTAGATTGGGATCCACATTAGTGGCAGACAAAGGGATTTCTGTGAGCGCTTCTAATGTAATAAAACTAGATTTTCATAGGACGGACATGCGTGCAAGAAATATTGAAATATTTAGTTGTGAACATTTAATTATGTAAAGATTGTAGACATAGAATTAATAAAAATCTTTCATGATTAGAGTTAGATTAAAATTACAATCCTTAAGCTTAGCTATTCTTTAAACTCTCTGAATATCTTTTACGTGAAAATCCAAAACCATTTTGAAAATTGCAATATAGCTTGATCAGATCGTTTTGATCAAATGCCACTTCTAGCCTCTCAAGTCTCACGTAGCTATGTCCTTCCTTTTTCGTAATCTAGAAACTTCTTAAGATGCCATTGAATATTCTCCTGAAAATTACTGAACCAACGAATATTCTCGAAAGAAGATACAAAAAAACCCAGGTCCAGTTGTCTGCAGAAAGGAATACGGGCCAAGGCCCAGCCCATCAAACCCCTTCAAATATCGCCAATTCCCTTTTGCCCGTCCAAGCCCTTTTCAAATTTCATCCATCCACAGAAAAAGAAAAAATGTCGGAAACCCTAGGCCCCAAAACCCTAACCCCAAACCCTAACTGATCGAAAACCCTCACCCTAAATTCAAATGAAAAACCCTACCCTCCACCATGACGCCGACCACAAAAGCCCCTGATATGCCCCCAAAACCCAAGATCAAGCTCGTCCGCGTCTCCTTCATCGACGCCGACGCCACCGACTCCTCCTCCGACGAAGACGAAGGCGGCCGCCGTCGTTTGAAGCGCCACGTGGAAGAGATCACCGTCGAGGAAACGGAGGCGGCGACGGAAACGGCGAAAGTAACGGAATCGGAGACGGTGAAGGTAACGGAACCGGAGCCAGCGAAGAGGTACCGAGGAGTTCGCCGGCGGCGATGGGGGAGCTGGGCGGCGGAGATCCGAGACACGATCCAAGGGCGGCGGATTTGGCTCGGGACTTTTCGTACCGCAGAGGAGGCCGCCGCCGTCTACGACGCTGCCGCCGTTAGGTTGAAGGGGCGAAGGCGGTTACCAATTTTCCAATTGATGAAGTTATGAAGTTGACGACGGGAGTTAACGCCGTTAAGATGCCGAGAAAGGAAACTGGGGCTATGGTTGTAAATAAAAAGCAAAAGGATTGACTGAAATAGAAGTTTTTGGATTTCGCCTTGTAGTGGACAGGATATTGGGCTTGGGAAGTCTTTTGGGTTTTACTAGTGTTGAACATGTTGTGCACCAAAGTACGTGGTTTTGTACTTGAAACTAATGTAAGAACCTTGCTAAATATTTAATTGATCAAGGAATGCTCGTTATTGTTTATTATATTTATTTATTAGGATTAATTACAAACCGGTACTTTGAGGTATGATGTGAAGATAAGGGTGATCCTGCAGTCTGTGCATCTTGATTGTAATTACACGGATGACTTTAGAGTCCGGACGGCAAGCGACTCATAGGGTTACCCGCATGTGCATACAATGACTAACCTCAAGATGCGGTGTGATTGCACCATATCTCAAGTTACGACTTGTAACTAATCCTATTTATTATCTACGAGCGTTTTGCTTGCAATTCATCCAAATATTGGAGACAGAAAACACCAAATTAACCCTTCATTGAAGATAAAACAAGTAATATAATTGGTGTACGTTAGATAAAAGTCGAAACCACCGAACGGAGATATCGCTTGGATCATCAGAATGTTGCTTACGTCGCAGCTCAGCCAACTGCTGGAGCCTCAGAAGATATGCCTGCTCAATTGCCGAAGTTACCTTAGCACCAAAAGTAGATGTTGACATGCACGACGTGCACATACCAATCTGACTCTTAATGACGGTGCTGAGCTCTGTTCAAAAGTTGCTTCTTTTTCAGGATGGCATGCCTGACCTTATGTGCCTTTTGGTGAGCGCGGAGGGCCTGCAGAGCTTTGAACTGCCTCTTGCAATGTTTGCAGGGGAGACTATGGTCGGTGTTTTGTACTGTCATAGATTTGTCAGGGTGTTCGTTTTTGTTAGTTTGTTGAGAGTTTGTTATGAGTCGGGACTCTTGAAGGACCGTCTTTAAAAGAGGCCAAGTCGATCTGAGTCCTAATTGGAGTTTGGGATTCAGACTCAAAGTTGGGCTCGTGTCGGATTCGATGTTGAATTAGGATTGGGGTTATAAGTGACAATCCGACTTGGATTGGGATTGATTATTGATGATTTGAGAACCTTTTTAATTAAGAAAGTTTACTAGTATAATTCAGGAGATCACATCATTGATCATTGATACCAATATTAACATCATTAAACACAACATGTAGAGGCAAATAATCTTTGCATCTAAAACTACCTATATAAATCCGCATGAGACTTTTATTTGCACTGAATTATGAGGGCAATAATCTTAGGCTGCAGCAACGTTATCGGGCAATGGCGTGTTTGCAAATTTCCATTCATGTTGCTGGCTAAATCCATAAGATCTTTCACCTGCAACATCTTCTAAAGCAACAATTTCAGTGATTTCTTTCAAGTCCTCTTTAGTGAACTTCACTTTGATGGAGTCAATGTTGGTGTCTAGATTCTTGATCTTACTTGTACCTAAACAAAATAATCAGCAGAAATAGATTACTGATCACTCAACTTGTGCTTAAAAAGCTGGAAGTATTTATAGATTTCTGAAAGTTTGTGACCTGGAATTGGGACCACATCGTCCCCTTGATGAAGAATCCAAGCAAGAGCAAGCTGAGGAGCAGTACAATTATGCTTTTCAGCCAATTTAACCACTCGCATGTACAAAGATTTGTTCTTTTCTAAGTTCTCTCCGTTGAACCTCGGATGAGTAGCCTGCGACAAAAATATATCCAAATCATCAAGTGCAAATATTGTTTTTTTTCCCCTTTCTTTTCCTTAGGAAAATGTAATTTTCTAAACAATAAATATACCGTCATTGAATCTGCAGGCACAACATCCACGGGTCCTCGACCGCCAAAAAATCCACGGCCAAGAGGGCTATATGGGACTATTCCAATACCTAGTTCTCTGCAGTCAAAATCAAAATTATGTAAGTTTAAAATCACATACAATCTTTAAATTTTCGGAATATAATGTATGGACTGAACCTGCAAAGTGGGACTATTTCTTCTTCAATATCGCGACTCCAGAACGACCACTCCATTTGCACTGCAGTTAGTGGGTGCACTGCGTGCGCTCGCCTGATTGTATCCGGACTTGCTTCTGATAGCCCGATATACTTCACTTTTCCCTCTTCCACCAATTTCTTCATTTCTCTAACCTAAAATAATTATTGATCAACAAGTTGTAGTTCAATCATTTAATTATGACTCAAATTTTTTTTAACTCTGTTATTAGGAAAACATTATTCGAAATTCAACACTTACGGTTTCTTCGATAGGTACACTTTTATCAATCCTATGTGTATAGTAAAGATCAATGTAGTCTACTTCGAGACGTTCTAGGCTCGCCTCGCAGCATGCACGAACGTACTCTGGCTTGCCGTTTACAATCATTCCATTAGGTCCGACTCCTTGAACGCCAAATTTTGTTGCTAGTTGTATCTTTTCTCTTGGTAATTGCTTCAAGGCCTATAATGCAAACAACAACAAATTACTGTGTTTGGATCACCAATTCTAAAAGTAAGAAAGAGGAGAGGAGATCAGCTAGGAGTAGAACCTGGCCAACCAAGAGCTCATTAGAATTATTCCTTCCATAAACATCCGAAGTGTCGAAAAAAGTTACTCCCTTACTGAATGCATCCTTGATGATGGCTATTCCGGCCTCCTCGTCGACAAGATTGTTGCAATAGTTGATACTTAGACCTGCGCATCCAAATCCCAATTTGGACACCTACAAAAAGAAAAAAAGATGAGTTCATTAGTTGCATGCATAAAGAGGACACTTTTATTTTACTGCTTTTTCTAGGTCTAGCAAAAATATGAGATGAGATTTAGTGTCGGGCATATTGTTAAATGTGCTTGGCCTAGTTGCTCAATTAATGTTTAATCTTTTCGAGTCAAATTGGATCCAAGTAGATTAACTCAGTCCATCTTTGCTTATGTGCTTTTGTAAACCGATATGATGCAAGTTGGTAATGTTTACGAACCATCTTTGCACTAGACTTAAGTCATGTAAGAAGTTTCAAACTTTTTATTCCTCTATTATTTTATGATTGCTTTGCCAACATCTTTTTAATCAAATATAAGAGGGTCATGCCTCAAAATTTTTTGTACGTTTAGAAAAAGAAACATAAAGTTTGTTTGAGAAATAAACAAAGCTAAAAATATGATCACCTCTAGGCCTTCGGAGCCTAATTTCATTTGGGGATTTGGGTCTTGACCTGCTCTCCCATTTCTCTTCAACTGAAACCTTCTCTTTTGAAGCAAAGTCTCAAATATTGTAGTTTTTGTATCTCAAATATTGTAGTTTTTGTATGGAAACAATCGCTCGGGGGGTCTAAATTTATAGGCAAGGATCGATCAATTCGAGAAAAAAGATTGATGAGATAAGATAATGATAATGACTGCTTTATGATGATTGAGACAATGAATTGAAACGAAATCAATTTGTCCTAAAACATTCCAGAGCACTGGAAAAGATAGGATTGTCGTGATTTGTCTGTAAAATAGTGCAAACTGGTGAGCATATGGCAAGTGTTGGTGCGTTTGGCACCCTACTAAAATGGGATCAAGATTGAACTTGGTCCTATTTTGAGATGAAATCTGGTTGTAAAAAATTGGATCAGAGTTGACCAAGTTTTCTCTAGGCCAAAGAAGACAACTTATTCGTGCCTTTGGCGCAAATGAGAATCGAACCCATGCTTCCCCAGTTGAGAGTGACACGACTTTGCCAAATGATCTACTGGGCTTTCACCAAGACAATTTAAATTGGTTCTTTTTTGATCTAGTCCTCCCATAAATAAATAAAAAGAACTAGTTCTTCTTTAAACTGGACCAGGATCAATCCTGACCTAGTTTTGAAAAGATTACCAAACTGACCCTTATATTTAAAAAGAATCACAATTGTTCACAAATGTTATTAAAGAATCAATTGTTTTTATGGGACGTAGTGACATCTCCACTATTTGTTTGCAGTAGGAGAATCCAAATCTAGATAATCAAATATGCACTGCTCAAATAGCTTGTTTTTGGATTCAAATCCTCTCCACTGTTAAAAAGTAGTGGAGAGACCATTATATCTAATTAAAACAAGTGATTATTCAATATATAGTTGTGAACAATGGTGATTTTATTCCAAATATAACACTTATATCTAATTAAAACAAGTGATTATTCAATATATAGCTGTGAACAATAGTGATTTTATTCCAAATATAACACTTAACAGATATCCATGAAGTACAGTAGTTCGTATTATACACGGGAAGACAAATCACTACTGCAAGTAACTACTATTTAACATTGTACAATACATGTATTTGATTATTCAATTCCTGTTATAGTTTACATGCAGCTAATACGCTTACTTCTTGGTGCTATTTTCGAATAAAAAGCTGGAGTGTTATCTTCGATACTTTGAATCCTAATTACCACGCAGGTAAAGAAATTAAGTGATATTTGGGAATAATTTCCAAATGTATGTAATCTTTTAAAGGTTTGCACTCAGAATTATTCCCACACATTGAACTTGTAACTATACATGCTTCTAGGAATCATCCCGGACATTGAAATTGTGACTATAATTATAATGTGAAGAAGAGTTTGATGACATACGGAATTGTTCAAAAGCGACTCCATTTACCACCCAACATAATTTAAAATAAAAGCATTGAAATTAGAGTGATACTACATCTTCACTTCGTCCCATATGAAAATAACAAATTCAATTTATACAAGTTTCTCTCTTGGCGCAAGAAATCTTGGATTACAAGACAATGAGCAGGACGTTGGGAGATTCATTGACTTTAGGTTGAGAGGATCCTATAAGATAACGAGGATGGCCGGCAATCCAAAATAAAATGAAGTTCAATCTCTATTCTGATCGATCTCAATAGAAGACCACTAACTTGATGCTTAGATAATTGATGGCTTATTTAGACAGAAGATTACATGTTTATTTTCAACTCAAAAAGCTAGACCGGAGAAAATATCATGAGAGCGCTTAATCCTAGTTACGTTCAATGTTGACTTTACCTCTGTTTCCCCCCCTTTTTTTCCGTGTAGGAAATAAACTAGTTTTCTACCCGTGCAAAGCACGGCGTAGTATTAAATAATTAGTTCTCAAACTTTAGAATAATATATTTTGTAATTATATATGTTATTTTACCATAATTATTTGATTCATATCTGTTTTTTTAATGGAAATTTCATTATTTTCCCATTCTCGTATTTATGTACATGGTAAATATAAGCAATAAACACAAACGCGGCTCGTATTTATGTACATGGTAAATATAAGCAATAAACACAAACGCGGCGTGCGCGCACACATATATATATAATAATTTAATAATAGTTCGTCACAATTACTACATGTAAAATATTTGAAAGCAACATAATAAATAACATTCAAATATAATGTACATAAATCAAACATCAATAAGAAGTTTAATTAAAGTTGTTCATAAAATTTTCTTAAGTAGATTTATTTGTTATGTATTATTATTACATATATTATCTAGTATTTTTAGATCCGTGCAAAGCATGGGCTGTCACTTACATTGTTATATAATCTTTCAAAATTTTCCTAGCATCACGGTGACAAAAAATCTCTATCTCAACGATAACCCACTCAAACCTTTAAACATTTTTACCCAATAATAACCAACAATTGAACATCAAAAATAAGAGCGTAATTAAATTCTCAAATATCAAATATAACTACAATTGAAATATATAGTATCAAAGAGTTTTCAATTCATTTTTGGCATTAAAAATTAAGAGTTAATTTAATCATCTCAATAGAATTAAAATGAGTACAAACTCTTTACAATACAATCAAAAGAGAAGAAAAAATTGTTCCTCTCCTATCCGCTATGCTCTTTCTAATTTCACAATAGCAGACTTGAAGCTTCTCTTTCTTCCTTCACCAATACCAACTCCAGAAAAAAAAATATTTGTAGTTGTTGATGTATATAATCACAGTCACTAACCTCGGGCGAGCTTAGCTTTTAAGAGAGCAGAGTCCGCCTTCTCTCCTAATGTCCGGTGATGTTGCTCCTGTCAGGGGGTTCGCCTACAACAAGGGGGGACCTGTGGAAGAGGCGGAGTTGGGATCTCCGGTGGTTCCTCAGACGGTCAAGTTAGTAATGGGGAGAGAAAATTTAATGGAGCAGGAATTCACTTAGAGAAAAACCACTTACTTGGTTTGCTGTTTACGTTGCTACTTATACCTAGGGTTATGGGGGTATTTTCGTCTTTTCATCGGCTAAGGAACTACTGATAAGTCAACCCTCTCTTCCACGTGTGAGCCAGCGATTGGCTGAGCATCTCTTTGTCTGCTATGGTGGCTGGCCTTTACAGGTGTCAAATTGCGGGTAATTTGAGGGTTTGTGTGGTCCATTCGCCATTAATGGGATGGGATTGACGGCGCCTGTAGCTGCATGGGTCCGAGGTGCCTTAAACACCGTGAGAGACGGGGAGTTAAGGGTGTCGCTGCATTTAATGCGATGTTGATGGGCTCGAAAATCGTGATAACCGCTGCTCGAAAGTGGAGGGAACCACGTAGGATGAGAGAGGGGAGCCGAGGCGGGTGACTCATACGGTCTCTTGAGGCATCCCTTAGAGTAATCGGTTGAAGGGGACGACTAGTACCGCGCATCGCGTGGAAGGACGGTGGCTAAGAAGAGGGGCCTAGATTCGATTCGCATTGTCTGGAGAGGCAGACGACTGGTTGGAAGGGGTTATGATAGGTAACGGGTTAGAAGGACGACTAGTACCGCCTTTTGCGTCGCCCGAGCGGACTAGCGGTTGGAAGGTGGTAGCTGGTCGCCCCCCATGTCGTCCGGGGACGAGCGACTGGAATAGCTCCAGGCAGCCAATTGGTCTGGACGACCGTACCGCCAAGTGCCGTCCAGAGAGTTGTTGATGGGTCGACCTACCCCGCCTTTCGCGTCTGCTATGGCGATAATCGTTTAACAGACCGTGGTGGGGTCGGTAAGTACATGCCGCCCAGTGGGTCGGGTGTGGAGGTTCGTGTCGCTCCTCGTTGGCAAGCAAGCGTTTACCCATGATAATACTTGGTTTTCTCCTTAATTACTGATTAGTGGTTATGACCATAACAAGAGTCAATTCTTTGCAAGGCAACAACTCGAGGATAAAATCAAAAGCATACATATATATTGATTTATGATTCCTATTCAAATTTGACAAATAATAAAAAATTAAAAATAAAACAAAATAACACCTTAATTTATGATTTATATTTTATTGAACAGATCATATCTCATCATCAAAGACATACAATAGTTTGTAATTATCAAATTCACCTCAAATTCCTAAAACCAAAACCAAAATCAAATCAATCTCATAAAAGCCTACGGGTTTTTAAAAAAGTTTTGGCCATTTCACATATAAACATTCCTAACTCTATAGTATCTCCACTTTTCATATAAATCTACAGAAAAAGATATCTGAGTCTACAGAAAGAGGCCTCGAGATGCTAAAGGAAATCTAACCGTTCAAGATAAAACTATTTGGTTGAACCCGAAGCAAGCCATAGAACACTCAGGCTGCAAATAAGCCCAATATCTATTACAATATATCAAATCACCATAAGTGATTGCTTAGCAGCAACAGTGATACAACTTGAAAGAACCAAAAAATAGCTACCCCATAAGGATAGGTCATTGTTGAGGTTAGTATTTCAGATAACGAAGAAGCAATTGCTACGTTGTTAGGATTGCTTATCTATAGTTGTATATCTGGGAGTGCTCAATAATGTCGGACAAAAATCAGTACCAAAACAAATTAAAGTGAAAATTTATTTCCAAAGTTCAAGAGAAAACAAAGAGAAAAGAGAAAATTTATTACCTCTTCTTGCCAAGTAAGCTTTTATCTTTTCATATGGAAAACTGGATAGCAACATGGCTAACTCTAGCTAGAGCGGGAAGCATACCACTATTGAAGAAATGAACACAACAGATAAATAAAATAATCGTTAAGGACCAGAAAATATGGAAAAACATGATTAACTATGGGGACAGAAAACTGACCTGTATAATCCCCATATGCCTTCTTCACGACAAATCTGTTTCAGAGCAGAAAATATGCTAGTGTAAGGTATCACTCTAAGCCTCATTCCTCGTGTCTAAATATAAATCAATGGCCTCATTAATTTGCCAAAGTATGCATTCTGCAGAAGATTTCATGGTACAACTTCAAACGACTTGAAGCTGGCTATGTGAATAATAATTTTATAAAGATGAAATGAAGATATCAGAATGGTTATATATATATATATATATATATATATATATATATATATATATATATATATATATATATATATATATATATATATCTGTGTGTGTAAAGGAGGGGAAAGGTGAATATGTCAGCCATGTATCTATTCGAATATCAGAGACATCAACAAATGAAAATAAAAACCAACAGGAAATAATTCATATTCATAAAACTAAATTAACACTTAAAAAATTACATTTGTGTTAATATTTACAAAGGCTGATCATCAATGTTTTCCCTTAAGACATCGACATCAACACCATTGGAATTCACTGGTTCTATATGCATTAATAAAATTGTTCCTTTCATCTTCAGGAATGAAATCTCTGAAGGCCTCTAAATTTCAAATAGAACTCTCCTACCAGCTACCGGCACCAGATTGTGAAAGAGCACCCAAAGTTGACATAAATAAGCAAATTAGCAATATGCTTGTCCAATCTCTAACATAAATGGGTTGTACAGGTTTGATTTGACTCTTTATGATGAGATCATGTTTGGTTTTAGCAACTAGCCGAAATCATGAAAGGAGAGAATTCAAACTGGAAAGAATCTACAGTATACTTATGCACAGCCAAGATGATCAACCTCTAATAGCCTCAAAAGGCTTGCCCAAGAGGCTACAATTAAGTTGCTAAATGGAATACATTGTGGCTAGAACAATAGATAGAATTTTCATTTCAAATTGTATGAATAGCATCCACAGTTTGGGAGGAAGTAAAATAACTAATCAAGCTGATTAACAATTGAACCCTTCACGCTATGCTAAACAATCTAACGAATAATTAAATATTATGAAGAAATATGAGTGTTTTTGCATATGGGGATATCTCTAAGCTCAACTAAAGAAAGTTGCTAGTAACAACTAACAATCTAAAGATGATTAACATATAATCTGTCTATAGAGCTGCTGCACCACCTTCACAAAACCAATCTAGTTCCTTCTTCCTCAATAAAAAGATGGCCGTAAGAATAATGTTAGTGACCTTTGTGAGAAAAACAAAGTAAATGTCAGTGACCATTTATGATGCACATCAACAAACTTCTTCAGATCCGTTGATGGACTATGCAATTTAAGACTACTACATAAAATGCACATTTGTCTGTTAATGGACCAAATTACCAAACAAACTTCTCTAAACACTCATATACCAACTAAAAGTACTAAAAATTTAAGAAAAACATAGATGCACCTTTTGTCCGTTAATGGACTATGCAAAATATTCTCAAAATATCCTTAAAGAAGCCTAGATTTTCTTGATCTTCATTATTTCTCCAACAGACTTATAGTGGAAAAAGTTTCATTTATGTCAAATTCAAGATTATGCTATAATTAGCTTTTTTCTCCAAGGAGATTATTCATAATCCCGAGCTTACATTGCCACAATTAGCTTTTTTAATTTATGTTTTTCGAGTTAAACTTTGAACTATCAACACTAGTTTCTTGTAGAATAACAAAAATTAAATTATCTTTAGAACTTTTAGTAATATCCATCTAACCTATAATTTGTCATGAATCATCCTAATTTGTCAACAAACAATCTAGCCTAAACTTGGTCACAGTCTCTTCCTAAAGGCATGCTAAAATCTGCAATAAGAACACTCAATAGATTTAAAAATTTACAAATCTAATTAATGTTAGAATCTTTTGGTCACTCAATCTAACAACAGTAAAACGTGCCAATTTCTCTGAGATTATATTCCGAGATCTGAACTTTAAACAAACACTTCTTTTGTACCAACACATTCAGCTCATCAGGAAATTCATCATTTTCTCCATCCTGCTGAACCATGAATACAAAATCATCAATATTCTAAAAACATAATTTATTACAAATAGTATTAACTCTACTTAAAATTATTGGATTTCATAATGGATATATGTTAGAGAAACATGCCTTGATTAACTTCTCTCTTAATTCAGCTGCAGACTTTTGAAGAATTTGCACAACTTCACGATCAAACATAACAAATAAGGCACTACCAGAATTATCAATTACTTTAACTTGCACCTTGAATCTGATCATCATAGACATTCATGGGATGAATGTTAAAATATAAATATAAATAACTAAGACCAATAATTTATTAAATGTAAATCAATACCTTGGCACAACATATTTCACATACACACTACAATTGTCACACCAGAACTTCCCGCCATCTGCATTCACCTTCTTCCAACAATTCATGCATGAGTTGTAGAACCAGTCATACTCGGTCTCAATGCAAAGTATTGTTGCCAATGTGACATATGTGCCCTCCTAGGTAATCAATATAATAATCGATAATTAGTAAATTATTACTGTAAAATACAAAATTAATATAAAACCATTAATTCAACCTCTAAAGTATCACGTATCTCATCCAGATTTTTCCTTTCATTAAGTTTTAAGAAGTCGTCTTCGATAGAGTTTGAAGTTCTGGTAGATATCTGAGTTAGACTTTGTGTAGAAGAATTGTCTCCACAATTGAGCCTGATAGAATTGATAAACTTATTTTGTTTAACTATAAATTTTATAAAAAAAAGTAATAATAAATACATCATATTGAATGTACCTGTTTCTATACTCGACCAATTCAGTTATGTCTGAATTAATTAAAATCTTGGTTATGTAGAATGAGTTTGATAAAGAAACAACACCTGCAATAATATTAATGAAATGTGTAAGCATAAAAGAATATCATAACAAAATATATTATTTTTACCTCTATTGTAAAAATTTCTAAATATAACTAAAATACCTCTCCAGTATTTGATTCTAGCAAATTGTATCACAACAACAATTGGACTTTCATATTTCTCCTCCATAAAACATGAAATCTGCTCAGCATAATCACCCTATAAAGTACATTTTATTTTTCCTGTCTGAAAGATCAAAGGAAAAGAATTTATTATGAATATAGTTATATAGATCTATGCAATTATACTATATTTGATATTTAGAGCACACATACTGAACATCCTCCAATTCAATAGTGATTAGTGAGTCTTTTGGTCTTCTTGCCATTAATATCACTCTCTTCCATATTGCCAATCCCAGTAAGCACTCCAATTATATCTAAAATCAAAATAATTCTCAGTTGCTACAGTAATGTATGAATCTACTACTTTAGCTATGATAGTAAAACCAGGAGTTTCTACAGTGTTTTTAAGGGCCCAATTGTTTGGCTGACAAAATTCTCCAGCTCAGCTCTCTGTCTCTCTATCCCAACGCTCCTCTCTCTCTATCTCCAATTCAAATTTCAAAAAGCCCCCTCTTTCTTCTCTCTGTCTCTCTATCCCAACAACTCTCTCTCCAAATTCCAGACCTAACTGACGACTCCACTTCTCCTTCTCCCACTCTCACCTCTCCATGAACCCTCTCCCCTCCCAAGCCAAAACCCCCGCCTCAAAAAAATGCTAGCTCCGAGCGCCGATCACTCCTCGCCCAGCCCGGCGACCCCACTGCCGACCACCCCCACCGACCGCCCGAGCCGCAACGAGTCGCAGAAGCGCCGCGACTGGAACACCTTCGGGCAGTACCTCCGCAACCACCGCCCTCCCCTGGCCCTCTCCCGCTGCAGCGGGGCCCACGTCCTCGAGTTCCTCCGCTACCTCGACCAGTTCGGCAAGACCAAGGTCCACTCCCTCTCTCCTTTTTCACCATCTTCTAGAGTTTCAGGTCGGTGAGCTTAAGCAATTTCTAGGCTTAATTTCTAGATCTCAATTATCACATTAATAATGCAATTTCTAGGGTTTTGTAGTGGTTTTTGGGCAAAAATCAAATGATTCATTACGATTACTTAAAGTTTAGGGATTTTTGGTGGCTTGGAGTTATTGAAGCTCATTTTCAGTGATTTTTCTTGAAATTTAACTTTTTTTTCAATTTTATATTTTCTATTCGCTAACATTCTAGGGTTTGTTCATGATCCCCAAGTTTATGTTGAAATTTTTTTAGGGTTTCCTTGAATAGAAAGCAACAAATAATCAGAGGTGAAATCTGAAACTTTTCTCTCTCGAGTTGGCTAGCGGGAGAGGAGAGAAGGATTGGAGGTTGCAGGTAGGTTTTATTCAATTCGAAGGGCTTTTTCTTGCTCATCTAAAGTAATGGGGAACTTTACCTGAGATTATTGTGTTATGATATATCAAAATGTATTTATTCTCAGAGTGTCCTACTTCAAATCTCTTAATCTAATTAAACATTTTCTTCACTTTCTTTACATGTTTAAAATATTCTTAATGTTGAGTATTCATTTTATTAGTAAATATATTTCAGCAAGTAGTAAAGAATTTAAAAGCCCCGAAAATCCCATTATCTATCAATTTTGTTGAGGAATAAGAGTTGAGTGGTGATGAATTGGTGGAGCTAATTAAAGCTATGGCAAAGGCTTGGAGTAATGTCAATAGAGCATTTGGTGAAGGATCTGAATATTCCAAAGTTTACTTTTGTATGGTTGACTTTCCTCACTCATCTATGCTATAAGACCTCGCATCTCTCCGGATGCTTTGCTCATTAGGTATAGCTGCATTTCTTTTCATATATATGAACTTTTATTTCACATTTTATTATGTACACGTAATGTATATATCATTTTGATCTCATGTTGGAATTATGTTAAAACATACTAATAAAGCAACCTAAATATTCCATATATGATTCTCTTAGAGATTCTTTGTGTTTATCAATGTTTCAAAGTATGGATGTTACTATTTTGGGTTCAATGCAATGTTTGTGTCTATTCATTGTTTGCTATTTGGGTTGAGTAAATATACATAGTTTAAATTGTCAATTTGGGTTCTCTCAGGATTTGCTTAGTTTATTTGTGATCTTGAATTGAGTGTCTTTCTTATGCATTTAATGGTTATAGAGTTCTTTGTAATATGATGCCAAATAGTACTATCCAAGCATGTAAGTAACAAAAGAAAATAGAGGGTGAAAACATGTAATCTCTTTTCTTTTCTTTTTCTTTTTTATACGTGTTATCTCTTCGTTAGGAGATTCACTATCATATCATGTGCTTGCATATGATAATCGAATTACAAGAACTTTTATTTTTTCTATTTTTTCTTTTTCTTCTTCCAATTTGTTGGCGATCATTAGATGTTGGCGATCATTAGAGGATCTTAGATGATACTAAACTCGAAAGTACCAAAAGCATTCTATAAATAATTGAGCATCCAACAAAGTAGAAGCAGATAAAAGTCCAGTTGCTTCCAAATATGGAGTTTGGAAACATTTTGACTTTTATTATTATGTCAAATTCCAATCTATGAAACTGCATATGAGAATTAAAGTTGTATGTCCTAGAATATCGAGTTTGACATCAACTAATATATAAATGTGCATTAATGATTTGATATTTATAAACCATAATACTAGACAATATGCCAAGCTATATTACTAGACACTTTTTCAAGTCGATTTTTATGTGAATCGAGAGAAAATTTATTTTAGGACTCATTGTGACTTTATCTTGAACTTTGATTATAGACGAAAGCTTAGTTTGGAATTGATGGAATTTTTTCTTTCTCGTTTCAAATGGAATCCTAATGGAAGAGGAGCACTAATTGTCATTCTTCCAATCCAATGGTATAAAATACATACGAAAACTCTCTTTTTTCAATTCAAACTTGAAAAGCCTATTTTTCTCTAAATTGACAATATATTTTCTTTTCTTATTTTTCCTCATTCTTACAGGTGATTAGCAATATTTTCTTCTCTCAATTAGTGAGCTAAGCTTAGCTGATTATGAATAAGAGTATTGAATAAAATAATTTCTGTCAGCTATATTGTATTTCAATGTGATAAGCTTAGAGGGTTTTCTCGATTTATAAAATTTATATGTTGGACTTTGTACAAAATACCAAAAGTTCTGAGTGATCCTTGATAAGCTAAAAGACTTTTCTCTTAGTTATCAATAAGAGTACTGAATAAAAGAGAGTAACCAGGTACCTACCTAATTTATGTAGACTGTAATTCAATATTAGCTCTATTCCAATTTCTTCCCAACCTTTCAAACTCTTCTACTAAATCCAATATTATCTCCATTACAACTCCCAAAAAAATCAAATTAGTTATTCTTATTCTATCCATTAGTTGATGGAGTACATTAAGTGATCAATAATAAAAGGAATAGTTTTCAAGATTTGATTTATTTTGAATATCCACGGAGTCCTCTTATCTATGTTCCATTTTAATTTCATGGTATTTTAGGGAAATAATTTCCTTTTATAATTTGGTGTTGTTTTTGACATTCGATCTTATTCCAGTGTTTTAAAAGTATTTTTGACATATCTAATCTGTATTTGCCTTGAACTTGGTGCATACACCATTCTAACATTTATATTCATCACATGTCCTTTTGTTTCTTTTCAAATAGCTTATGCTTCTAAGACTTGACGAATTTCTCCATTGATTTACTCGCAATTGCTACTGGAACCTATAAATGTTAACATGGAGGTTAAAGGTATTCTCTTCAATCGTTTAGACCTTTTATATTCTCTTTGTATAAAAATTTTGTTAATATATATAATTTAACAACTATAGATGATACATCTCTGTTGGTGGTTATGACATCGAATAATATTGTAGAGTTTTAAATTATGTTATTGTTGTCATTAATGTAGGGCTCAGTGTTTACTATTCATCTTTTGGAAGCAATTGTTGCATTTCTACACATTTTAATATTTCTTCTCAATAATGACATGTAATCACAATTTTCTTTTGTAAACATGTGTATATCAAAATATATGGTGCTAACGAGTGTGAAGATTATCCTCGACAGGGAATAACATGGTAAAACTCTTGCATCTAAGCACTTTGGTAATTTAGGGCTTCAAGGTACCAGCATCTAAGAATGACATGCATGCAAGCCTCTCATATTAATGCTAGGCATGAAAATTGGGAATAATTTCAACAAAAATATATGTTTAGATATATAATAGTGATTCAGACCAAACAAAATGGGTGACATGAAGTGGACCAGTATGTTAATGCAATTTATTAGAGGGTAGATCTTTTAAGAAATTAAATATGCAAGGTCACAAGCTTTTAATGTGTGTTAAATTGAAACATGGTAGATTTCTAATCCATATGGACTTATTGGTTTTCTGATGATTTCAATATTTGAAAAGATGATTTAACTTTATAGTTTGACTCGAAAAAGTTTTTTCGTATATTTTAGAACTATCACATACTTTTGAAAGAAGTGGTAATATATTTTGTATTTAGTATGTTGGAATTAGTATATGAATTATGTATTTAACATTCATAAATATATAAAAAGTGACTGATTGAAACCAATTGACTGGGTCTGAACATCAAAGCTATTGAGTTTTAGGTATCATGCTAGCTTCACACTGAAAATATATCATCATTTACCAAAAGCTCTAAGAGTATTTTTATAAACTTTTATCTTTTATGGGAATTAACTAGAGAATTAGCAAAGTATAATGGTCTTTGTTTATTGGTGTATCTTTATGTTTGCTGGATGATTTTCATTTATGCAAGGTTTTGGGTGCTCATGGATAATGGTAGCACTATATGATTTTTGGTGCTTATGTTTCTTTGATCATTTTTATTTATGAATTTTTATGCTTATGGTTATTTTATTTTTATGGCTGTTTGATGACTTTCATCAAGGTTTCGGTGCTCTTCAGTAATTGTAACACTCTGAGTTTTCGGTGCTTATGGTTCTTTAACCTTTTTGGTGCTTACATTGCTCAAGTAAAAGTTCTCGACTATAGTTCAAATTGCAATGAACTTTATTTTGTGAATTCAATTTGATGCTAGAAATTTCTTGCAAATGTTTGGTTAATTTGTGATTTTAAATAAATTGATGTTCCTTACAGGCTTCACTTTGTTTGGACAAGATATTGGCATTGAACCAAAATGTGTAGTTATGAAAAAAAAATATTTTTACCTTTGTGATTCTAATATATATGAAGTATTAATTCAGTCAAGTCGTTTCTTATGTATACAATTTCTTTCTTAATTTTGCAGTTACTGATTTCAATTGCTTTGCGTTACTATAATTGGTAGATGTATTTGTAATTGCTATATGCTAATCTATCTATATTTTGCATTTTGCATCATTATCAAGGGATCCATTGGAAGAAAGGTGTAGTAAATACAACAATGTAGATATGATGGTATATCTTGGCTAATGACATTTGATATCAAGTTCTCAACTCAATTTGAGGTGCATCTTCTGCAGTGCAATCTTGAAGGAAGAAGTTTATGATCCACTGCCTGCAACATAGTTTCTTAAAAATAAAGAGCTAGCTATTTACCTATGGTTCTATTACATTTGTTAAAAGACATTAAATTATATTTACATTCACGGCATTGGTATTTGTTTGTAAAGTTTACCGAGTGGTGCTTTAATGATTAAAATGATATGCACTGAAGAAAGTCTTCTGGTCATATTTTCTTTATTTGTAATTTAATATTGATTTCATTTCTTTGAGTATAATTGTGTTCCTATCAAATATTATTTTCTTTCTTTATTATTCTGTGTGATGAATAACAAACCAATAATGTCTCCTAGGATGTGTTTGTCTTATCTTTATGGTTCTCAAATGTTAATTTATTTTATTTACTAGATTTGTACTCTCATATTGTGGAAGAATAAAATAAAAATCTTAGGATTATTCTAACCCTGTTGACAGCATGTATATCTAAAGTTTCTATTTCAATAACCTTATTACTATTATGGCTAGATGTCACTGTTCATACTAATGTGTACAGTTCATACCAATGAATTTCTTCTTATAAAATAATGCGAGCTAAAAAAAGTTAGCGAGAATAATAATATAAGATATCTAAAACAACTATGATATTTTAGAATTTCCTAACATTTTTTACTGTTATACAAGTAAGGTTTACCATTTTCATGTGCTTACAGTAACAATAATACTTATGAATTGAGATTAAATTGAAATGTAAGGATCTATTTAAAATAATTACGAAACATGTGTAAGTAATGAATTATAAGTTATATTTTTAAGATATATAAAACATTATAATTGAGTGATACATAATAAATATATATGTGAAAACAATTATATATGATATATAAAATAATAGAATAATAGAATAGAGTAATAACAGAAAACAATTATATAGGTCTAAACAAAGGCGGAGTACATAGTAATATAGTGACATAGAAGAAGTTGAGTCAATGTTTGAAGAAGTTTCGCCCGTGCTTTGCACGGGTAAAATACTAGTTATTTAAGATAATGAAAATTCTTAATTGGTTTTCCATACCTACTAAGTATGTGTCGTCATAGCTATTTGAAAGTATCTCACTGAATGGTATAAATTCAAACCCGTATTGAGTATTCACGGCCTCATCACATTCTTTCATAGAAGTGGAAAATAGGAACCTGATTTTATATGCATGTCGTGTAGCCTTAAATCTCCCAGTGTTTTCGCCTATGGCAAAGTTGATTATCAAAAATATCTTGTCCTCTTTTAACTTTGATATGAATTTATTAATCAAAGCTTTTCTAATGCTTGCTTGGATTCTGGCACCCTGTTTAAGAAACATTAGTGCATAAACATTCATAATATTTTTAAAACTAAGCCTAATAGAGAATTAGTGGATACCTGCTCATCAACCAATACCATTTCAATGCAATTGATTTCCTCTGAATTATTGAAGCTGGTAATATTCGCCATTCGAATAATTTTGACTTTGATCTTCCATGTCTCTTTTGTAGGAGTAAGGTCATTTATGTAGTCATATTGTTGAGCCATAACTGCATTGATATATTTAATCAAAATATTAGTAGTATCATCACTAAGATATAAGAAATTGATATTATACTTATCATATTTGTAGTTGCTTACTAATCACGAATATTAAACTCCAAAGGGGTAGCATCAAGCCTTTGAGCAAGCAAATGACCATAGAAAAGGACTCGTATTCGCGCTCAACCATATATGCTAAGGGGAAAAAGACCGGCTAAAAATAAAGCAATGATATAATTCCATGGACATGGGCTTCCCCAAGTCAAATCCCTATGGCTAAATAGATGCAACCCGACAACTTAATAAGAATTCCCAGCTTTCATATCCTAAATTGAGGAAAAGAAAAATTCTAGCTTTGATATAAGCATTAAGAGCATGTGTCTTAGGAAAATGTGCGTGCAAGTTCACTGGACAGAAAAACTGCATCTTTACTTGATGCTAGCCTCTGCTCATATAAGCAGGCTAATCCTACAGTGGATTTACCAAGAAAGTTGTAGGAAGAGTCCCTCTACTATTTTCTTACAATTATTGGTTGATTGAGATTGAGATATCACTGTCAGGTTGAACTATAGGAGAAATACTCTATGTAATAGCTCATTCAATTAGCGAAAAGAAGCGTAAATTAGCAACCACCTGAGTCTAAATTTATGGACATCAGACAAACTAACAACACAAATCACAGCCTGAAGAACTTGGCAAAACCATAAAAAATATTACAATATAGAAACTTTTCAATTTAATTATAGCAATTCCATGATTTGAGGGTATGATGTTCTAAAAAACAATATAAATATTGAACGTATGATGTTCTGAAAACAATATAAAGCATGGTGAAGAAATTAAGCCTAGAAATTGCTTAAGCCCACTGACCTGAAACCCTAGAAGATGGTGAAGAAAGGAGAGAGAGAAATTGAATGGCCCACCGGTGATTTTGGAGGTTGGTGGCGGAGGACGGCGGTTTTGGAGGTCCCCATACAAGAACGCCTTAGTCAGAGGAGAAGTTGGGGAGAGGGGATCGTGTTCTCGAGACAAAGAAAAGGGGGCTCTTGTAGGGAGGAAGCTTTTGAAAGAGGAGTGGGTTTTGGGGGTCGCCGGTGGAGAACAACCATTTCAAAGGTCGCCGACGGAGAGCGGCTTGGCTCTAGAGAGAGAGAGAAGAGAGGGAGTGAGAAGAGAGAGAGAAATTGGTTTTTGGAGGGGATTTTGAAAAAAGGGGGTGTAAATCAATCGGCTGAAAGGCGGGTTTTGAAAAAAGGGGGGCTTTTTGAAATTGGCTGAGTTGGCAAATCCCTGCATTGTGATTGGGCCAGCTAGGAATTACTGTTCATTGGCACTGTTCTAAGGTTTTGCATTCATTATAACAGTAGTAGATATAACAAAACAGTAAAACTTTCTTTCTCATTTTACTTTCCCCTCACTCTCAATCAATTTTCAAAGTTAAAACAGAAAACTTAGAAAATAACATGATTTCCAAATTTGATGACGCTTTCCATGTACTTTACCGTAACTATTACCATGACTCATCATGAAACATTATCACATTTAATCGGTGAATACTGATTAGTTGGCTACGCTATTCCGCCCAATTAGAGCACGCCAAATCACATGGTAAAAGCGCAGTCACTCGAATATTTGTCCACCATTTTTCAAGCGTATCCTGATTCACGACCTGCTTCAATAAATGAAAAAAAAAAAAAATTTAAAATAAAATAAATAAAGAAAACGCTCTCAATCATCCTCACTAACCTTCATTAGATTCTGAAGATCCCTTTCCATTTCGAAACCCTAAATTATTTCGAAGAATTAAACAAAAAAGATCGAATCTTTCAAGGTCGAATTCAAAATACAATGGAGAGAGACAAGCGATCGATCAGACTATTCGAAATCTTCCTCATTCTAGGGCTTCTCGTTACCTTCCCTCGTAATCTCTCAGCTCTCTCGATCACAGTCAACGACGTCGAATGCGTGTACGAGTTCGTTCTTTTTGAAGGCGATACGGTTACTGGGAACTTCGTTGTTGTGGATCATGATATCTTCTGGAGCTCGGATCACCCTGGGATTGATCTGATTGTAAGTGTTCTCGCTGTAGTTAGGGTTTCCGTTGTTAGATCTGGCGGCATTTTTCTATCTTCTGATTTTCTATTGAACAAGGTTTTTGAATTAGCTTGGCGTTAGTGATTAATTGTGTTCTTTTTTTGAGGTAAAGTTCGTTTCTTTAGCTAAAATTCCAAGATTGGATTGGCAGTTGAAGAAATTTGTGACATTGGGAGGTGAAATTTCTATAGAAATTCTTTTCATTAGTTTCGGGAGAGAAATTGTTGTACTGTCAATTAGGTAACTTATAAATTCATCATTTGCTAGCATTTATTGGAATTACGAGTTGTCATTTAGTTTATACTTAAGCTATCTGTAGTGCGGATAAAGAAATGGGTAATATTGCTATTTAATCCAGGTCTAAATTAATTTCTTCGTAATTTATTTTAGTCAGCGTGCAAGAAGTGTGTATGCCTTTTTGTAAGAAAAGGAACAAAAATGAGGAGAAAAGAACTAAGAAGAAATGGGGTGGGAGAGAGAGTGAGGGAGAGAGAGGAAGAGAACTACACCGAACTTGACATAGCGGATCTCCCATTTGAATGCTCTAACATCAAATTTGAATGGCAAGAATTCAATTCCAATCTTCCAGAACTGCTGAGCCTTTTTTATAATTACATTCTAAGTTTCTTTTTAATGTTATTGAGCTATCGTTGGGCCTTCCTTATATGAAAAATTGTTCACAAAAGTCTAATTCTAGCCGAACGAGAATTTTGTTTGTGTAATCTAGCATTAAGATGCTGCCTTTATTTCTGTTCTGTTGGGTCGTGAGTACTGTGATGGGCATGCACATCTGGTTGATCTCGAGAGCGGATCACTAGAGAACTACATTGAAATTCTGCTGATTATTGTGTAATCTTCTGCATCATTTTGTAGGTGACTTCTCCAGGAGGCAATACTGTGCACATGGTGAAAGGAACTTCTGGTGACAAGTTTGAGTTCAAGGCTCCAAGAGCTGGAATGTACAAGTTCTGTTTTCATAATTCACAGAAAACACCGGAGACTGTGTCTTTCTACATACATAGCGGTCATATCCCAAATGAACATAACCTTGCCAAAGATGGTAAGATTGCATATTGCCTTGATGCAATTATAATCTATTGCATGCATGACTCTCCTTATTTCTTTTTGCGCACTTAGAGAGGTTCAGGTATAGAAGATTATATTAATCTAAAGTTATTTTCTTTTCTCATGACTCATATCATGGGATGTTTCTTTCCGTGCTCTCTTGTGATGACCATTTTTCTATTTTTTTTCATCTGATTATTTTTGCATGTGTGCATAATTTTCTTTTCCCCGATATTTCCTTTCATTCTGCTCATACTTTTTTTCCCCGTTTGCAGAGCATTTGAATCCTATCAATGTGAAAATTGCGGAGCTTAGGGAGGCATTGGAGTCTGTTACAGCAGAACAAAAGTACTTGAAAGCCCGTGAAGTTCGCCACCGCCACAGTAAGAAACATATAAATCTTTTACTTGTTAAATAACTTGATGGAAGAATAGTTCAACTGCTTTAGACTTTTTGGATCTAACTCTTATTCTGTGTATATATATCTTATTTAGCTGTCCTTACTCTTTCAATTTCACATGGTTGCATTCTTGTAACAAGAACCATAAAAACCTACTTTAGCCAAAGCGGCATAGTGGGTGCTTCTCCTTAAAACAGTTGTTATATAAATCCTCTATGTGGCTTGGAGGCATTAAGTCTAGCTTTAGAAATCTTCCAGCTTGTTTTAGTCCACTTTTTAATGGCCAAATGGGATAAGTCCCTTTTACACTTTATCTTACTTACTACATGATCAGATTGAATCTATTCTATCACTTATTCTATCACTTTATCCTATGTTGTTATCTCTCTTACTTATGTACATAATCTTTAATACTCAGTAATTCTCTCAATATAGAACAACTATGGCGAGAAGGTTCTTTCTTGTCTTCAGTTTTAAACTTGAATATTCTATTCATTGCTTTTGTAAGAAACTTGTATAATTTTATGCATATGAAATCAAGAAATTCTTTATTCTGTAATTTCTATTGTTTTTATTTGTTCCAATTGAGTGTCTTCGTTCCTTTTATCTCACATGTTTATAATTTGCATTTTCTATGTTTTAGTATTTAGATACATTTTAGTCTTTATTCATTTTTTATCGTAATACAACAACAACAACAAAGCCTTTATCCTAAATGTTTTGGGTCGGCTACATGAATCCTATTCTTTCATTCTACTTTATAATGGGTCATCTCCTCCGTTAAATTAACCATTATCATATCATTCCTAATGGCTCCCAACCAAGTTCTTTTTAAGTCTACCTCTAGATCTCTTTGTCCCATTAACTACAATATTATCACATTTTTTAACCGGTGCACTAAGAGGTCTCCGATGTACATGACCAAATTACCTTAATCTATTCTCTCATTTTATCCTTAATTGGAGCAACCTCTAATTTACTACGAGTACGCTCGTTTTTTATCCTATCTTTTAGTGTATACTCTCAAGACCATCGTAATATTCTCATTTTTGCTACGCTCATTTTTTGCACATATTGTCTCTTAATTGCCCAACATTCCCACCCATAAAGCATTGTTGGTTTCTATAAAATTGTCCTTTTAGTCTCATAGGTATTCTATGATCACATAACACTCCCGAAGCACTCATCCATTTTGACCATCCGGATTTGATTCGATGGACAACATCATCCTCAATCTCACCATCATGACGAATGATTGATCTCAAATAACGAAAGTGGTTACTTTTAGGTATTTCTTGGTCATCAATATGTACTAATCCTCCACTCATCGAGCATCTTCTTTGTCTCAATAATCTTATTAAATAATTTAGTCAACCATCCTAAGCCTATATCTCCAAGACATTTCCAAACTTCAATTGGAATGTTGTCCGGTCCGACGGTTTTTCCACTTTTCATTTTCATCCTAATTTTCCGACAATATCTATATTTTCTATCATGCACTATGTGGTCAACTTCTCTATGTTGCTCACCTACTTGGTTTTCATTAAACAAACTATGAAAATGACTCCTTCATCTCTCTTATATTTCCTCGTCGGTTACTAAAACTCTTTGATCTTCACTCTTGATACATCTAATATTACCTAAATCCCTACTCTTCTTTTCTCACATCTTAGCAATATTTTATATATCTTTTTTCTCTCCTTAGATTCTAACATCTTATAGAAATTCTCATAGGCTTTGTATTTAGTCTCACTAACCGCTCTTTTTATTTCCTTCATTGCTAGTTAATATTTCGAAGTTTTCCTCACTCCTACACTTTTGGCAGTCTTTATATAATGTTTTTGAACTTCTTCATTCCACCACCAACTCACTTTACTATCTAATCTATAACTTTTAGATTCTCCTAATATATCTTTAGCCACGCTTTTATCGTAAATGAATGTTAATTTTTTTACTTGTATAAATGCTTATTTTATGATATGAAATTATATTATGAGTGAATCTTACAAAGTTCATTCTTGTATTAGTTCTTAACTTATAATTATTTTCTTAGACTTGATATTAATGACATATTTGTTATTGTCTTATGATGATTCAATAGAATTATTTCCCAGATACCACCTTTAAAACAGGCTCATTATACGTCAACCTCCTTTGAATGTCATTAATATATAAACCACCTTTAAAGGGATTTGTGGTGCAATCAATCACCTGACCCACTTCCCAGCCAAAATTTTCACTAAAAACTCAAAAATACCCTTAAAAATTCATGTTCAAGACACGTAACTTTAAAGTTTAGGTCTATTTAAGATACAAGTCACGTGCCTTGAACATGTGTTTTTAAGGGCATCTTTTGGGTTTTTAGTGAAAATTTGTCTGGAAAGTGAGTCAAGGTGGTTGCTTGCAGCACAAGTCCCCTTTATAGGTGGTTTAATGTATTAATAAAGGTGGTTGGTGTTGAGTGACCCTATTTTAAAGGTGGTTTTGGGGGGGGGGGGAATCCCTTTTTATTATTTTAAGCTTCAAGTCTTGTACATTATTGAGACCAGCACTTGTAGTTTTCTTTCATATTTTCTGATTTTATTTTTTGTATTATTTTAAAAAATAGTTTTTGGTGCTTTCACTGTTAATGTCCTGGTAAAACCCCTGAGGCTAATCCATGTTCTCCGACTTTGCTCTGCTTTTTTGCTTGACTTAACAGTTGGTGATTTGTGGTTAACCATAAAAGGTTTTTCAAATTCGTTTTCACTGTTATACCTGACAAAGAGATTTTTTTTTCCTTCCATGTTTAGTTTACAAAAAAGATATAAAATAGAAAGAAGTGCCTGGTTTTTCTTTTTCACTTGTAAAGGTGAAATAGGACTGTGAAGTTGAGAACTAGTTGTTTGCTACACCGTATAGTCCAAACTGGCATCAAACTAAGAGGGAGGGGGAAGATATTATTTTGTAGACTCTGGATGACCGTCGGTTGGGTTACGCATGGAACCATTGACTCTACCAAGTCCCTAGGATCGGCAATATCTATATTTTCTATCATCACTGTTGTAAATAGCGGTCAATAGCCCCAAATAGCTTAGCTAAAGCATGGTCCTTTCCTCATGACGCTATTGCCACATACTCAAACATGCGGAATAATAAACACCGTAAAGCGTTAATAGCGTCGCTGGAGTGAATAGTGGGCGATTGCGAGCAAAATTCGCTTTTGACCGCTATTTAAAAGCAATTTGAGGTTTATTTTTAAAATTAAACTCGACTGCAACCATCGTGATCCCACCGCCTCCGCGATTTCTTGACCGCTATTTAAAAGCAATTTGAGGTTTATTTTTAAAATTAAACCGACCGAACCATCGCATCCCACCGCCGATTTCCGGCGATTCCGCCACCTCCCATATCTCAGACCTCCCTCAAGACTTCCTCTCACCTCCTCTCGCTGAGCTCCTCCCATCAGTCCTTCATCACTCATCATCTTCAAGACGACGACTCTTTGACTCCTTCTCCGCCGCCTTCGGTATTATGTGATCTGTTACATGTCTATTTCATATTTAGGATCTCTTTAAATCATCAAATATGCACTTTTAGATTTTCGAGATTTTTCTTTAATTTTTTAAAAATATTTTATATATATCTAAATTAGACCGCTATTTGACTTTATGCTTTTTACCGCTATTTTGCCGCAATAGCCCCAAATAGCTTTAGCGATGCCTCACTGCTACGCGACGCTATCCGCTATCGATAACCTTGTCTATCATGCACTATGTGGTCAACTTCTCTATGTTGCTCACCTACTTGGTTTTCATTAAACAAACTATGAAAATGACTCCTTCATCTCTTATATTTCCTCGCTTGTTACTAAAACTCTTTGATCTTCACTCTTGATACATCTAATATTACCTAAATCCCTACTCTTCTTTTCTCACATCTTAGCAATATTTTATATATCTTTTTTCTCTCCTTAGATTCTAACATCTTATAGAAATTCTCATAGGCTTTGTATTTAGTCTCACTAACCGCTCTTTTATTTCCTTCATTGCTAGTTAATATTTCTAAGTTTTCCTCACTCCTACACTTTTGGCAGTCTTTATATAATGTTTTTGAACTTCTTCATTCCACCACCAACTCACTTTACTATCTACTCTATAACTTTTAGATTCTCCTAATATATCTTTAGCCACACTTTTTATCGTAAATGAATGTTAATTTTTTTTACTTGTATAAATGCTTATTTTATGATATGAAATTATATTATGAGTGAATCTTACAAAGTTCATTCTTGTATTAGTTCTTAACTTATAATTATTTTCTTAGACTTGATATTAATGACATATTTGTTATTGTCTTATGATGATTCAATAGAATTATTTCCCAGATACCACCTTTAAAACAGGCTCATTATACGTCAACCTCCTTTGAATGTCATTATATAAACCACCTTTAAAGGATTTGTGGTGCAATCAATCACCTGACCCACTTCCCAGCCAAAATTTTCACTAAAAACTCAAAAATACCCTTAAAAATTCATGTTCAAGACACGTAACTTTAAAGTTTAGGTCTATTTAAGATACAAGTCACGGCCTTGAACATGTGTTTTAAGGGCATCTTTGGTTTTAGTGAAAATTTGTCCGAAAGTGAGTCAAGGTGGTTGCTTGCAGCACAAGTCCCCTTTATAGGTGGTTTAATGTATTAATAAAGGTGGTTGGTGTTGAGTGACCCTATTTTAAAGGTGGTTTTGGGGGGGGGGGGAATCCTTTTATTATTTTAAGCTTCAAGTCTTGTACATTATTGAGACCAGCACTTGTAGTTTTCTTTCATATTTTCTGATTTTATTTTTGTATTATTTTAAAAATAGTTTTGGTGCTTTCACTGTTAATGTCCTGGTAAAACCCCTGAGGCTAATCCATGTTCTCCGACTTTGCTCTGCTTTTTTGCTTGACTTAACAGTTGGTGATTTGTGGTTAACCATAAAAGGTTTTTCAAATTCGTTTTCACTGTTATACCTGACAAAGAGATTTTTTTTTTCCTTCCATGTTTAGTTTACAAAAAAGATATAAAATAGAAAGAAGTGCCTGGTTTTTCTTTTTCACTTGTAAAGGTGAAATAGGACTGTGAAGTTGAGAACTAGTTGTTTGCTACACCGTATAGTCCAAACTGGCATCAAACTAAGAGGGAGGGGGAAGATATTATTTTGTAGACTCTGGATGACCGTCGGTTGGGTTACGCATGGAACCATTGACTCTACCAAGTCCCTAGGATCGGCAAGTACTTGCAGCTCTGTATCGGACAGGTGACAATTTAGATTTTGAACACACAATCATTTAATGGTTTTCCATGTGGTTTGACATTAGACAAGATTCATGTGGAGTTTGGGTTGAGGTTGTCACTTGTGCCTGTATGTACAGTTGTACACTCATTTTCTGTGAGGTTTTGTGAACTTACTGGTCCTTCTGTTATGAATTACTTTTCACATGCTTATCCATTATGCTCTGGCTAATGTTGGAGATCTTTAGCCTTAGCATCCTTTAAAATGTTGTTATGGGCTTGCCTCTTCACCATTCTTCTTGTTATATCATTATATGGATATCTTATATATTGGTTACTTCAATTAATTTATATGGAAAATTGTTAATGCAATCAGCTTTATGGAAGGCGACTGGCTGTATATTAAAAAATGGCGGGACTAGCATTTTCTCTTTCTTTCAGAATGATCGCAAAAGGCAGACATTGCCATTGGAAGGACTATTCATGAGGGTTTCAGTAATCTGGGAGTATCATAATCAATAAAGCTATAGGACCGCGAGAGCTTTGCAGTATAGCGACTATTTATGAAACCTCAGACCTATCTGATAAAATTCATTCCCACGTCTATGTCTTCTTTGAGTCATTTAATCTACTGCCAACTCTTGGACTTCATCACATCCATGGTCATCATTATATGTATGACAATCTGCTCATGTTATATGAGCTTAAACTGATTGAAAGTAGATTTTCCTATGAATGACTTTCTGCGATTTTTTTATAGCCCTTTCTCTTGTCAATATTTTATTGGGCCAGGACCATCAACACCAATAATAGGAATGACTTCAAGTAGTTGTAAAATTTAGTCAAATATTCCAATGGAGCCTTTTGCAACATAGCTCTTACCCCGTGTACTGATGAGAAAGGACCTGGATGATGATGAGAATTATAGCGGTATGATTATAAGATGATAATTTGCTTTATATCGAGGATATAAAAGATATCCGGAGTTGTGAAGGACATATAAGAGCATAGTGATAAGATTTAGAAAATTCAGAAAAGTTTGTACAGTATTGTAACAGTGCATGTGATAAGAAATTGATATTTTGTTAAATTAGAGGTTTTGCAGTAATCTTAACTAGAACCATAGAAGAAACGTCAGAGGACTTGGGTGTAAATGTTTTTTCTTGTATGATTTGCAGTATTTGCTTGTATGAGAGTAAGAGCTTTGAGGCTTCAATTTCACAAAAATGGTGTGAGCAAACAAAATGCTGAAATGAACGGAAATGCTCACGTTTACTGGCAATAACATCCAAGAAATTGGATGGTTATGTTCTCAAAAATAAAAATTGAATGCTTATTGGCAATAACATCTATTTGGACCATTTTTCAGTGTTTGATGGCGAGCCAAACACCATATGTATTAGGCCTTGTGTCATGAGTAAGAGAGTAAGAAAAGAAAAGTTTCAAAAACTTGCCAGCATAGTCTGCAATTTCAGTTACCTTGACTGCAGGAAAAGAAACATTTTGGTACAAATCTCGATGCTAAAATGGCGAACAACAAAGCTCAAGTACCCTTTTATCTCTTATGAAATAATGAAACCAAATATGTTTATTTATCATACATGATATATGCACCTTCATCTTCGCATGCTCATCTGTCTAATACTACGTGTTCCGATACAGCAAATGAGAGCACAAGAAGGCGGCTGATCTTCTATACCATGATGGAGTACATTATGCTGGGATGTGCAAGCGCACTTCAGGTAGTATATATCCGGCGTCTCTTCAGCAAATCAGTGGCATACAACAGGGTATAATCGCGCATAAGCTATCATTGTTCTCAGATATTTATGGCCCTCATATAATCTGTACCGTTGGTTTTCTTTGTAGATTTTAATATAAAAGAGTCGTATCTACTTTGTGATAAGTTTTACCACATTTAATTTGAGTTCACTTGATGCCCAACAAGGTGATCTAAGTTATGGCCGGAGACAATCAAATGTACACGAGTTCTTTTGGAATTGATTTTGAAAATTCTACATTCTTCTTCAAAGACCCTATTGAAGTTGAAGATCTAGATCGTCTGCGTAAGTTTGAATGGCATGTTGATTGTAAGACGGTTCATATTCAGTAGACTAACGTGTTATAAACATCTATCCTCATCTGTCTGTTGTATGTTATTTGGTACAGTCTTATGCTTCATTTCTTCTACTCAAATTTGAAAGGGCTAATTGCGAATGATCCCTTGTACTATCGCCAGTTGCAGATAGACCCATGTAGTTCTATTTGTGCGGATAGATCCTTTTGTAGTATTTCCATGTGTGTCTAGTCCCCTCGCTGAACTTTTTCTACTCTTTTAAAAGTACAAAATGATTAGCAATTGGGGTTCCATCCTCACACATGTAGTTACAAGGGTCTATCCACCTCTTCAAATTTTTTTACTCTTTCTACAGTCCAAAAAGATTTTTAAAAAACATGGGGTGTATCTGCACAAATAAAATTATATGGTGTCTATACATAATTGGGCAATATTACAGGAGGTCTATCCGCACTTGACCCATTTTAAAAATTAGAAAGATTAGATAATTTTAATGTCAACCGAGTAGCATGATGTGCTCACCATCTCTATGATTTTGTTTTTCTTTATGGCTGTTTTATTCCCAGGGGGAAAAAAAAGAAACCCAATGTCCAGGAAATCTCAGCATTGCCATTTATACGTTTTCTTTACGTCTTTTTTTTTTTTTTCCTTTTCTTTTTTTCTTTTTTGGGTAGGAAACGAACCAAACACACCTTTGGTATAAACAAAAGTGACTCAACAAGAATGGGTATAATGAGGTATTCCGAAAGGCTCTCTTCTTACGCTGATGGACGTTCAATAAGAGAAAAATCATGAACGTAGATTTCGACTCCATTCTACAATCTAATAGATCACTTACTAAATCAAAATGGTCTTTTAACCAGAACAAATATGGTTTATTGTAAATATAATTACCATCATACTCTTATTATTTTACATCTTTTAATATTTACGATTTTTTTTCACATAGCCAACTTTTAAAATACGGTGAGAATACATAAATTAATTAATATAAAAATCATCTTTAAAAGAATTTCGTTGATAATTAATCACCTAGATCTTTTTATCCGGCTAAATATCTATTGAAATTCACGAAATGCTCTTGGAAAATATACGGCATATGACGCCTCTTCTTCATGAAATGAATCTATACAAAACCAAACTTTATATCAATCTGTATACTTCATCAAAATCGTATGAGGTTCAGATAGTCAAATAAGGAGAACAGTAAAGTTAAAATAACTTTACTGTCCCTCTAGTTGCCGCTTTATATGGCTAACAACCTACCACATGGTGCGTGAGGTTCTGATAAGAACCGCCCTCCAAAACCGTGGGCCGAGAACCGTGGGCCGAGAACATCCACGTACAGACACTTGGGAAACAACGGGCGAAGTATTTACGAATCTTGCTGACTGATGTACCGACTTATTTTATATGTATAATCAAACCCTTCTCGAAAATTTTCCACGTCTCTAGAACTTTTCGGTAGTAGCGTCTCGAATCAGCGCTCGGAAAGCCTTAACGTGTAAGGCTCCGATTAGTCCAAGGCCCATAAGAAGAACCACTCGATCACTGCCACGTCAAAAAAAGATATATGTTTGGTATTCTGTCTCCACAGCTGTCTGAATTTGGACGGTACATTTTCAACTTTTTGTGTATCAAAATTCTGGATAAGATCGCTGACTTGCACCTGTACTTTCCAAAATAGTAAAAAAATAAATAAAAAATAAAAAAACCAAGTCGCGATCTCACCCAAGACTTAGATATGTGGGACCTACGAGCAGGGCGCGGCTGGGTCGAAGTTGACTGTTTCATTACCATTAATCCACCGATTTATTATCTTATTCTAAAATTGTCAATTATGACATCCGTCTTCCAAATTTACCCTCGCAATCCCCCTAATATCCCCTTGTATGGAAAGTAAAATAGTTGTAAAATCAAGGGTATTCACGTAAGTAGGTTTAATCCTCCTCATGCTATAAATACACTGCCCGCTGTCAGATGGTCCGAAAAAAATTAAGAAAATCGAGAAAATTGGAGAAGAGAGCGGAAATTGAGATCTAGAGTTGTCTGCAGGAGGTGACGAGATCAAGGGCTGAAAATGCTGGCGGTGTTCGATCGGACGGTAGCGAAGAGCCCTGAGGGGCTGCGATCGACGTCGGAGGACGGCGGCGGCGGGGCGTCGCTGGTGAGCCATTTCTCGTCGGTGAAACAAGGGGCGGTGACGATAAGCCTTGGGTCCTCTGGATCCTTAGCCTACTCCGCGGAGAACCAGAACCCTCTTCTACCGAGGTATATACAAATCTTTCTCTATATTAACCTTTAAATAATGTTCAGAGTTTTAGGTCAAGAGTGATTAATGATGAAGAGAATAAAAAAGATCGTGGGAATTTGTTATTTCGTCATTGTTCTTTGTTGAAATATGCGATCATTATCTATATTTGTTATTAATGTTGTTAATTATAACTATGTGAGGTATTTTTCTTTTTCCATCACATATTCTTAATGGATAAAATACAAAGCCAGACCTTTGTTACCTTTTAATGAGGAAATTTTGTTATTTTTTGCTACATTTCGGTTATAGGATAGAAAACCTTGGGTCATCATTTTTGTGGATGTAGGCCAGCTTATTCTATTAGAATCAGGTAAATTAAATGACCAAGATATGGCTATTTCTAGACTTTAAGTGGGCTTTTAGTTACATGTGAAAGGGGGTTGAGGATCGTGGTGCCTGGTTATTAGGCAACAATGCGTATCGAGCAATCTTGAGGAAGTTCTGAGAAGTCAGCTCTGGACCTTCCCAGGATTTTTGGCTGCTAGCTTCTTTAGTTGAGGGACTGAGAACTATGGATCGCTAGTATCATCCAAGCAATGTGTTGGCTGGATGGCTCAGCTAGTGTGCATTACACATAGTCAAGAGTAATGCTAATGAACTGTTGATGGGTTAAGCTGGTGGTGATGTTATATTGGGGATTCCGAAATGTTAGAGTATTAAACATATAATCCTCCCTCATAATAGCCTTGAGTCTTTAAGTGTTGTGGCATGGATGTGGTACAGGAGCAACCCAGTTTCAATTCCCACTGGCCAAGAATTTATTGTGAATTTTAAGAAAAATTGATATTGTTGCATGAGTTCAGGTTTTAGAGTGTAAATATAACCCTAAACCCTCATCTTATCTTTAGGGTTTTCGTGTAGTGACAGGGACCTTTATCGGGAATAATTATCTGTAACCCATGTATGCTCCACCAAACTCTGATACACGATCTGAGGGCGGGGTGTTTATGTGGGGAGCAAGGGACTCTGAGCAGTTACTCTCTTCTCTTTTATCTTTTTCACCATTGGATATAATTGTGAGTTTGGTGTGGAAGATTAATGAGTGATCTTTTTGTCATAATCTTATTTCTATTTGGGGGCTTTCTTTTGGTGATTTTGTTTGCGGATGTAGGTAGGGTTTAGTTGTCCACATGTCTTGTGTCCACTGCTACAACATTACAAATAGTACTGCATGTGCGGGCTCATGGTGTCATTGTCACCTGCAGTCAGGGCCACCAGTGAGGTAAACTGTGTGCTGTGAGAAGGAAATTTGATTTTCCTTTTTTATTTTCTACTTGAAGAAAAGATTTGTCTAGCTTCCAATGTTTGGGTTGTATTTTGGAGCTGGATGAACACCCACCTTAGCTGGCAGAACTGTTACAACTTATAAGTTGGTGTGTCAGTTTCTTATTCCACATTGCACAAATAAGTAGGAGTGAAGGATCAATTTGTGATGAGTTGCATGACTTAATTGGATTCTCTGCAGATTCTATTAGGCAGCTACTTTCATTGGATTCTAACCCAACGTGTAATATATTAATTTCTATAGGTAAAAGGATTGGGTTAAGGACTGTTAGTTGGCTGACTGAGCAACTGGCATGATCATGTTGAAAAGGTTTGAGGTGACATTGTTCTGAATTACAAATATTTTGCAGAGTAGACCTTAGGTCTATGTGCATAGTATCCCTTGTAATAATGAAACATGAAACATGTGAAGTCATGATAACTCTTTAGGGATGCTAGTAGAATTGTTGCTTGGAGTATTAGAAACCGTTGGCTAACTACAAGGTTATCCTATCATAAACCCCACACAATCACCTTCACGCGTGCGCACACAAGGACTGTTCATTGATCAACTGAGGAACTGGCATGAGCATGTTGAAAAGGTTTGAGGCGACATAGTTCTGAAATACAAATATTTTGCAGAGTATACCTTAGGTCTATGCTCATAGTATTCCTTGTTAATAAAGAAATGTGAAAATGTAAAGTTATGATAACTCTTTAGGGATGCTAGCATTGCTTAAGCAGGCTCAATAGTTCCATGACCAATCCAACAGAAATCATGAAGTATTCAGTGGAAACATAACCTGCTCTGGGTTAGCTATCACGTTTCTTCATTTATTTGATTCTTTGTAGCTCTTCAGATTTTTTTTTTCAGGCATTATCTTAGTTTGAATTGGACTGTTGATTGTACATGGTGCTTGCCTTGGGTTCTTGTCTAATTCCTTTGAATTGGTCCGTTGGTTGTACTGTACCATTTGCCTTTTGAAGTTCTCCTTCATGTTTTGTTGAGGACTGCCTTAGGCTGCCTTAGTTCTGAATTTCATCCATTTAAACAACTGGATTTTTGGTTATGCTCCACTGCTCTATTATACTTTTTCCTGAACTTCATCCCTTTGAACATTTTTTCCATCTCTTTTAATGCTATTATTCTTTCTGCAGATTATTTGCTGCTGTGGATGATATATTTTGTTTATTCCAAGGTCACATTGGAAACATTCCACATTTGAAGCAACAATACGGACTGAGCAAGACTGCCAATGAAGTTATCATTGTCATTGAAGCTTACCGGACATTAAGAGATAGAGGTCCTTACCCTGCTGATCAGGTGGTGAGAGACCTCAATGGAAAGTTTGCATTCATTCTGTTTGATAGCTCATCAAAAACAACCTTCATTGCTGCTGTAAGTAAATTCCAAGACCATTATCCTTCTTCTACTTCGATCACTTGTGCAAAACGATATTATTATTAAATAAGACATTGAAACTATACTTCGACATGCAGGTCAGCAGAATAGTTCTAGAAGAACAGTTAGCTATAGAAATGATGTAAAAGAAGGGACAGATTAATCAATCTACAGTTGAATTTGATGAAAGATTCACTTTTGTCTTTAAACACTGCACAAGTATTGCTTGTGTAGATTTTATCATGTTACCTAATCTTCCACAGAATGTACAGCAGGACCATATCCCTCTCTCATTTTCTTATGTCTTTGTCTCATGGTTAATTGTGTTATGTACTATGTCCATATCCAAATGCTACAGAACTTTCTAGTGACGTTAGTTTTCACTATATATCAAGGCTTCTTAACACCTGCATAAAGTGAAGGAAAATGCAGCTATACATAAATTCCTTTACTATTTGTTTACTAGAAAGTGTGATTGGTGCAATTGAATAGATGATTTTAGGAAGTGGAACATTTATAGTTTGTCCATGCCTTCCACCAATAAGATAACTGTGAGCCAAACAGACAATACATGTGGCATAAGTCAGCAGGGGCGGATCCATATTCAATCTTAGGGGTGCAGTTGCACCCCTGAGAATTTGAAAAATTACATTTTATAGCCTTCTAATCTTATAACTTGCTCCCCATAGTTTAAAAATATTTCCACCCCAACCCTTTTACTTATATAACTGCTAAACAAATATGTAAGACAATTGAATTTTAACATTATATGCTACATTTTGATAATAGATACTTCTCATCCGCCCATCTAAGAATTTTTTTCTGGATCCGCCACTGTAAGCCACCATATACTGAGATATATGCCAAATCCTAGGAAGGATAGGCTAAAGAATGGACAGGAGAAAGAATTTGTAAGAAGAGTGCAGGTTGGAAATCTTGTACCATTTAAATGAGTGTGTTACCATATGTTGTGGTCTTATGGAGCACCTTAAGGTTCAAGTTTAATGGTCTTAACCATATGTCAGAAAAGTCAAATAGGAAAAGAGCAGACACAAATTATATTTGCAGTTTAGTGTTGGCCTACAGCTAAGGAAAGAAGCAGTAAGATGTCTTAAAATTAAAATTCAGGAGTAAAAGAGAGCTCTCACAGTCTCACTTAACATTCCCTCTATGTTACATAAAAGAACCTTATAGTTGAAGTTCCTCACCCAGTCACTCTATATGTTCACTAGAGAGCCTTTAATGTCTCTCAACTTCAGCATCCTTTCTAAAAGAACTTAACTCTTCCTTTCAACTAGAGATCTATGCACCTATTTCTAGCTCGATTGTCTAATCCTATTCAGGAGATAAGTCCTTACTTCTTGTAAGATTCTTAAAATTGGGTACAATAAGCCCCGCTCTTATACAACCAAAGTTTTTCGGTCCACAATTGATTCATAGCCTTGGAGGCTGGTGAACTGCTATGCGCTTGAGCAGTTGATTTGTGCACACAACAACTTTTGTTCTTTTATTTGGATTTGTTGACAGTTTCTATTCACCGTCACCTCAAGGTGAGAAAATGCAGAGCTGAGAGAAATCATAGAAATGGGGATTAGTTTCAAGGTTATGAAAGAGGATAAATAGACATGACAACATGAGCATCAAAAAGTGACTGGCATGAATACAGCAGTAGCCCCAAATAGCCAGATCAAACTTTTGTCTACATGGTCATGCTTTAATGTTATTATTAAAGGCTGAGGATGACCATATATATGGTTGTGCAGATGAAGTTAACTGCATCCTTAATCATCCAAATGTGGTGATTAACTATATACGTTTAAACATTGTAAAGTTAGGTTTACTGTTTCTGTTGACTATTGGTTCATTCTCCCTTTTTAATGAGTTTTTGCTTAAAACTCAGGATGCTGATGGAAGTGTGCCTTTCTTCTGGGGAACTGATTCACAAGACCACTTGATTTTTTCTGACGACGTTGAAATTGTGAAGAAGGGCTGTGGAAAGTCATTTGCACCCTTCCCTAAAGGTACCATACGAGATAAGAATGTAACTATATGCTCATCATGTAACTGTATGCATATTTGTTTCTCATACACATTTATTTCTGAACATTTTTCGACCAGGTTGCTTTTTCACGACTTCCAAGGGACTGCAAAGTTTCGAGCATCCCCTTAATGAGCTGAAGCCAGTTCCAAGAGTTGATAGCCAAGGGCAGGTCTGTGGTGCTAATTACAAGGTTGATGCACAGGCAAAAAAGGATGGTTCAGGAATGCCTAGGGTTGGTAGCGCGGCAGATTGGTCATCTCAATACTAACTCAAGTATCATCTAACTGGGACTCCTTTGGTTTTGCCCACTTCATATTTTGCTATGCTATATTATGTACTTCCGTTCTATCATTTTCTATTTGTGCCATCCAACAGAAGTACATGTTTATGTTATATGAACCGTTGTTGCATGTATCATTGAGTACTATATTTATGCAACTTTGTTAGAAAATAAATAGTGAAAGTTCAATTAGTTTTAATAAGTTTGCTTCCGTTCATTTATCGTCTTTTTAGCTTAGTGTTGACGAAGGATATGCTATATTAGATTTAGGGAAATTGTTTGTTTGGTCATTGAATTTGATCGTCTAGGACTGTATGTCACGATTCTCTTCCTACATTGACGTTCCCTTCGTACGTTCCCTTCGTACCTCGTATGAACTGCAGCAGAACCAGTGAAACCAAAGAAATGATGGAAGGGCATCGAGTTCCTTCTGCAACTTGATACACAACTAGTATATAATTCAGTTGGGCTTCAGTCCCAGTCACTGCTTTCAAATTTAAGATATCATCTGGGAAGCAAACTCTGTAAAACTTTCATTGGCCCTCACTTTTGGGCTACATGGATGCATGTATTATAAATTAGCAGCTGTAGTTTTGAATCTGCTTCCAGATATGAGGTTAATCAATGATAAAATATTTGATATTTTGGATGAATCAAATAAAGAATACATCAGAGGAGAAAGAACGAAAGAAAAATAGGAGTAAACATTCATAAGTTGCTGGTCTTTTTAGTTATTGTCTTCACAGCTCCATTTGGGTCACATCTTTTATGAAGCATCTTCAGTTGGATTTTCTAATTTATATAGAGGAAACAGAACAATTTTATGAGTGGTAGAGGAGATGCGTGTCAAGAGTGAGAACGAATATTGGTCTTATTTTTGGGGGGAAAAAAATTAACTGTACAATGTGTGAATGCGTCAAATACAAATAAAAGTAGTCGGCACATTCATCAGCAAATAATCTTGTTTAGAGCAACAATAAGCACTTGAATGATGAAGAACTAAAAGGAACCAAAAAATCTCGTACAAACAAGATTAGGGGCGTCAAATATTGGGTCCAGAAAGAATTAAACAGATATCTTTCACCTCTTATCATGTAAATGAAATTCAAAATATTTTTGTCTTACGACAATTGAATATGATTTTCTTCACCATGTTCGTTGGTTAATACACCAGCCTTTTCTCAGGACTGAAACTGTAAAACTACCTAGTTTGTTTTACTGAGGACTCTGTCTGGGATGAGAAAAGTACTAATTAGCTAGTGATGCATCTTCTTCAGTTTACATAATAAAGGAGCATTCAAGTCAAGATTCAGAAGTCTTACAGAAGGCCTTGTCCATTTATCGATTCCAACCGACTTATTTATCTCTACTTGGAGCACAGAGGCTCGAGATCCACAATTTCCGACATTCTCGATATGAGCAAAATGCTATCTTCCCCTTGTACCCTGTAAATGCCCTGTTTCACAGTCAACTAGCCTGACAAATGCTTTTAACAACCCAAGCTTCTATTGCTGCAGCATTTGTCTCTGTTCTCTAGTTTTTTTCTTGGCATCACCTACTGACAATTGTGAATGCTATGGTCTCATTCTCCTTAGCCCGAAAATTGCATGTGAGTTTCCCCGAAAAATTACTGAAAAGTTTCTTTATTCTTAATGAAATTGTTCCAGTTATTGATTTATCAGTAAATATAATAGTCTGTGAATTAGTCATAACTTGTTCGTGAAATATAGAAAAACTGTGGGCAGAAATGTGGACATTATTTCTTCACAAGTTGATAGGAGTTTCATTGTGTTGAACTCCTCCCAAATTTTTTTCACTGGTGAAAAGAAATTAGTATATACTTTCGTAACATATGATGCTGTCTGTTTCTGGGTCATCTTTGTCTGCTCTTATCATCATTAATTAACATCATCAGTTCATTCCGTGATTCCATGAATTTCTAATATTTTTGGATATTTCGCATGCTCTTAACTGGTCAATTCATAAATATCTTGAGGAAAAGATGTTCCATATACATAATAATTTTTTACCGGTTTTCTCATACCATTCATAATTTGTTCCTGTAATACTATCTATGTGAATTTTTCGCATGTTGTGCAGCTTTCATCTTTCAGTCAATTTTTTCTTTGGTCTACTAAATTGAAACATGTTAGATGTTTCAAACATCCTGCTCTTCTTTTTTGTAGCTTTCTGAAAAAATAATTCACACACTTGCTGCACATTTGCTTTCTCACAATTCTAACTTCGTGAAACATTGTTTGATTCTAAACCTATGACAGTATGCCCTCTACATTTTCCTTGTGACGCTTCCTTTTCCATCTAAAAGGAATCACTATATCTGACTACTATATACTCTTATTGTAGTGATGAATGGCTGTGTGAGATCTGAAGACCAAATGTCTATATAAATCTTTCCATGTTCTTCAAAAGTAAACCCTTTTGTATATTAGTATTTTTCTCATCGCATGTATTCTTCCACAAGTTATCTCTACAAAAGGCCTCGAAACAACTTGTGATCGCGCATGATATTGGATTAATCGCCTTCACGTGCATTTTGAATTCCCCAATGCAAGTCTAACATCGATGAAGCGGTGAGGATCTTGTCGTCTACCTTTTGATGGATAATATTTGATTGTTCATGGAAAATTTAAATAATTTTTGAGGATATTCAATGGCCTATTTGCATCATCACAGGCTGTTCTCTTTGTTGGTGGAATATTATTGAAAGGGGGAGGAGGTGCAGATAGGACCACACTCATAGAAAGAATAGAGGCAGAGTCGGTCTAGGACTTGCATGGACCACTTAGTTTTTCTTGTTACAGGTTTTCTAGGGTTTATAGTTTTTCTTGTTACAGGTTTTCTCTAGGGTTTATTTGAGTTTCATGGGGTTGCTCTTTCTCTCTGTCCGTGAACTTTACATGGGTCCTGGAAAAAGAAAACCACTGATATCACAAGGAAAGGGATGGATTAATTCTGAGCTTTTATGGACACACGATGACATGCAAAAACTAGTATTACTGTCATTTAGTTGATGCAACCACTGATACACAAGGGACCACCATTCGATTTGTTTATCTGATGATCCTGTGATATTGAAATATGATACTAGATGAGATCATGGCATAGTCCTCGTAGATAGATTTGAAATCATAGCTACTCAGTTTTATTTCATTTAGATATGGAGATAGTTTGATTCCTTGTCCAACTCACTTGCCTCCATGAGTGTGTTTGTTTGTACAACAATTGTACAAGCTTTTCCAATGTGGTCCAAGCGCAAAGGTAGTAGGAATTGAGTCACTAGTCCACTTCTTCAATCCCCAACTCAAGTTTGGCTGGAGCTCAATGTGCAGCTTATTTTTTATGTGAATTTAAGAATCAAAAGTTGCTAGGGTTAACTCAATTAGAAAGGTTCTGCTATTTATGAAGGGACCACTTGCTACTAAATGTGGAGGCGGGGGGAAGAATGATATGCTTTATTTCTGCCCTGTTCTAGAATCTTGATGTTAATATCTGAAGTTTGAAGAGACTTGTGATTCTGCTGTGAAGTCTTTGTTGTAGAATAGTTTTCAGGCTTTCTACTCTCTGGTATATTGCTCTATGTCCACATTATCATACACAATTCTGTATTAAATAACTTTGATGTGGTCAAGGTGAGAAGGAAGACGTTAGATCGGCAATCTTGTTCATTCCTACAAAAATTCATTATCAGTTTTGAACATAATTATCTGTTCTGGTACATAGAGATAGCTTTTTATCAGGTATTTGCAAGTTACATATTATTGTTTCTTTTTCTTTTTCATTTTGTGTGTGCGCGCACGTGTGTGTTTGGACAGTTCAAACAACAACAAAATAGACTCAATTCAATGTCCAATTTCGGTAGCCTTGGGTTTACAATTTGTGCGTATCTTGATCTCAAACCAAGTCTAGGTAGCTCCGCAAGGTTTACCATCCTTCATAATGATAGGGTTCTAATCTCTCTCTGTACTTGATTTTTTTTAATGAGAAAACTATTTCTACTTGATATTTCTTTTCACAGTTTACTTGGTATTGATTGACAGCAGAGCAATTCATCCCGTCTACTTCCCAATGTGGTATCTCAGAGCTTGTATTTTCAAATAACACGTGCATGCAAGAGATCCTTTGCATGCGCAACAGATTCTTATGAGAAAAAAACCAAGCAATAAACGCCATCATTTTATTCACCTCTTTCTATTCGAAGATAGTTCAAACTTGTACTCCTCTCTCTCTCTCTCTCTCCATTACAAGTCACAGAGATCTTTTCCTATTATTGATTTAAATTAAATGTAGCAATTTTCTGGTTTTTTTTTTAAACCGCCCTCACATGCATATGACCACTAGAGCAGGGACTATTTTTGTGCAGGGGTGTACTTTTCAAACTGCAGAGATGAAATTACTGAACTCTGATGATTCCCTTTTAAAATCTCTATGATGGATTAAAATTTTTGAATCTTTTTTTCCCTTTAATTCTGCTGCTGCTGCTGCAAATGCTTACAGAATAAGCTTTTCTCAATATATCTCCAGATTCCAGTTCTTGTTTTACTTTTATTTGTGTACATGATATTCTGTACAGAGCTAGAATGCTAGTGCATAATCACTAACACAGACACATGTCTCATAACTGTAGTTTATGTCTCAAGAGCTGCAATACTAGAAGATATAATTGGCTATTGTGTAAATTATGCTTTTAAATTAGTCTTAATTGAATCTAAGTTTATGTAACTGCTTAAACCTACAAATAATAATAATAATCCCACAACTTTTAAGTGAATTTTAGAACATTTACTCAGAAGCTGTCAAATTCTCACAAATTAACTTTCGTCAGACTTAAACTGGCTTATTCTACCTCCCATTTTCTGATGACTCTAAACTAAAGTCCTTTAATATAATCTGTTCTTAACAATAATATAACCATAGTTTTCATGCTTGCAAACAAGCAACACTAGTACATAATTAACATTTTCTTTCTGGTGAAGTTAACATAACTTTCTGCAGGAGTTTAGCCAATAGTTTTGGATGGTTTAATTTGAGAATCTGTTTTACTACAAATAAAATGGTAAAACACACTTATATTATTATGGCTGCAGTTTGCCATTGGTTAACTGTATTATGCTAAAATTATCCCATTCTAAAACTTTAGCTCTAGTATTATAGTAACTGTTAACTCAATAATGACACTAATCTCCCCATCCAAATAACTAAGATGACCTTAATTAACCATTACCAGATAAAACACAAATAGTCCCCAAATTAGTGGAGGGATTCATTGAAGTTAAAATTTGAACCTCACCAAAATTTGACATACAATAACTCATTAAATCATTTATCATGGAAAGGGAAGACACCAGAATAAAAGGAAACCCTAGTCTCTAGGAGAGAGCTCTTCACCACGATCAACCTTTTCCTGAAGCATGAAAGAATATATCAGCAAGAGCTTGATGATATTTGCAACAAGAAGAAGATAATACTCACATAAAAATTCTTTAAAATTTTGAATCTTTTTTCCCTTTAATTCTGCTGCTGCTGCTGCAAATGCTTACAGAATAAGCTTTTCTCAATATATCTCCAGATTCCAGTTCTTGTTTTACTTTTATTTGTGTACATGATATTCTGTACAGAGCTAGAATGCTAGTGCATAATCACTAACACAGACACATGTCTCATAACTGTAGTTTATGTCTCAAGAGCTGCAATACTAGAAGATATAATTGGCTATTGTGTAAATTATGCTTTTAAATTAGTCTTAATTGAATCTAAGTTTATGTAACTGCTTAAACCTACAAATAATAATAATAATCCCACAACTTTTAAGTGAATTTTAGAACATTTACTCAGAAGCTGTCAAATTCTCACAAATTAACTTTCGTCAGACTTAAACTGGCTTATTCTACCTCCCATTTTCTGATGACTCTAAACTAAAGTCCTTTAATATAATCTGTTCTTAACAATAATATAACCATAGTTTTCATGCTTGCAAACAAGCAACACTAGTACATAATTAACATTTTCTTTCTGGTGAAGTTAACATAACTTTCTGCAGGAGTTTAGCCAATAGTTTTGGATGGTTTAATTTGAGAATCTGTTTTACTACAAATAAAATGGTAAAACACACTTATATTATTATGGCTGCAGTTTGCCATTGGTTAACTGTATTATGCTAAAATTATCCCATTCTAAAACTTTAGCTCTAGTATTATAGTAACTGTTAACTCAATAATGACACTAATCTCCCCATCCAAATAACTAAGATGACCTTAATTAACCATTACCAGATAAAACACAAATAGTCCCCAAATTAGTGGAGGGATTCATTGAAGTTAAAATTTGAACCTCACCAAAATTTGACATACAATAACTCATTAAATCATTTATCATGGAAAGGGAAGACACCAGAATAAAAGGAAACCCTAGTCTCTAGGGAGAGAGCTCTTCACCACGATCAACCTTTTCCTGAAGCATGAAAGAATATATCAGCAAGAGCTTGATGATATTTGCAACAAGAAGAAGATAATACTCACATAAAAATTCTTCAAAATTTTTGCCTGTGGACTGGAAATCTGCAAAAGCCCAATAATGGGAAGAAGTGAGGCTGTCAGAGCATGACCTAGCCAAGAATTAACTGTACTGCACAAATATTTATGCATATTTCACAAATATTTTGAGTTCATTCAGAGCTAGATCATGCTGGCAGCTTCACTCATTCCCTTGGGCACTTCTTTGTGCTTCACTTCAAGAATTGTAAATATGAGAGAGAGACTGGGGGAGGGGTTCAGTTTGTTTAACTATTACAGGGGCTAACAAAAAAGAGGCATTAAAAAAAATAAAGAGTACATGAAAAGGAAGAACTATCAAATTTCAGGGGGGAAAACAATTTAATTATCGTTGAAAACCAAACAAAACCAGGACCACACTGCTAACAAATGAAGAAGAGACAACGAAGTGAGTTCCTTGAAGAACTCCTTGCTCTTTAATACAAATGCAACAATAACAAGGCCACTTTTTTCTTATTGGTTAAGTTAAAACTTGCAAGTTCAACAAAGAAGGGAGGGGGGAAATTTTTTGTCCAAGAGGTTGAGATGGAAAAAGATCTGTGGATAAACTTTAAAAATAGAAGGAGAGGCTTTGATATACAAATTCAATCAACCCAACAAGAGAGAAGGATACAAGCTAGAGAAGAATAATGGATAGAATATAAAGATCAAAAACTACAAGTAAGATTTTTAAAAGGACCAAGTTGGGGATGTGAGATTTATAGAGGAAAAGAATGTGTGTGATGTGTGGAGTCATCTAAAACAGCTGTAAAAATTGGAGGAGGGAGGGTAGGTGTGAGTGTGGGTCATAAAGTAGAGAGAGAGAGAGAGAGAGAGAGTTGAGTTAGGGTTAGGGTTGAGTGTAGAGTTGCAGTTATGCAGAGATTAGGAGGGAGTAGGGTTGCAGGGTTTAGGGCGGCCACAGGCACAGCTCACAAGCAGCAGACCAGATGCATGCGGGTTCAGACTACAGATGGATATTATGGGTTTCGGTCTTGAAGTTCCTTTTCTAGGGGTTAATTAATTAGCAAAACTACATTTATAGAAGTATATATTTATTACTAGATTTTGAAGACAACAACAGACCATATTTGTTGTCCTCAAAATCTAGTAAATAAGTGTAATTGACATCTCAACTAAAATTAACCCCAAGGGTGTGTTTGATTGACATCTCAACTAAAATCGGCAATGTTTGATCCTTAAATTAGAGATCAAATCTCTCTGGTTCACAACAAAACCAATTTAGAGATCCATATCTAAACTAAAACAAACAGCCAGAAATTATCCAGTTTTTGCCATAGAAAAGTATATTCTCTAAACTGGACCAAGTTGAAAACTAGAATAGCTTTAGAAGGTTGTCAAACTGACCCAAAAAGATGGGATAAGAAGTTGGGTTATTTGCTTTAAACACTCTAATGTTTGCTCCCATTTGAACTTTGATGCAAAGTAAATTTTTGCCCAAAAACTATTCTAAAGTTCAGCAAAATTTTAGATAACTTTGATACTCTCCGAAGGAGACTACAAAAGAAATTTTGGCAATGGCCGAACACTACGAGCAACAATTTCGGTAACTTTATGATTACACAAACATCTTAGATGAAAAGGATCGAGAAATGTATGATCACAATGCTTGAGTTAATGAGGAGGATTACTATAAAAAGATTGCAGACAAACAAAATTGTTGTCATGAATGGAGATGGAGGTTTATGTCTAAGATACAAGCTAATATACGAGAGTTGAAACCAAAATTGCTCTATGTAGTCTTCTTTGATTTTTATCAATTAATTACATAACATAGATATCAAAGTTAAATTTTTCTGAATTTGGAAATATTTTTGGGAAGAAAAAACACTTCGAGTATCAAAAAACACTTCGAGAATCAAAGTTACAAATGGGGGTAGAATTTGGGGGCGAAGAAATAAGTGTATTTGTAAGAATATTTTTTGCAAACAGTCTCTTTATTTCACATACATGTTGATATACACGCATTCCCATACTTATAAAAACGATTTTTTTCCTTATAGAAACCACCTTAAAAATTAGGTAATTATATCGAAACCATCTTTTAATTTCAATTCATACATAAACCACCTTAAAATGTGTTTTGTTGCAATCAATCACCTTCTAGTGAAAATTTTCACTAAAAATTCAATCACTAAAAATTCAAAAGGGTTTAAATATGGTCCAGTTAAAGAATGTATTTAAACACTCCAATGTTTACCCCATTCAACTTTGATACTCCAAAGTAAATTTTGCCCAAAAGGTATTTCAAAGTTCAACAAAAATTAACTTTGATGCCCTTCGAAGTAGACTACAAAAGCGATTTTGTCAATGCTAAAAGACTACAAACAATAATTTTGCACAAAGATTGTAGAAGGAAAGGAGAAATCTATCATCACAATGCTTGATTAATGAGGAGGCTTATTCTAAAAGTTTGCAGATAAAGAAAATTATTGTTAGCAGATGAGATTGAGGTTTTATGTCTAAGATACAAGCTAAGCTATGAGAGTTGGAATCAAAATTTCTCTTTGTAGTCTTGTTTAATTTTTATTGATTAACATGGATATCAAAGTTAAATGTTGCTGAATTTTGAAATATTTTTTTGGGGGAAAAGACTTTGGGGTGTCAGAGTTAAAAATAGGATGAGGGCTAAGAAATAGTGTATTTGTAAGAATATTTGTTTTGCGAATAGACTCTTTATTTCACATACATGTTGATATACACGCATTCTCATACTCATAAAAAAAGTTATTTTTCATACTTTCATCTCTACGCTACTTTTGCAAACACTATCCAGGGGTTTATAATATTGGAAAAAATTAGCGTTAGCCTTTTCATGAATGAAATTTTATACAAACCTCATGACCAAACTAACCAAATAACAACGCAAGATGTGATAACCCTCCCAATCCGGATATTTTGGCGGCTATCAGACTCTCAAAAATCAAGGCAATCCCTCTGAGGATAAAACTTTTCAAGTGGAGGGCTCTTAACAAGGGTCTCCTTCTAAGCAAACTTTTGGCAAATCTCGGCTTGACCTCTGATCCTCTTTGCCCTCTCTACAGAAAGGAGGTGGAATCTTGCCTCATCTATTCATCCACTGCGATTATGCTCGCGCCATTTGGAATCAGGTCAATTGTGCTACCCCAGACTCATCCTCTCTTACCTTGTAGTTCAATGCTTGGTTGAGACCACCCTTCAATTATCGCATCCATAATCTTCCTGCTGTGATTTTTTCATTCATCATCACTTGGTTTATTTGGAAATATAGATGTGATGTTATTTATTATTTTCAAACACAAACGGCTAACCCCGACTGTAAGTACTCTCACCCTTGCCGAAGTCTACACCCAGCTTACATTTGCAGACCACCACCTCCTATGGTTCTCTTTTCAGCATCAGCTCCTCTCTTTCAAGGATCCCCCCTCCCCCAAATATCGTAAAACTTAGTGTGGATGCTGCTTCTTATTCTGACTCCTCTGGTGTTGGAGTTATTGTCCGCGACCACCTTGGTCATCATCTTATATCCTACTGCGCCCTTGGAGGCTGAACTCCTTGTGTGTCTCACGGGGCTTCGATTTGCAATCTTTATGGTTTGGCATGTTATCATTCTGAAATCGGATTTCCTTGAGGCCGTCCTCATGTTGCATGGAGCCATTGCCCATACACAACATCTCTCAGGCATTTTCTCGGAGTGCTGGACTTTATTCATGCTTTTTAAATTCTCATATGTTAACCATATTCGTCGTTCAGGAAATCTTTGTGCACACCAAGTAGCTCATTTTGGCTACAGATATAATTGTACTTTCTTTTTAGACACTTGGGAGGGTCCAGTCCATATCCATGAACTAATCATTACTAATGCAATGATATAGGATCTTTTGATTTCTATAAAAAAAACTGCAACATGCCTAAAAACTATGTTCTCTCCCAATATAAATGAGCAGAACCAATAAGACAAAATTACTACAAAGAACATGCTAAGTCTCAATCAAGGTTCGCTCTTCACTCTCATAGATCTATTTAAGGAGAAAGTACTATATCTCTATGTTGTGAAAATAACTATTTCTATGTTCAAATCTCCTTTTTTTTTGGATACTCACTCGTGTCCTATTGTAACTTTCTTTTGGTTTTAATGAAATGAACAGGGAAATATCCCTTGTTTTTGCTTTTTTTTTAAAAAAGAAAAGAAAAGAAAAGCATGCTAAGTCTCAATCAAGCCATTCCCACTAGCTTAAGAGATAAATAAATGATATCCACGTTATTTGTCTACATTGAGTACATACTTGCATCATGAGTAGTGGTCCATAAAATATACAAGCAACAAGCGATCCACTAGGACGAGTTGCAATTATATGATCTACGTTAAATTGACTTTATATATGGCTCAATTTTCAAGTTTCGACATTCTTTAGGACAATTTGTTGTTAAGTCTCCATCAGGCCATTTGCATCAATCAATGGCTCATGGCATGTTGCAATTTGTCTTGTTAGGTTGCAATTTATTGGACTTCCTTGTGAAAAAACTTAGTATTTTTAATCCTAAAACTATTTAAAGGTTATTGGAAAATAGTTATTTTCCAATGTGGAGAACTATTGTATGGTGACACCACAAATATATATTTTTTGTCTTTCATATCGATAATGATGTGATTTCCATTTCTTTCGTGGAAGGAATCATATATTATAGGGTTTTTAATACAAAACCATCACAAAATATAGTAGTTTTTGAAGAACCACCATTATTTTTTAATTTTCACAGAACCACCACAAATTATACTGGTTTTTTGGAAAACCGCCATGAAAATTTTATTTTTCATAGAACCACCATGAAAATATGAATCTTTTACAAAGTCCCACCAAGTCATAATTTACATTAGTATTTTGTTAAATAATAGTATAAAGTGACATAAATGTCCATCATGACAAAATTTTAGAGAGGATGAGCAGGGGTATTTGGAGGGAATTAAAACTTTTTTGAGGGAGGTAACAAAGTTATAGAGGGAAATAAGGCATTTTGTTTTTGGTTTTTTTCTTTTTTCTTTTCTTTTTTTGATAATGAGGCGACTGGGAATCGAACTCAAGATAGTGAGAGCTATATTGGAACCTCCTAACTATCTAGGTCATCAACGATGCTCGGGTATTTTGTTGGTATGAGAAAATATAATAATAGATTGATGGGTCCCACCATGATGGTATTTTAGGGATTTAGCATATTAATTAGTTTAACATGATAGATGCAGAATTATAATTTGGTGGCATTTTGTTATGGAGGCATATTTTCATGGTGGTTCTATGAAAATAAAAAAATTTGTAGTGGTTCTCTGAAAAACCACTAGATTTTGTAGTGGTTCTATGAAAATAAAAATATTTGTAGTGATTTTTCGAAAAGCAACTATATTTTGTGGTGGTTTTGTATAAAAAACCCTATATTATATGTACTAGCATTGTCGCACGTGCATATGCACATGCAAGAGACACAAAATTATCTTTAGTAAATTTCTAAATGTCAAAAATACATAACTGATTAGATTATAATGTGACATCTTAAAATTTGGAAACTGTTCTTCTATTCTATAGGGACGATAAAAATTTTAATCTATCTGTTAATATCGTTGGAATATAATTGTCATTTGTATTCCTTTTAGAACCTAAAATATAATGGATATGTAATTATATGGGCCCAAATACTATATTCATGGTATTGTTTGGCATGAAATATTCTAGAAAATAAAAGTAGAAATAGAAATAGAAAGTGTTTGTATAATATGGGGTATTCTCGAAAACAAAAAGGAAAGAAAAAGGAAAAGAAAGAGAAAATTATGACTTGTTAAATTATTTTTTGCCCTAACAATTATAGTACACGAGAACATGTCCACCACTCATACAAATTTTAGATTGCCCCCACTTATTTCTTTTATACAGTAATTTATAAACATAGATAGATATTTTGTGAGAACCCCTTGGGAGTTGTTTTAATATCATGACAATTTCAAGGAGAATACAAATTGTGATCAAAATCATGGGACCAATCTTGTTAACTACTGGTGATTTATCCACACACACACACACACAAAACCATCAGAGAAGTCATTTTATTTGAATCTTTGAGGTTATTTTTTTCCCACTCCCACATCAAATCTTTACCAAAATTCCTCCCTCCTTAGGATTTCCATATTTATATGTCTATGCTTCAAATTTTATAAATTTTACCAAGACCTCATAGAGGTCACTCTTTTAAGTGATTGTACGAGAAAATTCTCTAGATACCCATCTAAAAGTATGAAATATTGTAATATACATTCTTGTTAATTATTGACACTAACATGAAAATTTGCTAGGGTCTCTTTACCCTTCACCTTTACCTAAGATCTTTATGCACGCCAACAAATAAATATCTCCATCCAAGTAAATTAGGGGGGGAAATTCTCTCTTAAAAAATTATTGAAAGTGAATTAGATTCCAATTATGTCCCCTAATTGTCATAATTAGTTGGAACCCTAATCATAGTCCTTAATATATTGTTATAACATGTATAAAGATTCTTCAGAATTTGGGCATGAGAGAAGGTGTTCCCTCACCCTTAATAAATCAAATCCTACTAGGGGAGCTTGTTATTGGTGTCTCTTTTGTTGAGACAAGCATGAGAGGGGTAACCCCCTTAATATTTTTTAAATGACTAAGCCATGTTCTATTGGTTCACATGATTGCTAGAATTTTGTGAGGGATCATGATTCGTTTATGGCATATCAAACTAAGTAGATCTGTCCTTTCTCAAAATTCTAATCATTAAACAGTTAGGAGCCCATGTGTCACAAGGTGCATCATGGGTTATTATTATTTTTATGCATAGAGAATACATAAATGTATAAGTGTTTATAACCATACATCTAGGTTATTATTATTATTATTATTATTATTATTATTTATTTGTTTATTGGTGTAAATACAAAATGTGAGAGAAGGGGAGGGGAGGAATGTGCAAACATGGACTTCAAATTTTTAATAATAAAATTTGGATAGTAATTTCAGATTTATTAATGATAGTTAATCAGAATAGGATATAAAAATCACATCCAAAACTTTGTCTGGATAGATCTAATTTCATTCAAGGTTTTTCTATATTAGTCCCTTAAATATTTAATATTTCAAAATCATACCCTCAAATCATTTAAATTGCTATTAGGTCCCTCAATTCTTCTTTCTTTCTATCTCTTAATTAGAGGTATTAATTTGAAAGAACGAATAAGAATTGAAGCTGATAGCAATTTCAATAATTTGAGGGACTAATTTTGAGACAACTCATAAGAATTGAAGGACCTAAAGGGTATTATTCAATGATTTGAGGGACTAATTCCAAAATATGAAAGGTTTAATCGACTAAAATCCAAACCAAAAAAAAAAAATCCAAACCTTTCAACCAAATATCCCGAACCAAAATGCCAAGGAAATTAACGCTCGTCTCGTCGTACAAGTAAAGTGTTTGGAGTAGAATCAAGATCATGACGAGAGTTTGTGATAAAAATAGAATAGGGCAATGCATTCATTTAGTAACAATTTATTTATGTACTTGTATAAATGGCAGTTTTTTCCCCATAGCTACCACGAAATCGTGAAAACTATTAGGGCAAATAGCAAGTTATCGTTGCCTTTTAGTTTTTAATGCCAGAACTCACAAAAAGGTTACACAAGGATTGGCTTGTTCTCAAAGAAAAAAACTCCAAATATGAACCCGAAATTGCAGTAGCCTACAAATTTAGGTGGTCCTATAATAACTTATTACATTTCACATTTAATGCATGGACGTAGATTCTACTACCCTACCTCAGCACACTTAATTGCATCTGAACAAGGTAAGCAAAATCTCTTAAAGGGTGTTTGTTTCAAGTTTTTTTTGGGATATAGGTGGGATATGGATGAAAAAGTGGGTTTTTGTGGGTTTTAGAATTCCATAAATCATGTTTGTTTCAAAAAAGTTTTTGGGATATAAGATCCCCAAATAATTAAATAATAATTTTTTTTGGCATTTCACAAATCCTCTCTTTGAGAGAGGATTTGGGCTGGATCTCTGACATCCCACGTCCAGCTCATCCAAAAACGGAGAAAGAGATCTCCGAAATCTCATTTCCTCTCCCACGTCGAAACCCTAGAGTCACCGCCATTCTTCTTCATCGCTTCCCTCCTTTTTTACCCGCCTCGGCCATTTCCCGCTACCCAACCGTAATTTTCTTCATCGCCGACGAAAGCTTAGCCTCCTCCATTTCGACAAGCAAACCCACAACAAACCCAGCGCTTGCCGGGATTAGATTTTACGGTTCCACGCAAATCTTTGGGACCGCACAGGTAAAACTCGCACCCCCTCATCTCTAATTTGAGCGTCGATTGTTTCTAGGGTTTTGAAGTATTTGATTTGGGGGGTTTTGGTGAAATTGATTTGGGTTTCTGTGAAATTGATTAGGGTTAGTTTCTTGCTTGTGGATGTGCTTGTGTGTTTGCTTGTGGGTTTGTTTGGAGCCTTGGTTTGGTTGTGGCTTTGCTTGTTCTCGTCGAGATGCTTGTGGTCGTTGTTTCTCTAGGGTTTGATTGTACGAGAAAATTCTCTAGATACCCATCTAAAAGTATGAAATATTGTAATATACATTCTTGTTAATTATTGACACTAACATGAAAATTTGCTAGGGTCTCTTTACCCTTCACCTTTACCTAAGATCTTTATGCACGCCAACAAATAAATATCTCCATCCAAGTAAATTAGGGGAAATTCTCTCTTAAAAATTATTGAAAGTGAATTAGATTCCAATTATGTCCCTAATTGTCATAATTAGTTGGAACCCTAATCATAGTCCTTAATATATTGTTATAACATGTATAAAGATTCTTCAGAATTTGGGCATGAGAGAAGGTGTTCCCTCACCCTTAATAAATCAAATCCTACTAGGGAGCTTGTTATTGGTGTCTCTTTTGTTGAGACAAGCATGAGAGGGGTAACCCCTTAATATTTTTAAATGACTAAGCCATGTTCTATTGGTTCACATGATTGCTAGAATTTTGTGAGGGATCATGATTCGTTTATGGCATATCAAACTAAGTAGATCTGTCCTTTCTCAAAATTCTAATCATTAAACAGTTAGGAGCCCATGTGTCACAAGGTGCATCATGGGTTATTATTATTATTATTTATTTGTTTATTGGTGTAAATACAAAATGTGAGAGAAGGGGAGGGAGGAATGTGCAAACATGGACTTCAAATTTTTAATAATAAAATTTGGATAGTAATTTCAGATTTATTAATGATAGTTAATCAGAATAGGATATAAAAATCACATCCAAAACTTTGTCTGGATAGATCTAATTTCATTCAAGGTTTTTCTATATTAGTCCCTTAAATATTTAATATTTCAAAATCATACCCTCAAATCATTTAAATTGCTATTAGGTCCCTCAATTCTTCTTTCTTTCTATCTCTTAATTAGAGGTATTAATTTGAAAGAACGAATAAGAATTGAAGCTGATAGCAATTTCAATAATTTGAGGGACTAATTTTGAGACAACTCATAAGAATTGAAGCTGATAGCAATTTCAATAATTTGAGGGACTAATTTTGAGACAACTCATAAGAATTGAAGGACCTAAAGGGTATTATTCAATGATTTGAGGGACTAATTCCAAAATATGAAAGGTTTAATCGACTAAAATCCAAACCAAAAAAAAAATCCAAACCTTTCAACCAAATATCCCGAACCAAAATGCCAAGGAAATTAACGCTCGTCTCGTCGTACAAGTAAAGTGTTTGGAGTAGAATCAAGATCATGACGAGAGTTTGTGATAAAAATAGAATAGGGCAATGCATTCATTTAGTAACAATTTATTTATGTACTTGTATAAATGGCAGTTTTTCCCCATAGCTACCACGAAATCGTGAAAACTATTAGGGCAAATAGCAAGTTATCGTTGCCTTTTAGTTTTTAATGCCAGAACTCACAAAAAGGTTACACAAGGATTGGCTTGTTCTCAAAGAAAAAAACTCCAAATATGAACCCGAAATTGCAGTAGCCTACAAATTTAGGTGGTCCTATAATAACTTATTACATTTCACATTTAATGCATGGACGTAGATTCTACTACCCTACCTCAGCACACTTAATTGCATCTGAACAAGGTAAGCAAAATCTCTTAAAGGGTGTTTGTTTCAAGTTTTTGGGATATAAGATCCCCAAATAATTAAATAATAATTTTTTTTGGCATTTCACAAATCCTCTCTTTGAGAGAGGATTTGGGCTGGATCTCTGACATCCCACGTCCAGCTCATCCAAAAACGGAGAAAGAGATCTCCGAAATCTCATTTCCTCTCCCACGTCGAAACCCTAGAGTCACCGCCATTCTTCTTCATCGCTTCCCTCCTTTTTTACCCGCCTCGGCCATTTCCCGCTACCCAACCGTAATTTTCTTCATCGCTTCGACGAAAGCTTAGCCGCCTCCTCCATTTCCGACAAGCAAACCCACAACAAACCCAGGCGCTTCTGTCGATTGGGGATTTCTACGGTTCCACGCAAATCTTTGGGACCGCACAGGTAAAACTCGCACCCCCTCATCTCTAATTTGAGCGTCGATTGTTTCTAGGGTTTTGAAGTATTTGATTTGGGGGTTTTGGTGAAATTGATTTGGGTTTCTGTGAAATTGATTAGGGTTAGTTTCTTGCTTGTGGATGTGCTTGTGTGTTTGCTTGTGGGTTTCTTTGCTTGCAGCCTTGTTTAATTGCTGCTTGGTTTGATGCTAAATGACCTGCTTGCTTGTGGGTTTGCTGCTTGCTTCTGGGTTGCTTGCAACCTTGGCTTGTTGTTGGTTTTTATTTCAGTCTTGGATGGTTTCAGTCTTGGATGGTTTCGGGCTTGTTGTTGGTTTTATTTCAGTCTTGGATGGTTTCAGTCTTGGATGGTTTCGTGCTTGTTGTTGGTTTTATTTCAGTCTTGGATGGTTTCAGTCTTGGATGGTTTCAGTCTTGGATGGTTTCAGTCTTGGATGGTTTCAGTCTTGGATGGTTTCAGTCTTGGATGGTTTCAGTCTTGGATGGTTTCGTGCTTGTTGTTGGTTTTATTTCAGTCTTGGATGGTTTCAGTCTTGGATGGTTTCAGTCTTGGATGGTTTCAGTCTTGGATGGTTTCAGTCTTGGATGGTTTCAGTCTTGGATGGTTTCAGTCTTGGATGGTTTCAGTCTTGGATGGTTTCGTGCTTGTTGTTGGTTTTATTTCAGTCTTGGATGGTTTCAGTCTTGGATGGTTTCAGTCTTGGATGGTTTCAGTCTTGGATGGTTTCGTGCTTGTTGTTGGTTTTATTTCAGTCTTGGATGGTTTCAGTCTTGGATGGTTTCGTGCTTGTTGTTGGTTTTATTTCAGTCTTGGATGGTTTCAGTCTTGGATGGTTTCAGTCTTGGATGGTTTCGTGCTTGTTGTTGGTTTTATTTCAGTCTTGGATGGTTTCAGTCTTGGATGGTTTCAGTCTTGGATGGTTTCAGTCTTGGATGGTTTCGTGCTTGTTGTTGGTTTTATTTCAGTCTTGGATGGTTTCAGTCTTGGATGGTTTCAGTCTTGGATGGTTTCAGTCTTGGATGGTTTCAGTCTTGGATGGTTTCAGTCTTGGATGGTTTCAGTCTTGGATGGTTTCAGTCTTGGATGGTTTCAGTCTTGGATGGTTTCGTGCTTGTTGTTGGTTTTATTTCAGTCTTGGATGGTTTCAGTCTTGGATGGTTTCGTGCTTGTTGTTGGTTTTATTTCAGTCTTGGATGGTTTCAGTCTTGGATGGTTTCGTGCTTGTTGTTGGTTTTATTTCAGTCTTGGATGGTTTCAGTCTTGGATGGTTTCGTGCTTGTTGTTGGTTTTATTTCAGTCTTGGATGGTTTCAGTCTTGGATGGTTTCAGTCTTGGATGGTTTCGTGCTTGTTGTTGGTTTTATTTCAGTCTTGGATGGTTTCGTGCTTGTTGTTGGTTTTATTTCAGTCTTGGATGGTTTCGTGCTTGTTGTTGGTTTTATTTCAGTCTTGGATGGTTTCAGTCTTGGATGGTTTCGTGCTTGTTGTTGGTTTTATTTCAGTCTTGGATGGTTTCGTGCTTGTTGTTGGTTTTATTTCAGTCTTGGATGGTTTCAGTCTTGGATGGTTTCAGTCTTGGATGGTTTCAGTCTTGGATGGTTTCGTGCTTGTTGTTGGTTTTATTTCAGTCTTGGATGGTTTCAGTCTTGGATGGTTTCAGTCTTGGATGGTTTCAGGCTTGTTGTTGGTTGTGATTATTTATTTTTAGTTGGTTGAAATGGTTGTTATGAAATTGGTTTTATGATATTGTGCTATGATGATTGGTCGCATTCTGATAATGTCACCTACAATAGATTTCATTGTTTAGAGGAGGCGTTCAATAATGAAAATACAGTCTAGATTGCATTTGCAATTTTTAGGCGAGGCAGTCCATTATTATTTGAATGTAATCAATAATGATATTTCATTATATAGGTGTTGAAAAAATTGACCAGTTTCTGAGCCTCTGTATTATCATTTATTTTTATAATTTTTTTTCATTGTCGTGGGTTAGTTTTGAAGATTTGGAATTGCGATAATAATATTTTCATTTCAGCTTCAATACATTTTGCAAGAATAAGACATAAAATAATGAAATACAAAAAAAAATTTCAAAAGAGTACACACATTTTCCAAATTAGAATTTGACGATCTGCAGCTTTCAATTCTGACTTCAATTTCTTGATTTTGAGTTTTTTCCTATCTTCAACCAATACCTCCTTGTTGTCGATACTCTTCATGTATTTGCCATCATCATCAGCCCATTGAAAGAAATTACATTCTTTCTTTGGATACCTAGCGCAACCCCAATAGTAACGGCCTTGATTTTTGCCATTTTTGCATTGCTTCAAGGGTGTCGGGATTTTACAGTAGCACCTTTTTTACATCTTCATCCTAGTTGCTGAAAATTGATGTGTGGAGGCTTCTTACTTTAAAAAAAATACTCATGAAGCTAGTGAAATGGAGCTATTTTTATAGCCATTGGCAAAATATGACCGTTTATAGTCGTTGGGGTTTAAATTTGAATGGGTATGGTTACCCCAATTAAATAGAATTGTGTTTGTCATTTTGTGGGAGGTAAGCTCACCAATGGGTATTCACATTCTTTTTGTAATCCATAACTTTGTTTGATACAACTCTAGATTTCAAATTTTAAAATTTGTAATGCTACAATTTGAGTTTGAAATAAACAAAATATTACAAATTATAGTATTTGGGATCCCAAAATATTAATGAAACAAACAAAGTTTATGGAATCCCAAACTATGTTAAAAAACCTATGAATTTGTAATCCCATGGTGAAATCCATATCCTATAATTTTGGGATTTGAAACAAACACCCCTTAGAGGTTAAAATATGAGATACTTTGAATATAAAATTTTCTAAAATCTTTTGACACAATTTTCAGATATTTAATATTTGATATAATTCCCCATAAATATCGAAAACTTTCATTAAGCTAGGGATTTTAAGGGGTTATCGAAAACCCCTTTAAACTTTAAGGTTTTATCATAAAACCTCCTTAAAAACGTGAATTTGAATTTTTACTGACAAAAATACCTCCCTACGTAATGTTACCCACTCATGTAAAAATCTAGTGAAATTTGTGGTTGACAATTTTAAGGGAGTAATTTTCTGATAAAATCTTAAAGTTAAAGGGGTTTTATGGTACCCCTTAAAATCCCTAACTTAAGGGGAGTTTTTAGATATTTTGAAAGTTATGGGGGGTTATTAATAATCGCCCAAAGTTAAGGGGGGTTTTCTGATACTTAAGTTAAGGGGGGGTTTTCTGATACTTAAAAGCCAATGCTTTTTCTTAAAAGCCAATGCTGTAAACATGATATATGAACTCACCAAAGGAATCCAAGGAACTTAGGCTGTTGGCAGAGCATTTGAAGAAGAGAGGAGAAAGCAACAGTTAACAACCTTGTTTCCAAAACGTAACATGATCATATGATTGATTTATTGAGATGTGACCAGAGCAGAGAAATAGAAGGAAATTTAATATAGACAATTGTGCATATATATATATATATATATATATATATATATATATATATATATATATATATATATATATATATATATATATATATATATATATATATATATATATATATATATATATTGTTGTGTTAATTAATAAGGCCAGAGGTGTCAATTTTTTCCAACCAATTACATTACATTTTACATAGGACAATGATCCCAAAAAGTTCCAAGTATTTGATCAAACATCATTTTCTAGCTTTGCTACAATTTGAGTTTGAAATAAACAAAATATTACAAATTATAGTATTTGGGATCCCAAAATATTAATGAAACAAACAAAGTTTATGGAATCCCAAACTATGTTAAAAACCTATGAATTTGTAATCCCATGGTGAAATCCATATCCTATAATTTTGGGATTTGAAACAAACACCCCTTAGAGGTTAAAATATGAGATACTTTGAATATAAAATTTTCTAAAATCTTTTGACACAATTTTCAGATATTTAATATTTGATATAATTCCCCATAAATATCGAAAACTTTCATTAAGCTAGGGATTTTAAGGGGTTATCGAAAACCCCTTTAAACTTTAAGGTTTTATCATAAAACCTCCTTAAAAACGTGAATTTGAATTTTTATCGACAAAAATACCTCCCTACGTAATGTTACCCACTCATGTAAAAATCTAGTGAAATTTGTGGTTGACAATTTTAAGGGAGTAATTTTCGATAAAATCTTAAAGTTAAAGGGGTTTTATGGTACCCTTAAAATCCCTAACTTAAGGGAGTTTTAGATATTTTGAAAGTTATGGGGGTTATTAATAATCACTTAAGTTAAGGGGTTTTCTGATACTTAAGTTAAGGGGTTTTCTGATACTTAAGTTAAGGGGTTTTCTGATACTTAAGTTAAGGGGTTTTCTGATACTTAAGTTAAGGGGTTTTCTGATACTTAAGTTAAGGGGTTTTCTGATACTTAAGTTAAGGGGTTTTCTGATACTTAAGTTAAGGGGTTTTCTGATACTTAAGTTAAGGGGTTTTCTGATACTTAAGTTAAGGGGTTTTCTGATACTTAAGTTAAGGGGTTTTCTGATACTTAAGTTAAGGGGTTTTCTGATACTTAAGTTAAGGGGTTTTCTGATACTTAAGTTAAGGGGTTTTCTGATACTTAAGTTAAGGGGTTTTCTGATACTTAAGTTAAGGGGTTTTCTGATACTTAAGTTAAGGGGTTTTCTGATACTTAAGTTAAGGGGTTTTCTGATACTTAAGTTAAGGGGTTTTCTGATACTTAAGTTAAGGGGTTTTCTGATACTTAAGTTAAGGGGTTTTCTGATACTTAAGTTAAGGGGTTTTCTGATACTTAAGTTAAGGGGTTTTCTGATACTTAAGTTAAGGGGTTTTCTGATACTTAAGTTAAGGGGTTTTCTGATACTTAAGTTAAGGGGTTTTCTGATACTTAAGTTAAGGGGTTTTCTGATACTTAAGTTAAGGGGTTTTCTGATACTTAAGTTAAGGGGTTTTCTGATACTTAAGTTAAGGGGTTTTCTGATACTTAAGTTAAGGGGTTTTCTGATACTTAAGTTAAGGGGTTTTCTGATACTTAAGTTAAGGGGTTTTCTGATACTTAAGTTAAGGGGTTTTCTGATACTTAAGTTAAGGGGTTTTCTGATACTTAAGTTAAGGGGTTTTCTGATACTTAAGTTAAGGGGTTTTCTGATACTTAAAAGCCAATGCTTTTCTTAAAAGCCAATGCTGTAAACATGATATATGAACTCACCAAAGGAATCCAAGGAACTTAGGCTGTTGGCAGAGCATTTGAAGAAGAGAGGAGAAAGCAACAGTTAACAACCTTGTTTCCAAAACGTAACATGATCATATGATTGATTTATTGAGATGTGACCAGAGCAGAGAAATAGAAGGAAATTTAATATAGACAATTGTGCATATATATATATATATATATATATATATATATATATATATATATATATATATATATATATATATATATATATATATATATATATATATATATATATATATATATATATTGTTGTGTTAATTAATAAGGCCAGAGGTGTCAATTTTTTCCAACCAATTACATTACATTTTACATAGGACAATGATCCCAAAAAAGTTCCAAGTATTTGATCAAACATCATTTTCTAGCTTTGCTTGAATTAGAGTTGTTGGTGATGAAGACAGATGTTACAATGTTTAGTGTATAGAAAGAAACTCTTGCCTTAAGCAACTACTTGTAAGCAAACTGACATGAAGCAGAGTGAGCTCAGCATTCTTTCAATAGAGTAGTGGACCAGTGCTTGTAAACAAAGGAAATGACCTCCTAACTCAGAAAAGATGCCCCCACTAGATACTACCTCACAAAATGTATACACTAAATTTCACAAATCCCCCAAAACTTTGGTGTGTTTCCCTTGAAAACCACCTATCTTTGTTTATTCCGTTAAACCTCCAAAACTTTTCTCATGAAACCCTAAACTAACGAGTTTCTCATGAAACCCCCAACTAACTAACGAGTGGAGTGGGTTTCCCATCAGGACGCCCCATTGTAGCGGGCAAGCTGGCCACACATCACTCCTACAATTTACCAAAATACCTCCTACCCTCCCAACCTCTAGGTACAAAATACCCCACATTTTGATAAGATTCGTACCCCCAAACTAACACTCTCATCTCAAACGTGGCATGAACCGATCACGTGAAAAAAATGGCCAAAATGCCCCCTCATTCAACAAAATCTTCATTATTTCTTTTTTAACCTTTTTTTTGTGGCAATTAGGATTCGGAATTTATTTAAATTAATTTCATTTCATTTCATCGGTGATAACCGAGTAATTTGATGTTGAAAAATGACTGCTAAGGGAATATCTTGGAAAAAGTTAACCTGTTGGGGATTTATTTTAGACAAATTACAGTTTTAGGGTGTTTTTTGGAGAAAGTTTTGGGGGTCTAGCGGAATAAACAACATGTAGAGGGGTTTCGTGTATAACAGCCCAAAATCTCAACAAGAGTAATATAAAAAAATAATAATAATAAAACAATTAGAGAAAGAGAGAGTCACATGGACTCTTTTAAGCCTGAGATGCTCTCATGCTCTTTCTCTCTCCCTTCTCCTTTTCCCTCTGGCTTTTGTGCAACAGCACATATGCAAGTCTATTGAAGATGGTCCCCTCCATGCATCACTTGTTGCCATATCAAAATTTTGGCTTTGTTTATGCTATAGTTATAATTAGAAGTTATATTTTAGCAGTGATTTAATCCTAGTTTATTAATGAAGGATGTAGATTTTTCCGCTGAAAAAAAAAGGGTATGGGATAAAATACATACTCTATGTTTCTCCAAGTGAGCTTAAGTTCAAATTGTGAAGGAGATTCATGTGTGAGTATAGTCCCGCATTAGAGAGAATAAGATAGGAGTTATGAACAATACATAATAGCTTAAATTTTTGGGTTAAAAATTAGTTTTAGTCTCTATTTAAAGCTCATTAACTCTCGATTAGGTCTGATTACTCCCAAACAAATAGTATCAAATCCATCGATATATCATCATTCTCTCAACACTGACTAGAATGATCTCAACATTCTTTCAATAAATCAATATCATCACAAAAAAAATATTGTGGGAGATTGTAAATTTGAAGAGAGCTCTCCTTCTCACGTCATATATCATCCTTTTATCGATGTTTCATTTTTAAGTACATGATTCAACAGCTTCAAAAGTTGGAAATATATAGCATAAGCTTATCAAATTAATCAATACATAATTAATCATTAATTAAAAACATTTCTATTCCTATAAGATAAAAGGTAGATCATCATTTGTTCACTTTAAGAATTGGATGGTTCTCTTCTTCAACTCTGATTACTCGTGGGATAATTATGGTTGAAATTGAATGCATCTATTTCGCAATATTTATCCTTATGTGTAACTATATCATGACGAACATTAACCCATTATAAAAGTACTGGATGGTTATGTGGTTATAGATGACCATTCAATTATTCTTAAAAGAGAAAATGAAAATGAATGATCCGTCGAGATGTCCAATATCAACTATGATCATGACTTTATTGTGTCATCATCAAATTAAATAATTAACTATCAATCTTTAGTGAAGGAGAATGACTAGATTCCATCTTCTTTACTTCAAAATATTAGAATAGAAAACTTCTTCAAATGAAATAGAATCCTTAGTATAATCCATCAACAAAACCCATTGACATCTCGAAGATCTGCTACAATCATGATGGTATCGATTTAGATTTTATAGTTGGAGCATATCTCCATCAAATATTTCCATTGAAGTATAAAATTCAGTCCTAGCTAACCTAGCTTAGATATATTTTTATCAAAAACAAAAACAAAAACAAAAACCTAGCTTAGATCTATTTAAGAGAATTACTAGCTATTTAATATACAAAATAATCTACGGTTCAGTTTTGATACACAGATTACAGTTCTAATAAGACTTCGGATGTGTATATGAGAGAGAGAAAGAGTGACGTGGAGATGCATGAAACGACCCCTCCAAAAGCAAATACAAAAGCACCTAGTAGCTAGTAAATAGAGAGAAAAAATCTTTAAAATATGGAACTTTTCCTACAAACCCAAAACTTTACAACCATTCTTTTTCAAACCCATTTACTTCCAAAGTCGCTCTTAAACCCAAAATATCCTACTAAATTATGTTAAAAACACCCTCTATGAATTTCAACAGTTTAATATTAACAACTTACAATAAAATATAGGAACTTGAGGCAAAATATAGCAACTTACAAAAATTAGCAACTTACGGGAAGATAGCAACTAATAACGTATATCCAAGGGACTATATTGTAACATGCGAGACTAATTTGTAAATGCATTATATTGTGATTAATATATATAAGATAGGAGAGACTCCCATCAAGGGTTACGGGAGTCTTATACTTCTGCCGCACTTCTCTCTCTTTCGTTTCCTCTCATGGTATCAGAGCTTGGTTCAAAACCCTAACTATCCAAGCAAAAGTATAAGACTCCCTCTCATGATCGCAGCAAGCACAATAAAGTTGATTATTATTTTGTTCGAGAAAGAGTAGCTCATGGAGATTTGATTGTGAGATATGTATCTACCCAGCAACAGCTTGCAGATATTTTTACTAAAGACCTGTTGGCTCAGCAGTTTCTCTTTTTGAAGTCCAATCTATCGGTGCAACCTCCCCTCCAGATTAAGAGGGGGTAATATGGCAAAATAATATCATATATCAAACTGAAAAAATGGATCTAAAAATAATTTATCACAGTATTTTGGGTTTACTGGTGATTTTGGAATTTGGGCTGGTCTTCAAGTAAATGGGAGTAAGCTTTGGGTTCATAAGCAAAAACCTAATAATATTACTGCATGGTGATGGTAGTGGCCTGGGCATGACAATTAATATTCAATCTCTCTTTGTTTTGGGGACCACACGGTCCACACCACTTTCTTAATCACCTCACAACTTTTCTCTCATCCTTTCCCTTGGCATTACACCAAACCAAATTAATAAAAACAAAAGCCTAACAAACACAAATAAATAATATTTAAAAATGAATAACAAACCCCTTCTCTCTCTCATCTCTCTTCTCCTCTATCTATATATTTCCTCTCGTCTCACCTTTGCTTCTCATCTTCTCTCTTCACTTCTCTTCTCTCTTGTTCTTGAGGTTTCTTGATTGTTTAGTGCCCCAAAAGTAGCTGAAGCTGCCAGCATGATCTGATCGATCTATTGTTGCCCTTCTCATCGAGAGACGCATCAGATCATGTTGCAGTTTCATCTGCTGATGGGAGCACAAGATAAACCCTAATCATGAATACACAATTTGAGTTTTATTATGAGACCCTAATAAGGGTTTGTTTTTTTTTTTTTCATTGAATTATTTGGGTTATGTTGATTGGCGGTAGAATTAATGGAAGGGCGGGTCCGGCGGGATGGGCTTTTGTCTCTCTCATGGTTTGTGCTTTTGAGATCTTGGCATGGGAGACAACTCTAGACATCATTCTCTGTGAGTTATTAATTATTTTATTATTCTTATTTTTTTAGTGTGTTGTTTTCCAACATATATTTTATATATGCAAAAGGTCGAAAATGTTACATAGGGTTGTAACCCTAATTTCAATGTATCAAAGAAGTAGAATTAATGGGTAATTATTAAATTTATATTATGGATTAATTATTGTTCTTTTTCTTTCTTTCTTTCCCCTAATTATATTCTTACATGCATGCGAATGTATCATGAGTGTTCATCAATGTTATCTGTATCGCATCATCTAAATTCACAATTAAACAGCTGATATATATATGAGCAATATAGGTACTTAGCCAATTCTCAGATGATATGTAAATGCCCTCTTTGAATTTGGAAAAAAATAAGCTCTGGAAATGGTCTAAATTCAGAGATCTGGTTCTGTTAACATATAGATACAAGGAAATTAGGTAGCCAAAAGAAGTTAATCTTATTCCCTTTACTTTCATGTAATTTTGAAGCGACAAGATAAAAGCATGCATAATTATCTATATTTCAGAAAAATCTAAGAAAATCATTTTAAAAAATTTTTTTTTAAATTTTTGGAAGGCAACGACAACAATAACAATAACCAAACCTTATCCCAAATGTTTGGGGTCGGCTACATGAATCCTATTCTTCCATTCCATCCTGTTATGGGGTCATCTCCTCCGTTAAGTTAGTCCTAATCATATCCTTCTTTGCTTCTAACCAAGTCATTCTAGATCTACCTCTAGATCTCCTAGCCTCATTAACTATAATATTATCGCTTTTTATTTTTTTTTATTTTTGGAAGGCATATATATTTTACTTTTCTTCATCAATTTGGTCAAATTTTCTTCTAGTCATTTTTCTCTTTTATCACGATGTTTTCATTGTGTAGCCATAATATAACCTGGATATTTCTATCATTTTGACTCTTTTTTTTCCTCCCTGTTGTAGGCTAGACTCAAGCATGGAGAGTAAAAATTCTAGGATATGGTATAACTGCCTGCCTAATATTTTCCTACTAGCTAGTCTCAATAATTTTATAAATGCATTTTGTTGAATTTTTAATATCCATTTAAAATCTAAGTTGAGCTTCTATATGGGTCTTCTCATTTCTATGGTTAGCCACCATTAATTCCTACAGACACCTACAGACACCTGGTTGTCTCTCTGAATTCTTTTCTTCAAAATATGATTGTTCTTTATTCTCCTCTTCGATTTCGATTGAAACAGGATGTCAAAATTTTCTATCAAAAAAACATGACAATTCTATATTTAAGTACTCTTTTCTCCACAATTCTCCTCTCATTGATTCAATCTTGTTTGCTTCTCTAACCACCCCCATCTCTTTCTCTCTTTGGCTGTTGAGGAACTTTGTCACCTTCTCAAAGTTTGTTCTTGGAACCTCCATGGGCCCAAAAGAGGCCAGATCTCTTTCTTGATTTTGTTAGTACTTTGGTACCCACAAAGCCCCTTTATTAGGCCCACAATAGATAATCAGTACACATGAGAAGCTGTCCTTTCATGCTTATGCAATTTATGGTTGCTCTCATGAAGTCTGCCGCATTGCTTGACCTTGACATGAAAATGGAATTTTCAGCTACTGAGCTCTGTAAAAGTTGATTTGTTTTTACCAAGGAGTTCTCTTTCTCTTGTTGGTGAAGAGGAACTGAGAGGGGAGAGAGAGAAAGAGAGTAGTAGTTCTAATTTTGGGAAGGAATCTCCTTTGAACAAGCATGAAGTTGTTGATATAGGATATAGGAGTGATGCATCATGATCATGTGGATCATAGCTTCTTGTTGTTTTCCTATAATTTATTTATTATGATGCTAGAGAACGTGCTGAAGTTTACCTGTGAGTTGCCCTTTTATATTTCTATGATAGATTTTTTACATTTGTTGCATTTCTAAAAGGAATATTAAAATAGTACTATATGTATAAAGTGCACATTCAAAAAAAGTGCACATTCAAAGTGAAAAGGTATGTTCATTGAACTTGTTAGCGAGACGTTGTAGAAATTATATAATCAGATAAATGCTTGAATGCTTGTTGCAGAATGACTACCAACCATTAGATCTTCTTTCTGCAAACTAAATGGCAGTCGACATCAACTCCTATAAATTTTACTCAAAAACTCATAGTGTTCTATATGAGTAATTTTTTTTTCTAAATCATAATTATTGGTTTCTATATGAGTAAGTTTTTTTTCTAAATCATAATTATCGGTTTAGTATAAAAAATGCTCCTTGTTTATCTTATTGACAGGTATATATAGTTTATTTATACTTTAAAAAAGGCAGTTGTAGTTTATATGTTCTTGAGCCAGTTATAGTTTATATGTTCTTGAGAAAAGCTATGTATCAGAAGTAGATATGAAAGCATGAAGTAGAGATTAATATATTATGATGGCAATATTCATGTGTGAAGATGATATACATTGCGTGATAATGTTACGTACAGGAATTTGATCTCAAATTCAAGAAAATAGGGAAATTTGATGCGAGGTATCTACCTTAGAGATCACTTTTTTGTATGAGAAAGTTTCACTGAGAATATGTATTCGTATGTACATGTCATCAAAGATGACTTGAAACAAATGCATTGATAATGAAGAACTATAGATGTTAAAAGGAGGAACTATATTCTCAAACCAGTAATCCTTCAACTTGCCTTGCAGTATGAATAGCCTGATTATAAAGTTTAACTGAGCTTTCTAAATAAATAATTTCCTCTACCAACTTGTAGCTTCCTGTTGCCATGTCAACGTTCATACTATATATAAACTAGTATTTTATCCTATGCTAAGCACGGTCATAACTCCATGTTTCGCTATCTTACTTAAAAAACACACCGAAAATGCACTTATCTCTTTCAAAACCTATCATATACTATTTTTTCCCCTTCCAATTTCATCTCATACCTCCATGCTTCGATACCTCAAGTTTAACGATAATCTAAGAAACACATTTATGTTTTTCAATACCTAATTTATCCTTGTATGAATGTCATCTCAATATGTTAATATTATTGTACGCATGAGAGTGAACATTTCGATAAATTTCGTTAGCTAATATTATTGCCAAATTTTATACATTTAAAAATCATGATTTGAAAAGAATACCAAATAATTAGAAAGTTCCTCTAAATTGTTGATATTTATTTTTGAGATTTGTTTATATAAGAAATATATTTATTGTAGATATTTACATATGCCATTTTGTCAAATTTACTACTAAATCAATAACAGTTCTTCTTTGATAAATAATCATTTCTCAATATATCATAATAATTCACAAAGAAATCAACAATATATTATTACCTAAAATCTATATTTATTTACTTAAAAACAAAAATCGGAAAAATAAAAATCACATAAAAATAAACAAAATTTAGTAAAGTTTTAATATAGAATCATCATCATATCATAACAGTAATCAATCGAGTCAAAATTATTTGTTGCCAAATAGATGTAAAATTTTATTTCCTAAAGAATTCAATATCTTTTAATCATGTTTGAAGATATCAATTTACAAATCAAATAAATCCCTATATTTCAGATTATCAAATAAACCAAAATAACACAAAATATTTTATTACATAGTAAAACCGGAAAAAATTTGAAGACGTAAATAACATAAAAATAAAAATAAAAATTTGAAGACATCCTCTTATATCTTATTACATAGTAAAACCGATAAAAATTATCAACAAATTTTATTACATAGTAAAATGAAAAAAATCTTACCAAATAACACAAAATATTATAAATAACATAAAAATAAAAATTCTTCCTCTTATATCTTATCTCAATCAACAAATTTGAAGACATCATCTTATCAAACAAATAAATTCAATGATATTTTGTTAGTACATTGAAGCTTTTCAAATAGAAATTTATTAATTAACAATGCATAAACAATATTCATCAAATAAATATTATAAGAAATCACAGAAAATGGGAGAGGGCAACTATTTTTGTACAATAATGTTAAGGTCCCAAATCTCTAGCTATTCGTGAACGATCAAATTAAATACACTGAGATTAAATTGCAATTTCTTTAAATGTTTGAGAGCTTTCCAATTTTCAAGTGAAAAATTAAACCCTAATTAAGAAAATTAAGAATAAACATAGAAAACTAAAGAATTTCAATACATACCTAAGATTTCTAAATGATTCTGGCCTTCTAGATATTAAAACCCAATTATCATTAAAATGTAAGAATTTTGATAGAAACACGACAAATGAAAATAAATAATATAAAACAAATAAAAATAAAATACTTACCTTAAATAAATAAGGATTAATATTCATGACACTAATCAAACTCAATCTAAAGAGTAGAGAATCGAGATTTAACTTGATGTATTGGAACCGAGAGGGATTGGACATGGCAAAAGTTGAGCACATCATTTTCATAAAACCCTAATTAAGAAAATTAAGAATAAACATAGAAAACTAAAGAATTTCAATACATACCTAAGATTTCTAAATGATTCTGGCCTTCTAGATATTAAAACCCAATTATCATTAAAATGTAAGAATTTTGATAGAAACACAACAAATAAAAAATAATAATAATATAGAATAAATAAAAATAAAACACTTGCCACGAATAAATAAGGACTAATGCTCATGATGCTAATCAAACTCAATCTAAAATACTAAGAATTGAGATTTAACTTGCTATATTCAAGCCAGAGGGTTTGGACATGGTAAAAGTCGAGCCCATCTTTTCCCTTGAACTTCAGTCATCATCTAAAATGATATCAAAATAAACTAGAATAGAAATATATATATATATATATATATATATATATATATATATATATATATATATATATATATATATATATATATATATATATATATATATATATATATATATATATATATATATATATATATATATATATATATATATATATATATATATTATTTTGTTATTTGAGATTGTTTGGATGTGGAGTGGATTTTCCGTAATTATCTATTATCTATAATTATAGATTTTTCAAATTCAAATGATGAGTTGTCAATTAGTTATAATTTTAAAATTTTACATATTTACAATAATTTTCCTATCTCATCTAGATTCAAATATTTGATATTTTCAAATATAAAATTACTTATTTTCCAACTAAGATTAGTTATTTGAATCATAACGTTATCTAAATAGTTATTTGATTCATATTGTTATTTGAGTTACCTAATTAGTTGCAAAAATAATTATTTGATAATCAAAAGTCTGGTGATTAGCTTGATTTATGGGTGTTTATGATGATTAGAATATTTTACATGATTTCTTTTGTTATCAAAATGATTCCATATTTAATTAGTTATTATTAAATTCTAGTTTTTCTTAATTTAAAAATTATAAATTAGAGAATGACACTTGTCAATCATAGAGATATATAGATTTTGGTGAGCGGTTAGATGATGATGCCACGTGGCAATGAATTTTGTGGAGGATCTTATTAACGGTTTAGAGAGGAGGACATGTGTCAAAATATTTTGTGAAAGAGGAATCTAATGTGGCATCCTCTGGTGAGTTTGAAGGCTTTTAGTTTTGCCTTAATGTATACCCCAAGAAAAGATTACTAATTTGGTAAAAGCTTGGTTGTAATTATTTTTAATTAATAATGACATATAAACTGTTAGTTTACATACTCAGAAATGGATTATTGAAAAAATAAATAAAATGCAACTAAAATATGTATCTGCAACCAATTTTGGAATTGTATTTTTCTTTATAAAAATATTATGAATTTATTAGTAATAATGACATAATTGAAAAAATCTTTTACTTACAATAACAAATTTAATGATTTAAATTAGGGCAATTTGCATATATACCCTTAAATCATAAGTATTTGCAAAAATAATCTCGAAAACTAAGTATTTGAAAAATTGCCCCTCAAATAATGAATTTTGGGAAAATTACCATCAAAGCAATCAATAATTAACTTTGATAAATTAATTTGAAATAGCAATCTAAAATGTTCAACGGAATAATCCAAATCATAGCACCAAGTTAATGAATTGTTGATTCTAGGGTATTTTTCACATATTTGATTATTTGGGGGGTAGTTTTGCCGTAGTTTTGCTAGTACTAATATTTGGGGGTTATTTTTGCAAACCTACATGATTTAATGTGTGTGTGTAGAGAGAGTGAAGCTCCTATAAACTTAAGTGGATAGGAGCCATTTGTCCACCAATTTTATTATATATATATATATATATATATATATATATATATATATATATATATATATATATATATATATATATATATAGAGAGAAGTATTTATAAGTCTAAGTTCATATGAATAGAGGCACCAACTTTTCTAACCACTCATCTTGCTTTGGGATCCGTGAAAGATATAAGGTCACTTTGAGATTTGTGCATCTTTTGATGGCACAAATCTAAAGGCAACATCAATGAATAAAAAGTTAGTGATACTATTCCCTATAAACTTAAGTTTATAGAGTTTTATATATATATATATATATATATATATATATATATATATATATATATATATATATATATATATATATATATATATATATATATATATATATATAGAATAAATCTCCTATAAACTTAAGTTTATAGGGAATATCATACACCAACTTTTCTATCCATTGATGTTGCCTTAGGATCCATGAAAGATATGAAGCTCATTTTGAGATTTGTGCATCTTTTGATGGCACAAATCTAAAGGCAACATCAATGAATAAAAAGTTAGTGATACTATTCCCTATAAACTTAAGTTTATAGAGTTTTATATATATATATATATATATATATATATATATATATATATATATATATATATATATATATATATATATATATATATATATAAAGGATTCATTAAGAAACATTAGCTTTTGTCAAGTTGAGGTAGCTCAAAAGCTAGGCTATATCAACCATGTAATAAATATTGGAAATTAATTAGTAGATTCCTAACCTCAAAAGTGTGAAGCTGACCTTAGTATTAGTTAATAAAAAGCTACACTAACAAAAGAGAACTAGCAACATCAGCCGCAAATTCTTCTCCATTAACAGCAAGTTCCTTCAGCAACTCTCATTTGTTAATCACTTCACCCTTTATTAGCAAATCAAGAATCAATTCCATTTGCTAGTAAAATTAACAATATTTTGTGCACCTATTAGTGGGTGCATGTCATAATCGCGGATAACCTAGATATATAATGAAACATGGATCAGAGCTAATTTTTAAATATTTTTGTATGATTTTCCCCCTATTTTAAGCCTCTATGTATAGTGATCATAATCTCTATGACATCTACACTAGCATCAAATTATGAGCCTGGTTTCAATTGGCTGGTTTGGTAGTTGCAGTGCAACTACAATTATGGGAGAGGATTCTAGGGCATATAAAAAGTACCATTTATATGTGCGATGAGAAGATTGATAAGATTTTCATTGGATCATATATCAGAGGAAATTTAATGTGAGAATCAATTAGAGGAGCCAAAGAAACAGATTAATTTGGAACCACTCATCTGTACCCTTTTCAATGGATGGATGAATGGCTCATTCATAATTGTACAATATTCTGTGAACTGTTATGATTTATGATCATCCATTAAACAATAAACTGCATATATTGTGTATGAGAATGTTTTGATTTTAAACCACAATTTCACTTTTGCTTTTGGTGCACCTAGAACTGTTAGGTGTTGATATGTATTTTATATATTTTTCTAACTCTTTAATTGTTTTGTCTGAGCTCTTATTAATGAAACATGGGAGGACTCTATCTCTTTGTTTCATGTGGAGAATTGAGAAAATCAAAGTAGCCTGTTGATATCCCTACTTTATATATGATGAGAAATTGGTGGTACTCCTAAGTCACCAAACAACGACACCTAAGCGTATAAAATAATGACACATGTCATATGTTATTTTAATATTAAATTAAAATTCTTATATGATGGGTATTTTCAATCCATAATTAGAATCCTCATCAAATTAAATCTATCTATAATTAGAAAATTCTAATTATAATTAAATATTGGCAATCTTAATCAAATCATAATTATCTATAATCTCTCCTTTATATATAATGAGAAATTGGTGGAACTCCTAATGGTACAAAATAATGGCACATAAGCATACAAGACAATGTCAAGTGTCATATATTAAATTAGAATTCTTATAAGCATGGTTTATTTTCTATTCATAATTAGAATAGAATTCTCATCAAATTAAATCTATTCATAATTAGAAGTTTCATCAAATTAAATCTATATGTAATTAAAAATTTTTAATCATAGTCAAATTTTTAGTAATTAAAATTAATAATTATATTTTAAATTTTATTTAATTTTCCACTAATAATCATATGTTTATAATTATCTTCTTTTAATATAGAAAGAAAGGATTAGTGGTGTACTATTAGCCTTACATTTCAAACAATTTCCATAAAGTTCAAGAAAATTTATGTTCACAGGGAAGCTTTCAGATCATAACATTATACACTAATGAATCCCTTTTAAAATAAAAATTATAAACAATCCCTTTTAAATCTGAAAATTAGAAACAACCTCATAAAACATCTAAAAATTATATAGAACCCTAAAAGTATAAACAACCATTATTAGGGATTTTCTATCAAAATTTATTGTGGATTAAGTGACAAATTAAAACTTATTAGGTGTTTTATTCTAAAAGTTATTGGGATATTTTTGTCATTTGACTACACATTAATTAGCAATCTTAATTTAGAAACTTTCTACCAAAAGTTTATTGGGAGTATAAGGAGTTTCAAAGGTATAGGGATTTAATGTCAAACGTCCAAACTTATTGGGGTTTAGTGAAATTTATCTATATTTCACTTTTATGGAGAGGATAGGTATTAGTGGTGGTTACATGCGAAAATCTTATATTTATTGAAGAATAGATTAGTGGTTAATATTATTGTAATATACATTGATCGTCAAATTAAGATGAGAACTAAAATCATAAATGGACAGGAGAATCAAGCAGTGATTATAAATAAAGAAAATCTGGATCTACTATTATTTGAGCGGAAAAATAAATTAAACTTCATAAAAGGGTAGAGATGGAAAAGAAAATGGTTTAAATCCTGCTTTATATCTAAAAAGAAATTTATGATTTACTATTTTATATATATATATATATATATATATATATATATATATATATATATATATATATATATATATATATATATATATATATATATATATATATATATATATATATATATATATATATATATTCTCTTCATGATCGAGTTGAATTTGAAATTTTGAATAAAACTATCAACACACTTACTAAGTGAGCTATTATTTTCTTTTGTTTTAATTTTGAAATATTATAGAAAAAAAGGATATTATAAAGGAGGGTTGATGCTTAAACCATCTAATTTGTATTTCAATTTTGATAAAAATTATCTACGTTCTTATTGTGTATTTTCTTTAATGGCTTTTGGTTTGCATTGTAAAAGGATGAAATTGATTTCCATGCTTGCCACATCACCTTTGAAAATCTCAAAACAGAAAAGGTTTACATTTTCTATGTTTAGTTGATTTGATAATTTATGTAAAAAGAGATCTTGAATAGCTTCGCCACGTCTATTTTTTCATGAAACCCATTTTAGCCTTAAAGCCGCCAAAATGAGTTTCAAGTCATGAAATATGTTTTTAAGTTTTTTCTAGGAAACCAACCAAACAGTCCCTACAAAGAAAAACTCCATCTCAAGTTACCTACTTTTGAAGAAGAAGCTACAGTCAAAAGGAAATTTTTTCAGGGAACTCAATTTTCAAAGAAATCAAATTAAACCGTGCGAGGACGGACATAACGGTTGTATGAATAAGAGCATGATATATTTTTTAACTATGCAAGTTCAAACATTGATAAATTCTTCTCAGTGCAAAAGAGCGCGATGATAACTCTTCAAATGCAAATTCTTCTCATGATTGAGCCCATAAGCCCATGATATAACCCACTGCCCTCTCTTATTAGGCTATTGGTCTGGCCCAAATCCAACTCTATCATCAATAATATAACAACAAGAAGTGCTGAAGTCTTGAAGATCACAGCCTTAGCCACAGTGGTGCTAATCATTTCAGCAGTTAGTTTTTTCAAAAAAGGGGTCCTTTGCAGATACTTTATAGCTCACAAGATGCTGAAAAAACTCAGAGCCATTATGAGATTAGCATGGTCAAAGACATAATTTAGGCCCCCTAGTCCACCTATCACTAACTTTGCCATCAAGAAATCAACTAAACAGTGCATCTGGTCTTCACTAAACCTCGCCGAAAGTTCAATAATCCCTACCGTTTGATTATAAGATCACAATGTTGGACCCACTAATAGCATCTTAGAATTCTATAGGTGATTTCAAAATGATGAGGATTGTGAATTAAGCAATGTGATCACATGAGAAGTATTAATATGCCTATTGAGATCTCTTGCACATAATCAGCTGTCTTTGCAGATTTTTTAGCTAATTTGAAGGTGCACTTCATCATCATGGTATAGAATTTGATTGCTCTTTACTTTGATTTAAAGCCTCTTTTGGGTCAGATTGAAACTAGCCTATCTCTTTGAAATTGTAGGCCTGGATTGATTCAAGTTATGACCAATGAGATGGGGAATCAAAATACTAATGGTTTTCTAGGTAAGTATTTCGATTGAAAATTGAATGAAATTCTTTTCTGAATATTGCATGTTGAATTGATCTTATGTTTGTTGTTCTCAGCCTCAAAGCAAGAAAACAATGAGTCTGCTAGGCTTACAAGTCAATCTCTCAATGCTTCATCTATATCGAATGATTTAGATGGACTAAAGAGTCTTACTGGTTCCCTTAGTCATAGTTCTCCAAGTAAGTTAATTCTGGATTATAACTTGATATCATCGTGGATTTGATTTCTTACATTGAACTGTAATTGTAGATTTGGATAAACCTGAGAGTCCAAAACTTGCTAATGGTGGATATCTGGAACCTACGGTTGAGACAAGTCAGTTCATTTCATCAGGAGAAAATGAAGGTAAAAACTTTTGAAATCTAGACTAGATAACCTTCCATGGCAATAATTATATATATGGCATTTTATTTTTCATGTATCAGAGGAGGAACATAGTAAGAAGGTTGTTACTGATGAACCTATGAAATCTTCCGTTGTGCCAAACGATGTACTTAACGAGGGTCAGTCAATTCATTCAAGAGAAAATGAGGGTATTTTGTTGTTTTTGACTAATAACTTACATATAATACTCCGACGACTTCAATTCTTATATTGCCTTTTCATTTTGTAGCTTTCGGGAAACATGATTGCAATATGTTACCTGCCGATGAAGATTTAGATTCAAAAATTATGTCAAATGAAGATCATGCTGATTTTGCTCAAAATGAATCCTCAGAACTAGATGGCAGTCTTATCATAAGGGAAACATCAGAAACAACAGGTTGGCAAATTATCACAGCCAATTATAGATCATAATAAAGTAAAATTAGCAATTATTGGCTGGGGTTGTTCAAATCTTAGTAGATAGAAAAGATTCATCATTTTCGTAGATCAATAAATTTATCATCACTTTTTATGAAAATTGCATTGCTATTGTCACTATCAGAGGAAGAGAACAATGAGGCTCCTGAAATCATTAAGGAACATCCAAAAGCTTTTTCTACCTCGAGTAGTGTAGATGACCTGAAAGATTCAGCTCATTCTCTTCCATATGATCATCAGGGTAAAAATCATTTTTTGATTTTATGCTTTATTACCTTTATTGTCCTGGATAAGGATTACTCATATGAATGATTTTTTCCCCATATTATTTTATAGCTTCAGAAAAACATGAAGCTGAGAAATCAGATACTGGTGAATGTTTCAAACATATGGGTGTCTCAAATGATACAGAGCTAACTTTGCCAAGAGAATTTGAGGCTGTTTATAATAAGCAGACTCCTTCAGCCAACAATGAGTCATTAGAAAAAGATGATGCCCTTATTCATAATCAAACACATGAAGCAAGAGGTCAGTAACTTGTGAAGCTCCATTATTTTTTTTCTTTGAACTATTAGTAGGAATTTTATTTGCCTAGTTCAGGTTTTAGGCGAATTAAAGCGTACCTTCAGCCATATCACACAAATTAATTATCTATACTCTAGTCTACGTAGGCATAGAGATTAAGTTCCAAAAAAAATCAAGATGAAACAATAACAGATAGATGAGATATTGATGCAGAAATATATGTCCATGTATCAGTCTTTGTGCATTTTTTGCTTGTGTGTATGAATCTATGATCACTTGTCATATATCAGAAAGCAACTTGTGATGAATACCCTAATCACTACTTTTATCTTCTCCTAAAACCATAATTTGATGATTTCAGTGGAAGAAGAGACAAATATTTTGGCTCAAGAATCAACAGAGGAAGCCGATGAGTTCGTAGATAGTATAGTAGAGAGGCAGAATCAAAGTCTTCCAGCAAATACCAACCAAGAAAACAAGATAGCAAATTTACCAGTTGAAGACGGTAACTCAATAGGAGACATGGTACCGATGAATAATAGCAACCAAGTAATTGAAGATCATATTGACCAAGATAGAGAACGAAAATGTGAAGAGTTAGAAGCAGGCCAATCTGTTGCTTATTTAGATGCTGTTGACTTGGAAATTGAGAAATTGATGATGGAAGACTTTGCAAATGAAGTGAAAGAAGCATCTGAGACTGAATCAAACAAACTATTAGAAGAAGAACTAAAGATGGATGATATTGATACAGATAGTTTTGAAATACAACTTAAAGCCATTGAGCCTAATGAAGAAGAAAAGGATGATGGAGACGATGACAGACTCGAAGAGGCAGTATTTGAGATATCTCTTCAAACTGATTACACTTCAAATTTGATGCCTGAAAATTTGAGTAAAAATATGGAGGTAGAGACAGTGTCGGTGATGGAATCTGCAAAAGTATCAGATATTTCTGCAGCATATAACAAAAATGAAGAGGCAACCGAATACGCAGAACTTGCTGATCAGAAGAAAGAACAAATTTTCCGAACAACTCCAACAGAAATAATCAGAGCAGCTGGATACCTTGAAGAATTTGAGAAGAAATGCATTCTGAATGAAAATGACACACCAAAAACCAATGAATTCTCAATCGTCAACAATAAGAATGCACTTCTCGCTGAGGTTAAATCAGAAAGCAAGATACAGTTGCAAGAAAAGATAACCGAGAACAATGAAGAAGTCAGTAGAGAATTGAGCCAAGAAAAATCGTCTGAGACTGAGGACACTGAAACTGAAAAAGTGAAATGTCTCATTTACACATCAGAAAGAAGTGATCTTGATGCCGACGAAAGCTCGCCAAACTACGTCAGGGACCAAATTCCTTCAATGGGTCATGAGAAAGCCACTAAAGGTGAAGTTTTTACCTCTGAAACTTCTGATACTGAAGAAAATGTCAGGGAATATCATGTCAGTACAAACCAAGAATCTGATAAATGCCCATTACTTGATAGAAAGCCAGAGGAGAGTGAAGACTTTGGGAATCTGAGAACACCATTAGGAAACCTTATGCAAGAGGAACCTGCAGTGAAAAATGATGGCAGTCTTGTTTCAAAGAGAACTGTTGAAGCCAAGAAATCAATGGCTTCTTTAGACAAGGCCAGAGAGAAACAGAAGAGCAGACCTTCTCTCTTTGGCAATTGTATGTGTTGCACAACGGCCACAAATTGACGGTTAAATTTTGCTTTGCTTCTCTTTATGTTGCTTTTTCCTGTATGTTTACAGTTTTGAAACTTGTTGAGTGAATGTGAAGAACGTGAAAAAGATTGAGAAATATCTTGATTGTATTTGTAAAGTTTGAATGCCCTTGCTATAATGTGATTCCATAATTTATAAATTATACTTTTAGTAACTGGATTATTGAGTTCCATATATAAATTCTGTTGGGATGCGGGGTCACGCCCGCACGCCGCGGAAGCGATATCACCCGAGAGAAGGCCCTGATTATATTCTCGTTTCACGAAGGAAATAAGAATAGAAAGTAAAATATCCCAACAAAGTGAGATATCTACTCTTCCTCTCAATAGTACTAGGACTGAATCGAGTGAACCTACAAACAATAGCTAATACACAGCAAAACAGTAAAGACACGAGATTTACGTGGTTCGGCAAAATTGTCTACGTCCACGGGAGGGGTGAGGGGAGATTTGACTATAAAGAACACCGACGACTTGTACAATCCACAAGCTCGTCCCAAAGAAAAAACTTTAATTTTTACCCAAGAGAAATTGACCTCTCTCTTGTAAAATCTCTCCAAGCTCTCTCTTTTTCTCTCTCTAGCCGCCGCCAAAAAACCCTAGCTTTTTCTCCCTTTTTCTTCACTTTTCTCCACACCACAAATCCTAGGTTTAATTCCCTATTTAAAGGGAAACAAACTCCTCTGTTCGCGGTAAAAGTCGGGATGATTATCATTGATTTGAATTTGCTTACAGCTTCTTTGGCCTACAACGAAATTCAAAAAGAAATGCCTTTTATTTTAAGGCGTACAATGAAAATCAAAAAAGATTACAACTTTTGTCCTTAGTGAACAAACACGAGGATCTCTGTTATATCGGATCCTCGCTTGCGTGGGTTCTTTGCCTGTGCCGGGGACTTATTGTGTCCGTGGACCACCGCGCAATTCCAATCCTGGTGTAAACCCGGGTTCTGGAACTACAGACGTAGAGGGGCTCGTTTCACGAAGGAAACGAAGCGCCTGAGGGGATCACACTCACGAAGGAGAGGATCGCCTGCGGGGATCACACTCACGAAGGAGAGGATCACGAGCGGTGAGATCTACAAGGAGAAATCACAGCGCTATCCCTGAGATTAAGACGAAGCTTAACCTAGAGGGTATCTGTAGTTCGACCCGAGTTTTCTTACCCCGCGATTTGTGGATCTGACGTCGACTGGACTTGTATTTGTCGGTGCTCGGAACGGCGCGTTGACAGCTCGTGGATCTCGTGAGAATTCTTCGGAAACTCCTCGAAAATCCCGCCTCAAAGCCAAAGCCAAATCCTCAAATCCCAGATCTCCAAAAATCCCCTCAGATCAGCCAAAATCCAAAAACCAAATCCCGAGTCCAAGATCCCGAAAATCCCACCTCAATGAGCAAGACCCCCCCCCCCTATTTATACAAAAAGGGAAGGCTACACAATGGGGCCACATTCGAGCCACCTCGCCAAGTTGGTAGAGGTGGCTCGACCAAAGTGGTCGAGCCTCCTACCACTTGGTCGAGGCACCTACCAAGTTGCCGAGGTGGCTCACCAGTGGCCGAGCCACCTTGGCCAATTTGGTCGAGGTTTCGGCCCGTCGCTCGCTCGCCGCTGCTCCTCGACCCGATTCTTCGTCGATTCTTCGGTCTTCCGGGCTTAGTTTTGCTCCGGTGATGTCGCCGTTGTGTTCGAGTCCGTATCCGATCAACTTTCAGAGCTCAAACGGTTCGTTTGCATCGACGGACTAAGTACGGTTGATTCCGTCTCGTCAACGTTTTGAGTTTAGCCAACTCGCCGTTGAGCTTCGCTGCCGGTTTTCTCCACGACGCCGCCGCTTTCATTGGCTTCGTGACGCCGACTCACTTCATGGGTTCGCCGGGACGCTTTATCGCGGCGCGAATCACGCCGACGGCGTTTCGGTCAGCCGTCGGATGGATCGTCGGTTGTCAACCCACCGTTTACGAGTCTTGTTTGGGTATTGATAAGCAATTTTTAACGCCTACAGATACCCCCTCCAAAGCGTCTCAGTCTCGATTCTTGATGAGTCTGGGATGCTTTGGACATGATGAGCCCTTCACCCCTTTAGTTGGCGTGATAGGACTTATGAATGACCTTGGTGTTTGATCTCTCATTTCCCTTCAGTCTTTTCAGTGCTTTGTAGGATTGCTGAAAGCATTACGGTACTACATTTTTTGTCTGACCGTTGTCGAGATCTTGACCAGAAGTCGGTAGATAAATTTCTTTTGAGATTGGCTCCAGTATTTGATTCCTCCAATTCTCTCAGGTTCTCCAGTGCTTTGTAGGATACACGGGGGTGTTGCGGTCTTTGCATTTATTGCTTGACCGTTGTCGAATTTCAAGCGTAGCTAATTGAGTTCATTTGCTGTTGACTCGTGTCGGTGGATTGTCTTCCAATTGACCATCGAGGTTCCTCCGTTGATCGGGGAATTCTTCAGTGGATCCGAACCGTTGATCGGTGAATCCTTCGTCGACGACGCATTGGTTGGCGTCGCTACTGCATTACTTCTCGTTGCAGTGTGTTCATCCACGGTGGGAGGTATTCTTCCCCATTGTTGATTGGTAGGCCCTCGGTGACGATGCATGAATGAAAGCGATGTCTGGGGAGGAATTCTTTCAAGGTTGAAGCTGTCGTAACATAAGCTTGTCGAGTCGTCAATTTATCCCTTTTGAGGTTCCACGGGAGGAAATTGAGGGTTATCGAGTTATCCTTAAGAATATGGTAATATTCTCCGGGAACTTCTCGTTAGGAACTAGTTTATACTGTAATCCTATTTGGAGTAGGGCTAAGCGGCTGGAAGAACATCCGAAGATTGAGTCCGCCCGTGTCCTATTGCCGATGATTTCGACCATTTAGAGGTTAAGCTCCAAAGTCTACAAGATTTTGAAGTAGCCGTGGCTCCCTCATATATAGAGATAGAGACAGAGGCTCGCTGGCAACAACGGGATGCTTGCGTTATTCTTGGACTCGAAGTTTAAATGCAGGCCGTGCATCATTGGAGGCTAGCATTCTTTGAAGCTTCATCTTCCGTGGGACATTTTGGTCTTGTGTCGCTGGAGAAGCGAGGATAGTAGAGCTCGAACAGAGCTTCAAGCGGCGAGGAGAGCCGATCGCCTTGAAGCCGAAGGCCAACAAAGAAAAGACTCTGCGGTCGTGCGAGGAATTTGAACTCGGGCGTAAGCCGGTTGACATCAAGAAGGAGATCGGAGGCCCTTAATGGCGCCGAGGAGACTTTCGTGGCCGAGCCGGAGGAACTTCAACAAGCTTTCCTCAATAAAGAACATATTTCGTCCTCTTTGTGCTCTATTATGATTCTTTTATCTCGTCGAAATAATTAACCATAATACTTATAGGATTTTGGCAAACCCTCACCGCCAACGGATTTGATTAGCCTTTACCAACTACCGCTTGAATTGGGCTAGCGTATGGATTGTCCAAATCCGTTCCGCGTGACGTTATGCTAAAAGAATGAAACTCTTCTAGTCTTGTTGCTATGATATTGAATACATAGACTTGGTACTCTTTTACGGGCAAGAGACCACCCGGCAACGCGTGTGAGGCGTTGGCTTAATCCCTTCTTAGGCTTCGGGATGAAATACCCCAGAATCGAACTCTGGTGTCTTCTTCAATCGGATAAAGACTAAACCGGCGACGCGTGTTAGGCGTCGACTTTAGGGTTATTGGCCGACCCCCAGCCCTCAACGGATTTGATTAGCCTTTACCAACTACCGTTTGAGTTGGGCTAGCATGTAGATTATCTGAATCCATTCTACACACAACGTTGTGCTAAAAGAATGAAACTCTCTTAGACTTAATGCTACGATGTTGAATAATGAGGCTTCGTCTTTTATCACGGAATAGACTACGAAACAGCGTGTGGCGTTGGCTTTATCCCTTCTTAGGCTTCGGATAAAATGCCCCGAATCGAACTCGGTGTCTTCTTCAATCGGAGAAAGACTAAACCGCAGCAGCGTGTAAAGCGTTGGCTTTATCCCTTCTTAGGCTTCGGATAAAATGCCCCGAATCGAACTCGGTGTCTTCTTCAATCGGAGAAAGACTAAACCGACAGCAGCGTGTAAAGCGTTGGCTTTATCCCTTCTTAGGCGGGATAAAATGCCCCGAATCGAACTCGGTGTCTTCTTCAATCGGAGAAAGACTAAACCGCAACGCTGTAAGGCGTTGGCTTTATCCCTTCTTAGGCTTCGGATAAAATGCCCCGAATCGAACTCGGTGTCTTCTTCAATCGGAGAAAGACTAAACCGCAGCAGCGTGTAAAGCGTTGGCTTTATCCCTTCTTAGGCTTCGGATAAAATGCCCCGAATCGAACTCTGGTGTCATCTTCAATCGGAGAAAGACTAAACCGACAGCAGCGTGTGGCGTTGGCTTTATCCTTCTTAGGCTTGGGATAAAATGCCCCAGAATCGAACTCTGGTGTCATCTTCAATCGGAGAAAGACTAAACCGGCAACGCGTGTGAGGCGTTGGCTTTATCCCTTCTTAGGCTTCGGGATAAAATACCCCAAGATGAATCTTGGCCCCTTCTTTTGACCGGAGAAGGGTTGAACTGGACTAAGATTGATTGAGGTGGGAAAGGAAGAATGTATTCTATTTCCCGAAGGTGGAGAGGAAGGAGGATCTTGTCTCCTATCTCCAAGTAAGTGATGAACAAGAGATGAAGGTTTTGTATCCTATCTCTTGCCAGTGGAGAGGAAGGTTTTGTGTCCTATTTCCAGGTGCTCATGCATTTGACATAAGAGAGGAAGGTTTTGTATCCTATCTCTTATTGATGGAGAGGAAGGAGGATCTTGTCTCCTATCTCCGGGTGCTGGAAAGGAAGGATTTTTGTCCTGTTTCCAGTGAAAGAGACTGAAAATGGGATCTCCATCTTGAGAATCTTGAAAGATGAAACTAAGAGTGGGATCTCCACTCCGAGAATCTAAGACAAGAGAGGAAGAATGTATTCTATCTCTTGCTTCTGAAGAGGAAGGATGTGTCCTATCTCCAGGTAAAGGCGGGAAAGGAAGAATGTATTCTATTTCCCGATGAGAAACTAAGAGTGGGGTCTCCACTCCGAGAATCTTGGAAGGGTATGGATAACTTTCGCTTTTGTAGGATTACTAACCAGAATCTGAAAGTGAACCTCTCGTTCGTGGAAGGAATCGAGAGGGGAATTTGCTGGTGGTTGGACCAGGGAGATTTTTAGTGGGCCCACCGTCAATGAATTTGATCGGTGAGAGAATTTTGGAGGAAAACACAATAATTTAGGGTTATCCTCATGAATATGAGTGAGATATTCTCTGAGGAACTTCCCATCAAAATGGGTTATCCTGAATGTACTAAGGATAATACTTTTTCAGAAACTTCCCATTTATCGGCATTAATTGCGGTCGCCGTCTGTGTGATAAGGCGATATGCACCGCTTGAATAGATCAGGTCTATTATAAACGGTCCTTCCCATTGGGTTCGAATTTACCTTTCTTTTTAGAGGTGAGGATTATCGGCCGCCTAGCGCCGGGACGAGATCTCCCTCCTTAAAGGTTCTCTGTCGAACTTTCTTGTTGAAAGCCCTCGACATCCTAGCTTGATAGAACTCAATGCATTGTTGAGCCTCCAGGCGCTTCTCATCTAACATCTCAAGCTCTTCGAGACATTTTTGATGTTGTTCTTCGGTCGTCATCTCTGTTGCAAGGGCGACGCGAAGTGACGGAATCTGGATTTCCAACGGGAGAATTGCTTCACACCCGAGACCGTAGAGTACGGGTAGCTCCCTCGGTCATGCGACGCATGTTGCAGCGATATGCCCGAGTGCTTCTCCGAGTTTATCATCCCAGTCTCGCTTGTTATTCTTCACAAGCTTCGACAAAATCTTAATGATCGTCTTGTTGAACGCCTCAGCTAATCCATTTGCCGCGGATTATAGTCGCCGACGAGACATCTTGTATCTTGAATTTTCACAAAACCCGATGAAGGAATTGCCGATAAATTGGGGACCGTTGTCATGCACGATCCGTCTTGGGACACCATGTCGATAGATGACATGGTGTTTGATGAATCGGACGACGCATCGCCTTTGACCTCTTTAGTGGGATTGCTTCACCACTTGGAGAAGTAGTCGGTGATTGCTAGAATAAAGCGATCTCCTTTAACCGACGGAGGAAAATGGGACCTACAACGCCCATTCCCCATGTCTCGAATGGCCGACGCGTCAAGGATGTCGCTCGAGGGCTGATGCATATAATTCGTGAATCGACACGCATGGCATCTCCGGGCACTCAACCGTCATTAATCATCGTGGGCCAAAAGTAGCTCATTCTCCGATTCGCCAGAGCTTGGGACCAGCCGGTGCGCACCACATTCACCTTCGTGCTTCCGGGACCTTCGCCTCTTTGTTTGAGAGGCATCGAGTAAAAGACCATCGTACCCCCGACGATATAGCATCTTGGTTTCTGTGTCGTAAAAGAATCTTGGAGCTCTTCGCCGAATTGACTCTCTCTCCTTCACGTCTTCTGGTAGAATACCATGTAAGACGAATCGATGATAGGAAAGCCAATCTCGGCTCCAACTTGGTTTGGGTTGCATGTACTTCTTTGGTAACTACCCCTTTCCTTCTTGTGCCTCATCAGAATGGTACGAAGAGTTGGTGAGTCCCGACCGTAACTAGTTGCTCGGTTTCTAAGGTTGTGCTAACGATACGCCTAACGCCGCCAGCATCTCAAGTGAGCGTTTTGGAGGCGTGGGATATATTCGATGAAGAATCCTTCGAATGAGTCCGCCATTTCAACAGCTATCTGATGATAGGGGATTAGATCCGATTTCTGACCTCGTAGTCACCACGAACCTGCTTAACTATCAGTTGTGAATCGCCAGATGCTTCGAGATATTCGACTCTCCTTAAGCTAAGTCCGATAAGTAACGCGTTGTATTCGGCTACGTTATTGGAACAAGGTTCGGTGAGTGAATAAGCACGGGGCATGACATGATTCCCCGGGGAAATCAAGACAACTCCGACTCCAGCGGAAATCTTAGAACATCCGGGGGCACTTGCCACATTGGTGGCCCGAGAAGCTCCATCAAAATACAGTCGCCATATTTGTTGGTGCGATGTAGTGTTGACTTCGTGGACTTCATCAGGAAGATCGTCATATAGTTCAATCAAGGCCCGGCCTCGGTGGCGTACCAAGAGATCGCAAATCGCTTGTCCTTTGACCGACTTCTGTTGTTTGAAGTGCAAGTCATATTGGGACAAGAGCAAGGCCCATTTCGCCAAACGCCAACTCATTGAGGCCGGCTGGGTCATAAATATTCGGACCGGATTTACGTTAGAGATAACATAAATCGTCTGTCCGACTAAATAGTATCGCATTTTCTGAATCGCGAACACTAATGCGAGCCTTTGCTTCGACCATTGGATATCGAGACTCGCCACTAATGTTCGCTCGTAATACATCGCCTGCTCGCGGACCGCTGTCGCCGTCTTGCGCGAGTAAAGTGCTTAACAAGTGATCCGTCGCCTTGACGTAGATCAAAAACGGTTTTCCCGACCGCGGTGCAACAAGAACAGGAGGTTTAGCGAGATACGACTTGATCTCTTGAATGCCTTACGGCGCCGCCCCAAATATATGACACGCCCTTCTTGTTCAACTTGGAGAACGGTGGCACTTCCTGGATAGGTTCGATATGAACCGTCGGATGTCATGTCGTCCTTGTAACCCCCTGAGTTCTCTCAGATTTCTCGGAGGTTGCAACTCTTGAATTGCCTTCACTTTGTCAGGATCGACGTGGATTCCTTTGTCGGTGACGACGAAGCCGAGGAACTTGCCACTGGACATCCCAAGGAAGGATTTGGCAGGGTTCATCTTTAGCTGATGAGTCCGCATGAGTTCGAATACCGTTCTAAGATCTTCGATGTGATCTCCTTTGTCACGGCTTTTCACGACCAAATCGTCGACGTAGCATTCGACCTTTTTCGAAAATGATCTTGGAAAATCTCCGTCATTGCTCGCTGGTATGTTGCGCCGGCGTTCTTTAAGCCAAATGGCATGACCGTGTAGCAAAATATACCGATGGGCGTTCTGAACGCTGTGTGTTTGGCGTCATCGGGGTGCATCTTGATTTGATTATACCCCGAGAAACCATCCATGAACGACATTCTTTCAAATCCACACGTATTGTCGACTATGACATCGGTGATTGGAAGAGGGAAGTCGTCTTTTGGGCAAGCAGCGTTCAGATCTCTGTAGTCGACACAGATCCTGATCGAACCATTCTTCTTCATGACCGGGACTATATTCGCCACCCAATCCGGATGTTGAATTTCCTCGATGAATCCCGATTCTATGAGTTTCTTCACTTCGTCGACGATTGCCTGCAAGATTTGTGGACGAAACCGTCTTTGTGGTTGTTTGACAGGTTTGACATCCACCTTGATGTTGAGGCGATGTGTCGCTACATTAGGTCGAAGTCCCGCATGTCCTCATAACTCCAAGCTAATACATCGATATACTCCCCGATTAGGGCGATCAACTCTTCTTTCTTCCGAGGGAAGAGTATTGCTGATGTTTATGAGCTTAGGACGCTCATCATCACCCATATTAACTCGACTACCTCGCCCTTAGTGGGGGTTCTCTTTGTTCAATCTATCCCCAAACCGCTCGAGTTGATGGATCCATGGGTCTTCCCATGTTGGCATATCTTCATCTCCCTCAATAGTAGCAGGATCGACCGTAGCCATATTTGACATCAAAGCCTTGAAAGCTTCTCCCAGGCCGGTGTCGTAATCCCAAGCCAAGAATCGCATCGAATGTCCGCCTCCTCATCGTGGATTATCATCAATTAGCCATGAGCATTCATCTTCCGAGGAGGATTCGTATCCCAATCCCTTCTAAATGCATAGTAGTTATCCGCTTCCCTTTGGGACAATGCCGCTTAGGAGGGACTCGAGGACCTCACCAAACATAGACCTTCTCCTTGTGTCAAGTCGTACTCCCCACTTCTTCATGATACCCGGTGTCTCGGACTATATCTCGAATGTGTTGAGGACAGCCCGTTGTCATCTTCATCTTCTTCTAAGAAATGATTCGTTGAACCGTGATCTCCTTTTCCGTAAACCAAGTCTTTTCACTACTTGATCTTCGTGGGATGACGAGTGTTGTCCCAAAGGAGTCTTGGAATTGCTTTTGTGTAAAGCAAGAAGACCGAAGTTAGTAAGTGCAACTCGGATCGTTGTATAAACTCGCCATTACATCATTCAAAGACAAAGGGTACTCTAAATCGCCATTTATTGATTCATCGGCAATTTGCCAATTACAATGTTCATCCGACGATTCTTCATCGCCAAGATTGATTACAAGGGGTACAATGTCATTTAAAACAAAACCACCACTATAATCAAGCCGGCCGGTATCGGCTTCTTCACCGTGTCCGTGCCTTGGGCCGATGATTCGCCGGACTCATTACCGTAGAGGAGAGAATCGGTAAAATAATTCTCCACCCCTTAAACGGCCGTTTGTCCGCGACCACCGCCTTGACCTCATTATTCGTGGTCTACATATTTGAGACACGATGAAGAGTAGATGGGACTATAACGCTACCGTGGATCCAAGGTTGACCCAATAATAAGTTATAGGAAGTCTGCGTCAATCACATAGCGGTGACTTGGACTTTAAATCCCCATTTGGCACTTTATCCGGATCTTACCAAGCGGCCGACTACCGGTGTTAAACCCATAGATCATTGTGCTGTTGATGCCGGCTTATTGGCGGGGATTCCAAGGTGATACATGAGGCTAGGGCATAATGCTCCTGTGGAACCGGATCGACTTGGATCCTGCTAACTTCACTAGAGCCAATATACGGTGAAGTATAGCGCCGATCGTGCTTTGAATCTCTCGCCGCATATCCTCCTTTGTAAAAGTAATGCAGGGAAGTGCTTGGTTGCCAAGTTGCATTGTTGTGCGATTCTTCCGAATCGGCTTGATCCGAAAGTGAGAAACACCTCGAGTCGCCGAGCTTCTTGTAGAGCTTCCCGGATTTCCTTTGACAATCGAAGCTTTCGTAGAGAGTTATTGGCGGGATGTTCATGGCCGGGCCATGGCGTCAGCGGTATGGAGAGCGATGTTCGGTCTATCCCACAATCAGGCGATTGAATCGGACCGCCGGAGTTGAGCTTCTGGACCTGAGGCTGTTTCTCCTTTGCTTCAAATGCTTTCTCTCGCACGAGTGAGAGGAGTCGTGGTCACCCGCTGGCGGTGTCTTAGCGTTTGGATTTGGAGTGTCCGGATACTTGTAGGAGTATTCTTGTCAACTCTTTCTTTCTTCCGAGGGAAGAGTATTGCTGATGTTTATGAGCTTAGGACGCCTCATCACCCATATTAACCTCGACTACCTCGCCCTTAGTGGGGTTCTCTTTGTTCGACCTATCCCCAAACCGCTCGAAAGTTGATGGATCCATGGGTCTTCCCATGTTGGCATATCTTCATCTCCCTCAATAGTAGCAGGATCGACCGTAGCCATATTTGACATCAAAGCCTTGAAAGCTCCAGGCGGTGTCAATCCCAAGCCAAGAATCGCATCTAATGTCCGTCTCCCTCATCGGTGGATTATCATCAATTAGCCATGAGCATTCATCTTCCGAGGAGGATTCAGATCCCAATCCCTTCTAAATGCATAGTAGTTATCCGCTTCCCTTTTGGGACAATGCCGCTTAGGAGGGACTCGAGGACCTCGCCCAAACATAGACCTTCTCCTTGTGTCAAGTCGTACCCCACTTCTTCATGATACCCGGTGTCTCGGACTATATCTGAATGTGTTGAGGACAGGCCGTTGTCATCTTCATCTTCTTCTAAGAAATGATTCGTTGAACCGTGATCTCCTTTTCCGTAAACCAAGTCTTTTCACTACTTGATCTTCGTGGGATGACGAGTGTTGTCCCAAAGGAGTCTTGGAATTGCTTTTGTGTAAAGCAAGAAGACCGAGTTAGTAAGTGCAACTCGATCGTTGTATAAACCTCGCCATTACATCATTCAAAGACAAAGGGTACTCTAAATCGCCATTTATTGATTCATCGGCAATTTGCCATTACAATGTTCATCCGACGATTCTTCATCGCCAAGATTGATTACAAGGGTACAATGTCATTTAAAACAAAACCACCACTATAATCAAGCCCGCTTCAGACGCCTTCTTCACCGCTGTCCGTGCCTTGGGCCGATGATTCGCCGGACTCATTACCGTAGAGGAGAGAATCAAGAAAATAATTCTCCACCCCTTAAACGGCCGTTTGTCCGCGACCACCGCCTTGACTCATTATTCGTGGTCTACATATTTGAGACACCGATGAAGAGTAGATGGGACTATAACGCTACCGTGGATCCAAGGTTGACCCAACAATAAGTTATAGGAAGTCTCACAATCACATAGCGGTGACTTCGACTTTAAATCCCCATTTGGCACTTTATCCGATCTTACCAAGCGCCGAGACTACCGGTGTTAAACCCATAGATCATTGTGCTCGTTGATGCCCATCGCGTGGATTCCAAGGTGATACATGAGGCGCAGGGCATAATGCTCATGCCGAACCCGGATCGACTTGGATCCTGCTAACTTCACTAGAGCCAATATACCCGTGAAGTATAGCGCCGATCGTGTTTGAATCTCTCGCCCGCATATCCTCCTTTGTAAAAGTAATGCAGGGAAGTGCTTGGTTGCCAAGTTGCATTGTTGTGCGATTCTTCCGGACCGCTTGATCCGAAAGTGAGAAACACCTCGAGTCGGCCGAGCTTCTTGTAGAGCTTCGGTTCCTTTGACAATCGGCAACTCAGAGAGTTATTCTCGCCGATGTTCGCCAACCGGGCCATGACGTCAAACGGTATGGAGAGCCCGATGTTCGGTCTATCCCTCACAATCAGGCGATTGAATCGGACCGCCGGAGTTGAGCTTCACGGACTGAGGCTGTTTCTCCTTTGCTTCACCGCTTTCTCTCGCACGAGTGAGAGGAGTCGTGGTCACCCCAGCTCGGCGGTGTCTTAGCGTTTGGATTTGGAGTGTCCGATACTTGTAGGAGTATTCTTGTCCACTCCTAGTAGCGAAGACTTCCGCTCTTCTTAGGAATTGGAAGGTGGATACTTTTTCATCATCCTTCTCGAATTGCCGGGCAAAGATGGCATAGCTTACCTTTTCCCTTGGACTTTTTATGGCCGAGGATGTAGTCCATCGATCGCCTTCCAAAGAAGTCGTGGTGGACCCAAAGGATTTCTCCGCTTAGGTCGTGGTGCAGACGAGCCCCTTCTTACGCTGTTCGTGAGGATCTTCATTCACCATCTTCATTCCTACCTTCACAACGGGCGCCGGTTGGAACCAATCCAAGGAACTGATCCGGCTTATAGAGACCGCATTTGCTCCCACCTTCTTCTCTTTAGAGGGTTTTGGAGTAATGACTCCAACATCGATCAAGGCCTCGAATCTTGTCCTTGAGATGGTAGCGTAACTTTGTAGGATGATGCACCGCCTGTGGTAAGCACAAGATTTAGGATCAGAACCTTGTTTGCCTCCTCTTGGTTTACAATTGGGGCAACCGGATTTTATTGTTTTCCGAAGGTATTTGAAGATGCCCGAACTTCCTCGCCCTTGAACGAGTAAGTCTTGGGAAACCTCGAACCGATGGTTTCGATTCTCGAGTTTGTTGGCGCCATTGAGGCCGCGATTGCCGTGGTGCTGCTTGTTGCGACCGCTGTGGTTGCAGTTCAACGCTTGATTAGCGCCTACAGACTTTGCCGGCGCTTTACCTTTGCCACGGGGACAAAGTTCTCGCTTGTGAGCATCCACCATAGGCCTCTCCGCTTTCTTCCTCCTCGTGAATCGCTCGGCTTGCTCTCCACGTATCATTAAATCTTTCCGTGTCTGACGGTGCGTTCCCATTGCTTCCAACACGCCTAATGACAAGTTGCTATGACAAGTTTGAGAATGAACTTCTCCGTTATCGGCTCGGCAATTCATTGCCTTATTTCTCAACCTCTTGACGAAGTTATCCATCAGTTTCGCCTTTGTTGTCCAACAAAGACCGATGGATACCTCTGTCATCGTCGAAGAAATTGGAGAAACATGGCCTCCATATCATCCCGCCTATTAACGCCTCCTCGGTTTGAGACGGCGGTACCAATCGGGGACTCCACGGCGGGTGCCAACGAATGACCGAACCATCAGGGCTCGCTGGGAGATAACGCCTAGATGAGACTTGAAGTAGATCAAGGCCGAGTGGGTGATCCCTTCCCGGCAAACGGTGTAAAGTTGATGAGGTTGAATTTTGTCGGATACGATTGATTCCCACTCCCTTGGGTAAGGACATGGTATACCGTTTCTTTCCTCTTGGCGAAAATCAAAGTATTGATTTTGCTCTCGAGGTCTTTATTTTCTCATTTTCCCCACGCTCCGCTCGGGTAAACCTCGGGAGGAATGACGGTGTTATCGCTAGCGCTTTCGAAAGCGACGATCATCTATTTGGCCTCTTCGCCCTGTCGCTTATCCTAAGTTGACATTATTACGACTTGGCTCACCTTGGTGGTTCATTATCGCCTGATCCGTTGGTCATGCATTGCTCTCATCTGCCGTGATGGCGGCCCATTTCAAGCTTAAAGTTGTCCTTTTGCTTAGTTAGGGCCTCTTCAAGCATCCGACACTTGTTCCGCCCGATCAAGCGGCAGCGAGGTTGTCCTATTTGGAAATTGTATTATCGGCCATGGAGCCAGATCCAGACACTTCATCGCGAGGGTAATCCTTCACGATCTTGCGATAATGGGTCGTTTAACATCCGGACCGCAATCGAAATATTCGCTATATGTTCTGAACGCACGCGACGACGCCTGGCGGGTCATATTGATGGTAACACTCGGCATTCATCATCGGAGGCTTCATCTTTCTTACTAGCATCTTGACTTGGGTTCGCATGCGTCGAGCCTATCAAAGACCGACTTTTCCCGAGTCATTTTAGCTAGCTGCACTGGATAACACCGCCTTTGATCGGTTTGAGCACAAGCAAGGCATGTTTGATTCGGCGCTCCTCTTCGATTTACTTGTACCCCAGACGATAGTACAACTTCGCCGGTATGAATACCGTATATCGTAATTCTCAGGTATAACGTTGTCATCGCGGATGAGAGCCGCCTCTTCCGAGAACAAATAGGCCTTTCATAAGTCACCACACGCATCGCGCTTCGAAGTGTGAATCCTCGACGGGCTCTGACTTCGATTTGAAGCCCGCGCGAGCAGCCGCAGGTTTCTTCTTGTCTTTGTGGGTGCGACTCCCTGATCGAGTGACCCGCGGATTCCTTTAGCGACCTAGGCGATCCTTAACGGCAAGTCTGGTCGCGGGCGAGTTGGCTTTGTAGGAAGTTTGGGTGCGCAACCGGAGGTAACTTCGGCCAATGCCACTTTGTTGAGGTGCTCACAATTTCGATTTGAGCACGAGCGGAGTTGGCTCCGGCCGGGAGCTAGGCTTGATGCCGGGTTCGCTCTTGGGCTTCCAAGCTAGCCGATTTGTCGACGACTTCTGGGTCTCTTTCAACTCGGGCTTGTTGCACCAAAGCCCGCGGCTTGCGCTGAGAGCGCGTGCTTCCGGATACGCCTCGAAGTGTAGAACGGTTCCGCTTGACTCGACCCATTCATTCGCCGCCGCCTGTAGAATCGGCTACTATCTCGACTTCACTCGAGTCAACTTAGATCTTAGATCCGGCCCATAGCGACCCCATCCATTGACTCTTTCACTGGCTAATTGTTTCGCCAGCCGACGCCGCTCCGACGGCTCTCTTGGAGAGTCACAACGCTTATTACGGAATCGACCTCGCAGATAGGGTTCAAGATTTGGCCGTTGTTAGGGCCGGGAACCACCGCCGCCCAGCCTGGACAGCGGTTGTGGTGGATTTTCTCGCCTCGCATTTGAGGCCGATGGGTCTTCCTGCGCGGAGACCATCTTGGACTTGCGGGGAACTGGATCTCGACGAGGAGGAGAGGTATTCTTCATACTTTTCTCGTCAACTCGAACTCGACCTCCTCGATGACCGATCGGATCCGCTGCTGGCGATTATCCATCGCTTTGTTGAAGTTGGCTCCCACCGTGGTCGCCTTGTTCGTAAAGTCGGGATGATTGTCATTGATTTGAATTTGCTTACGGCTTCTTTGGCCTACAACGAAATTCAAAAAGAAATGCCTTTATTTTAAAGTACAATGAAAATCAAAAAGATTACAACTTTTATCCTTAGTGAACAAACACGAGGATCTCGTTATATCGGATCCCGCTTGCGTGGGTTCTTTGCTGTCTTGGGGACTTATTGTGTCCGTGGACCGCAGCGCAATTCAATCTGGTGTAAACCGGGTTCGGAACTTCTGAGGCGTAGAGGGCTCGTTTCCGCGAAGGAAGCGAAGCGCTGAGGATCACACTCACGAAGGAGAGGATCGCTGCGGGGATCACACTCACGAAGGAGAGGATCGGCGGGCGGGTGAATCTACAAGGAGAAATCACGGCTATCCACGAGATTAAGGCGAAGCTTAACCTAGAGGGTATCTCAGAGTTCGACCCGAAGTTTTCTTACCCCGCGATTTGTGGATCGGCGTCGGCTGGACTTGTATTTGCGGTGCTTTCGGAGCAGTGGCGGCTTCGTGGATCTCGTGAGAATTCTTGAAACTCCTCGAAAATCCGCCTCAAAGCCAAAGCCAAATCCTCAAATCCCGTGATCTCCAAAAATCCCCTCGGATCGGCCAAAATCCAAAACCAAATCCAGAGTCCAAGATCCGAAAATCCCACCTCAATGAGCAAGACCCCTATTTATACAAAAAGGAAGTCTTGTAGCCAGCGTAATGGGTGGCTCGGCCACTTGGCGGGCCACCTGGCGAGGTTGGCGAGGTGGCTCGACCATGGTGGCCGAGCCACTCTACCACTTGTCGAGGCACCTCTACCACTTGTCGAGGCACCTCTGCCAAGTTGGTCGAGGTGGGTCGCCAAAGTGGCCGAGCCTCCTCGACCACTTGGTAGAGCACCTCGGCCAAGTTGGCGAGGTGGCTCCGACAAAGTGGCCGAGCCACCTTGGCCAATTTGGTAGAGGTTTGGTGGCGGCTCGTCGTCTCGGCGTCGTTTTTCCGTCGACTCCTGAGTCGATTCTTCGTCGATTCTTGGTCTTCGGGCTTAGTTTTGCTCGGTGATGTCGCCGTTGTGTTGAGTCCGTATCCGATCAACTTTGAGCTCAAGCGGTTCGTTTGCATCGACGGACTAAGTACGGTTGATTCCGCCTCGCCAACGTTTTGAGTTTAGCCAACTTCGCCTCGTTGAGCCGTCGTCGGGTTTTCTCCCGCGGCCGTGTCTTCGGCTCAAATGCGCCTCGCCGACTCACTTCATGGGTTCGTCGACTCGCTTTATCGTTTTGCGGCGTAATCCGTCGGCGGTTAAGGTCGCCGTCGGATGGATCGTCGGTTGTCAACCCACCGTTTACGAGTCTTGTTTGGGTATTGATAAGCAATTTTTAACGCCTACATCCTCCACCCCTTTAACTTGGCCGATGTGGGACTAAATTTTTTTTTTTGTTTTCGCGCGGGCATTGCGGGCAAGGGATGTTTGCGCGTGGCCCCCACCTCACGTGGGCATTGCGGGCGAGGGTTGTTTGCGCGTGGGCCCCACTTCACGTGGGCAGCCCACGTTCACGTTCACAATTCTCCACCTCGTACATCATTTGATAAACCTCAAATTTTGGACGAACACCAGAAGAACATCGCAAACATTACTAGAAAGATCTCCATCAGCCAAACTAGGCCAATCCAGCTGCGCCACTATACCGCGGCTGCCTACTTACCCTCTAACCGGGATCAAGCTAATCGTAGTTCTGTAATTATTCTCCATATAGTCTCCACCTCACCCCATCACCGCAGAGAACCATGCCCTCTTAGGCGAGATCAACAGTGATATGAAGCAAGTCAAGCAATGCTTAAACTTGATACAGTGACCACCTTAGTTAACGTATGCGGGATTCTCATTTGTGTGTACCTTCATGAGAGAAATAAGCCTTCCTCTATGACATCTGCATGCGAAATGATACGACATCGATGCTTGTGCGAGCATGATGAACTTGATTCTTCGCTAGTGAATTGCACTCTAAGCTGTGGCACCACAAGTTCACGTTCTCTTGCTCAATCCCCAAATCATCTAGAAGACCCCACAACCACAATAAGCCCACTCCCTGTCATGGCCATGTACTCGGCCTTTGTAGTAGAAAGTGCCATTTGTAGCACGTAACATCGATCGCCAACTAACGAGGAGCTCCATGTATCTTGAATACATAACCGGTAGTAGATCGCGTCTATCTAGATCGCCCGCATAATCGAGTCCACAAACCCATCAATCATTATGTTTCACCACCAAAACCACCGGATCAGCGTGCTCTTTAAGTACCTCGGGACCCTTCCTTTGCTTCCGGTCGTCTTTCCAGATTAGCCATGAATCTACCACAGCGGCGCTTTGTGAAATATCGGCGTGTACGCACACCATTGCGTACATTAAGGCGCCAAGCGCACTAGCATAGAAATCGCTCCATATCGCCTTCTCTTCATTTGTAGTGGGAGATTATTTACGAAAGCCTAAAGTGTGGAGCCAATGGAGTCACTCTTGACTTAGCACTTTGCATCCCGAACCTCGCGATCACCAGCTCTATCGCAGCCCTTCGACTCAAGAACAATCGTCGGTTCGCCGCTCTCTTCTAATCTCCATACCCGGTATTTTCCTAGCGGCCCATGTCCTTTATCTCGAACTCTTCACCAAGTTGAGATTTTAACCTATCTATCTTCACCTGCTCTTAGAAGCAATAAGCATGTCATCCATATAAAAGAGATAGATATAATTACCTCCCCCGAAGCTTAGAATGTAAAGCGCAATCATAATTAAACTGGAAAAACCCATGCCGGCATGAAGGAGTCAAATCGCTTGTACCACTATCGAGTGCTTCAATCCAATACGGTGACTTCTTCAAACGACACACATGATCCTCTTTGTCCTCAACCTTGTAGCCCTCGGGTTGATGCATGTAGATCTCTTCATCTAAGTCTCTGTGCAAGAAGGTCGTTTTAACATCGAGTTGTTCGACTCAAGATCACCGTGAGCAACAATACTCAACAAAGAATAGAAGTGTGTTTCACCAGGAGAAAATATCTCATTGTAATCCACACCCTCTCTTTGTGCAAAACCCATAGCCACTAGCCTCGCCTTGTACCTTGTACCACCGAGCTCTGAAAGATCTTTCTTTCTTTTATACACCCACTTACAACCAATAGCTTTTCTTCCTACGGGCAATGGGACCACCTCCCATATTTAATTCTTTCGAAGAGATTCCATCTCTTTCTCCATCGCTTGTAACTCTCACTATCCTTGTCCCGAATAGCTTCCTTGAAGGAGACCGGCTCGTCCTTCTCCACCGAGAGTGCGTATTCAACCAAATTAACCTGCCCATAGTGCTTCAGGGGTTGATCAGCCCCTAGCATCTGTACCTGCTTGTATGCTCGCCTTGGGCTAGTGGAAGCCAAACTATCCTCAAGCTGCTGTTGTTGTAGTGCCTATGTATTCTCCTGCTGAACCTCCTCCTGCTCAAGCTCATCATCTACCTGACTTCCCACTTGAACACGACTAGAACCTGGTTGGTCTTTAGGTTCTATTTCAATAACCTGAGACTTAGAAGTCTCATCAGTCCTAACACCATCATCCATGGGCGCCCTAGCAATCATTGATTTCTCATCAAAGGTAACATCCATGCTGATCACGAACTTCGAATCTTTCGTACACCAAAGGCGATAGCCTTTTACGCCTTTCGCATATCCCAAGAATATTGCCTTCTTGGCCCTCGCGTCAAGATTTCCCTTATTGACGTGATAGTAGGCGGTACATCCGAAAATTCTGAGCCTATCATAATCTGCATGCTCCCCTAACCACACCCTATAGGGTGTATCACCATCCAATATCGAATGTGGTGAACGGTTCACGATGTAACAAGATGTAGTCACCGCTTCTGCCCGCCATTCATTGCCCAATCCAGCGTATGATCGCATACTCATTGCTTTCTCCCGCAATGTTCGGTTCAGTCTCTCTGCGACCCCATTCTGCTGCGGTGTTGACCTGACTGTCCAGTGTCGAACAATTCCCTCCTGATCACAGAATTCCTTGAAAGCACCATCTGTATACTCTGTACCGTTATCAAATCTCAGTGTCTTTAATTTCTTTCATGTCCTGTTCTCAACCATTGCTCTCCACTTTTTGAATGTCTCGAACACCTCATTCTTATGCTTCAGAAAGTAAATCCAAGTATACCTCGAATAGTCATCTATGAACGAGACATAATATCTGGAACCACCCTTAGAAGTGGTCTGAGCCGGACCCCAAACATCCGTGTGCACATAATCTAGTATCCCTCGCTCTTAGACTTGCTTCTCGAACCGAACCCCGTGGTGACTTTTCATACACACAATCCTCGCAAAAATCCATGCTAGGTTCCTTTAGATTCTTATTGAGACCCTCTTTACCAAGCGTAACTAGACCTTCTTCGACATACCAAGCCGCCTATGCCATAACCGTCGTGCTCACATGGGTCTCCACCACTTCGCCGGTTCAACATTTGCATCTCCGTCACCGTCGTGCACGAGAGTATATAAATTACCGTGACGAACACCCTTCATCACTACAAGGGAACCCCGAACAACCTTCTTCACTCCGTTCTCCGTAACAATTTTATAACCGCCGGAGTCCAATGCACCAACTGAGATAAGATTCTTTCGCAAGTCGGGAACATGCCTCACATCCGTCAAGGTTCGAACCACTCCATCATGCATCTTGATTTTAATATTACCTAGCCCCACCATTTTACAAGCATAGTTATTCCCCATCAATACGGTTTCACCATCAATGTCTCTGTAGGTAGTAAACCACTTCCTATTTGGATACATGTAGTAAGAGCAACCAGAATCAAGTATCCACTTTCCGGAGATATCCTCGCCACCCGTGACGACATAGCACTCATTATCGCTCCCTTCCTCTGAAACGTAGCTCGCTTCTTCCTTGCCCTCTCTTCTCTCAGTCTTGTTGTTGTTCTTCTTCTTTCCACCTACTCTCTTATTTGGACAGTCGACCTTGAAATGCCCAACTTCACCGCATTTGAAACACGATTTTCCCGCAAGAGGTCTCGATTTAGATCTAGACTTTCCTCCCTTGTCTTTTCCTCGCTCATTGCTCCTTCCTCTAGCAAACAATCCCTGCGCTTGTTCTTTGTTACCATCAGTAGTCATGTCACTGATTGCAATCTTCCGAAGGTCATCCGCTAGAAGCGCCGTTCTAGTCTCATCCATCTTCAAATTGTCTCCTACAAGCATCGGTGTTTGCACTGTGTTCTCATAAGACTTCACAGAGACAGTAGTAGAAGCGCTGATCCTCATCTACAACTTTCACATCTATGTCTTTCAAGTCCGATATGATCCTATCAAACTTGTTGATGTATTCCTGATTGATGAGCCCTCCTCCATCTTGCAAGTATACAATTTGGATTTTAAATAGATCCGGTTCGTTAGACTCTTCGTCATGAAGGTACTTTCTAACCGACCACACGCATGCCGTTTCCTCTCCATCTACCAAGAAAGCTACATCCCTTTCAAGGCATAGGATAATCGACTCCGTGCTTCCGGATCCAGCTCCTCCCAATCCTCATCGACATATCCTTGTGCTTCTTCTTTTCCGACCAAAGCCTTGTGCAATTTTTGCGAAATCAGTGAGTTTTTCATCTGCATCCTCCAATAGGAAAAATCATTCTTCCCATTAAACTTTTCAATCTCGAATTTTTCTACTTTGACTGATTTACTGGTAGACGTCATTCTCCGTTTGTATTAATAAATCCGCTTCTCTCAGAAATTACCGAGCACCACCTCAAACCAGAAGTTACACCACTTCCAATCTGAATAACCTGGCTCTGATACCAATTGTTGGGATGCGGGTCACCAGACTCCGCCGAAGCGATATCACCCGAGAGAAGGCCCTGATTATATTCTCGTTTCACGAAGGAAATAAGAATAGAAAGTAAAATATCTCAACAAAGTGAGATATCTACTCTTCCTCTCAACAGTACTAGGACTGAATCGAGGGAACCTACAAACAATAGCTAATACACAAAGAAACAAGAAAGACACGAGATTTACGTGGTTCTAAGAAAATTGTCTACGCCCACGGGAGGGGTGAGGGAGATTTGACTATAAAGAACACCAACGACTTGTACAATCCACAAGCTCGCCCCAAAGAAAAACTTTAATTTTACCCGAGAAATTGACCTCTCTCTTGTAGAATCTCTCCAAGCTCTCTTTTTCTCTCTCTACCGCTAAAACCCTAGCTTTTTCTCCTTTTTCTTCACTTTTCTCCACACCACAAATCCTAGGTTTAATTCCCTATTTAAAGGAAACAAACTCCTCCACCTTTAACTTGGCCGATGTGGGACTAAATTTTTTTGGTTTTCGCGTGGGCATTGCGGGCGAGGGTTGTTTGCGCGTGGCCCCACCTCACGTGGGCATTGCGGGCGAGGGTTGTTTGCGCGTGGCCCCATTTCACGTGGGCAGCCCACGTTCACGTTCACAAATTCTGATTAAATTAGAAGCTATATGTTCCTAAATTTATTTGTTTTCATATATAACAGATTACAGACTTGGGTTAGTTATTTGATTTGAGTACATGAACTAATGCAGAAAAATCTACGTATTTTCCCGCAAGAGGTCTCGATTTAGATCTAGACTTTCCTCCTTGTCTTTTCCTCGCTCATTGCTCCTTCCTCTAGCAAACAATCCTCGCTTGTTCTTTGTTACCATCAGTAGTCATGTCACCGATTGCAATCTTCCGAAGGTCATCCGCTAGAAGCGCCGTTCTAGTCTCATCCATCTTCAAATTGTCTCCTACAAGCATCGGTGTTTGCACCAGTTCTCATAAGACTTCACAGAGACGTATAGTAGAAGCGCTGATCCTCATCTACAACTTTCACATCTATGTCTTTCAAGTCCGATATGATCCTATCAAACTTGTTGATGTATTCCTGATTGATGAGCCCTCCTCCATCTTGCAAGTATACAATTTGGATTTTAAATAGATCCGGTTCGTTAGACTCTTCGTCATGAAGGTACTTTCTAACCGACCCACCCATGACCGTTTCCTCTCCATCTACCAAGAAAGCTACATCCCTTTCAAGGCATAGGATAATCGACTCCGTGCTTCGGATCCAGCTCCTCCCAATCCTCATCGACATATCCTTGTGCTTCTTCTCTTTTCCAGCCAAAGCCTTGTGCAATTTTTGCGAAATCAGTGAGTTTTTCATCTGCATCCTCCAATAGGAAAAATCATTCTTCCCATTAAACTTTTCAATCTCGAATTTTTCTACTTTGACTGATTTACTGGTAGACGTCATTCTCCGTTTGTATTAATAAATCCGCTTCTCTCAGAAATTACCGAGCACCACCTCAAACCAGAAGTTACACCACTTCCAATCTGAATAACCTGGCTCTGATACCAATTGTTGGGATGCGGGGTCACGCCCGCACGGCGCGGAAGCGATATCACCCGAGAGAAGGCCCTGATTATATTCTCGTTTCACGAAGGAAATAAGAATAGAAAGTAAAATATCTCAACAAAGTGAGATATCTACTCTTCCTCTCAACAAGCATTTAGGACTGAATCGAGGGAACCTACAAACAATAGCTAATACACAAAGAAAACAAGAAAGACACGAGATTTACGTGGTTCTAAAAATTGTCTACGCCCACGGGAGGGGTGAGGGAGATTTGACTATAAAGAACACCAACGACTTGTACAATCCACAAGCTCGTCCCAAAGAAAAAACTTTAATTTTTACCCGAGAGAAATTGACCTCTCTCTTGTAGAATCTCTCCAAGCTCTCTCTTTTTCTCTCTCTAGCCGCCGCTAAAAAACCCTAGCTTTTTCTCCCTTTTTCTTCACTTTTCTCCACACCACAAATCCTAGGTTTAATTCCCTATTTAAAGGGAAACAAACTCCTCCACCCCCTTTAACTTGGCCGATGTGGGACTAAATTTTTTTTTTTTTGGTTTTCGCGTGGGCATTGCGGGCGAGGGATGTTTGCGCGTGGCCCCCACCTCACGTGGGCATTGCGGGCGAGGGTTGTTTGCGCGTGGCCCCCATTTCACGTGGGCAGCCCACGTTCACGTTCACAAATTCTGATTAAATTAGAAGCTATATGTTCCTAAATTTATTTGTTTTCATATATAACAGATTACAGACTTGGGTTAGTTATTTGATTTGAGTACATGAACTAATGCAGAAAAATCTACGTATATTCTCTTCTAGCAGTTTCTCTAAATTTGCCTCACTTTTTCTACATTCCCCTGGTATTCTTTGAATCTTTGAGTTATCTTGTTTGCTTACATTTCTTCTACTCTCAAATTTACATATACAAATCCCCAACATATCAGAGACCATCAATTTATATATATATATATATATATATATATATATATATATATATATATATATATATATATATATATATCTTCTGATGAAATTAGATAAACTTGTACATTATTAACCTCAAATGAGATCTTCAACTGAATGAAAGGCTTTATTCCTCTACTCTGTTAGAGAAAAAAAAAGGAAAACATAATGATCACCCCTGTTACTAATAACATCATACAATACCTAGCTTTTTGTACTCGTTACAAAAAACACGGGGTTATTCACCAAAGATTGTTTCAGTAAAATTTGAAAAACAAGTTGATTACATATTTTGCATCAGTTGCACAAACTCTTGATAATTCACTTGTCCATCGCCATCCAAATCCGCTTCTCTAATCATTTGTTCTGCCTCTTCCTCCGTCAGTTTCTCACCGAGACTGATCATCACATTTCTTAGCTACATGCACAAAACAAAATAAATTAACTAAAAAAGTAAACATATGGTAGGAAAATTTATCTTTTTTTCCATGATAAAATAAAACTAAATGCCAATAATACAAGTACGTATAAAAGATTAATAATTTACCTCATTGGCTGATATATACCCATTCTGATCCCTGTCAAAGACCTTGAAAACTTCCCTCAGTTCCTCTTCTGCATCAATTTCCTGCAATTGACAGAAGTTCAGTTATCCCCATTAAACCGTTATTTATTTATTTATTACATCAGGGTTTGTTTCAAAGTTATAAATTGTAACTATTGACAACGTTTACCTTCATTTTTCTAGTCATTTGATTTAAGAACTCCCCAAATTCCATCTTCTCATTGCCCTCTACGTTAAATTTGCTTATTATATGCAATAACTTTTCTTCATTAAGATCTTGGCCTAATGATTTGATTACAGTGGCTAGTTCCTCCAACGCAGAACAACCTTCAAAGCCAATAAGATGAATAAAAATTAGTAGTCAGAGAAAATCTAGTCCAAGATATTAACTCATGTCAAATCAAAATCAGTAAAAATTGCAAACTTGATGTAAAAAGCGAAATTTTGGCTCATAGCCTACAAAAGTCACCTGTCATGGGAATAGACTTGGCAAACATGTCCCCTTTTTAAGGGAACATATTGTAGAATGAATCAAATCAAGGATTAAGTCCATACTGTAGTAACACGCTTTAGAAATTCTGGAGTTTTGACCCTAACAAAGTATCTCCTTAACTATTACGGTTAGGTGCTTTTTTTTTTCAGAAAATTGTGGTTAGGTGGTAATATCTTGCTTTATATGAAAAACCTTTATATAAGCATAGAGTTGTTAGATTTAAATCTAATTAAATCTATTTGTGGGCACATATGTTAAATTAATGTGTAAATCTATCACTTAAGGAAACCCACTAAAGTGATCAATTAAGTTGGGCTATCGGGTATTTATATATTGTCATGGGCTAAATGTGCAGATACCAGGTTGTAATTATAATTTGATGAGGGGCCAAATTGTAAAAGTGCAACACCTATATATATGGGGTTATGGTCCCTAATCTAGGGAAAATATATACACAAGAATTCTCATCTCTTTTACCCCCATCTCAAAAGAGATCTAAGGAAGAGAAGAAGCCCTAAGATTAGAAGATCCATCAATCCACTCAAGATCCAAACCATGGATTCAAGTATAATTCCGCTTTAGTTTATTTTTATCAATCTCTTTGAGGTAATCAAGTCTTATTAAAGATCTTACAAGAGTCACTTTCAAAAGCATGTATTCAACAAAACAATTTAGGAGACTGACCAGAAAAACAATTTAGGAGAAAAACTGTCATTTTAGAAAAAAAAATATTTTAAGTCTTCACTGTACAATATCAGAGTATTGAAAATGCTAAAAAATTATCAATATACATATTATTTTCTACATATCTTTTCACAAATTTACCTTTTTCTTGGCTTTCTGAATACCTCTCTCTCTCTCTCTCTCTCCATAACATAACTCAATCAAAATCAAATCAAAACGATCAAAATTCATCTGCAATCTGGTTCCTTTATGAACTCTCATGCCCATGTGGCAAAGAGAGGCAACAATATCAATACAATGAATGCCTAAATCCAATAAATTTAACAACTTTTGCAAAAAAAGCATGAAAATAAGCAATTAGCGAGGAAATAATGCAGCACAATGGTGCATAAAAGAAGCAAAACAAAAAAAGGGCAATTCCAAAACAATGACCACCGAAAACCCAAATGCAATATAACTATAGGCAATGATTAAATATAAGAAATTAGTATATTTATGAGGGAGGAAGAACAAACCATCTCCATCTTTATCAAAGAGGCTAAGAGCTTCAGCAAACTCAGACATGTGCTCCTCATCATGAACAAGACCCATCTCCACACTCACAACAAACAATAAAGAAATTAAGAAAGAAGAAGAGTCTCAATGAAAGGAGAGACCAAAGCTAAGCTATTTGTAAGGAGGCAAAATCTAGAGACATGGAATAAAAAGCTAACTCCTAATGAACGTTGACAGCTCTGACTCTTTTTAACCCTATTCAATTGATTACCAGTCAAAATAAACACGAGTAAAGAACCAGTACGAGGGTTGTTTCCTTAATTGAGACGTGGCTCTTGTCCATAAAAAGCGTTGGCTTATGCTATTAATGCCTCTAATTGAATTTTGCCATGACCTTTGAACAATCCAAGAGAGAGAACTTTTTTTGGGTTGAAGACGTGCAATTTGGGGAGGTCAATTTTCTGACCGTGATTGACAACTCAGTCTCAAATCAAAATTCTGCGGAGTTGAAAAATAAAAAATAAAAAATTCCTGCAGTTTTTCAAACATTGGAAAGCTCTAGAGATTAGGTGACCATTTAAGGATGGATTTCGGGATGTGTGATTATCTGAAGTCAGACTAAAACTCATTAAGGGCGTAATTGTGGACTTTAGTAAGTTTGGTGCAACAGTAATTGCACCTGATATTGCTTTAAAATATTTTAACTGAACTACCCAAGATTCAATCAACGACTACAATATTGGAGGTTATTGGCCCAATTGAATTGCTATTTGAAAATTATCAATAAATCATAGTTAATAGAGTCTATTGTTCCACGTTGTGGGGAATGAACAGAGTGGGGTTGATTTACTAAAATTTACTAAATTATCGTACGAACAGCAGACGTTAATGAATTTGGCATGATAGTACTTTATATAAGTACTCTCTCATCGTCTTGCTCTTCTTAATAATTAGGGTAATTTGAGATATATTTAATAATATTGATATTATGTGATATTTTTCTGTATAGTTAAAAGTTTTGATGTGGTGTCTGTACAAAATAAACATACAAAATCTCTATCATTTTTTTATAGTTTTGTGAAATTTATCCAAACATGTAGCTAGAGGTAGGTCTAGATGCCAAAAACTTAAGTATAGAGTATTTAACAAATAGAGGGGTTAAGTGAGATAAACAAAGTGCAAGAAGGTTATGTGAAATATCCGCTAAAGTTCAAGGGGGTTATGTGAAATTAACCCTTTTTAGAATATTGGAGTGCCCTCATATCGGAGAAAAACTTTAGAAATGCCCTAACACTTGGATAGGCAACAGAAATATCCTCATAATGGAAAAGAGTTCCAAAATCAAATCTAATAAATCATCCATCCTCTTTGTTAAATACTCTATATTTAACATTCTTGAAAAGTTTAATTACGCGTGCACTGAATTCTAGTACAATAATAAACTTAACTTGAGCTTGGGAAAGTTGAGGACAAGGTTAGGTTGACAGCGTTTATGGTTAATTTCACATAACCCTATTCAATTGATTACCAGTCAAAATAAACACGAGTAAAGAACCAGTACGAGGGTTGTTTCCTTAATTGAGACGTGGCTCTTGTCCATAAAAAGCGTTGGCTTATGCTATTAATGCCTCTAATTGAATTTTGCCATGACCTTTGAACAATCCAAGAGAGAGAACTTTTTTTGGGTTGAAGACGTGCAATTTGGGGAGGTCAATTTTCTGACCGTGATTGACAACTCAGTCTCAAATCAAAATTCTGCGGAGTTGAAAAATAAAAAATAAAAAATTCCTGCAGTTTTTCAAACATTGGAAAGCTCTAGAGATTAGGTGACCATTTAAGGATGGATTTCGGGATGTGTGATTATCTGAAGTCAGACTAAAACTCATTAAGGGCGTAATTGTGGACTTTAGTAAGTTTGGTGCAACAGTAATTGCACCTGATATTGCTTTAAAATATTTTAACTGAACTACCCAAGATTCAATCAACGACTACAATATTGGAGGTTATTGGCCCAATTGAATTGCTATTTGAAAATTATCAATAAATCATAGTTAATAGAGTCTATTGTTCCACGTTGTGGGGAATGAACAGAGTGGGGTTGATTTACTAAAATTTACTAAATTATCGTACGAACAGCAGACGTTAATGAATTTGGCATGATAGTACTTTATATAAGTACTCTCTCATCGTCTTGCTCTTCTTAATAATTAGGGTAATTTGAGATATATTTAATAATATTGATATTATGTGATATTTTTCTGTATAGTTAAAAGTTTTGATGTGGTGTCTGTACAAAATAAACATACAAAATCTCTATCATTTTTTTATAGTTTTGTGAAATTTATCCAAACATGTAGCTAGAGGTAGGTCTAGATGCCAAAAACTTAAGTATAGAGTATTTAACAAATAGAGGGGTTAAGTGAGATAAACAAAGTGCAAGAAGGTTATGTGAAATATCCGCTAAAGTTCAAGGGGGTTATGTGAAATTAACCCTTTTTAGAATATTGGAGTGCCCTCATATCGGAGAAAAAACTTTAGAAATGCCCTAACACTTGGAAAGGCAACAGAAATATCCTCATAATGGAAAAGAGTTCCAAAATCAAATCTAATAAATCATCCATCCTCTTTGTTAAATACTCTATATTTAACATTCTTGAAAAGTTTAATTACGCGTGCACTGAATTCTAGTACAATAATAAACTTAACTTGAGCTTGGGAAAGTTGAGGACAAGGTTAGGTTGACAGCGTTTATGGTTAATTTCACATAACCCTATTTAACTTTAGCGGGTGTTTCACATAACGCCCTTGAACTTTGTTTATCTCACTTAACCTCCCTAAACTTTCGGGTGTCTCACAGTCCCCCTAAACTTTGAATTTTTCTCACTGGGTCTCCCTGCATGTAATTTGGAAATAAAACGAAATTTCCTTTAGAGAAAAAATTAAAAAATTGAGAGAGGTTATATTGCTTGTGAATGACAAGTGAGAAAGTTTGAGTTTTTTCTCCCAAGAATATTTTAGTTATTTTGCAAATTACACGTAATGGGGGCAGGGGTGGGTCCGGTGAAAAAGTTCCCAAGAAAAACAAAAAGCACACACACCCCAAGAAAAAAGTTCAGCAGGGTTATGCGAAATTTACCCATTCTAAAAATATGGCCCTCAAGGAGCTTTACTTAAATGTACTACAGTAAGTAAAGATAGATGGATATCATTTGCAATGGGAATATTCAAAATGGATTTATCTCTAATAATAAACCCGTTTATGACGGAAAAAAAAAACCAAAAATCAGAGGAATTAGATGGATATCAGAAGAGGTCTAGACGTCCTTATTAACAAAAAGAAAAAAGTGAAAGGAAAAAGGACTAGCTACTGAAGATTTGGTCTTTTACTACTTTATTTTCTCTATGCATGCTTGAGTAAAGACTCGGTCCATCCTAGTTGTTAGATTAACATTGGGTATTGACATGTTTGTTTTTGTTCCGGAATTTCTTGACGAAAAAAATGTGTTTTTGACATGCTGAGCTATGGAGTTGAAATCGACCCGTCAATGGACCGTTTTCTCTTTATTCCTAAAGGACTCTTTGCTTCTCTTATTCTTCTTTTGCTCCGTCAATTTTATTTATTTATTTATTTATTTATTTTATTTTTGCTTTTTTATGTGGAGTAGATCAGAGACTTTGAATAGATGTAAGTTGTTCTCTCTTTTTACACCTTAACATTGTGGTTCTAGTTTTGATTAAATGATCAATATGTGAATTCTTATTTTCTCTGTGATTTTTAATGAGTGCATTATGTAAAGCAATTCGGATGTCATATAGGAATGAAACGGTAAATATGCAACAGTAAATAAATGTCACAATCTTTATCGAAATAGCGACAGCAGCATGCAATTAATTGCATACTAAAATATTTTTTTTTATCCAAATAAGAGTACAATGTAAACATAAGGAAGAATGTATCTCCTATCTCATCAAAAGCGACTGAAATCTGCCCTTTCGCCTTTTTTTCCACTTTTGTCGTCTACATTGTACAACTTTTTTCATTTTTATTTTATGCTTTTAGTATCTATCACCGTGTCACTTTCTTTTGAAAAAATAGACCTATTTTATTTGATATTTCAATCATCTAGTCAAATATTCTTTTGTACGGTAAAAGGCAAAACCATTTCACCATGGAAGTAACAATCACGAAACAGATATATATTTTGTATGTGGAAATATTTACTTTATGATTTTCATTATGGAGATTTGAATACAAGGAGATGACAAAAATGGCAAGCGGAAGGACCCCACATATTTTTGTATAGTAGTGTCGAAGTAGTTTAGTTATAATTATTTATTTGAGTATATAATTTTTTTCCCCTGCAAACCATCTTAAATAATATAAACAACATATAAAGCACCTTTAAAGTGGGTTTACAATCAACCACCTCCAAGCCAAATTATTATTGAAAACCCAAAAATATCTTTAAAAAACTCATATTCAAAACATGTGAATCAATTTGCTAATCTTTATATCAGTTAGGATACAAATCACGTACATTGAATGTGAAATTTTTATGTTATTTTTTGTTTGGATTATTTAGATATTAGTCCCTTAAATCTTCAATAATTTCATGTTATTCCCTCAAAGCTTGGAAATTGCTCATTAGTCCCTCAAATCTTAAGTGTCTCACAATTGGTTCCTCAACGACAAAATACCCTCGCCTCTTTCTTATTCAACTTGAATCCTCTAAATCCAACTCCCATAGCAGCTCCTCTCAGCTGTCCCTGATCGCCCTCTGATTGCCAGTCTCTTCTCTCCAACCCCATCTCCACCCTTCACCCAAGATTCAGGAAAATTCTTCTCCTATTTGCTACACTGGGCTGTGATCGGCAATGTGGGGTGAGGGTTATTCAATGGGTAAATGACGATCGATGCTATGGAGCAACTAGCCTAGTCGTCTCGTCTCGGATGAGAGATTCAATCTCCATATCGTACTCAAAGAGTACGCATGAAAGATCAACCACAAAGCTCTTTTTTTAGAGAGAGTTTTATCGAATATGCTTCTATAAAGAAAGGGACGATAAGAAATTGGTGTCGGTTCGATAAGTAAAAGTATGAGGAAGAGATCATGATAAGGAAAATTAATTGGCGATAAGGAAAATTAATTGGAGGCGAGTGGGAAAATTAATTGGCGATAAGGAAAAGTATTTAGCTATTTTCAAAGTTTGAGGGACTAATATAGAATTATTGAAGTTTTAATAGAATTATTGAAGGTTTAAGGGGCTAATATCTAAATATTCATTTTGGTTTTTATGAAAATTTGACTAAGAAATAGTTCATTGCAACACAAATACACTTTAAAAGGTGTTTTATGTATAAATTCACATTAAAAGGTGGTTTCTGTTAAATGACCATATTTTTAAGCTGGTGTCTAGGTGGAAAAAAATGCTAAAACATATAAAATTGAAAATGCGGTAGGGTACAATTGCAACCCACTTGTTTTCTCTCTCAAGGAAAGAGTCAATAGTTCGATCCAACGGCTGTAGTCATCTCCCATCTCCGGCCCACCATCTATCTCCCTCGCCCTCTCTCTTAAAACCCTTCACCCAAGATTCGGAAAATTCTTCTCCTACATTTTATGATGGACAGGGTGGGGAGGTTATTCAATGGGTAAATGACGATCGATGCTATGGAGCAACTAGCCTAGTCGTCTCGCCTCGGATGAGAGATTCAATCTCCATATCGTACTCAAAGAGTACGCATGAAAGATCAACCACAAAGCTCTTTTTTTAGAGAGAGTTTTATCGAATATGCTTCTATAAAGAAAGGGACGATAAGAAATTGGTGTCGGTTCTGATAAGTAAAAAGTATGAGGAAGAGACTGGCGATAAGGAAAATTAATTGGAGGCAGAGTGGGAAAATTAATTGGCGATAAGGAAAAGTATTTAGCTATTTTCAAAGTTTGAGGGACTAATATAGAATTATTGAAGTTTTAATAGAATTATTGAAGGTTTAAGGGGCTAATATCTAAATATTCATTTTGGTTTTTTTATGAAAATTTGACTAAGAAATAGTTCATTGCAACACAAATACACTTTAAAAGGTGTTTTATGTATAAATTCACATTAAAAGGTGGTTTCTGTTAAATGACCATATTTTTAAGCTGGTGTCTAGGTGGAAAAAAAATGCTAAAAACATATAAAATTGAAAATGCGGTAGGGTACAATTGCAACCCACTTGTTTTCTCTCTCAAGGAAAGAGTCAATAGTTCGATCCAACGGCTGTAGTCATCTCCCATCTCCGGCCCACCATCTATCTCCCTCGCCCTCTCTCTTAAAACCCTAGACCCTAATTTCGGATAATCAAAGTCTCTCTCGATCGCGAAAACCCTAAACCCGCGTTTGGGCAGGTGAGTTGATTCTTTCTCTCTCTTTTTTATCATTATCTATGATCAAAGTAAATTCTCCTCTTTGGCGTCAAATTGACCAGATCAAGATTTCGAATTTTATCTTCTTTTTGTCGAATTTTACATGCTTTTGTCTTTTTTAAAAGCTCAAAATCCTATTCGATGTTTTTCTTTGAACGTGAATTTGACCTAAAGATTTCATGTCCAGTCATTAGGAACGCTAAATTTCTAATTTTGGGGTGAGCAATGTGGATGAAATTGTTTCGACCCTCAAAAGTTTCCTGATTGTAGTTATTGACTTATTTTTTTTAAAAGGCAAATAATTGAAGATTCATTATTTATGTTTAATTTCCCCCAAAGAAATGACTCTTTCTCTGATAGTTTAAAGTTTGTGCCTGTTTGCTTGCATTGTTCTTTTATTTTGGCATATTTTACGTAAAGCAAATCAAGAAGTAAAATGTTCCTCCTCTACTAATATTATGACATTAATGCGCCTTTAAATACTTGTCAAAAAAAAATCAGCATTATTTGTTGTGGATATTCTTAGCACTTTTGCTTTCAGCAACAATAAAAATTGATTTTCTAGAGACTGTTGAAAACAAGGACATGCGGACTACTAAAGATTTGGTCTGAGCTAATTTATCTCCAATTTCTCTATGCTTAGGAGTAAGGACCGGGTCCACCAAAGTTGATGTTAGACTTGAGTACTTTAGGAATTGACATGTTCCCTTTGGCCTAATGTTACGTAATTTGACAAAATTGCGTTTTGTGATGTGCAGAGTTGAAATCAACCCGACAATGGGCCAAAGTCTTTAGACCTCTTCGTTTATTAAAGACACTCTTTGCCTTCTCTTCGTTTCACGCTTCTTCTCCTTTTCTTGTTTTTTCTATGTGCAGTAGATTGACTCTGAACTTATCCAAAATGCTAATACTTTTAAAACCTTATGTTTGCTAATAATCAACATGTAGTTTCTTAATGTGCTTTGGTGTTCTAAGTCTGTGATGAGAGAATCCAAGTAGCCAAGCTTGTGAATAGTTGAATCGTGAAACAAATTTCAATATCACATATCAATAGTTAACAATATGGAGCAAATAATAATAATCATATATATGTAACTATGTTACAATCACCATTTAGATAACGACATATATGTATATGTAGAGAGGAGTATAATTTAGAATAAGCCAGATGCATCCCATTATCTCCTGTTAGTTTTTAACTGAGTTCATCCTTTTTCGGCTCATTTTGTACCTTTGCCCTCTTGATTTCCTTTTAAGTAACTTTCAGACCACCCAACGAGTATTATGTTTTCTTAATATCGTTGTTTAGATGTGCTGCGTCATGTTTTGTAAGGCAAATATTATTGTGTTTGACATGGTTCTAAAGCTATAGCTGCTGTAGCACGTAATTTTCCTATCGCAGCGCATACTATGGGTACTGTCTATATTTATCTCATCATAAAAGTCAATATGAAATTATATATTTTTGCTTGGTTAAAAGTAGACTGTTTCATAATTATACCCAGAGAGAAATGGCAAGATATAAGTTCGAACCTTTCCAATGTTTCTTTCATGTAACCTACTTGTTAGCAGCCTTTAAGCTTTTAGGATGAATGTGGCAGAAATATTTCATTTTTAGTTACCAGGAGTGCTAAAGTTCTATTTTTTGAGTGAAAAGCACCCTTTTCGTCTTCAGGATGAATGTGGCAGAAAGATTTCATTTTACTAACCAGGGCCCAGGAGTGCTAAAGTTCCATTTTTGCAGTGAAAATGCGGTTTTTGTATCATTGATCAAACTTGTTTGCAATTACTCGCCGAGATTCGTTTGTAAATAAGTGCTACTTTGTGTCCCATAAAAGTCTGGATTTAATTCACATAGTTGGAGCAACATTATTTATGGTGATGAATCTGTGCAAGTAATTACTCTATAAATTTACATTTACTGCTCGATTTCTCCTGTTTGCTTGCATTATTCTTTTACGCTGCCACTATCTACATAAAACATGCAAGTAGTAAAATGTTCCCCTCCTCATTGTCGTTAGTAGTAATCTCTGTAATGAAACTAATGATATGATATTAATTACTCATACTTTCTGTTCTGCTGTATGTTAACTTGCCTCTTTGTTGGCGAGTTTTGATCTTATCTGAATATCTTTATTCTCTAATGTATTGTTAACCTTTCAATTATTATTTTCATTGCCATTGATGCCAAAGCATGTTAGGAAACCTATTAAGATTGATCAAAAGTTTGAGGCTATTTACGTAATTTGTTAGATGTTCTGCAGCATTATTGGGGAATAAGATATGGGCAAGAAGAAGAACCCCCTTGTATTTTTGGACATATCAATTGATAGGGATCCGGTTGAGAAATTGGTGATTGAGGTATCAAATAATCTTCACTTTACTGAATTTGCTTGTAGATTTTTTTGTTTTTATTCTCTATTAATTTCGTTGCTTATCTTCTACGAAGAGATTTTATTGTTTTTCAATATCTGGCTTATTTTACAGCTCTATTCAGATGTTGTTCCAAAAACTGCTGAAAACTTCCGGGCGCTTTGTACTGGTGCTATTTCTTATACCTCTCATTCCTTCTTCTCACAGGAACGTTTTTATCTGATGTTTAACTAAGATTCTGCGTATACCAGTGGGCACTTAGGTCTGGCACCATTGATATAATTAAACTTGTTATTTTTCTCTATATCTTTGGCATGCTTGGTATTGCATACATTTACCATAAACTTTTTCAGTCAACATTCCCATTGCTTTTGATATATATCGCGTTTATTTGAAAATTTACTCTTCCAATCATTGCATTGCCACACCATGTGCTATATAAAAAAATGCATCTCGATATCTTTTTTTTTTTTGGTTTGAAGTCAATGAAGTTATGGAGTGGCCCAGATCCTTATCTTGAGTTCGATGGAATTGTAAAGTGGTTAATACCAGTATAAATAAGATGGTATCTACTTACAGGACTCTATCCAATCAGTTGCTAGCTTGCAAATAGTGTAGTAATAAATTACAGAGGAAAGGTTTAATGTAGAATAAATCAAACTGTCCTAAATATATTAAGGTTTGTGTCAGTCATTGAAGTCAATTGTGCAACTTGCTAGGTTGAATTGGGTTGAGGTGCAGCTGTTATTCTGGTATCCTCCTACCATCTCTTATAGGTTATGCCTAACTTGAGATGATCTTAGGTCAGGTCTTCTTCATCTCCCATAACTTGTCCAGATTATGCCATTATCTGAAGCTTTCATGTGGCTGATATGGGATGGAGAACCAAGTTACTAGCATTATGAATGCTTTAGGAGTTAAGTTACATTTCTCATGTGACCAACCAAAACTATCTGAATTTATCTACGTGTAGAATATCTGTATTCAATATCATTATTACTGTTTAAGCCATTTTGTGTCAAAATAATCAGCTACAGAGCAGTCAATTACGTTTCGTGGTCACGAAAATAAAGGTTGATCAAACTTTTGCAACTGGACTTAAACCTGATGTCAACCTTTGTGGGTTTGAAAATTGGAAATTCTCCGCCTACTTTACCAGTGCTTGACCAACCACGGTTCAGGATGCCTTGCGTTGGATTTGGAATCAGGTCAATGACATTATCAATCATATCTTAGGAGCTGCCTGATGATCTCACATGCCCAAAATAGGGTAAACCATAGACATTTAGGTTTTTGACATTTGTTTTTCATAGCTGTTCTCTGAGCTTTCTAGATGAGTCAGCTATATACGATACCAACAGGCTCTATGCCCATATGATGAACAAGGTCAGCTATATCTTTAGTTGCTAAATGGAGATGACAGTGGTTTCTCTTGGCTATTTGGTTACATAATGCAAGTACCCACATTTGACCTGCTTATACATGGGTTACTTGGACTTAACCTGTGATCAAGTCAAAATTTCACGAACCTGCTAATCTCGCTGTATAAACTAAACTACTTTTAGTGTTAATAGTAGGCAACACCTTTTGGTCTGGGAAGGCTTTAGTTGTACAAGGGAGAAAGAGAAGAATTAGTTCTACCTCCTCAGATTTGGCCAAGAAAGCGAATACTTATCTTTATCACTTTCAAGAAGCAGGGGCTTTCAGCTTCTCTCTGTTGAAACCTATGAACGGGTTAAAGTTCGGGAAGAAATAAGGGAGGGAGAGAAGAAGTGTCACCTTTTTAGGTGCAGAAGTTTAGGTCTTGGAAAAAATACAGCATTGCTAATGCCTTCACTATTGTTAGCAATTTAGTTATCTTAAGAAAATTTAAGTTGTCAATTCCAACAATCCCATATTTCCCATGAGAAACCACTCATCCAATCCTGATAAGTATACAGAAAGGGAATTAAAACTGTACCAATACTGAGATTTGGGACCTCACTATGTACTCTTTCTTTGTATATTTTCTTAATTCAGAAACACTCTCATTAAATGCATTAATTTTTTTATTCATGATATATCTCATAGGTGAGAAAGGGATAGGAGCTTCTAGTGCGAAACCGTTGCATTACAAGGGATCATTTTTCCATCGTATAATTAAAGGTTTCATGGCTCAAGTAAGTAATTTCATCTTCGTGGATAACTACCTTTAACAAGTATGTATTAATTTCTATAGCAGGATGATATACTGCTACCATGCATTAGCAATTAGTACTTTTTACATGTTTAATTATCTTTGCTGTGAGGAATCCTTTTACTGACTGATAACTGGAATGATTGATATTTATATTGCTATTTACAGGGTGGCGACTTCTCAAAACAAGATGGTATTACTTTGATATGCTCAGGCCTCTTTATATCTCAGTTCTTGCTGTGTATAGTCTGTGAAACCTCAACGTTAATTGCTATTTCCAGGCAGTGGTGGAGAGAGCATATATGGGGGAAAGTTTCCAGGTTCGTGCTGCTGATAATGGGAATGTGCAATTCATATGCAAATAATTGTTTTGATTTTATTAAAACTTCTTAATTGCAGATGAGAATTTCAAACTGAAGCATGACGGACCTGGAATTTTATCTATGGCAAATGGTGGTCCAAACACCAATGGATCCCAATTTTTTATCACCTTCAAGGCTACACCACATCTTGATGGGTATAATTTTTTTCTTGATTTTCTATGTTATTTATGACCAATAAAATTTCCTATTTCTAGACATTGGGTTTTTTAGTGGATATAGTGAGTAATTGATGATACTGAAGTTTCAGTTATCCTGAAATGTCTTTCGAACTATCGGCTAACCTGAATCCTTTTGAGATTATTCCTGATGATGTATGAGAAGCTGGAGATATGAGTGAAAGTTTTGTTGGGGATAGCTACATTAGGAAACTAGATGATTAGATAAATTTGTTTGGGTTCATATTTTAGATTTTATTTTAATTTTAGATATAGATAGAATATTTGGTTTTATCTGTTGAACTGGTAGGATGATTATCTACTTTTGATTTTCAAAGTGTATTAGGATAGAATTGGTTTGGATTTTATATTTGTAGCAGAAATAAGATTCCAATTCTATACGGAGTTGTAGTTTTGAATTATATAAGCAGAGAGAAAAGATGTATGAAAACTTGAGCTTGTGGGTTAGTAATATGACTTGGTCCAGTGTGCAAGCCTAAACGATTAAACGTCTGCACGTGAAGACATCCTAATCCAAGCTTTATTATTATTTTTCTTTATTTTTCATATAACCTTATAGCCGCACTCTCAATTCCCTCTATGTTCCCTTCTTTCCTGCAGTGACAAGCAACCACAAAAAATCAAACAAATTCGAGCATGTGCCCTCTTCTTTCTTTGTTCCAATCTTACATCATCAACGTTGAGAACTTTTGAACTTAGCTATACAATAAAGCTCGATGATCGATACTTTTACCTTTTCCTTATAATAGAACGCATCCAATGTCAAACTTCCAACAAGGATGTCTGCATTATGAGCTTTACTTTTCTCATTGACAAATTGACCTTGAATATTAAGGAGTTTCTCAGCACCTCACCGTTGGTGATCACATGATTTGTTTCTACTTTCATGTAAAAAGAGACGCAATGTTTCTAAGCACCTTTGGATATAAACCAAAAATTTCCATGTGCGTAAGTGATTTGTAATAAATGAAGGAGCTATAAAGTTTCAGCCCACCATCATTCTTCTCCTTGTGAAATATTCAACAGTGGGTAGATGTTAGAAAGTCATCATTGCCATTGTTGTTTGGCTAGAAGGAGAAATATGGTTGATCAAAACTTTATTCGGTTCTAAATTTAGTACAGTCCACCTATGTGTGCCGAAGTCTTTGGTTTTCATCGAAAAGCCCAAGATATCTTGCATCGCTTTTTAAATGAAAAATAGAAACAAATTAAATCACCTAGACAAACTCCATAATGTTTTGTCAAATTGTTAATGACTTCATGTGATAGGCAAAACTCCTAGTGCAAACATTCTTCTTGAAAGTTCAACATTTGATTCACCCGCATCATATGGAAAAGTAAAAAGACAGACCATCAAGCTTGATTGACAAGCTAATTTTTTTAGTTCTTAGCATTGATAATAGAAGATTAGAACAAAGAAAGAAGAGGATAAGTGTTGGAATTTGTCTTGGACATAGGTTGCTGCATGTACCAGCAGGAAAGAAGAGAATTGAGGATGCTACTATCTAGTCCTATATGAAAGGCAAAGAAAAATATTGACATATAGCGACTTCATGCGCCAACACCTAATCGTTTGGGCTTTACACCCAGACGACTCACGTGCTAACTGTTTTATAATTCTTTTTTCTCTATGTTGATATAATGCAAACCTAAAACTTATTAAATAGAGTCAGAGTCTTAATTGTTATCCTAATATGATCTGAAAGTCAAAACTAGATAATCATCTTAACATATAAAACCAAAAATTCTAAAAGATAAAATCTTTTTTAAATTTCAAAATCCAAATAAATTTATCTAATCCTAATTTTGCAGGACTCCAACAAAATCTTCGCTTTATCCCAAAATTGTCCTGCATCACATGAAGTTATCTAACTATAATTATATTAGATACTTCGATCAGTGCAGTAGATCTTGTCACGGGTTGGAACGAGATCAAGTTCTTGTTAACAAGTTCTAGTACTTTTAAATGGGTATCAACATATAATGATATCATATTCCACCTTGTGCAGCAAACATGTTGTTTTTGGGAAGATAGTAAATGGTATAAGCTTACTGAGGAAGATAGAGCAGGCAGGTTCAGAGAAAGGAAAACCTGCATCCATTGTAAAAGTTGTGGATTGTGGTGAAGTTACTGAGAAAGCTGTTAATGCACCAGAAGAAGACAGAGGTAAAATTTGTTCCATATGTACCTGATACCTACTTGATGTGTTTTGTTCTCTTGGTGTCATTGAGAAACAATACAATTATTGCAGGGAAAAAGGTGAAGAAATCAGGAAGAGATCTTTCTTCAGATGATAGTTCTGATGGGAAAGGGAGGATGAGGCGCAGAAAGAATGCTAAAGACAGAAATAAGAAGAGAAAGAAAAGATACTCATCATCAGACTCATACAGCTCTGGTTCTGATTCAGAGTCCGATTCTGATAGCGACTCTGATTCATACTCTTCATCATCTGAAACAAGTTCATCCAGTGATCACAGGCGCAGGAGAAGAAAGAAAACATCAACGAAAGCTAAAACTAGAAACGGGAAAAGGAAAAGAGATCGACGTCGAGAGAAAGAACAAAAGAGGCGCAGTAAAAGATCGAGACGCAGGTCAAAACGATATGCTTCCTTGAATATTTTGCTACATTTCTTATTTGTTTTTGCTTTAAGCTATCATGGCCTCTTTTGTTTGTGAATAAATGTTTCCATCCTATTCTTGATTTAATTAGCAGATCATTGGAAAGTTCAAGTGATTCTGGTTGCGAGGGTGTCAACACTAGTGGCTCTGATGTTGAAAAAGTTAGAAATATAGTCAGTGTGCCAGATGTTGCTAATAAGTCCATCAAAGATCAAGGTGTGTATGCTGTCTCAATAAATATTTCCCTCATTTCCTGTTGAATTATGATGTATATGGTTTGAATTAAATCTTTTTTTCACCATTTTCTATTTAGTTCTTGTGTTATATTTCTTCAAGTGAATGATTGTGTTGTCTTGTGGCTACCTTGGTTAAATGTTTTTGCCTGCATAATTTCCTCATACTCGTTTTATTGGCAGTACTTTATACAGTTGCATTTATGCATTTATTCTTCTTTCTTGATCTTCTGAATTTTAGTCGGTGTACACCCCCACCCACCCACTCACTCACTCACACTCACACTAAAGGAACAAATAAGGTGTATGACCACCATCATCTCCTTAACATAGGATGTGTTGGAGGCATGTGGCAGATTACTTTTCCCTATCACAGAGAAATGTCTATCCCAACTGCCTGCAACATTCACAAACTAAATTGTCATTTGATCTCTGTCATGACGCTCTTTTGGATAGAGGGGCTGGTAGGTTAATAAAAGTTTGTTTTATAGAGTCTTACAAAATACACACCATAGCTTGGCCCTTGGGGAACTGTTTGGTCTTATAATCTGAAACTAGTTGCAGTCCACTTGCTATTAGTTGCCTAGTTGGACATACTTCTTTTGTGGACTCTGTCGGGTTTAGGACTTGCTATTACAAGAATTTTTTAAGTGATATTAGTGATGTTTAATATGGCTAAATAACTTATGAATGAAAATGTTACTAGGTTACCAAGTTTGGACCCTTAATGACTGTATTCAGATTTAGTAATCTATATCCATTAAGGAATCAGATTATTTAGAATAACCTATGGATATTATTTAAGAATCCAAATCAAAATATCCAGGTCGAATTCGGATAGAGTTGTTTGGTAATTAGGCCCTATTTTCACCCCTACTGCAGTGTGAAATCATGAATATCTTACTAGTCAAAACTCAAAAGCAATATTTGACATATATCTGTTAAATATTGGTGTATCCAATCTAATGTGATTCATCTCCATTATCAGAGTGCCCATGGAACAAAAAATTGATAAATGAACTAGGAGTGGCAAGGGCGGACATTCATGAGTTGTGACAATGCTGGCTGAAAGTTCAAGGGATGCCTACAACATAATGTGATGAATCTTCGAGTTCTCCTTACATTGCATTTGTCTCTGATTGAGAGTTCAAAGGATTTTGGAAGGGGCCGGCCCCAAATATTTGAGATAAAAGGCTTTGTTCTTGTCATTGTTCTCTTTTTTTTTTCTCTTGGGGTGGGGTGGGGGTGGTGGGGTTTGCAGTGTTGAAAGGGAGTTATCCTCATATGTTTCTTATACACACATGATCTTATCTACCTCAAATGTTTCTTATACATACACGATCTTAATATACCAGTATCAGTGAATATAGTTCTCTTTTTTTGTTCGGTGGTGTTGCAGTGTTGAAAGGGAGTTATCTACCTCATGTTTCTTATACATACATGATGTTAATATCCCAGTATCAGTAAATATGGTCTTTATCTCATGACTGTTGGTAAGTACATGTCTACATTCAAACACCTGAGAGTCTTGTTGTACATGTATCTTGAATGTATATATTGCGTCAAAGTTCCTTTTAGCTACATTGTTTTAACTAGATTGTTGATTGACTTGTATGGTATTGCAGAAGTAAAATCTCCTTCAGTCATTTTTGGCAAGGAAGCAGCTGTAGGAGTGTCAAAGAAGGAGGAAAAGAAGGCTGTTGAAGACAATACATCTCATGAAGAGGGTGAACTGTCCGAAGGAAATGAAGGTGCCCCAGAAAATGATAACGGCTTGGAATCCAACTCTAAGAGAACCATGAATCAGCATACCAAATCAGATGAAAAATCAAATCTCTTAAGGTTCCCACTCTTGATTTCTAACTTTCAATTACTATGCAACCAATTTTTTTAGGTTTAATTGCACATGGACTCCCTGTAGTACGGTGCTTTCAAACTTATTATACCACTGTAGTTTCATTTTGGCAGGTAGACCCCCTTCAGTGAATTTTTTATTCTTTTACCCTCATGGGGTCTAGATGCCAAAGAATTTTTTTTTCAAGAGTACAAGAGTAAAAAATATCTCACTATGAGGGTGTATGACCTGTCTAACGAAATAAAACTACAAGGTTAATAAGTTCCAAAGCATGATGCTACAGGGGTCTATGTGCAATTAACCTTATTTTTTATACCAAGCACACACCCCCTATTTATATGCGAGAAATCCACCTTGTCCATAAGTGGGTGACCGCTGGCTAGGACACAAGAGACTTGCACACTCGGCTGTCACATTATGTATGGAGAAAAGTGGTATGCAATTTGTTTTACATGGTTTTATTTTTTCCAATATGTGGTGTTCAAGATCTACTTTTATGTGAACATTTGCTTAGAAGGAAGGCCGACAACCACAATGGAAACCCAACTTTAGGTTCCAGGAGCAGCCCAAGCAATCTTGCTTCAAGTCCTGACAAGGTGCAGCAACTGCAAGGTGCTAGAGGAAGTCCACATAAAGAAAAGAATAAGCATGACCATGCAAGAGATTCGAGGAGTCCAGCAAGAAGCCCTGCACATAAGGCCCCTGCAGTTGCACCAGAAAAAGGTCAGAATTTGTCAAGGAACCCCTCTTCAGATGGTGCTCCAAAACGCATAAAAAAGGGGCGTGGGTTCACCAAGGATTATGCATATGTACAGAAGTATAGGACACCATCACCTGAACGTTCTCCTGTTCGTTCACAATATTATAGAGGAAGAAATGAACGAGGACGTGATTATGATAGGTAAACAAACTTAACAGGAATTTTCATAAAACATTGATGCTGCTGAATTTTTAGAATGATGAACCAGTCAAGTTATCTCAGGTACAACAGGTACAGACCTTACCGTGAGCGATCACCCGCAAGAAATTATCGGAGATCCCCACGAGGCAGCAGTCCTGTCAGGTGGCCCTACACTACCTCATCTTCCTACTATTTTCTTTTAATTTTAAACTTTTACTAGAATATCCTTCGTATTCTATGGCCCTATGGGGATTGCCATAGTATTTATTTATTGCAGATGGACCACCTGTGGTATAGTTGTTTTAAACTTACTAGCCATCTAGTTTTATTTTTGCAGATAGCCATCCTGAGTGAATTTTTTTTTTCTTTACCCTCAGGGGCCTAATTGTCAATAAACTATTTTCTTTCTGAGGGTAAAGGAGTCAAAAAAAAATCACGCGGGGGGTCTATCTGCAAAATTAAAACTCAAGGGATAGTAAAGTCCAAAACAACAATACTACAAGAGGTCAATCTGCAACTAACCCCATTATTCAGTGTACATTTTTTATGTTATTTTAAGCAATAATAGCTAGGTTTTTCCTTTTTGAGCATCAACTTTGACATTATTAGAGGTGATAAGATTATGACTAATGATAATGGAGTAAGGAAGACTAGAGGTAGGCTAAGAAAACTTGGTTGCAAGCAGTTATGAAGGATATGATAATGATTAACTTAGTGGATGAGATTTCCCTTGGCAGAACTGAATTAAAGAGTAGGAGTTATGTACCGAATCCTAAACAATTGGAATAAAAACTTCGTTATTATTGTTGTAACCTGCCATTATTTATGTTCCAGATACCGGAGCAGGAGGAGCCGTAGTAGGAGCAACTCAAGGAGCCCAGTCAAGTACCGAAGCCGTGGAAGAGATCGTAGCTTGAGCCCTAGAAGAAGCCGGAGTCCTATAGCTGATCGTCGACCAGCAGTGAGTGATAGGCTTAGATCTCGGCTTGGCCCTCAAGGAGATAGTAGCCCTGTTGCAGAGAGAGGAAGGTCAAGGTCGAGGAGTCGAGGTTCAGTGTCATCGCAGTCAGATGATGATCGAGGTGGAAAGACAGGGAAAGGGAAGGCGAGGTTTGCAAGCAGCAGCTCTAGGTCCAGTAGTCCTGCCGGAAATAATGGCTTGGTCTCTTATGGAGATGGAGATCCTTGAATTTACCAGCTGAAGTTGTACAAGTTTTATCCGGAGAGAAGTTTTACATTGCTTTGTCTTATTGCTTTGCTTCACCTTATCATGTGCAAGTTAATAGTCTGAGAGAGGATTTGCTTTCCCTTTTTTTTAAAGGTTTATTGTGTACTTTCTGTTACATGTTACTCTGATGGAGATCTAATATCATGTCAACTTTATCTCTTGAATTCTACCATTGTTATTGTTTTGATTACTTGCAGTTATGATATAGCTTCTTTTGTGCTGTCTCCATGGTAGAAGAACGAAGGAGGTGATGGTCTGATAAACTTTTTTCTGATAAACAATAAAGGAGTGAAAAAGCCTTCGCTTCCTGATTGGTAGAGAATCATGTATGTGAACTCAAGCAATCTCATTTTGTTGTACTTCAGTCACCAAATATCTAAAAATCCACTCATACGCATAAATACTTCAAAATAACACCATAAGCAATGCAGATGCGTTCACTTGTGAAAATTTAACAGTTTGTCCATCAGTTGAATCATAATAGATTTTCATACAAAAATCTAGACCAAGAAGCAGCTACTAGTTCTAACAGGCTACTAGTTCTGAATGAATACATAAACGCCATCTCTCTTTGCTTTGCCTCTGCTCTCTTCATATTGGCATACCCTTGGGGAATATCTTATCCTTAATCCACATGTAAATGGGCACCAGGACATAGTAGGTTGCGGCGATGGTACCCAAAATGAAGCGCAAGAGGAAGGAAAATGGATTGACAGGCTTCTTCACATCCTCAACTTTTGGACCCATCTGCACAGAGATCACACAAATCGAACTCAAAGCTAGAATAAGTGAAAGAAAGAAAGTATATTTATGTGATGGATTTGCAAATTTTCAAAATTTTTTGGTTTAAAATCATAATGTTGATTGTTTATGACAAATTAACATGTAAATTGATGATGAAATAAAGTTGAACAAGAAAAAGAGTTGAGAAGTTCGTTATTCTCTAGAATAAAAGTGAGATTGCATAGTCTGATTACTACAGCCTTAAGTATCTTTTATTTGGGGATTTTGCAGGACAGAGTGACATAGTAGGTAAAGTTTCAATTCATATGACATCTTTGGGTTAGCTAAAAACAAAACTCCTACAAAAAGTTTGAAGGAATGTATTTTTTCAAGTACAAATATCAGCAAATCTAAACACAATTTGATAAATTGAGGGTGCATGAGAAGATAAAGATTGAATGTACATAGTACTTTATTAAATTTAAAACAAGAGCCACAGCAATACCTAATGCTTCATTTTCAAGTTTTGCATTCTCCCCATTAGTGATAGTTCATTTAAGATAGTGAAGACACCTCTTGGACATTACTTTTCTATGCAACATCATGTCATAATTTACAATTGATTTAAAGGTAAATCTTGAATTAAATTGAGTATGTCAAACAGGCCGCCAAGTTCCACATTACTTTTACCTGGTTTAGACTTTCAACTGAAAGTTTTACAGTTAATCTCCCACATATTGCCAATATTTCATACAAATGTTTGGTAGAATAACAGTTAATCTCCCATGTGAACTACTAAACATCTCTATCTCACAAGTTTAAATCCGCATTTTTGATAGCTACCCTATTAAAGACATGTACTAAACTCACCTAAATAAAACATTTTAAATGTTTCAAATGTTTTAGTCAATTCAACATATTAAAATACATGCAAATAAAATAAGATTTACATTTTAGAAGATAGCTCAAGGATCAACTTCAAACAAGTAAAAGAAATGTCACAGCACTATGAATTTAGTATAAATTTCTGAGATATCATCAAAGCCACACCAGGAATAAAATGAAGAGTGTGAAACTATTGCATACAATGAGCCTAATCCAGTTTATGTGATGCAAATTCATAGCATGAAATCACTAGAAAAAGGTCCATTCCTAGGATAAAATGGCGCATGTAACACACACACACAAACTAATTATCAGAAAAAAGTTAAAACCAATGATGGAAACAAGACAATATGATGATCATTTTTTTACTATTTGCCAGCTCAAGTTATTAAGATTTGACGTTAACTTAGAAAGAAGATTCTAACAACATAAATGAAAAAAAATGCATTATGAGATAAAAAACAAGAAAAATACCTGAAGAGGGGAATCCCCAGATTCTCTTTTAACACCAGTCACAGAGCAACCCATAATTAAACCATGTCTACGAACACCACGATACCATTTGGGGCCAATTCTTTTCAGTTTCACATCTTTAAATCCAGCCTTTTTGAACCATTCAATGTATTCTTCTTCCTTAGGGAAGAGCATCCACATATCAGCAAAGAATCGAGAGAGCCAAAATGTTGGATATACAGGACCAATCACACACGCTATTCCTCCAAGTTTTAGTACACGGTATGCTTCCTTGATTCCTCGTTGTGGATCAGGCCAATACTCAATACTGAATAGTACATCAATTAGAAAGAACAAAGGGATAGTTTGCTGTAAAATTTTGTGCAATCGTGGTAACATAAAAGAGAATTTGATTGAGATATGGCAACTTAAGAATACGAAACATAGGAAACTAATCACACTCACAGTTTCAGAATAGTATAGGAGTTGCACAAGCCACAATATACAAATAGATCTCTTAAACCATGCCGAAGATAATTCTTCATCAGGGTACAAATGATAAGGGGTTAATTTTTTAGCCTCGTTCTTAAACTTGGTATTACTGACAAATAGGGAGCACACATTATTGGTACAAAACAAATTTAACTCACAAAAATTGTATAATTGTCTAACAATCAGTAGACTGTTGCATATTAGCTAATATATATGAATCAGAATTGAAAAATATAGCATTTAATTGACAATAGAGAGATAACAACAGGCATTAAATAAATGAATACAGCATAAAACAAAAACCCATCTCAAAATATAAAGAAACCATCAAAATCTCACCTTCCAGCAGAAACATATCTATCAAAAGTATCAGTAGGAAAGGGGAGATCCTCAGCATCACCCTCAATGATAGTACACTCCTTCAGTGCCTCCTTCTGCCTAGCTTTCTCAAGCTGATGAGGGGACTGATCAAGAATCGTCACATTTTTAGGGTAAACATGCTTAATAATCCCCAGAGTTGTGAACCCAGTTCCTCCACCAACATCAACAACCTTCATCCTTGCATCATAGATCTCAGCAGGCTCCAAAGCCTCATCCCTCATATCCTCAGTCCAATGCCCAGGGTTTATAACATGGTCATAGACTATAGAGAGAAATCTATAGAACCAGAAAGCCTCTTGCTTGTGCTGAATGAATCTGGGCTGAGAAGCTGGCCTTGATGAGGAGAGGCTGCACCTGGGTACAATTGATTTGTTGCTTCTTTGAGTTTTCAAGGGGAAAAATCCCATCTTGGGGTGGGATTTTCCATGGAGGGAAGAGCCCAAAAGCCCAATTTGTTGGGGATTTGGTGCTAAGGATTGAGAGGCTCTCAGCTCCGTTGAGCATGTAGGTAGCCATGGGGTATTGAAGGAAGAAGAGAACCCAAGTGTCAAAATCTGATCTTGAGTTGCGGTTCCGATGAGATGCTAGCTGTTCGTTGGAGGGTGAAGGGAAAATACAAGAGATAAAACAAACCCAGTTGGCAAAAATGGATCTTGATTCAGAGATTCGAGGACAGATGCAAGAAAGAGAGAAAACCCAGAAGTTGAAACTGCTTTCTTGTTGAGATATTTGATAGCAAGACTTTTCGCTTTCTCTTCCTCCTCCCAAATAATTGAGAATCGAGAAAGAAGAGTGACTGTTTGCTGAAGAGAGGGAAGGGGAGAGAGAGAGTGAGAGGCTGAAGAGAGGACAGCAGCTTTTTTCAGTGAAGCTATAGGAACCACAGGATGGAGAAATTGGAGATAGGTGTCCGTGACTATTGGCTGCCACCAAACCCTATCATTTTTGTGTGTGAGATCCTCTCATTTTTTTGGAATTTTATTAATTAGGACTTTGAGCGGAAGCTCTTTTTTTTTTTATTGGGTAAACTTCACAAAACCCTCTGAACTTTGGCGAGTTTTGCGCATAATCCCCCCGAAGCTTTGCAAATATGGAAAATGAAAACTCCTTTTGAACTTTCAAAATTGTACTTGTTAGCAGCAAGCCCAGTAATGGCCACAAATTGACAAATAAAGAACGAAAACAAAGAGAAAACAGCCACTTAACGAGATTTGGAGATCAATATGATCGCCTATCTTCTCAAAGTACTATCACTTTATCATGTCACGGTTCCACTGATAATCAACAAGGATTACCATAATCTCTTAAACTGTAATTTTCATCTTTCTGTTGTCTCTATTTTCTGTCATTAATCTATAAAAATGATATACTGCTTACAAAAATACCCAAAAACCCAGCACTCAAGGTGGAATTTTGTAGGCATTTAATTCTAGGTCCTTATGTGTATTCTCCATGTAAACCAGACGCGATAAACAATAGCACTAAACCCCCCAAACTACTAAAAAATCTTGATTCAAACATCATTTTTTTACTTGTTACCTCCTTACTTTGACCAGGATAAAATTAGAAGTTTCGATGAGGATAAAATTGCTCAAAGTTCGTACATCACAACTTCAAAATCTCTTGGGCACAAGCAGAGACAAAGTATGCAAAAGGCCTTAACCGTTCCCCTTCTGCAGGAGAGCTCTTTTTTTTTCCCGATTATCCTCTGTTAAGAAATTATACCGTATTAAAAAGAACATGTAGACTAAAATATACAATCCCATTGCTTAAGCTACGAATTTTGAACTACTATCTGTCCCTATTCTTGTGTCAGTTCATAGATTGTTCAATATTTTGATATTGAGTGCTTTGAAGACGCCTGCATCTTTGCACATCACTGAAATAATCAGTAAATGCGTCAACAATTCTATAATAAAATAAGATATTGATAGGTTTAACAGTAGGTTTAACAAATAATAGGAGTTGAAATATTCTAAACTTTGCATGTTAGTATCGCATGAGAATTTTAGGAGGAAAATTCTCACATTTGGATGGACCAACGATCTTGGCTGCTCCCAGCCCAGTTAGCATGACTAAACGCATGAAGTTAAGTCATGGTGAGTCACGATAGAAGAGAAGGCAATGAGTAGGTGTCCCTTTAAGATAGTGCAAGATGCATTTGACAAGTGACCAATGAAGCTCTATAGGGGCAATGCATATGTCAAAGATATTCGACTGAGTGATTGTCATATATTGCAAGGCGTCTACAATATTGTGATATAGAAATAGATTAATAAGAGGGGACGAGTTTAAGGTGTCATCATCCATAGTAGTTTGTACCGGAGTGGTGAAGGGGCCTGTGGCGGTGATCTTGGAACTTTCAAGGATATCAACGATGTATTTAGATTGAGATAGTACAACTTGATACCAAGAAAATAATGAGACTGTCCTGGAGAGAAAAAAAAATTCTAAACGTTGACATTTGTCTTTTACAACATACACCCCTCCCTTGTTTTTTAGTTTTTTTTTTTTTCCTCTAAAAGGAGTTTTAGCTATTTGCAAATGCAACAAGTAATCTAAATGGCTAAAACTACTAAATTTAACTAAAAATATATCATTGGTAGGGTCCGGTGGTAGAACCTACTTCTCGACCGGATTCTGGCCGGACCAAATACCGCGGACCGGATATATCATGGGCCGAGCCGGATCGTGACTAATGGTGGGTCGGGTCGTCACCACGGGTCGACCTTGCCCACGACCAACCCTAAACATGCTTAATAGATTTCAGAGAGATGATGCCAATAATATGCATATTTTTTATTTTGGAAATGTTATGATTTGAAAGAAATCGGGAAAGACCGCCCCAGGTCAACATCTCACATCATACTATGTACAATTATGATCTCCTTTTCTTTTTTCTTTTTATTTATTTACTGTTCTTTTCTAAGTACTATCCGTTGGATTGGATCTAAGATGCGAGTCTAGAGGGAGGGGAGGGGATATCATTTTTCATTAAAAACACGTAATATACAAATAAAGGGATAAAATAAAATCGATCAACGATAATCAAACACGAAAATAATCAACTAGGAAGACACAAGATTTTATAGTGGTTCGAATAACAATCCTACGTCCACTCTTCTTTTCAAAGGCCACAGTTTGCCCCACTGCCGTCTTACCCGAATTCCGGGCCTACTTCTCTAATCTCGATCTCGGACTGACCCAAATTTCACTACTCCGCTTTAAGTGCTGGGCCAGTCCGACCGCCCACGTACCATGGGTTTTCGTCCAACTTTGTTTCCTATTTTTTTTTATCTTTTTAATTATATTAAACTTGTATTTATAATTATAAAATTATTTCTAATTTATCTTTTAGTAATTTAAACTTGTATTAAACTATTTTTAAACTTATATTAAACTTTTTAATCCTTCCAAGCAGACAGTAGCGAGCTTAATGATCGCTACTTTGTTTCTCAATGAGCCAAAAGGCCCACGAGCCAAAAATCTATGGCCTTTAATTATTGGCAGCCAACAGTAATCTAAATGGCTAAAACTAGCCTAACTAAAAATATATCACGCCGCCTGCAGGGTCGGGCCTACTCTCTCGATTCCGATTCTGGTCGATTCCACTGCCCGTGACCCGGATATATCATGGGCCGAGCCGGATCGTGACCAATGGTGGGCTGGGCCGGGTCAGCCCGCGGGTCGACCTTGCCCACGACCAACCCTAAACATGCTTAATAGATTTCCAGAGAGATGATGCCAATAATATGCATATTTTTTATTTTGGAAATGTTATGATTTGAAAGAAATCGGGAAAGACCGCCCCAGGTCAACATCTCACATCATACTATGTACAATTATGATCTCCTTTTCTTTTTTTTCTTTTTATTTATTTACTGTTCTTTTCTAAGTACTATCCGTTGGATTGGATCTAAGATGCGAGTCTAGAGGGAGGGGGAGGGGGATATCATTTTTCATTAAAAACACAGAATATACAGCGAAAGGGATAAAATAAAATCGATCAACGATAATCAAACACGAAAATAATCAACTAGGAAGACACAAGATTTTATAGTGGTTCGAATAACAATCCTACGTCCACTCTTCTTTTTTGCAAAGGGGCTTCCTCACTATGCAAAGAGTTCTCCTAAATCACAAATCTGATTCAGTAGGCTTACAAGACCGCGTTCTAGAATCTACCCGAAACCAATCGTCTAATCTTACTCTACACAATGAGTAACATCTAGCCCTAGTTAGTCCTAACCCTCAATTAATCCGGCTTGAGTACGTCGTAAAAATAAGTTCAAATCAAAACCAACACAAACAGTTAAAAGCTCAAAAAATTAAGAAAAATCTTACAACCATTTTGTTAAACAAATCGTCCTTCGATGAATATTAAGCATAACTCAATGAAGAACGGTGCAGAGAATCAATCCAAGGGCAATTCTTCTCGCTGAAACTATCCGAAAATGTTGTGTGTGACGAATAAGAGTTTATCGAGGCTTGGGAGATCAAACCTTTCAATAAAATTTGTTACAAATCAAAACCCTAGAACTCTCCGGTTATCTCTATTTCAATGATTTAAACTCCTCAATAGGTCAAGAAAGAGATATCCTAAACTTGATAGAGATTGGAGATATATGAAATAACAAACGACTGAGATTAAATCTGAAAAACTGCAATTCTGACGTGTTTACTATCGGTGACTCTCGACCATCGGGTATCAAGGCCTCATCGATAGTTGAGAGGCCCATCGATGATATAAAAGTCTCCGGAGTAAAAGATCATCGATGACACATATTGATCATCGACGAGCTCAACCTACTATCAATGGTGGATGCCTACTATCGATGGTTAGGAGGCTGAAATCAGCTTTTGAGTTGATTTTCGCATCATTTCGCCTCGTACACTTCTTCTAGTTGTATTACATGTATTATATTATCTCAAATAAATATTAATATCAAATAAAAAGTTTGTTAATACTGAAAAAAAGCTATTGTACGGACTACATTCTAACACCAGCATCATCATCAACAACAAGAACATTCATCTCCTATGAATCATATATTCTTTCATCCTTTTTTGGGAGTCAAACCATTATTATATCCTCTTTCATCCTTAGATAACCACTACTGCAGTCCTTTTTTAGCGAACTATGGCAGAGCCCTCTTTGCTAGTCTACTCCAAAATTGTGATCTTATTATCTATTTCAGTCCTCCTTGTACTATTTACAATCTTATAATCTCTCATAATTGGAATAATATTACATTAAACAAAGTGTTTGTGTGATATTTGATTTCAATTCTCTTCCAATCAAAAAGTAAAACAAAATAAATCACATCTTTTAACCAGAAGATTCAATATTCTAAATCTAGACTTGCTTTATCTGAGATATTCCTTCTACTAGATCATAATTCATAATCATCCGTTAAATAATATAGTGATAAAAAGCACTGATCTATCCAATACTTCTCTAGATCAACGAAGAGATTCTAAATTTGTGCTCACAAAATAATTTACATATCTGATAATTACTTTCATCAACCTAAAAGAAAAAAGAAAAAAAAAATTAAGAAGAGAGAGGGAAAAAGATAAGCTCCTATCCGCCTCAACATACCAGCACTTAATTACAGAGCAGGCGGTGGACTAACATTCGGCGGCTGAGGAGGAATAACCTCCGGGGGAACCGGAGGCACCACATCCGGCCGAGGTTCCCTCGGCAGCACATCCGGCGGCGGCACTGGAATCTCCCGCTTCGGCGGAGACGGCACGGGCGGCTGCGGGAACTCCGGACCCGGGTTCGGAACGGGCATCACCGGAGGTGGCGGTGTGAACTCCGGCGGGTTATCGATCCCCAGAAGATCTCCCGGCGGAGGTGGCACGTCCCTCGGAGGGGCCCGTGGCATCTCCGGTGGGATTTCAGGCGTGTTTTCCGGTGGGGCCAGCGGGATCTCGGGCGGGGTGTCGCCGAGGGTCGATAGGCGAAGAAATTTTCGCTTTGGCTTGAGACTGAATTTGGATGGCGAGTGAAGAGAGGTTCTTGAGGACGAGGAGGAGATCAATGGGGTTGGGGTTTTGAAGAGGAGGAGGTTGATGGGAGTGGAGGTGGCCATGGCTGCTGCTTGCTTCATTGGGGGGATCGAGACTTGATTTTTAGAGAGTGAAGGTGAAGGGGATGACCGATTAGGGTTTGTAGCGTTGGCGTTTGGACAGAAGGTTGAGTTGACACCTGGAATTTGCATGGCGAGCGTGTGGACGTGGCGGGAGGGTGTGCAAACCGTTCGGCGACTTGTGGGCTGAGTTTGGGTTGGGCCGCTTGAAATCTACGTTTATCGGAAATCAAACTGTTGAAATTATAAGACAAAAAACTAACCTAACCTTTCTCAAAATAACAATAATAATAATAAATTAACATTGGTTACTATATTTATCTCTTAAGTTGACGCTCATACATATATTCTAGTTGCTTAAATAGCTGATCATGTAATTGAATACCGAGTGGATCCCAAGTTACTTCTAATACTTTTCGTTAATTTAAATTGTATATTTTCATTTATTTTTAAGCAAGATAGCTTACCCAATACATCACAAGTTAATCTTTTCAAGAACAAAATGCGAAATGTATTATAAGTACTTGATACAAGTTGCTGCTATGTCATAAATTTTGTTACCATAAATAAGCAAGATAAGTGAAATTCATTATGTTAATGAAATTCATTATGTTTATGGGTGAAAAGCATTATAAGTGATTAAAGATTTAAATAGTATTTAATTATATGACCAATCAATTAAGCAATTAAAATTTAGATATGAGCGTAAAATTAACTGATAAACACAGTGATCAATGATCCAATTAACCTCGTTCATACCTTAGGTTATCTCTTTTGCATTGGAACTATAATAATGGGTTCATGATTCGAGCTGTTTTTATTAGGTTTTGTTGATCATATGCTAGATGGGCTCGCTCAGGTTCATGTTTGTAGCTGGCCCAAACCCAAGCTTAAAGGTGGCCTCCCTGGTTTGCATGTTAAGGCGGAACTGCAAGCTTTTTTTCCCGCTAAATTACCAAATTGGCATTTTTAGTAGGACTCTTTTCCAGTTTGGTATTTCTATTTCAATTGTGACATTATGGTATTGAAATCAAAACTAATGCCAACATCTGGTTATTTTTTCTGCTACTAAATATATCAATTTAGTTATTTTTCTATATAAAAGAATACTAAATTGACGTCAAATAATGATGTTAATATCATAATGTCTCAAGTGAGGGAAAAAAAACTGGAAAAAGAGTTATATTAAAAATACCAATTTGATAATTTAGCCCTTTATTTTCTCATCAAGCGATCGGTCCAAACTTTAATTCCACAATAAATGACTTAGACCGCTGATTCTATCTGGTTCAGAAGAAATACTGTCATACTGATTACTAAGTCCTTCAAAAGTGAACTATGATTTTCTTAACAATAACTTCGGTCCATTGTTTGATTAATTTAGTGAACTATGCGTTATAAAGTTTTCCATATATCTTTACTTTGGGCTTTGTCATTCATTTTCTTCTAACTGCATACATCTTTTTTTTAATAAGAAATAAACTGTGAGGAACAAAACCCCAGCATTTCATTAAAAGCAATTAACAAAACTTTCTATTAGGAAAGTATACAAACATATATATGAAAATATATATACATTTCATCTCGCAGAAGAAAAAGAAATAAAGTCTACTATGAATCATTATATGATCAATCTTATATTGGTATTCTTCCTATGGACCTATCTTAATTTGACTGATTTCTCAGCCTTACGATGAGCTAACTGAGGTTGAAAAACTAATCCTAATTCTAAGAGGATTTTGAGGTAGATATTTTTAGAAAGTTTATTTATAGGAGTTTGTTTTCGAGTTGTCTTAGGAATTATGATTAGGTTAGAAGTATTATAAATAGGGAGTCATCAGGCATACATTGTACAAGCAAAAAGAGGCAAAAAAAAAAAAAAAAAAAAACAAACAAACAGAGGGCTACTGTAGCTACAGTAACCCATATCAAGTTTTTACTTGCTTCTTCCACAAAATCTCTCTTCATACATATTATACTTCTATTTGCTTTGCTATTGTTTGTTCCAACAACTTATTAATATTAGACCTTACTAGTATAGTGGCACGATGCATGAAAAAAATATATTTTCCAAACTTGATATGCAAAAAAAGAAAAGGTATACGTGTGATTATGAGATAGATATTGAAAAATTAATCCTTTTGTCTTATAGCTTACTTCTTTTTAATTTTTCGAGTTGTCACTTGTGGCTCCACCGACAGGAGGAAAAATGTCATGTGTCTCATATTATTATTTGTTCGTGTAAATGTTAACTGTTTTGTTCTAGAGGAGAGGTCCACACAAACTGTAACTTTAAGTCACTCAACGTACTGTATACCACAGATGAGGTTTTCTCTCCGTACCTCAAAGTTTTGAATTTTTCTTAGTACTTCTCCATGTAATACAATACATAGATAGATACATTATATGTATTTTTATAAATATTTTATAATAATTTTAGTAATATATAATATTGAGTTTGGTATTGAAAATAACCTAAAATTTAATAATTTTAGTAATTCATTTGAGTGATGGAGGGATGGAGAGGGAACAAATACGAAAGGGGTTTTTTTCCCCTCACAAAAACCACCTTTCAAATACGGTGAAAATACAAGAACAATCATTTATAAACCACCTTTAAAAGGAGTTTCAATTACAATTAACCACATAAACCTATTTTCTGATTAAATTTTGATTGAAATCTCCAAAATATCCTTAGGAAATACACTGTGTTGATGCACAGATGCGTAACAGCGGGATTCAGGGCTGATTCTGAAGAGCTTAGGGTCCATTGACCTCTTTTGATGGCTGATCCCCCGATAGGAGGAGCGTCCTTTGGTCAGTAGGCAATGTGCTTATTTATACCGAGCTAACGAGGGTATTTATGTAACTTCGACCGAGTCCAAACAGTCAGCTTATTCGGCTGATACTTTATAGGTGTTGACCACGGATAGCATGAGTCACCTTCGTGATTAATGCGAGAGTGACAGGGGAAGTCAGATACTGACGAGGTCCGATGAGTCATTAAAACTTTCAGCAGGGGTGTAATAATGACTCCGACCGTGTATTTAATGTGATGGTGACTGGCTGTTGGTGAGGGGTTCGAGAATGACCGCCTTTCGTTTCGGCCTGGCAAGAAGGGACACCTTTCGTTTCTGCCTGGCGAGAAGGAACGCCTCTCGTCTCGGCCTGGTGAGAAGGGACGCCTCTCATCTCTGCCTGGTGAGAAGGGACGCCTTTCGTCTCGGCCTGTCTGGGTCGAGTTGGAGTGTAGACTGCTTGAGACACGTGTCAGCCAGTTGAATGTGACTAACACTTGCTTCTTTCTTTGGCACAACACTGGCCCCTTTTGCTCGAACTAGGGTGGCCGAGTTCGAGTGAAATTGAACTTCGTGCCTTGGGTTTACTTCGAAATGATACCAAAGTCTTGGGTACGTACCTTAGGCTTATTCATGAGAATGACACCAAGGTCTTAGAGTCTTCATTGCCGAGTCGATGAAGATTGAGTGGCAATAGCTGCATACAGGTTAGCACACAGTACAAAATATTTCTTATCTATAGAATGGTCTTTACAATTTAACTACATTTTGTGGAGGTATCCTCAGAAATATTTTACGTTTTATGACAACCCTGCCATTTCTTTAGCCTTGCTCTTCATTTAATTTTTGGTGGAATTTCTTGACTGTCGTAGCATTTAAGCGGCGGTGACAGCTTCTAATTCCGAGGTCCGAAGACATGAGATCGACTATTTCCTCAAACAGCGGGATTCAGGACTGATTCTGAAGAGCTAAGGGTCCCTTGACCTCCTTTGATGGCTGATCCCCCGATAGGAGGAGCTTCCTTTGGTCTGTAGGCGATGTGCCTATTTATACCCAGCTGATGAGGGTATTTATGTAATTTCGGCCGAGTCCAAGCAGTCAGCTTATTCGGCTGATACTTTGTAGGTGTCGGCTATGGGTGGCATGAGTCAACCTTGTGATTAATGCGAGAGTGACAAGGGAAGTCAGGTGCTGACGAGGTCCGATCCGATGAGTCATTAAGACTTTCGACGGGGTGTAATGATGACCCCGACTGTGCATTTAATGTGATGATGTCTAGCTGTCGGCGAGGAGTTCGAGAATGACCGGCCTGGCGAGAAGGGACGCCTCTCGTCTCGGCCTGGCGAGAATAGACGCCTTTCGTCTCCGCCTGTCTGGGTCGAGTTGGGGTGTAGTTTGCTTGAGACACGTGTCGGCCAGTTGAATGTGACTAACACTAGCTTATTTCTATGGCACAACACACCGAAAAATATGTCAACTTTGGTTAATAATACATGTCACGTGCCTGACATCTGTATTTTTAAGCGTTTTTTGGAGATTTAAATTGAAATTTCATAATAATAAAAAAGATGAAAGTGGTTGATGGCAACCGAAACCTCTTTAAAGATAGTTTTATATAAATTAAACTTTAAAGATATATTTTCACTCTATTTGAAAGATTGTTTTTTGAAAAGACCCAATAAGAAAAGATAGTAGATCTTTTCATTTCTCATTTATTGCACCTTATAATATTAATCTAAAATTACAATTATACCCTAAAAAATCAGAAACGTGGCCATATCAGTGTATAGATGCCTAACAAAATAACAAACTAGGCGGTGTAGCCGTCAACTCATACAAATGCCAGCTGAGGCGAGAGAGCCAATCCTACCCAAAAAATGACGTGGAATTAAACATCGTGGACCCCAATCATTTCTCAAATTTGTTTTCAGTGCACACAACCTCAACAAAAAAAATCTCTTAACAACACAGCTTGATAATCACTTTTTCGAATGGTGGTGTCAGGTTCATTCCCCAAATGATTGGTCCATGCACCTGCAAACTCAAACATCGCACAGGCGGTTATTTGCAAAACTCCCACTCAGAAATAAGTAGCGAAAAAGAAAGAGACAAGCTTTCTGTCGCAAAGAAAATCGTTTTGTCTTTCCCCAAAAAGTTTGGTCTTTTTATCGAGGCATCGAGCTTGCTGCTATCACATTCTCTCTTTCAAAAGACTGATCGCATCCATGGTTCTTTAATGGAGAACGGATCTGTTGCTGATACTTGGAAGTGATTTTGGCCGTTGGATTGGATCGAGATCAGAGGATCGAACGGCGGGGATCGATGCAGGCGAATGGGGAGCATAGGGTTCCGGTTTCGGCCGACACGAGAGGGAAGCACCGGATCTTAGCGGAGCTTAAGAGATTGGAACAAGAAGCTCGATTCTTGGAGGTAGTTCAAATCTCTTAATTTTGAATTTTTAGTGAAATTTTGTCTAGTGTAGTTTTTACGCCCTAATAATTGATCATTAAAAGTAGTTTCTTTTTAAGGGTTACCTACTGATTCCTCATCGAATTATGATTCTGGAGGAAGTGAACGATGAAATTGATGATTTACAGTTACATTGTCATTTAGTTTTTTTTTATTTAAAAAATACAATTAAGCCTTGGATAACAATTTCGTGTAATTAACACTATTTCAAGAGAGATTAAGTTCTTCAAAGCATTATGTGACAAAATAAACTTGTGCAAAGCAAGACTCCTCCTTTTTGTATTGAGATTGGAGCTATTTGAATGTCCTGTTCTCTAGGTCTTGTTAAAGGCTGTTAATGAGAAGTATCACAATTTACTTGATAAAAGAGGACTCTTTTTTTTATTTATTTATTGTGTAGCTGTCCAAATGTATGCATTAATATAGATCATATCTGTAGAGTCGAACAATCGTTAATGTGGAAGGAACTCCATGTCAAATTTATCGTGTCCTGCCACACTATCACGTAACTTTGGAGATTTCTATATTTTGATTTGATAACGATGCTAGGTAGATGACCACTTTGCAAATCGGAATATTGAAATGGGTGAGTTGCATCTGAATTGACACAAGTACCACACCTAAGGGATCGATCAGCCTGGTAGGAAGAGCACCTTTTTTTCCCTTCATATTTTTGCTTGTCGACCACCTTGTCATTTCTAAAAATTGGCTAGATTCTTTTGACAAGCTAAATATAGTCTTAACAAGTTCCTATATGTTATTTGCATTATCAGGTTGTTCTTTTGGCAAGTTATCTGTTATCATGACATTATTTTCTTATTTGTGCATGTTGACATGGGCTTGCCCATACCTTTTTGCAGGTGATATAGTGCTATGAATAGGCATGCAAATTTTTATCTATTTGATGTTTAGGTGCATCATGGTTCAAAACTGGATAACCTTACTGCTGCTAGTGGGCTGTTCCCATAGTAATGCCAACACTGCCTTCTCATTCACGTCTGCCAATTCTCCAAAATAGTTTGCTACTTAGTACTTTTAGATTGATTTCCCCAGGAGAATAGCTAAGCAAGAAATGCAAAAGTTAAGAAGAGCTAAATAAAGTATTTTGAGGTACCTCATACTCAAACAACATAATTGTTTTTATAGCCTTATATTATAACGGGAGTTTATTAGGTGAAATTCACCAATTAATTTTAGCCAATTTATCCTACATAACACAAAAAGTAGCTCGTCGTAGTTTACATTCCAGAATTTTCCTTATTTAGACCCATGCCCCAAACATCTTACACATGCAGACCTGAAATGTAAATCTGGACGGTCGAATAAAATGTTAAAAATTATAAAAGGGCTTGATAATATATCTCTACCATCAGCATTCTTGATTTTCCTCTATTATGCAGTTATGTAGTGTTGTGGTCTTATATTTATTGTTAAACCTATAAATTTGATGTTGTTGGAGTACGCTGTCTATAGTCTATACTATGGTTACGGTACATATCCTCTGTACTGGATGTGCCTCTCCCACATATGCCTGGCTGGACATTTGATATGCTTTGCTTTTGGTTGTGGTTCTACATGTTCTCTACTCTTGCATAGCATGTGTTGCCAATACAATCCATACAAGTGTTATTTATATGTCAACATATGTGGTCCCAGCAGGAAAAGGAATTCATGCAGATTTTGGCATACATTACTAGCGTGCAATTACTACTATCAATAATTATTTAGGTGAGATTAGGTTTTTGCCTTAAATTTCATGCATCTAAGTTGTACATACTTTGTCCACGCTAAAGATGTTTGGTTATCAATTATTCCAGGGATGTCTTTCTATTAAACACTAAAAGCTACTCGGATGAATTGGATTTTTCATCTATCTTGATGGTCAAAGTGATTACGTGATTGAATTTAAGGTTCTAAATGAATCCCAAACATACATTATGGTTTGACCACTTTGGTAACTCGACCTATTGTGATGACCCTTGCATTGCTGCTCATTACTTATGGACAACTTCAAAGTTACTTGTTGAATGGTCAAAAGGTTCATTCACCAGTTACGGTGGGCATAAATGTTGTTTGCTTCTTGTTTCTATGTTGCATACGAATAGATAAGATGTACCAGCCAATTGTTAGGTGAAAGTGCACTTATTGCTGTGTTGGTGTCCACAATATCAAGTCATGGGAGATTAAAAAAAAACATTATTACTCAGATGGCACAAGAAAGCATCTCCCCGAGGAACAGAAAAAACAGATCCAGAAACCTCATTACGCTGTTCATGATAAACATTATGTTTAATTTGTCTTAAAGGTCACCCTATTGCTATCAGTGCTTCGCAATCATCGTCATTGATAAAATTGTATTGCATACTAAAATTTTGATTCTTATCACTGCCAGGTAGAAGGCTGCATGATCCCATAGTAGCTTCTTGTTGTATAGCCCATTGTCACCGCTAACTAAGGTGTTTTATTAATTAACTTGATGCAGGAAGAGCTGGAGGAGCTTGAGAGAACAGAAAGAGTATCAGCTGCATTGGAAGAGTATGTACAAGAAAACAAGCATATCCTATCCCATTAATAAAAACACTTTAGTCTCTTGCATATATTCATTTGGATTTTACCATTTGCTGTTTCATCAGGTTGCTGCAAAGAGTGGAAAGCAGGCCAGATCCGCTACTTCCAATGTAATATATATCTTTTCTATCAGTCTCGGTTGTGCCTGGTATCTTCATCATTTCCTCATTTTCTTCCGTTTTCCTGTTTTCGCAGAACAACTGGGCCTACAAATCCCACTTGGGATAGGTGGTTCGAGGGACCTCAAGATATGCATGGATGCAAATGCTGGATACTCTGATACGATAAGAACCGAGGCTTCAAAGAAAAGTTTCTTGTTTTATCTGTAATGGGGACTTGAGAGGATGTACCAAAGAGAGATGGACAAAGATGTGTACTTTCAAAAGGGTTGTGTTATTTCTTGCAGCATGTGTAAAATTCTTTTCAAATGAACAAAGTACAAGTTTCATGTATCATTCAAATTGATATCATTCATGGAAAACACAAAGGAATGCTTCTATTTATGCAACATCTGCAGATTCTTTTTCCGGCTAATCAAAAGTACAAACGCATAATTTAGCCTTGCAGTATTGAGAGGAATACAAACGACTAACAGTACAAAGTCACAGACCCCCCATCTAACCCCAAATTACGAACTTGTTGGCTTGCCTCCAACTTTTTCTGCTATCCACCCAAGGCCATCGTACAGCCCTTCACCCTTGATAGCAGAGCAAGCTTGGATGTGCCAGTCGTGGTTCTTGATGCTATGGAGGGAGAGGGCGTCGGTGATCTCAGCTGGGGACATAGCATCCTTCAGATCCTGCTTGTTGGCAAAGACGAGCACCACCGAATGCTCGAGATCTCCGTGTTGCAGTAGCCTGAAGAGCTCGTCCTTCATGATGGAGATCCGAGCTCGGTCAGTGCTGTCTATCACGACAATGACAGCATGAGTTCCTCGGTAGTAGGTTGCCCATGAAGTTCTTAGTCGGTCTTGTCCACCTAAATCCCACACCTGAATGCAGCATTTATAAATACAGTGTTAGACAAATGTCCATGCACAACTGAAGCTCCACAACGGTACAAAGTCGATGAATGTTATATCTTGTAATTATATGCTTGAAATTCCAAATCATGATATTCATAACTTGACACACGGATGCCTCCCCTAAGTTATTATATAAACATTAGTTTAGCTTTTGGAATTTCCATAAAAGTTCTGAAAACAGGATTCAAACTTTGCCCCTACAGAGAAGTCATTCTTCTGTAATTTAATGTCCTGTCAATTACTCCACACCCTGCCATATTGGACTTCTATCCATCCTGAAAGTCCTTGAACCGGATCAACCAGTTGCGTATGTATTACTATCAAGAAGCCATTAATTTCTGTTTAAAAAAAAAGCAGGATGCCTACTTCTACAGTAAAATTGTCAACAGCATACAGCTTTATACAGAAAATCACTTTAAGACAATTTCTTCTAACTGCAGTCGTTTGCAAATTTCACCAAGTGTTCTTCAGTTTATTTGAAATGTCAGTACAGGCATCTGAAGGACACGGAATTAAGCGTCCTCCATATAATATGCCAATACCTTTACTATAGGTGAACCTACTACCACTCACACAATAAGAACTTGCGTGACTGGCTAACAAGTCACCATCCTAAGCTTCATTTGATCCTTTCAAACAACTGATATTTAGCAGCAAAATACAATTGATAGTCTTGTTGCACTAGTGTAATTAAATAGATCTAGACATATGCGTCAATCAGCGACAGTGAACTATCAAATTTAGACCAAACTTCACATTGTAACTTAATGCATGTCCTTTATCAAATTATTTAAAATAGTTACTTCTAGAGTTCTTTTTATTAATTCATTAAAAAGTAATTCACTAAAACGAGCATATAATGATCTGATATGCTTTAGTTTTTTCTTCTAATTTCTTTTATCGGTTTCTACAAGAGCAATGGGTTTCTATATATTAGGATACATCTAGTCAGATTTTTCATACTTTACTTACGCCATCATATGCATCAAACTGACAAACGGTTCCACTTGTAGGCGTACCACATGAACCAAAATTTCCACATATTGTTTCATTGGAACAATTTGCTAACATGTGAATGAACACTCTAGAGAAAACTAGAATTTAGTTTCCTATGATTTGTTGCAACCCTCTCAACTACTACAATAACTGCGCCTGCTAAACACTGTGGGTGTAAATTCATAAAAAGAGTATCCAAAACCACATTATATTTTGAATGTGATTATAATATAGAAATATATCCAAATCCACATATTATTTCATTTTGGATTAGGACAGAAATATAATTGGCAGATGTAATCAGATATTTAATGGATATCCATCTGTAAGCCCAGTAAAGTTGGAAGCAGATTCTCTGCTCCATTAAGAACTTGCTCCACATATATCTCTACAGATTGCATTCTTACCCTATACGTATATACAATGTTTTAGAAAGCGCTAGACATTTCTAGGCGCTAGACCTAGCGCCTAGCGCCTAGGTGCCTAGGTGGACGCTTAAGCGGCACATAGACATTTTTAACATCGAGAGAGGAAAGAGATTCAAATCATATCCTCACTGTCTTACTTGAGATAGACTTGGACATAGAGTTTTGATCTCTCGTACATTTAACCTAGCTAACTCTCTTCAACTATTACTATGCTTAAGCGAGCAATATACCTCTTTCTAACACTGTATAGTCCACATAAGCAACATGTTCTCCCCTAGGCGCTCCCAAGACTTAGACGGGCGGCCTAGGTACCGCTTAGGTTTAAGCGGCTGCCCAGGCGGGGACCCATACCGCTTTTTAAACAATGCGTATATGTAGAATTGTATCATACAAGTTATCCAGTCACCATATTTAGCTCAATGATAATTATAGGCAGTTAACTTCAGAAACTACTATTTATTAAAAGATGGATTAATGGATAGTGGATAATAATTTCATCCTATATAAATACCCACTAGATATCACGTTCAGATAGTTGATAATTACGTCCTATTTAGATACCCACTAGATATCGCATTCAAATATTATCTGAACTCAACCTATATACAACTAATTAAAAACTGGTCAATGTTCTCAATGTTAATTCAGATCTCTGTCGAAGTTGGACATCAATCTTTCAGACTATGATACTTGCAGTATCGTCTCCACTTGCAACCCCATTGTCTGGACGCCCAACGAGGCAGCTGTGATGGCTCACTCTGACAGGCTACACTAAGCCAATCTAACTTACCTCCAACTAAATCAAATTTCTTCCTACCAACTATTTTATCCAGTTAATGAAGAACAACCCATGAAACACTATATGGGAAGTAGCTTTATATACCATGATAATTTACAATATCCCCTCCATTTATGGCCCTACAAGACTGGACACACGAAGAACAGTTGTGACTGCTGCTCTCCTGAAAAGCTAGACCAGGCCAGTCTGATTGACCTCCAATTAAATCATATTTCCTGCTACCACCTATTTTATCCAGTTAATCAAGGTCAAACCAGGAAACACTATATATAGGAGATAAACTCAAAAGGCACAAGAAATTGATAATACAAGAAGTAGAGAGGGAAGTATCAAAAAGAATGGATAGCAATCATAGAGAATAATACACAATGGCAAGTCAAGCAGCGAAAGGGTTACTTTTCATTTAAGTTCTTGATTTCAAGATCTCTTTATGGGGAAAACAAAGGGAGCTACTTATACCATTGTAATCATATCCAACCAAAGCCGTGAACGAATGAAGAAAACCAAATCTAAGGGTCCAACATTAAATTCTTACAAATAAGCGATTAGTTAATTCTATCTGCAAACACATTAGCTAAATTTACTTTCATTACTGATTTATTATAATAATTAAGAAGAATTGAGATGTAAACCAGTAATTGTGTATAATTAAAATTTTACCAGTGATCACGTCGTATAACCTTTTCCATAAATTTCTGTTTTACTTCATAAAAGCCACATGACAAAGGTATATCATCAAATCATTTTGTAGTTTTATACTAGATTATACTAGACAAAGTAATATGTCCAAGAAAGTTGCAGAATTAATATAGAACATAACTAAGATAGAAGAATCTCTTTTCAATGAATATCATCCAGTCAAATAAATGGGCCAAATGCCTCCAATTATTCTAGTACTCCCATTCACATCTATTGCTCTACCTACTAAGTTTCTAACAATAATGGAATACATTTCCTTGTTCTTCATTTATTATATAATTCACACATAACAAGTGGCATATATCAACATTCCTATGGATATTTCTCATTGCTCGGCTAATCATGCATGCTTCTTGTATAACTTTAAGGGCTCATCATCTGCACAAGTTCTTGTAGATATAAAGTCTCACTTGCTCACCTCTATTCAATACTCAAGAGGATAAACATCATCATAACAAAGCAATTGAACCAAGAGGTGATAATCTACAATGAATTGGAAAATATCCAAGGACATGAGATAGATGAAAAGTTGTCTTCTAAATTACATCTAGAAACAACAAGTTTTGACCTCCAGGTATGAATGTGAAAATAACATTAATAAGGCATGACTTAAACTACAACACCTAAAAAACCAGTTGAATTTCAAATCTGAGAGCCACAACTTCCAGTCAGGTTGTCATAATTTAAAATTTTGATACCAACACAAACTGGCTTTCATGCTCTGGGCTTAAACCATGCTACTGTTCAACCGTGTTCACTGCCTGAGGAGTAATTATGTTTCTTACTCAACTATTCTATTCTGCAACCTTCATCTAGATGCTGACCACATTCACAAAAATTCCAAAAGATTGTTAATCTCTGCACAAAGCAAATTATGTCAGGTCCCTTCTCACTATGGTCTTTTGAAACATTTAAAACCTCCCAAAAGCTTGCTTTTGTCACTAAATGGCTAATTATGACGGGATAAGAATAGTTAGGGGCATATTTTAAGTATCACCAATAATGATGATGGTGCATTTGGCATACTGAAGAAAAACATTTAGACGTCAGTCAGGTTGAATTTTTAAAACCTCTTCCACATGAATGTGATGTAACTTCTGAGCAATAAAGTGAAAGCAATTATCTACGAAACCCCAAACCTCAGATTTTGTTCCAACTAAGAAGTCTCCCACAATGATATTTCCATCAATCAAGAAAAATATAGAGTTGCTCCCCATGTTTCGCAGCTCCCAGATAAACCTTCTCAAGTTCTCTCAAAAAGAAAAGGAAAAATGGGGATTACAAAGTTGTTGATTCCACTCCCACATTCCATGTATGGCATGATCCATACATAATATCACTTGGCCATTGAATCAAACTTACTAATTCATGTAAAGCATCATGTTAGCCCTCTGGCTCCCTCTCTTGTCATGTAAAACAAATCACTGATGACTGACCACACCACGTTGACTCCAACACCATGCACTTAATGAATGATTACCAAGTGGCTCAAAAAATACTTTGCAGCATAACTCATATTGATATATCCTGTGATGCTCATCAAACAAAAGCACTACATTAGATTTATTTCTTCAATTCCGCATGTTACTGAAGCAATGGATGTGATATTGAGCTTATGTCTGCAATTCCACATGTCACGGAAGCAATGGATGAGCCAAACAGATGATGGTATTTTCATCTCAATCCTTCCAGGATCATGCGAGGTACCTCTGGTTTCTGAAATGGTCTCTAAAAGGTTCCTAAAACTAAGGATTACAATGCTACATAAAATTTTATTGCTCATGAATAGATGCATAAAGGCAGCCAACTGCTGGGAAAACATTTGCATACAAACAATTCAAAGAGACACATGTCAATATAAGCAAAGCTCCCTAGATGAGTTCGTAAAAAAAATCTACAGAAAATACAGGACTCCCGCTTATATAATTATATCCACAATCAAACAATTCAAGGGCACATTTCAATATAAACAAAGAGATAGAAGCCAAAGTCTTTATCTTATGACCACCAAAACATAATTATATACAAAAATGTTTAACACGACAAGAATTTTTATAATCAATGAGAAGTTGAATATATAGTTAGAGCCATAAATGGACAATTATGGAGCCTGTCACAATCCTCATTTTTTATTCAATAACTTAAGGTGAAAGAAGAAATAATTTTCAAGACAGAAAATGATCAATGTTCCTTTGTCCAAAAATTATAAAGCATTTGCAGCTCCTCTACAACTAAAACAAACTCACCAAAGGCTATAATCCCCTTCAATCACTCATCAACAAATCGCTTGATAACACCCTTCAAAATATCTATACTATTTGCATGTGAATCGAAACGAATTCCGTCACACAGTGATTGTAATCTTCTCCATGACCACCAGAAACCGTTGCAATCTTGAATCATCAACTTTTGTACTCCTTCAGGTAGTACTAATGGTCATAATGTAATCAGTCAACTATCTAAACTTGGTCTATTTACAGACTTGATTTGACATCAGTTTGAAAAACACAAACTGTGAAAGGGACATATACCTATTCCAAGAACTAAAAGAAATTCCTAGATTATCTCATCCCTCTAACTTTTATAACGAAATATAGAAAGTATAAGAATTTAACAATACAGTTACTATCACTAACTCTTAGAACTAAATAGCTGGCATGAGAGTGGAATCTGTTTGAACTCAATGCAACAATAAGCATAGTTCTCATACTAATTATAGAAAAGTGCTAGACAATGAGAGCGGTTGTAGTCTATGTTGATCCCAAAGAGTCATAGGTTAACTTAGACACCGCACTATAGTTTTATGGTTGCCCTTGTGAAACCTTCAAGCATTAACACTAAGAACTCGTATTATGTTAACACCAAAATTAGAGTAGTTTCTCATAATATCCATGAAAAATGCTTTTGGTTAGGTCCCTCTCCTTTTTTTATTCCTCAAAACAAATTTAATTAGGATACCCCCCAAAAGCAGAGGTGTAGGTGAAGAGTAAACATTAAGTCAAATATTCAACAATGACCTTGTAATAATAATGTAAATAGCATATTGAGAGCACTATTGGATACATGACTTACATTGTCTACTATATAACTATATGATATGATAATCGCATAAAGTTAACCCTCTCTAAATTTTTGATGTTAATATAGAACACACAATAGAAACATATATGTAGGTGTTAAAACCATGTTAACAAGAATTGTTCACAAGAATTTGAGTTTATCAATCAGTAACCAGTTTCCTGCCTTGTAAGCATATTTCAACATAGTATTCAATTAGAGCATTACTACCGCTTCGTCCAAATACGTTATAATTAATAAGCTATAAAATGACAAACCTAAAACACCTTTTGCAAGCTGAATAAGAGAAAAACAAAAGATAAACTAGGATACGAAACAAAAGCGTATTTGATCGAAACTATAAATTACATTTATTTATTAAGGAAAAAAAATGCAAAAAAAAAAAAAAACGATTGATTAATTTCAACTTGAACTCATATCCACCAACAACATCAAAGAAACAAAAGGAATAAATAATGAATTGCTCACCTCAAATCGAATATTCTTATAAACGAGCTCCTCAACGTTGCTCCCAACCGTAGGATTCGTGGTCACGACCTCGCCGAGATGCAACTTGTAGAGCGTCGTCGTCTTTCCAGCGTTATCCAATCCAACGACCACGATCTTGTACTCTTTCGCGGGGAACAGCATAAACCAAAACCTCGACAAAAAAGCTCCCATCTTGGCAACAGATCCTAGATCAACTGCACAAAAGCAACCTATATTCCCTTAAATTTTCATTTAAAAACAAAAAAAAAATCCAAAAAAAGAACAATTTGATAATTCGAATCCGATCAGATCCAGTTTGCGAAGCGATCGGACCTGGGAGATTAGAAATCGATCGTTCGAGCGGAACGGAGGGCGATCGATCTTAGGTTTTCTCTGGTTTCAAGAAATGTCAAAAGGGGGAAAAAGAAACCAGAGAAAACCCTAATTCGAAGGAAACGAAGGAGAAGCGATTCCCGTTGCGCGTCGAGAGAAGAAAAAAGAGGAAACCGAAGGACTCCTCCTCAAATAGATGCCGGGGACAGCGTGGCGTGCTGACGTGGAAACCGCAACGCTCATAGGCCTCTATTATTAGGGCTCTTTTCTTATTTATTTTTATTTATTTATTAATGTTTTCGTGTCAAAGAATGGTGATTATTAATAGAGGTCAAATTTTGTGAACGGCCTAAAATCATTCTGGAAGTCGAGTTACGTGGACTGCCATCTTCTATCGAGATAAATAAACTTATTAATCAAAAGGTTTATAAGGACTCTAGAAAGAAACCTTTTTTTTAAATCATTAGATAAAGATGCGTGTTGAAAGCAAAAAGAGAAGGAGAGAAATTTTTGTTCTTCGGTTTATGAATTTATCAATTAGAATATTCTCTTGTATTATTAAATCCATCTTCGTAATGATAAGTTTATAAAGGTGGATATTCAATGTAACTGGATGAATGATTTGAGATCTCAATATGAATAAAAGCTAGAAAAAATCAAAATATTTTATCATCAAAATATTCAAAAGAGTAAATTGTAAAAATCCCTGAAATCCCCATACTCTATTAACTTCAAGTTTGGAACAATGCCTTTCTTTTCATCCAACACAAGTAATGATAAATTATTATGTCGCCAATTGAATATGAATCCATCAATTGATTCAAAAGATCCGAAACAAGTCCGCAGTCAGATACAAGCATATATTTGAATTGGATACTATTTTCAGATAATAAGCTTTTATCCTGTAAAATAAAATAACTAAGCCCATTCACGGATTACTTGTGAATAGTACCTGAAATAAATTTATACTGCATTTAATCCTGAAATCATTTCAGGAACAAAATGATTTGAGGATCTTAGCATCTCTGAACTCAGTTCACAAAAAATACGTGGGTGAAAACAAACCAATTGATCAACAAACAAACAAAAGGAGGAGTTCTATATCACATTACATCACCATTAAGTTCAAAATACAAACTTATCCAAAAAAAAAAAAAAAAAACCTTGATTGCTTTTAGCAAACATGTACATGATATAGTACCAGAGCTAAAGGAGTAGCAAGAAACAAAAGATCAAAATAGAAACCAGTTAATCTACAAATCCTTATATCCATGCCAACTTATACTACAAACTTAAAAATAAAAAACAAAGGAGAACAGGAATTAACAGAGACTAATTATATATACCTGATATTCCTTATTATTGTAGGATTTAATCAGACAGCAGGTTCCTCAGCTGAAGCAAATGTTCCTCATTCGAAATATGTAGCGACATTCTAAGATTTGTTAAAAGTGACTCCTGCTCCCAACTTAAAGGACCAGAAGCATATAAAGCTTGCACAGTAGACTTATACGCATGTAGCTCTAATTCATGGACATTTGCAACCAACTCATTTTCAAAAATATCTCGGTAACTTTTCTTTGATGCAGGTGAAGATGTTGTATCATCAAGAGGACTATATTCGGGTAGGTTGTTTCCACTACAACTAGCCACAGAGCATTCGATACTCTCTTCAATAATCGGTTGCATGAAAGTTTTACCAACCAAGTTATTAGAGAATGGTAAAGCATCTAACTTTCTCGGTTGTGCTCTTTTTATTGGAGGATAATATTCACCGACTTCTAAGTTACACATCCTTTTGTTGTTGTTTCCTCTAAATGCTGTGTCATCGAGTGAGCTACCATGAAAATTTAGATTCCTGTTATTGGTTCTCTCGGGTTGAAATGAGCAAACATAATCCTGCTTATATTTTTGTCTAGTGCCAGCTTCTTCATATTTGACTCCATTTTCCCCAGAATCTATGTAAGTTGCGTATTTGGAGCTATTGTAAATTTCTTTATTTTCAAACACCTGCAAGTTACAATTCTGTTTAATTACAGAAGGGATAAGAAAGCATCTTAGAAGCAAATGAGCACAGAATTTCTGTAACAGAAGTAAGCTAACATGAAATACAGAAGTTTACAAATCACTCTTGACTCTGCCAAAAAAAATACCGCACGAACTAATAGGGCTTTTCTCCAATAGCAAGCATAAAGCAGAGAGCATTCAGAGGTTAAGATAAGCTGTTTTACCACGTGAAGATGACCTTGCTAAAGCCTGTGTTTGACTGCCTCAGCCTCCCATTAAACTCTGATATATATATATATATATATATATATATATATATATATATATATATATATATATATATATATATATATATATATATATATATATATATATATATATATAGAGAGAGTAAGGCTCCTATGAACTTAAGTTCATAATGAATAGTGGTGCACCAACTTTTTTATCCACTCATCTTGCCTTGAGATTTGTGATGCACAAATCTCAAAGTGGCCTTTATATCTTTCACGGATCCCAAAGCAAGATGAGTGGTTAGAAAAGTTGGTGCACCACTATTCATTATAAACTTAAGTTCATATATATATATATATATATATATATATATATATATATATATATATATATATATATATATATATATATATATAAATTAAATAATGGTAACTTAACATGAATTCTGCTTTGGCATTTGTTTGGATATGAAGTAACCATAAAACTATGAATTCAGTGCCTAGGCAATCAACATTGCATACACATAAGCTTGTTTGACATCCTTTGGTGCACAACAAGTGAACACTAAAAGAGGTTAAAAATAAAAGATATAGGTACTGAAACTATTATGGGATTTCTTTTTTTTTTTTTTGTTTGTTTGTTATTTCCCGTACCTGCACGGAGAGCAAGCTTCTGAAAATGTTGGCTGTGTTCAGGCAAACACTACTAATGCACACATAAGTTCAGAATTTATTCATCTTCTTGATTCGAAACTTACAAAGGTTTTATTGAACACTGCCTACTTCTGTCATGATTTATCTGAATGTTTTCGTTTTTAGTTGACTTTACAATTCAACTCATTTTGGCTCACTTCCAGTATTGCAGGTATTCTCTATGCTTATAACAAAATTGCAAACACCATAAAAATTAATCTCATTCAGATGAATCTAAGATGTCTTGGGATGTAATTAGCATTTTCATTGTTGTTTAAATTCATCTGCATATTAGTCCCTTCTGGTCTACCTTATTCAATATAGTCGAGAGTGCTTTCAACATGCCCGAACCTTGTTGAGTGAAGGCTAATGAAGGACTAACTACCAGATAAAGTCACAACAAAGAGAATAGAAGTATGACTTTGCAATTTGATATTCGCTTAAGGAATACATGTGACACTTAATTCCCTCAAAGATTCACAAGAATGAAGGTTAAGAGGGAATCCAATCTCAACAATAGATTGAAACTGTCATAATAAAACTGAAACTTGACCAAAACAAACCCCCTCCCTGCCCCACTTCTCTCTTCTTTTGTCTATTATATAAAGACCATGCCGTAACCATCAGTACTTTGGTTAGTTGCCCATTATCATGGTTCTTCATAATCATGGTTCTTCATCTCACCTAACAAGCATGATCAAATAATGGCTTTCACTAACAAGTGTGATCAAATATGTGTAAGGTGAAATATTCGGGAACATATGATTGACTAAATCTTGAATGTATACATCACCAGTAACTATAGACGATACACTTGTTTCCAGATTGAAACTTTTTTGCACAAGAACATTGGTGGAGATTGCATTTTTTCAAAAGGATGTAAGATAACAAGCATAAATGAGATCCAGAAAAGTATGCACCACAAGCAGCAAGAGTGTACTGCGAGTCATAACAAAAAGGTGTGCTTCTAATATACTTAATTGGTTAGTGACAGGAATGTGTGAAGGGAGTTTGCATCAAAAACAGGCATAGGGAAAGCCTGACAATCTAGAAGGAAAGCCTGATATTCTCTAAGTTAACGGATGTTGTGATCTCCCCCTTCCAGGAACACAAGACATAAGGGAGGAAAAACATTGAGGAATTTGAAGGAATAGAGAAGAACCATACAGTGAACGCATATAAGAGTATAAGATCATTACGATCAATGGCTCGACTTCATGGGTGTGTTTGAATAGACTAATATATGAGCCGTGTGCAATTATCTTTTCTTCCCATGTTCTCCACAAAATATGATAAGCACCGGTTTTTGGTGGTGTCCAACAACACAATAATTTTGATGATAAACACAAGCAGCTTACTTTCCATGAAACTGAATAATCAGTCAACAATTCAAACATAAAGAACCAATTCAATAAAAAGATAAAACAAAATCATATATCAAAAGAAAAGTTCTACACATCTAAACTGCAGGAACAAAAGGAATTAAAGTTAAAATCATCAAAACCAGTATATATACCTTCCCAAGCGATATCCACCTGTTATTACGCCAAGCTTGCCGAACTCTTAGATCAGAGACATGAAACTTCTTAAGCTGGATGGAGCCAAACAATCTAACAACACAACAATTATCCCTGAGAATCTTCGCAATCTTTCCAACCCTCCAACAACGAAGATCAAATACCTCCGCAATATCACCAACAACCCAACTCTCCCCTTCATTCACAAGCGGAGGGCACGGCCTAATATCTTCTTCATGCACTTTCTCTACCATAGGCTCCCCTTTGCTTGTCAGACAAAGCTCATATCTAACAGTGCACATGTTTCCAACTTTTGATAAAATTCTTGCAGGAAACCAAGAGCCATAAGTGTCCTTTTCATTTTTCAGCACCTCAACCCTACTCCCTTCTTTGAACCTCATGATCTACAAATACAAAACCAAATTTAACTCTAGAGAATATTGAATATATACTATTCAGATGAAAAATGTAAAAGTACATGAAACAAACTGTTTGACTGAATATTTAATTAGGTGAGAATCTGTGAGAACTCCTAGAAACCTGAAAAATGATGTATTATTCATGAAAATTAGTCTAACATTTCAAGAAACTTACTAAAACAGCAGATTTCAAGAAATTTCAATAATATTAATCCATACCAATCTTGATAAAAGGGCATGGACTAGAATAAAGATTGCAGCTTTGAGGAGCTGGAATCAAAAGCAATAGGGGTTGATATCTGCACATTGTAGCTTAAGAGTATAAATCACAAGAACCATTGACCAAAACTCTAACTACAACTGAAACTATTAAAAAAGACCAAAAAGTTTCAAAATGTAAAAATTCAAACTGCAGAAAAAAACGGAAGGAAAAAAAAAAACAGAATCAAACAGGTGTACTACCTTATGGAATAACAAGATCTTCAGCAGCTTTTAGCCCATTTCATAAAAAACCCATCCACTATCTCAATCCAAACAGGAAACCCAAATAAAATTTTGGACTAAATACCATGAAAAGAAGTAAATCTACAAATTTGCATTTTCTAATTTTTCCCAAAAATTAAAAGAAAAACAATTAATTAATTAAATTCAAGAGGTACTGACCTTTGGGGGAAATTTGGCAGACTGTATCAGCGGTTAGGAACGAATTCCACGCCTTTGTTTTGGCGGTGGGGACCACCAATCTCAAGAAAACGGCGTGCTGGTTTCTTGAACCAAAAAGAAAATTTAATGAATCAATTATATTATTTTATAATTTTGTATGTTTTCCTCGGAGCTTAATTTGTAATTAATTTGGTTAATTAATTAATTAATGTTTATTGCTCAAATGTTGCTATAGCGATTGTACAAATCAGAAAAGGGCTGAAAGAGATGCCTAACACTGAAACCAACGATGATAAGATCGCGGGGTCCACAGATTATTACGGATAAGCACATTGCTACTATTTTTCTTATTTTTCAATAGATTTTTTTAATTAGTCCCGTAAATCTCTAATATCTTTGACATTAGCCCTCAAGTCATTAAAGTTACTACTATGTATTATTTTTCCCTTCTTTTTCTTAAAATCTACTATGTATTCTGAATTCATCTTGGTATTGTTGCTCTTGATTGAAGAGATTAATTTGAGACAACTTGAAAAATTGGGGGATGTTATAGCAATTCTTATGATTAGAGGGACTAATTTTAAGATAATCTAAAAGGATCAAGGGACCTAACAACAATTTAACTGACTTTAGGGACTTGTTCGAAATATTAAGATTCAAGGGATAAAAGACCGATTGGTGTTGCCTTTTTAGGGTGCTTCTGCTAAGTTAATAATGGTGATTGGTAAAACAAATTTGCATACTTATTAAAATTGCTTCTGTTTTTAGGGGGGTGGGTGTGCTTTTAGAAGCAATCTGAGCACGTTTAAAAGCAGCTTATGTTTTTTGTAATTGATATACCATACATGCTCTTATATACTTTAACACGATTGTTTACTACCAATAAACATAAAGCTAAATTTGTATTTATTTCAGTCATTTTCACTTATAATGATATTTAAGCATGGTTTTACCAAACACCAACCAAACAGCTATTTTGAGCAACTTATATAAATTGCAAAGCTACTTATATAAACAACTTATTATAAGTTTCGGCAATACCACACTGACCCTAACAAAACACTTTTTTCCAAAGAGGTAAGAGGGATAGGTAGATGCCACTGTGTGCAAATTGGTGAAGAACAATTTAGAGGTTATAAAAACTGCAGTGCGAATCATCGTAGCACTATTATTATTATTATTATTATTATTATTATTATTCTTTTAGAATTAATGGGGGTGACAATTATTACTTTGTGCTTGGTATCCAAAGTGCGGTTCGGCAGAACTGAGAGAGGTAAGTCTCATGGATAACAGGTAAGATATTTTGTCTTGTTTTGGGATTTCAGTTATGGTTGCCATTTTCAAAGTCATGCCATTTCTTGAAGGTATCTTATTTCTTTGTTTGGAAGTGAGAAGGGGTATGTTTATGATGCATGTTTGGTTTCATGAAAATGGGATTATATAAAGGTAGTGCATGTTTAATTCCTTGAAGCATTAATTTAATAAATGATTTGAATCTGATATTCAAGTCCATTGTGAGTATTTTCTATCAAAAAAAAAAAAAAAGTCCATTGTGAGTATTATGATGTTTAAAGATGACCTTTCTCTTAACTGATCGCAAGCCAAATGTCGTAAATTTTTTGGGGAAAATGTGTCAATGCCCCAAAAAAAGAAACCTCTTGTGGCCCAGCCCCATGAAGTTTTTCCCATGTGTTTTAACCCCAAAAGACCCAACAAATTGTGATCCGGCCCCTTTTCACACTCTCCCAAAAATGAACCCAAAAAAATTCCGAAAATACCACCTCCCCTTTTCTTTTTCTTCTTCTTCTTCTCTATGTCTTTCTCCTCCTCTCCCCTAACTGCTCCTTTCTCATCTTCTTCTCTCCTCCTCCTCTCCCCTAACTCTACCTTTCCCCAAAAACTATACCCCTAAACCCTTCCCCCAAAAACTGACGTGCTCTCTCTCTCTCTCTCTCAAACTCCTGTAAGCTCAAGAGAACCCAAAAAAAATCCTAGATTTGAACTCAACCCTCCACAAAATCCCTTAAAATTTTATTTTAAAAAAAGTGCAAAATGGCCGAAAACCCTAATTTGGAGAAGGGTGAAGGAGACAATATCCACTTCGAAGTTGTTCATCATCGGCGTCCCTCGGATCCGACGACAAAGGAGGCTCTTCGAGAATCATCCGCCTCCCACTTTGCATCATTATCCCCCGCCAGTGGTTCTTCTTCTCCAATGTCCGCCTCATCTGAGGATGATGACAGTAATGAGGCAACGGTGGCTCTGTTGAGCATGAAAAGGGGACCGAATTTTATCCACCAGACTCTTACGTTTGTGACTTGATTTGCATGGTGTCGTTAGGCCAGAAGGCTATATTCTCATTGCTAAGTTCTATAACAAGCTTTTTTGAACTGAAATTTGATGTGTTCAAAAGATTGAAAGTACCTCAAGAATGCTTTATCATTGATATATAAATCTGAGAGGCACCCGAATCTGAGTTTTTCAGTTGATAATGAAGACGATTTGAAGTACACGGTGGAGCATAATCGAAATATTGGTTGTATGGAGATTCATATGCAAGCTGTTACTAAAATAGAGGGTTCTATTTTTGAAAAAAAAAATAGAAAGTTCTAACTAAAATGTAAGTAATCAATAAACTCTTTTTAAAATTGGGCTTTGTGTGATGTAAGTTTTGTGATTTCAAGTTTCCTAGCACATACGAATTGTAAATGTTAACTTTAATGGTTAACATGTTAACTCTTCTTATCGTGTGTTGAGTATCACAGCTATCTGTTAACTTTCACTAGAACATGTTAACTTTTAGGGTTTTCTGTTGTCTATCATAGTTATATGTTAACTTTTAACTGAACGTGTTAACTTTCCTCCTAGTCTGTTAACTTTTCCTACTGAGTGTTAACTTTCATTGCTTTATGTTAACGTTCACCCAAACCTGTTAACTTTCATCCTAGTCTGTTAACGCTCACATTGTTAACTTATACAAGAAGCTGTTAATTTAAAATATCAACAGATAATATTATAGTTGACTTTGAAATCTGACTGGTTTATTAGTTTGTGCAGTAGTGATACCTCTTTGAATGCAGAATATAGTCATACTCCTCCAGGAAATACTTCTAATTCGGAGAGGATCCCAAATAATTGCCCGTCTGGTGAGAATGTAATGAGATCAGATGATATTCTCAATAACACTTTCATCATTCCTCAATGGTGGCACACGATATTAACTGAAAGGGTTCAATAATTTGAAAGTATAAATGAATTGAGACTAGCTTTGTAATACTATTATATGGCGAAAAAAGTTTGATTATGAATTTGCAAAGAATGAACCCAAACGTATCCGAGTTTATTGTCGATATAAGGAAACATATGGATGCCCTTGAATGCTGTTTGCCTCTCCTGTTAAAAATAAAAAAAGAATTGAAATCAAGAAGTTTGTGAACGAACACAGTTGTGGACAACATAGTAACTTGTCAGGACGATCACGGGCATCTCGCAAATTTATAGCAGCCCAAATGCAACATGTGTTGAAGGTTTTTCTCGCCATCAGACTCTTACGTTTGTTGTTGATATCACATATAATTAACAGGTAACACTCAAAGTTAACAGATTTCTGTGAAAGTTAACAGGTAAGCCCAAAAGTTAACAGTGTAAGCTGAAAGTTAACATAATATTGAGATAGTTAACAGGCAACACAAATAGACAACTTCAGTTAAACAAGTACATTTTATTAAAATTCTTACATTCTTACAGCTGATATGGCTTGAATACGCAATATGATTAGTTTTACAATCTTATAGATTACAAAAATCTTCCACAATGTGCTACAAAAGCTTAACAACCTACATTGCTCTACCAAAAGTATTGTACTAATAAGCAATCCACACTAATCACCAATTGGTTTGTTACAAGTAGCTCGATTGTGACCTTCAACTTTGCATCGAGAACATTTCACTGAACGTTTGTAAATGGTTCTGTTGTTTATACGTCTAATTCTATTTCTTCCCTTTCTTTTAGTAGTAATTGGTAGCAATCTCTCAATTTCATTTCTTGGCACACTTCGCTTCTCATAATATGGGATGAGATAAAAGACTTGGTCATAGCTCTTTTTGTATTATGTTAACTAAAATTGTCTTTTTGTGTTTCATGTTAACTATCTCAATATTATGTTAACTTTCAGCTTACACTGTTAACTTTTGGGCTTACCTGTTAACATTCACAGGAATTTGTTAACTTTGAGTATTACCTGTTAATTATATGTGATATAAACAACAAACGTAAGAGTCTGGTGGCGAGAAAAACCTTCAACACAGGTTGCATTTTGGCTGATATGAATTTGCGAGATGCCTGTGATCGTCCTGACAAGTTACTATGTTGTCCACAACTGTGTTCGTTCACAAACTTCTTGATTTCAATTATTTTTTTATTTTTAACAGGAGAGGCAAACAACATCCAAGGGTATCCATATGTTTCCTTATATCGACAATAAACTCGGATATGTTTGGGTTCATTATTTGCAAATTCATAATCAAACTTTTTCGCCATAGAATAGTATTACAAAGCTAATCTCAATTCATTTACACTTTTAAATTGTTGACCCCTTTCAGTTAATGTTGTTGTAGGCAATAAAAATTGCCTTAATCCCTACACAGCAACTCGGAATGAGCAAAAGAGCTTAAGGGTCCATCTGAGTGAAGTCAGGTCCGCCTAAAGGTTAAGTTCATCTGAATGCTTGACTCTACAAAATAGACAAAAGTACTGATATCTCTCAAACCGGAAGGAATTGGGCAAAATGACCGAAACAATTGGCTCCGTCTCGTCGAGATAGTCGATTTTCATATATAATTAGATGCGGTTCCGGCGTGCGGCTTGAAAGTTACAACTGCTCGTCGTAGCATGTTCTCACGTAAGCCTTAGAAAACGCTAAGAGACAAAAGAGGAGGTTCGCCCTGGCTGCGAGGCTCGACGTTCAACCGAGGTTCGTACGTGGAGCGGAGTTCGATCTTAACACGAGGTTCGCACGAGAAACGAAGCTCAACAATGGTCTGACGAGGTTCGCCTACAACGGTGGTCTGCCGAGGCTCGCCCACAACGTCGAAGTTTGACGAGGCTCGCCCACGACGCCGGTTCGACGAGGCTCGCCACAACAAGTAGTTTGACGAGGCTCGCCTACAACAAGTAGTTTGACGAGGCTCGCCCGCAGCATCAAAGTCAAACGAGGATCGCCAAGCAGCGAAGCTCGACACTCAACCGAGGTTCGCCTACAGCAGTGAACCTCGACATTCAACCGAGGTTCGCCTACAGCAGTGAACCTCGACACTCAACCGAGGTTCGCCTACAGCAGTGAACCTCGACACTCAACCAAGGTTCGCCTACAGCAGTGAACCTCGACATTCAACCGAGGTTCGCCTACAGCAGCGAACCTCGACACTCAACCGAGGTTCGCCTACAGCAGTGAACCTCGACACTCAACCGAGGTTCGCCTACAGCAGTGAACCTCGACATTCAACCGAGGTTCACCTACAGCAGTGAATCTCGACATTCAACCGAGGCTAGACCAGTGCACGCTTCAAAACGAGACTTGCTCAAGAGGCGAGACTCGACCTCAATACGAGGTTCGCACGTGGAGCGGAGTTCGATCTTAACACGAGGTTCGCACGAGAAACGAAGCTCAACAATGGTCTGACGAGGTTCGCCTACAACGGTGGTCTGCCGAGGCTCGCCCCCAACGCCGGTTTGACGAGGCTCGCCACAACAAGAGTTTGACGAGGCTCGCCACAACAAGTAGTTTGACGAGGCTCGCCCACAACGTCGAAGTTTGACGAGGCTCGCCTACAACAGTAGTTTGACGAGGCTCGCCCGCAGCATCAAAGTCAAACGAGGATCGCCAAGCAGTGAACCTCGACATTCAACCGAGGTTCACCTACAGCAGTGAACCTCGACACTCAACCGAGGTTCGCCTACAGCAGTGAACCTCGACACTCAACCAAGGTTCGCCTACAGCAGTGAACCTCGACACTCAACCAAGGTTCGCCTACAGCAGTGAACCTCGACACTCAACCAAGGTTCGCCTACAGCAGTGAACCTCGACACTCAACCGAGGTTCGCCCACAGCAGTGAACCTCGACATTCAACCGAGGTTCACCTACAGCAGTGAATCTCGACATTCAACCGAGGCTAGACCAGTGCACGCTTCAAAACGAGACTTGCTCAAGAGGCGAGACTCGACCTCAATACGAGGTTCGCACGTGGAGCGGAGTTCGATCTTTACATGAGCATCAAAGTGTGACAAGGCTCGCCTGCGGCGTCAGTGGTCTGACGAGGTTCGCCCGCAACAGTGGCTTAACGAGGCTCGCCCACAACGCCGAAGTTTGACGAGGCTCGCCCACAACGCCGGTTTGACGAGGCTCGCCCACAACGCCGGTTTGACGAGGCTCGCCCACAACGCCGGTTTGACGAGGCTCGCCACAACAAGAGTTTGACGAGGCTCGCCCGCAGCACCAGAGTCTGACGAGGTCCACTACCCGCTTCATCGTAGCAACCGCACAATTACCGCGCAGCCCAATAATAGCTAAAAGCCCAATGGGTCGGGCGAAGGGAAAAAGGCCGAGCTTTTGGAAAATCAAGCACTTGCGCAGGAGAGAGATCACGAACCTCGTCAGCAACCTCTAGATCATTCGCAGCTTTGATCTGATCGTCAACGGGAAGCAACCTCGACTTGAGCATCGAGTGAAGCATCCTCTCACCACCAAGAACCCATACAAAAGAGAAGTCAAATCAATCTTCTTCCTCTCAGAATCGAGAGAATTTGATTGTAACACATTCATTCAATCAATAAACATTTTTCGACCCTACAGAAGATGGCGACCACAGTGGGAGCAACCATTCATTCCGATGAACTGGTGGTGGCGCAATCAGACAAGGTTGCAGTTGGAACCGAGGTTCAGACCTTGGTCATTGAGTTTGATCAGAGTAAGTACGAGGAATTTCTTTCCTCCGGGGCATCTAGCCCAGTGAAGACACGCAAGTGTCGCCGAAGTCTCGTGATGAGACTTCACCGTGGCTTCGGCCAATCCCTCGAGTGAACTCGACGACGCCTCGTCTCTCAAGGACAAGGCTCCAAAAGTTAACATGCGGGCTAAGAAATGGGTTGTTAAGCAACCCAAGTCCACTTCGATGTTTTAGCCAAGTTTTGGCTTCGGCGAGCCTCGCTCGCTGTGAGAAGACCGGACCTTCTAAGGATCCACTCTCAAGACGCGCTGCATAACGCCGCCGACAGAACCAAGCTCGCCGACGTGCTCGAGCTCTGGTCTCGTTGGACGGATTCCACTATCGTCCAAAGAAAATCAACGAACCTCGTTATCATCAAAGGGTTCGTTCAGAACAAGACGAATGTCGCCTACCGCAAACCTCGCCTACAAGACTAACGCCGCCTACCGCTAACCTCGCCTACAAGACTAACGCCGCCTGTGCGAACCTCGCCTACATGACGAACGCCGCCTGTGCGAACCTCGTCATATCAAGCGTCAAAATGATGAACCTCGCCATCATGAACCTCGGCGTGGGGTGTTATCAAAGCAAGTGGACGAACCTCGCCAACCATGTGAAGTCCCTTGAAAGAGATGAGCCTCGTCGCTGGCGAATTTCGCCAACAACATGACGAACATCGCCTGCTGACGAACCTCGCCATATCAAGCGCCAAATGATGAACCTCGCCATCATGAACCTCGACGGGTGTTATCAAAGCAAGTGGACGAACCTCGTCAGGAAGCGCCGAATGACGAACCTCGTCGTAGGAAGCGTCAGAATGACGAACCTCGTCATCTTAAACCTACCCTACAACATGAGGTCCATTCTGAGCCAGACGAACCTCGCTCGACAAATAACTTCGCCATAAGCTTCGCCGTAACCAAAGGAAGCGGCCGTGGTCGCCAAACTCGACTCGGAGAGCCTCTTTCATACGAGGCTCGTTTTTCAGAATCAACTGGGGGAACACCCACTTCTGATCTCCGTGATTACCTCACTCGCAAGCGTGATGCTAGTCATATGCAATCTCATTGCTGCTGTGAGAAGCTTATCTCTGCGATGCGCGCCCAATGTTCATCGACACACCAGCCTTCGATTTTTGAGCGATTATCGGACCCGTCAACTAGACGAAGGCGGTTTCGCCATAAGAAACAAGCAGCCCGCGGTGGTCATTCCCCCGGAGTGACAATTAACATGGTTGGGAGAAGCGGGAGCAAGACCCCAACAGGCAGTCCTGAATCGTCTGACCCTGAATATTCCCCAGGGTTACGAGGCGCATTAATCAATAGTCAAGGCGCCTATCGAAGCACCCGTCTTCGTACCGGAGTGACAATCCCGTTTGACTATAGCCAATTGGCTGGGGGTACCTCTGAAGAATTTGAGAACTCTGGCATCGCTACGTCTCAACCTTCAATAATCGATTTTAGTGATCGCGAAAGTGTCCTCATGGTCAACGAGAAGAAGAGATGGTACGAAGGATCAAAGAGCAACAAGCTACTATTCTTGCGCAACAAGAATCTATCAGGCGTTTAGAAATAATGATGGAGAAACTTGTAGGCAAGAAGGAGACAGACGAAGGAGGATCCAAATCGAAGCGAGAAGACTACGAGAGGGATCATGATGTCCATTCAATGTCATCCAAGCGAGTCGAATCCGCTGCACAAAAGAGCAAGATCATACGTTTCGGGATTTCCAAAGGCAGCTGGATGCTCTTAAACTCCAAGGGCAATCTAAGGAGCTGGGGGTGGCGAGGTCATACCCCATAGAATGGGATGATGTCCCATATCCTCCAAAATTCAAGCCACTTAACCTAGTGCAATTCGACGGAAAAAGCTCTCCGTCGCAACACATCTATTATTTCTAAGCGCAAACCGGGCATATAACAGGTAACGATCCTATTATGACCCGATTATTCATCAGCACTCTTAAGGGAGTCGCTTTCGAGTGGTTTCGAAGGTTAGAACCTGGTTCTATCAGCTCTTGGAAAGATGTGCAAAGGCTTTTTATGACCCGATTTTTCGATGATGACACTGAGGTGTCTATGGCCACTTTGCTGGCCGAAAAGCAAAAGAAGACGGAGTCCGCCGACTTTCGCAGCGATTTGAAATCAGTCCTTGCATTCCTGACCAAGTCTTGAAGCGACATTCATCGGGATGTGCAGAGCCAACCTCTCGACGACATACTCAAGATGGGTGCGCTTGAAGCATACTTGGAGGGACTTGGTGAGGCAAGGGAGCAAGTTGAGAACATGCTTAAGAGGATCGAAGCCGAGGAACCCCAGGATTCTCGTCATAAAAAGGGGGGTAATCAGAACAATTTTATTCCTCAAAAGCAGTCGAAGGGGAAGGAGACTTTGGCCGTAGAGACCCAACCTACTCCGAGACCCTTCAAGCAGAAATCGAATATTTTTGACACCCGTCCTCAGAGGAAGTATGATTTTAAGGATGACCAGGTCATACCAATCCTTAAAACTTTACTCAAAATGAACAAGATCACACTTCCAGAAATAAGGAAGCCGGAGGAAGCTTCAAGGACGGATGATCCAAAATACTGCATGTACCATCGAATGGTACACCACCCAACAGGGTCATGCTACATTTTGAAGGACAAGATCCAAGTCTTGTTAGAGGTAGGTGTTATGACTCTGCGGGAGGATCAGAAGAAGGTGTCTGCAAACCTGGTCGCTCTCCAATTTGGCGACTTTGCGGAATTCCAAGTGCAAGATGGTGTAAAACCGATCCATAAAGCAGAAGCCAGAGTTGTGAACTTTGATCTCCAACAGCGGGAGGCACAAGGTATGGTCCCTTACACTACGCCGAAAGGCGAAATTATGTGGGTTCACCCTGACTTGTTATCAGATGAACAATGGACTTCTTCAAGGTCCAAAGGGAAGACTCAGAACGCCACCTCGCTACGAAAGGAGCAAATCAATGACTCCGCCGAGCAACAAATCGCCCCGGTCGCCCAACCTGTGCCAGCGTTGGCCACCCGAGGTGGAAAGGAGTTCTTAAGGGAGTATCCCGAGGTAACGCCCGATGTAGCAGTAAAGGAGTCTGTTGGTGGGTCCAAGACAAGGGAGATCCGCTACAACAAAGCACTCAGGAAGGACACGCCTGAAACTTCGAAGACTCCTTTCCAGTTCGATGTGTTAGCCCAACTTTCCAACATCCCGGCGAGGATCACTCTATTCGAGCTCTTGCGGCTCTCTCAATCTACCGTAGAAGCTCATGAGAAGCGCCATGATAACGGCTGCCTTGCTCACTTCCCGTAAAGGACAACGGAAGTTTGTGCCCAATGTCATCATGTCTTCAAAGGGCGATACCTTGCATTACTTTTTCATCGGAGGACATGCAAGTGAAGAACCCAAAGCATGATAGGCCGTTGTACTTCACTGGCTATATTGGATCTATCCGAATCAACCGAGCTCAAGTGGACCCGGGATCTGCATTGAGTATCATCCCATTGAGAATTATACAACATCTTGGGATACCGCTGCATCGTTTAGCGACAACCGGGACTACCATCTACGGTTTCAATGCCACCAACTCTCGCCCCTTGGGCAAAATCAAACTCGATGCCGATAGGAGACTTGAAGACGACGCCACCGCTACGCCATTGATGCCGATACGCCCTATAATTTGCTATTGGGTCGACCTCGATCCATAAAACTTGATCGTCCCATCTACATTGCATCAATGCATGAAGTATGTAGATGAAGAGGGATGGTTAAAACATTGGTCGCGAAAGGCAACCATTCAAAGGTGTGGAGAATTATTTTATCGATTCGCCCACTACCTTGAGGAAGGCCAAACCGATGAACCACAGATCGAGGACTATGACAATGAAATGAAGTCGACATAGAGTCCCAACAAGGAGTTGTTTTCAATGATGTAAAACCCTTTGTAATCGATCCAATGATCCCGATGACGATATCGCCGCTTTCAATGAAGATTATGATTTAGCTTACGCGACCGGTGTTAAAAGTCATATCGACTTAATGTCGAAATTCGCCACGGTTGTATGTCAACCTACATTGCACATGCCAATTCGGCCGCCGCTCATGATGACCCAAAGGCATAATGACTCTTCGCAGCGCTTTTGTGGTACCGCCAGAATAGTGATCGAAAGACATTATCCTTGAAAGGTCAATCACCGCTGCAAAACGAAGCTAGAGCAGCCCAAAGCGGAGGAAAAGGAACCCCATTCTCATATTTCGCCAACGGCCAAATTTGATGAAGAAAATGGGGTATGATTTCCTTCGCAAAGAAGGACTAAGCTACTAAAAGGTATCAAGACACCAACCGACCGCTTATGTCCCTAAGGCCACCGATGATTATTATCATAAAACTCGTGAAGGGTTGGGATATGAATCACCATCGCATCATGGCATGTCGAGACCGAGAGCATTCGTGAGCACTCATCGCCCGAACAGCTCGATTCCAAAGTCAAGATAGGACATGAATTTCGTCCCTAATGGCCAATATGACAGCAAATGATCGACTTGAGATTCAAGAGGATGATCATTGTCATTATTCAAGATCCACTAAGTCAACAAATGATGCAATGGGAACATCGCTTTGAACAACGAGAGCCACCCACCGATGACAAAATAGTCCGAGTAAATATGGGGACGAAGCTAATCCAAAACCCATATTTATAAGCTTATAGTTTGACCATCGAGGAAAAGGAGGACCTCATCGCTTTGGTACGAGAATATATCGATGTCTTCGCTGGAGTTATGAAGATATGCCCGCTTAGACCCTCAAGTGGCTATGCACCACCTTAATATCAAACCAGGTGCTAAGCTGTTAAGCAACAAAGAACGACGCATTTTCCCTCAAGTCATGAAGGCCATCGAGAAAGAAATCGAGAAGCCGATCGAAGGTGGTTCATTCGAGGTTCAACACTCGACCGGGTAGCCAATATAGTACCCGCTTTGAAGAAAACGACAGATCCGACCGCAAGGCCGACATCGAGATTTAAATTTAGCATGTCCGAAAGATGATTTTCCTCTACCAATCACGGATCTCATTATCGACAACACATGTGGATTCGAAAGGATGTCTTTTATGGATGGCTTTTCGGGATACAATCAGATCAAAATGCACCCCGATGATGAAAAGCACATCGCCCAACACCGCCGTGAATATATCGTTATACGCTTATGCCTTTCGGCTTGAAAACGCAGGGCTACATACCGCAGTTATGACCACTATCTTCCAAAACATTTACTAAGACAGAGAATGCTACGTAGACGATTTAGTGGTCAAGAGTCGTCACAAAAGTGATCATTTACACGACTTGAGGACAACATTTGAGATAATGCGGGCTCATCAGCTGAAGATGAACCCAACTAAGTCTTTTCTGGGGATGTCTAGTGGCAAATTTCTAGGGTTCGTGGTCACAGCAGATGGTATACGCCTCGACCCGGACAAAGTCAAAGCTATCCAAGAACTTCCACCTCCTAGAAGCCTCAGAGAGCTTCGTGGTCTCCAAGGGCGCTTGGCTTACATTCGCAGATTCATTTCCAATTTATTGGGGAAATGTCAACCATTCTCAAGCTCATGAAGAAAGGTGTATCGCTCGCTTGGGATGAAGATTGCCTAAGGCATTCAAGAGATCAAAACATATCTTTCTAATCCCCTCAGATAGTTGCACCTAAATCAGAAAGCCCTTCGATTTACATCCGCTACGTAATATGCGTAGCGTGTCTTTTAGCACAGGACGATGACAATGGCCACGAACAGGCAGTCTATTACCTCAGTAGGACACTGTCGGGGGCCGAGTATCGATATCCTCCCATTCAGAAGGAATGTTTGGCTTTGGTCTTCGCCATCCAAAAGATGCGGCATTATCTAGTGGGACAGACCATACACGTCATCTCCAAAATTGACCCTATACGGGTATTCATGACCCAGCCTGGCACGTTGAATGGTCGAATGGCTAGATGGGCATTGTTATTATCTCAGTACGACATTCACTTCAAACCTCAGAAGGCGATGAAGGGTCAAGCTGTGTGTGATCTTATGGCTAACCATCCATTGAAAGGGAAAGTCGAATCAGATCAAGACATGCCCGATGAACCTTATGAAGCTAATCTGGTCTCTAAGGAACAGGTATGGCGCTTGTTCTTTGATCTGAGCTCGAGAGCGACTCGACGCCCCGTTGTAGCCGAGTGGGGTAGTATTGATATCTCCACAAAACCACGCGGATACCACGAAGCCGCGGTCGTTATCGAACCATGCACCAATAACGAAAGGCAGTATAATGCTATTGATTGGTCTCGACATAGCCAAACATTTAGGCGGAAACACCTTGAAGCATTTGGGGATTCACAACTAGTCGTGAAACAACTAAGAGGAGAATACTAAGTCGCACGAGGACCTTAGCCTCGTCGAATGTCGAGCATCGCCGCTTGGCGAACCTCGCTCGATGTCGAGCTCGCCGCTGGCGAAGCCTCATTCGAATGTCGAGCCTCGCTGCTTGGCGAGCCTCATCGAATGTCGAGCATCGCCGCTTGGCGAGCCTCATCGAATGTCGAGGTTGAATGTCGAGGTTGAATGTCGAGCCTCGCTGCTTGGCGAGCCTCGTCGAATGTCGAGCTCGCCGCTGGCGAAGCCTCATTCGAATGTCGAGCATCGCCGCTTGGCGAGCCTCATCGAATGTCGAGCCTCGCTGCTTGGCGAGCCTCATCGAATGTCGAGCCTCGCTGCTTGGCGAGCCTCATCGAATGTCGAGGTTGAATGTCGAGCTCGCCGCTGGCGAGCCTCATCGAATGTCGAGCATCGCCGCTTGGCGAGCCTCATCGAATGTCGAGGTTGAATGTCGAGGTTGAATGTCGAGCCTCGCCGCTTGGCGAGCCTCATCGAATGTCGAGCCTCGCCGCTGGCGAGCCTCATCGAATGTCGAGCCTCGCCGCTTGGCGAGCCTCATCGAATGTCGAGGTTGAATGTCGAGCCTCGCTGCTTGGCGAGCCTCATCGAATGTCGAGCATCGCCGCTTGGCGAGCCTCATCGAATGTCGAGGTTCACCGCTATAGGCGAACCTCGGTTGAATGTCGAGGTTGAATGTCGAGGTTCACCGCTATAGGCGAACCTCGGTTGAATGTCGAGGTTGAATGTCGAGGTTCACCGCTATAGGCGAACCTCGGTTGAATGTCGAGGTTGAATGTCGAGGTTGAATGTCGAGGTTCACCGCTATAGGCTAACCTCGCTCGAATGTCGAGCATCGCCGCTTGGCGAACCTCGCTCGATGTCGAGCTCGCCGCTGGCGAGCCTCATCGAATGTCGAGGTTGAATGTCGAGGTTGAATGTCGAGGTTCACCGCTATAGGCGAACCTCGGTTGAATGTCGAGGTTGAATGTCGAGCTCGCCGCTGGCGAGCCTCATCGAATGTCGAGCATCGCCGCTTGGCGAGCCTCATCGAATGTCGAGGTTGAATGTCGAGGTTCACCGCTATAGGCGAACCTCGGTTGAATGTCGAGGTTGAATGTCGAGGTTGAATGTCGAGCTCGCCGCTGGCGAGCCTCATCGAATGTCGAGCCTCGCCGCTGGCGAGCCTCATCGAATGTCGAGGTTGAATGTCGAGGTTGAATGTCGAGGTTGAATGTCGAGCCTCGCCGCTGGCGAGCCTCATCGAATGTCGAGGTTCACCGCTATAGGCGAACCTCGGTTGAATGTCGAGGTTCACCGCTATAGGCGAACCTCGGTTGAATGTCGAGGTTGAATGTCGAGCCTCGCCGCTGGCGAGCCTCATCGAATGTCGAGCATCGCCGCTTGGCGAACCTCGCTCGAATGTCGAGCATCGCCGCTTGGCGAGCCTCATCGAATGTCGAGGTTGAATGTCGAGGTTGAATGTCGAGGTTGAATGTCGAGGTTGAATGTCGAGCCTCGCCGCTTGGCGAGCCTCATCGAATGTCGAGCATCGCCGCTTGGCGAGCCTCATCGAATGTCGAGGTTCACCGCTATAGGCGAACCTCGGTTGAATGTCGAGCCTCGCCGCTTGGCGAACCTCGCTCGATGTCGAGCCTCGCTGCTTGGCGAGCCTCATCGAATGTCGAGCATCGCCGCTTGGCGAACCTCGCTCGATGTCGAGCCTCGCCGCTTGGCGAGCCTCGCTCGAATGCTACTCGCAAGTTATTGTGTCTAGTCGGCAACTATTTCACCAAAATATGCATTACGATCCAAGCAAATAAGACGAGCCTAAGTCACTTGAAGCACGAGATCGGCGGTTCTCGATCATCGACTATGTCTTGCATGGGATATTGCCCGAAGACATAAAAGAAAGGGAGTCGATTCGTCGGCGAGCATCAAGATTTTACTATGATTCCCAATTACGGACTTTATATAGAAGGTCATATGATGGGTTACTACTTCGATGTCTGTCAACTAAGGAAGCAGAGCAAGTCTTGAAAGAAGCTCATGACGGTGTTTGTGGAGCACACTGTAGGGTCGAAAAAGTTTATTGATTGAATGGATGGGTTTACAATCAAATTTTCTCGATTACAGAGGAAGAGGAGGTTGATTCGACTCCTCTTTTGTATGGGTTCTTGGTGGCGAGAGGATGCTTCACTCGATGCTCGAGCCGAGGTTGCTTCCCGTTGACGATCAGACCAAGGCTGCGGGTGATCAAGAGACTACTGATGAAGAGCTCGATCTCACTTGTGCGCAAGTGTTGAATTCTCCAGAAGCTCCAAAAGAAAAGCCAGCCTCTTCCTCATATGGAGATGGTGGCTTATAAATAGGCAAGGAGAGGTATGGCCACTTCCTTGATTCGTGGGATATGGCCATGCTCAGTTGAGGAGAGCCATGCCCCCCCTGTGGGATGTGACCACTATGGAATGTGGCCACTATGGGATGTGACATTTCCCATGCTTCAAGTGGGCGGTCTTGGTTGGATGGTGAGCTTCGCCGCCGTAGTCGAACCTCTTATGAGAGTCGAGCTTCGTTAAATGGGCGAACCTCGTATCGAATGTCGAGGTTGAATGTCGAGGTTCACTGCTATAGGCTAACCTCGCTCAATGTCGAGCATCGCCGCTTGGCGAGCCTCATCGAATGTCGAGGTTCACCGCTATAGGCTAACCTCGGTTGAGTGTCGAGGTTCACCGCTATAGGCTAACCTCGGTTGAATGTCGAGCTCGCCGCTGGCGAGCCTCGCTCGAATGTCGAGCCTCGCCGCTGGCGAAGCCTCATTCGAATGTCGAGCCTCGCCGCTGGCGAGCCTCATTCAATGTCGAGCCTCGCCGCTGGCGAAGCCTCATTCAATGTCGAGCCTCGCCGCTGGCGAGCCTCGCTCAATGTCGAGCTCGCCGCTGGCGAACCTCGCTCGATGTCGAGCCTCGCTGCTTGGCGAACCTCGCTCGAATGTCGAGCTCGCCGCTTGGCGAACCTCGCTCGAATGTCGAGCTCGCCGCTGGCGAGCCTCGCTCGCTATGAAGAACAGTCGTAACTTTCAAACCGTACGCCGGAATTAGATGAATTATATATGGAAATCGACCATCTCGACGAGACGGAGCCAATTGCCCCGGCCATTTTGCCTAGTTCCTTTTGGTTTGAGAGATATCAGCATTTCTGTCTATTTTGTAAAGTCGAACATCCGTAAACTTAACCTTTAGGCGGCCTCGACTCCACTCGATGGACTCTTAAGCTCTTTTGCTCATTCCGAAGTTGCCGTAAGGATTAAGGCAATTTTACCGCCATTAAACCCCTCCAAAGTTTTCGACTTGAATGCGGTCGAATGGAGTCCGGAACACTTTGGATATGAAGACTTGTAAGATGGTCGCCGCGTGACGAGCGAGGAACCTTCTAACGAACACGGTAAATTTGAATTCTTCACCGCAGCCTAATGATCGCCTCGAATTTTTAGCAAACCCCGCCTATCAACAGATTTGATGTGCCTTTACCGACACCGCTTGAATCGGCTAGCCATACTTTTCCCCTCAAGATGGTGAGTTTGCGAGGAGTTTCTTTTAGGCTTAGTGCTAAAATCTCCCTCTATCCTTAGCCGCTCAAGGCGCTGGATTAAAAGATAAGGGCAAATAGCCCGTGGGCCATCATGTGGAAATGATCAATCGCTCGCTGACATGAAAGTATAACGATCGCGATCAAAAGCAATCAAGTTGTTCAAAGGACGGAGAGTATAACAACAAGGATTACGAACAAAATCATTTAGAGGATTGATCATGTGGGAGTAGTCAAGTCGCTCGTGGACATGGGAGTATAACGACTATGGTTGAAATAGAGGCACATCGCATGGTAGGCCACTATTCTGAAACTAATCGAATCGCTCGCTGACATAAAAGTATAACGATCACGATCAAAAGCAATCAAGTTGTTCGCTGACTTAAAAGTATAACAACAAGGATTACGAACAAAATCATTTAGAGGATTGATCATGTGGGAGTAGTCAAGTCGCTCAGGACATGGGAGTATAACGACTATGGTTGAAATAGAGGCACATCGCATGGTAGGCCACTATTCGAAAATGATCGAATCGTTCAGTGACATAAAAGTATAACGATCGTGATCAAAAAGGCAATCAAGTTGTTCAGTGACTTAAAAGTATAACAACAGTGATTACGAACAAAGTCGTTTAGAGGAAAATGACTTCACGGGTTAGCCGAGTCGCTCGCTGACATGGGAGTATAACGACTATGGCTAAAATAGAGGCACATCGCATGGTAGGCCACTATTCGGTGAGGGAGTCGATAGGGTATATTGCTTGGTTAACCACTATCCAACCCAAAGTCACTCTGACAAGTGACGATATGGAAATGATCGTGTCGCTCAAGAACATAGAGGTATGACGACTTGATTGAGCAACGTCATCTGCGGGAATGACGGTGTGGACTATCAGAGGTGATTGTTAACATGACAGTTATGTGGGCCCGCCATCCTATTGACGAGGATTGGAAGGGGAGTTTGTCAAAGGTGATTGTTAACCCGACAAGAATTTGTTGCGATTGGGACAACTTTGAGGACTTACCATCCCATTGAAGAGGATTGGTAAGTTAATTTGCCAGAGGTAAAATGTTAACATGACAAGATTGTCGCGACGGAGCGACTTTGAGGACTTACCATCCCATTGAAGAGGATTGGTAAGTTGATTTGTCAGAGGTGCAATATTAACATGACAGTGGGAGTGGTCCCGTCATCCTACTTGAGAGGATTGATGGAGGAAATCTTGAGGGAATTATCAGAGGTGATTGTTAACATGATAATTTTGGAAACCCACCATCCTATTGCCGAGGATTGGCGGAGGAATTTAGAGAAAATTAGTTATCAGAGGTGACTGTTAACATGATAACTTAGTAGGAGTTTGAAAGAAGACTACGAGCAGTACTTCTCTAAAAATTTTACCGTCGGATGCTGGTCCTCTGGCAATTGATACATATAAGCATCAACGATCATCTTTGGCCGATTGTAGCCAAGTCTTCGCAGTCAGTCCCATAGCTTGGTTCCGCGTTGGCGAGCTCGGCAGATGCCATCAGGGGCTTACTTGAAAAGAGTTTTGATGAGGAAGCGGTCGCCACCACCAAGTTATCTTGGTCGTCACCTCCTCGAAATTCAAATAGCTCTTCAACCTCCATACGCTTGAGCACGCCTCGACTTGTTCTCCTTGGCGGTTAAATCTTTCCACGAGCGAAGCTACGACAAATACCATATTAGATGAATGTTGATGGAGAGATTATTCCCAAGACATCTCGATGAGAGTGGCCTCTAAATCGATCACGGGACACACGATCGGTTCCCGAATCTCTTGACAAAGTTGCTTACGACTCTTTCTTCCTCTCGCTTTAGAGCTAGCAGGGTTGTCATAGATACTCCCGTGTCATCGCCGAAGAATCCGCCATGAAGAGCCTTTCCATGTCCTTCCAGCAGTGATGGACCCGTGTTCTAATCGTGAAACCATTCAAAAGCAACCCCTTGAGGGTGCCAATGAACAACCGAAGTCACAACGGATCATTTCCCATTATGTGTCCAGCCATACCGAAGTAGTAAATGTGTTGGGTAGGAGAACCCTTGCCATCGAACCGCAGGAGGTCCAGTGGCTTGAATTTCGAGGATATGAGACATCATCCCATTCTATAGGATATGGCTCGCCACCCCAAAATTTTGATCGCCTCTTGGAACTTAAGGGCATCCAAACCGCTTTTGAAATCCCGTAACGTATGATCTCGCTTCTTTCATACGCTGGATTCGATTCCGCCAGATGACACCGAGTGGACATCATGATCCCCTCATAGCCTTCGCCGATTTGGACCTCCGACGAAGCTCCATCATTACTTCTAAGCCGCCCGATGGACTCTTGTTGAGCAACAATGAGAGCTTGTTGCTCTTCGATCTTCTTTGCCATCTCTTCCTCTTTATCGCCATGAGGACGCCGCTTGATCACTTATATCGTTGTTTGAAGGTTGAGATGTGGCCATGCCGAGTTCTCTGATTCTTCACGGGTACCCTGCCAATTGGCTATAGTCAACGGGATTGCCGCCCGCACTAAGACGGGTGCTTTGATAGGCACCTTGACCATTGATTAATGCGCTCGTAACCCCGGAAACACTCGTGGTCGACGATTCAGATCGGTCGTTGGGGTCTTGCTCCCACTTCTCCCAACCATGTTAATAGTCACCTGTGGAATGACCACCGCTGGCCGCTTGTTTCTTATGGCGAAACCGCCTTCGCCTAGTTGACGGGTCGATAATCGCCAAATGCCGGTGTGCCGATGAACATTGGGCACGCATTGCAGAGATAAGCTTCGCACAGCAGCAATGAGATTGCATATGACTAGCATCACGCTTGCGAGTGGGGTGATCACGAGCCTCATATGAGAGAGACTCTTTGAATCGAGTTTGGCTTAACCTCGGCGAGGTTGCCGCCTTTGGTTCCGCGCAGGTTCATATTGGCGACGCAGGCTCGCCGCCTCGCCGAGGTTCGGCCCTGTTCAGAGGAGACCTCATGTTGGCGAAGTTCGTTGTTTGAACGAGGTTCATCCCTTTTAGAGGGGACCTCATGTTGCTGGCGAGATTCGCCACTCAAACGAGGCTCATCCTTCAAGGGGACCTCGCTGTAGGCGCAGGTTCGCCACTTGGACAAGGCTCATCCCTTTGGAGAGGACCTCACATTGACGGCGAGGTTCGCCATTTTGATGCTTGCTATGACGAGGTTCGCCATTTTGATGCTTGCTATGACGAGGTTCGCACTGGGCGACGCTCGCCTTTGTGGACGGTTCGCAACCGGGCTTACATTTGTCTTGTTTTAAATGAACCCCCTGATGATGACGAGGTTCGTTGTTTGAACGAGGTTCATCTTGTTTAGAATGGACCTTATGTTGTTGGGTAGGTTCGTAATGACGAGGTTCGTCATTCTGACGCTTCCTACGACGAAATTCGTCCACTGAGCGAGCTTCGTCTTGCTTTGATGACACCCCATGTCGAGGTTCATGATGACGAGGTTCGTCATTTTGATGCTTGCTATGACGAGGTTCGTCAACAGAGCGAGCTTCATCTTGCTTTGATGGAACCTCATGTTGTCGGAGAAATTTGCCGCTCAGACTAGGCTCATCTCTTTTCAAGAGGACCTCATATTGTTGGCGAGGTTCGCCACTTGGACGAGGCTCGTCGTGTCTCGAGCGGACTTGTTGTTGTCGAGGTTCGCCACTTGGACAAGGCTCATCCCTTTTGGAGAGGACCTCACATTGACGGTGAGGTTCGCCATGCGGACGAGGTTCGCAGCTGGGGCGACGTTCGTCTTGTTTTGAATGAGCCCTTAGATGAAGACGAGGTTCACGACTTGGGGTGCAATGACGAGGTTCGTGGACGCTCCTCCTCGCCGACCCTCGCCTGCTTGACCATCTTTGACGATAGTAAACCCGCCCAACGAGACCAAAGCTCGAGCCCCACGGGCGAAGCTTGGTTCGGCTGCGGACGCCGCTGGCACGCCGTGAAATTGGACCCTTGGCGATCCTTCCTTTCCACGGGTCGGCGAGGTTCGCCACTTGGACAAGGCTCATCCCTTTGGAGAGGACCTCACATTGACGGCGAGGTTCGCCACTTGGACAAGGCTCATCCCTTTGGAGAGGACCTCACATTGACGGCGAGGTTCGCCATTTTGATGCTTGCTATGACGAGGTTCGCCATTTTGATGCTTGCTATGACGAGGTTCGCCATTTTGATGCTTGCTATGACGAGGTTCGCCAACGAGCGAAGCTTCATCTTGCTTTGATGGAACCTCATGTTGTCGGAGAAATTTGCCGCCGACTAGGCTCATCTCTTTCAAGAGGACCTCATATTGTTGGCGCAGGTTCGCCACTTGGACAAGGCTCATCCCTTTGGAGAGGACCTCACATTGACGGCGAGGTTCGCCACTTGGACAAGGCTCATCCCTTTGGAGAGGACCTCACATTGACGGCGAGGTTCGCCACTTGGACAAGGCTCATCCCTTTGGAGAGGACCTCACATTGACGGCGAGGTTCGCCACTTGGACAAGGCTCATCCCTTTGGAGAGGACCTCACATTGACGGCGAGGTTCGCCATTTTGATGCTTGCTATGACGAGGTTCGCCATTTTGATGCTTGCTATGACGAGGTTCGCCAACGAGCGAAGCTTCATCTTGCTTTGATGGAACCTCATGTTGTCGGAGAAATTTGCCGCCGACTAGGCTCATCTCTTTCAAGAGGACCTCATATTGTTGGCGAGGTTCGCCACTTGGACAAGGCTCATCCCTTTGGAGAGGACCTCACATTGACGGCGAGGTTCGCCATTTTGATGCTTGCTATGACGAGGTTCGCCAACGAGCGAAGCTTCGCCTTGCTTTGATGACACCCCATGTCGAGGTTCATGATGACGAGGTTCGCCATTTTGATGCTTGCTATGACGAGGTTCGCCATTTTGATGCTTGCTATGACGAGGTTCGCCATTTTGATGCTTGCTATGACGAGGTTCGCCATTTTGATGCTTGCTATGACGAGGTTCGCCAACGAGCGAAGCTTCGCCTTGCTTTGATGACACCCCATGTCGAGGTTCATGATGACGAGGTTCGCCAACGAGCGAAGCTTCGCCTTGCTTTGATGACACCCCATGTCGAGGTTCATGATGATGAGGTTCGCCATTTTGATGCTTGCTATGACGAGGTTCGTTGTTTGAACGAGGTTCATCTTGTTTAGAATGGACCTTATGTTGTTGGGTAGGTTCGTAATGACGAGGTTCGCCATTTTGATGCTTGCTATGACGAGGTTCGCCATTTTGATGCTTGCTATGACGAGGTTCGCCATTTTGATGCTTGCTATGACGAGGTTCGCCATTTTGATGCTTGCTATGACGAGGTTCGCACCGGGCGACATTTGTCTTGTTTTAAATGAACCCCCTGATGATGACGAGGTTCGTTGTTTGAACGAGGTTCATCTTGTTTAGAATGGACCTTATGTTGTTGGGTAGGTTCGTAATGACGAGGTTCGCCATTTTGATGCTTGCTATGACGAGGTTCGCCATTTTGATGCTTGCTATGACGAGGTTCGCCAACGAGCGAAGCTTCGTCTTGCTTTGATGACACCCCATGTCGAGGTTCATGATGACGAGGTTCGTCATTTTGATGCTTGCTATGACGAGGTTCGTCAACAGAGCGAGCTTCATCTTGCTTTGATGGAACCTCATGTTGTCGGAGAAATTTGCCGCCGTGACTAGGCTCATCTCTTTCAAGAGGACCTCATATTGTTGGCGAGGTTAAGCCACTTGGGCGAGCTTCGTCGTGTCGGCGGACTTGTTGTTGTCGAGGTTCGCCACTTGGACAAGGCTCATCCCTTTTGGAGAGGACCTCACATTGACGGCGAGGTTCGCCATGCGGACGAGGTTCGCAGCTGGGGCGACGTTCGTCTTGTTTTGAATGAGCCCTTAGATGAAGACGAGGTTCACGACTTGGGGTGCAATGGCGAGGTTAAGTGGCGTTCCTCCTCGATTCGACCCTCGATTCGTTTGACCATCTTTGACGATAGTAAAACCCGCCCAACGAGACCAAAGCTCGAGCCCTACGGCGAGCTTGGTTCTGTCGTGGGCCCTTTGCACACGTCGTGAAATTGGACCCTTGGCGCATCCTTCCTTTCCACGGGAATTCGAGTGCGCCCGAAGCCAAAGAAAGTTTGGCTAATGGCCTCCGGTTGGGATGGGCCGCTTAACCACCCACTTCTTAGCTGTTGGCAAGCTCTTGGAGCCTTGTCAAGAGACATAATTTTAGTTCGAGATTAAACCGAAGATTCAACCAGAACCCACGAGTGAAGTCTCATCTGAGAGTGTTGGGGTGAGTTAATTTCTTTGTCGCTTCCATTACAAAACTTAAGAAAATTACACCTTAATTTTCAGTTACAAAGAATTTGGTAACTCTCTCAAGGCTTCGAACAAAAGATACTACAAGTGTAGATCTCACATTTTTGTGGGACTTTTCTGTCTTGGGGGCCATCCAAGTGGACGGCGTGATCGTCAATCGGCGGGGTTTAGTTAGTGCTTCGCAAAGGAAACAAGAACTTCAAAGAAATATCTTAGCAAGGTAAGATATCTACTCTTCTCAAGAATAAGTCAAGGCTTAAACTCGAGAAATCTCCGCGGATCGTGGTTCTTGAACTCCCAAGCTTGGATTGAATTTTCCTTTCGATGGCCGACCCCCACCTTGAGTGGGCGTAGGAGGGTATTTATAGTCTTTGGGAAACGTGCCCACAATTGTCATAAGTCTTTGGAGATTCTCGGTTAGCGGCGTTCGGTACCCGGCGCTGGCGCCAACCACTTGGCGGCGGTGCAACTACTTACCGGCGGCGGTATGGTACCTACGACTGGCGAGGCGGTGTAGAATCAGTGGCGTAGCGGTTTTCTGCTTTTTAGGCGCGATTAAATGCCTAGAATCCGCGCCTGAGTGAAGTATCTTCGATGTAACGCACATTAAAGAATGCGAGCGTCTCTGCATTGATAAAGTCAAGTGGGCCCCACGGCATTAATTTAGACCCTAAAGAGCTCGTTTCAAGTATCACAGGTGTCTGCGCTTTTGCGAGAACCGCGGTAAATCCCTGCGCTATGGCGAGACACATCAAGGTGTTCCCGCCGCGGCGAGGCACACACAAATGTCTGCTAATAGCGAGACACATCAAATGTCTCCTTCGTCGCGAGCACACCTGAATGTCGCTACTTGGCGAGACACATCAGAATGCCTGCGTCGTGGCGAGACACAAACAAGTGTCTCCATGCGTAGCGAGACACAATCTCCCATATGTTGACTTCTTGAGATTTCGACGACGTTGTTCTTCGATCTTCTCATGATTTAGTCATATTTGAGGTTCTTCAGCAATTTTGATGCCTCGGATACCCCTCAAAGTTTTGGACTCCTCGTATTTTGTGAAGTGCGGAATACTTTGGATAAGATGCTTTGCTTCGCTCAACGCTGAACTTTGTAGAAGAGGCCCATGTTTTGCTTCGGTTTCTTGAATCGGCTTCTGTCGGCATCGTGACCATACTTTGGGATCAATAGCTGTTGCATTTGTATTTGGATTGATTGAAATGTCAAGTCGATTTTGGACTAATCATCTTCATCTTGAAAGTCACCACTTGGGTTATAATTGAAATGCCTTGAGGTCATTGAGGAAAAAGCGTCATCGGTTTTGAATATCGAATTTCGAGAGCTTCTATATGGAATATGGAACCAATTTGTCTTGAATATCTTGCCTTGAATCGGTCGGGAGAATAATTATCAATATCCGAATTGTCCCACTTGGAAACGGCGAGGCAATGCGAAGTGTCTCATTAAGGGGTTTTGGCGTCGGGAGGCGATGTAATGCTTACGATTACAAAGTGCATTAAAATCACTAGGAGAAAATGCTTGACCGGCGGGGAAAGTGAACCATCTCTCAAGTTATTGCTTGTATGATAGATATAGGATTTTTGGCAAACCCTCACCATCAACGGATTTGATGAGCCTTTACCAACTACCGCTTGAGTTGGGCTAGCATGTAGATTATCCGAGTCCGCTCTACATGTAACGTTGTGCTAAAAGAGTGAATTCTCTTAGACTTTATGCTACGATATTGAATCGTGAAACCGGTCAATTATCACGGGGAATTGATTACGGCGGCATGTGTTAGGCGGACTTATCTCGATAAGGACAGAGATAATATCCCTATGCATGAAGGCATAGTTTAGGTGTCATTAGGTAATGACATCTATGCTACGATTTTGAATACGTAGGCTTGATCAATTATCGGGGGAATTGATTGCGGTGTGTTAGGCGGCTTATCTCTCGATAAGGACAGATAACATCCCTATGCATAAAAGCATAGTTTAGGTGTCATTAGGTAATGACATCTATGCTACGCATTTTGAATAATGAGGCTTGTGGAATTTGTGTTTTCTCTTGGTAGCGAACCTGTTGTGTCTTCTTTTGGAAACAAACTGTTGTGTTTTCTCTTGAAGCGAACGACCACATTCTTGGGAGTAGACCTCTCATTCATAAAAGGAATCGAGGGATTTTGACCGTGGTCCTAAGCGTAGGAAGGTTTGACCAAGTGGGAGTGAAAATTAAAAAATGATCCTAAGCGTAGGAAGGTTTGATCGGGATAGGAGTTTTGAGACAATCCTAAGCGTAGGAAGGTTTGATTGCTCAATGTGGAAGTGGACCTCTCGTTCATGGAAGGAATCAAGAGGGATTTTGACCATGGTCCTAAGCGTAGGAAGGTTTGACCAAGCGGATATTTGAGACAATCCTAAGCGTAGGAAGGTTTGATCGCCAATCTTGAAATGGACCTCTCGCTCATGGAAAGAATCAAGAGGGATTTTGACCATGGTCCTAACTGTAGGAAGGTTTGATTGCTCAATGTGGAAGTGGACCTCTCGCTCATGGATTATCCACCCGGCTTTCTTAGCAAAATTGGTGTAAGAATCGAGAGGGCGGTTTATACTCATATACACAATGAGTCAAATTTGATTCACTTATTTGGCGTTAAGACGGCTTCAACCAAGGCTTGTATGATGGCCTTGAGAGCTAAGCAATCCTTTGTAGGATGGAGGATCCTCCCTGGTACGCATGATTTAGGGTCCGGTTTTGTTAGCCTCCTCCCCGATTTGTAATTGAGGCAACTTGATTTTGTTGTTATCAAGGAGGTGTTTGAAGATGATTGGAACTTCTTCGTCCTTGAAAGAGTATGTCCTGTGGAATTCTGATTTAGAAGCTTTTTAGCGCGGCCGTTGTTGCGACGCTTGACCAACAGCAATCACAGATGCCTTTCCTCTATTACGAGAGGAAAAATTTACTAGAGGTTGACCATCTTTTAGCCTCTTCGGTTTTCTTCCTTAGAAGCGTTAGGCTTGTTCTCCTTGTATTTTTAGGTCTTTCCACGTAGTTGGTGGGGCGACCCCATGACTTCCAAAGAATTTATAGAAAGATTGTTGTGGCAAGTCTTCAATATGAACTTTTGATGGTGGATCCACGCAATTCATAGCTTTATTATGAATCGCTTAACGAAGGTGTCGATTGTCTCCCACCTTCGCTGCCTAGGAGAGTTCCAATTGAGACTTCGTGTCGCCATCGAAGAAGTTGTTGAGAAAAGAACTTTCCATGTCCTCCCGCCAGCTAATACTCCCGCCTTGAGTCTTCGATACCAATCGGCAGCCAAGAGTACCGACGAATGACCGAACCATCGAGGCTCGCTTCCGAGATTACCCTAAATGTGATTTGAAGTAAATCGTGTTGTGAAGGTGACCTCTCCACAAACGGAAGTTGATCAAATTGAATTTCGCGATAAGGGATTGAATCCCATTCTCTCGGATCTGGACGGGGGATGGTCCTTTTGACTTCTGTGTGGACATCAAAGCATTGATTTTATCTTCAAGCTCTTTCATCCTTTCGCCATCATCTTCCCTTGTTTTGGATTATTTCCAATAGGAAGAATTGGATCATTTCCACCTTGGCGGCGGATCGACTTTCTTTGGAGGTTGATCGGCGTAAATGTGTTCATCAATCTCCGAATCATTGTCCTCAACATTATGGTGGGTTACTCCACCTTGTTGGCTGGATTACAGGCTGTTGGACCGAGTTGTTGTTGCGCTGTTTGGGTTTGCAATTCCTCATCTGCATGGCTAGCTCCATCTCGCCTCATTTCGCCTTAAGCTCTTCTCTTTGCTTAGCTAAGGCTTCTTGCAACATTTGAGCCGTGACATCGAGTAATGGTAAAAGCTTCTGCGGGATGGGGACCAAAGACTTGACATTGTGTCATCGAAGCTATCGCCGAATTGATGTCGGAAGCTTCATCATCGATGACTCTCCTCATGCATCCTTCTATAGTCAATCGTTGGGTAGCTAATTGTAGAGACATCTGTTGGGAAACTTCGGTCGACTTTTCCTCCGTGAGTGAAGTCGGGTCCTCGCCCATTGCTGGCCCTTTTCCTTTGTTCACCATATTAATGGTGACTTCGGGAATTCATCCCGATGAATGGCGATCTTCTTTTCTTGAGTGCGTCTTGGCTGTGGCTTGATTTTCCGTTGTTGGCGAGGCCGTTCGAATCTTGAAGCTCTTTGTGGGTGAGCGCTCGACTCGTAACGTGCACATCCCGACAACAACGCCTTGATTAGTTGTGCACACGAGCAAGAACAATTTATTTCATCGATCGTCCTCTTTAGGTGTTGCCACCCCACCGATGGTGTGGTTGGTGGTTTATCACGAATTGCACTTCCACCCCAAGTGTAACGTTGTCCTTAATTGGAGGACACGCTTCTTTGGGGACGCCGACTTTGACTTGAGAGACAACTTCCGCTGCTTGGCTTCGCCATCCGAAGTTGCTTCAGATGAATCATGAGGGTCCGTTATCTCGTGATTTTGGCGAGTCACTTGCCTCAACTTCTTCTTCTCAAAGAAACTCGTGGACCCTTGTAGGATGCTCAAACGAGACGCAATGTAAATTCTTTCAGCTTTGAGGCCAAATGGCTCAAGACATTTCAACATCACTTGGATTTTGGATGCGGCCCCAACATTGTCGTTGTTTATGGATCGTGACCCAAACGCTCCATTACCTGTTTTGACTTTGGTTCTCAATTGTGGACCAAGGCGTGAACACCGAAGTTAATGATTTCGGACTTAACGGTTGATACCTCGGTAGGAAAAGTGGAAGAAAGGGGCGAAAAGCCAAATTTTCGTTAAGGCATGGAGGTTTGCCTGCGCTTTTGGCGGCGATTGAGCTAATCTGTTGTAGAGCGGTTGCTATACCATTGTTGGCGAAGCGGCTTAAGCATCTCCTTAGCGAAGCGCTCGAGCTTATCTCGGTGAAGAATTCCGCAGCGGACTCTTGAGCCAATTTGGCGTTGACTTGGGACCCATGCTTGGCGATTTTGAGCCGCTTGTCGGGTTGCTTTTGACTCTTAGCCTGCGAAACAACAGCGATGCTCGAGCAAAGCGTGCGGCGTTTTGGCTAGCTCCTTCTTTGTCAATCGGCCCTTTTGACGAGAACCCATTCTTCCTTGGGAGGAGGCCGACGGATTGAGAGATTGCGCTTGTTGATGCCTTTGATCACGTGAGTTCGATAGTGAACTCCATCCATTGACTCCGAGCCTTGGCTAACCGACGGGCCATCTTTTGACGCCGCCTTTGGCGAAGCTCTTCGCCGATCGTTGAGATCTTGTTGAGAGGGAAGCCTGCATGCATAGCGAGCGAAGATCATTGCACATCACAACGTAACTAACCTCCTTCTAGGGGATGAAATCCTCCGATATTTGCGGATGAGGAGGATTTCGATGTGGAAGATGAGAGATACTCTTCAATTTGGCTTGATCGAAGAAGTAGTCTATTCCATCAACCATGAAGTGCACGATTCTTTGCAAGAAATGCGACAAACGATCTCGGCTTGAGACCGTTGGCTCCCAGCGTACGCCATCGTGTTTGGGTCGAAAGTTAATTTCTTTGTCGCTTCCATTACAAAACTTAAGAAAATTACACCTTAATTTTCGTTACAAAGAAATTTGGTAACTCTCTCACAAACTCGAACAAAAGATACTACAAGTGTAGATCTCCGCTTTTTGTGGGACTTTTCCGCGTCGGGACGCGAATCCGTGGACCACCGAAATGATCGCCGAATCGACGGGTTTAGTTAGTGCTTCGCAAAGGAAACAAGAACTTCAGCAAATATCTTAGCAAGGTAAGATATCTACTCTTCTCAAGAATAAGTCAAGGCTTAAACTCGAAATCTCCGCGGATCGTGTTCTTGAACTCCGAAGCTTGGATTGACTTTTCCTTTCGATGGCCGACCCCCGCCAAGTGGACGAGGAGGGTATTTATAGTCTTTGGGAAACGTGCCCACAATTGTCATAAGTCTTTGGAGATTCTGATTAAGCTGCGGCTCCGGCGCCTCGCGAGCTGCCGCTCAGCGGCGGCGGTGCAAAACTACCTGGCTGGCGGCCCGGCGGTATGAAACACCTCATTGACTAGCGGCGATTAATAAATCCCTCCATTTCTTTAAGCGGTTTTCACGCTTTTAGGCGATTAAATGCCCTAGAATCCGCTAGTAGGTATCTTATCTTCGATGTAACCGCACATTAAAGTGTCTCAACGCCTCTCGCATTGATAAAGTCAAGTGGGCCCCACCAGCATTAATTTAGACCCTAAGAGAGCTCGTTTCAAGTATCGGGTGTCTGCCTTTTCTGCGAGACACGTGAAGTGCCTGCCTATAGCGAGACACATCAAGGTGTCTCGCTTCGTGCGAGGCACACAAGTGTCTCGCTAATAGCGAGACACATCAAGGTGTCTCGCTTCGTGCGAGGCACACAAGTGTCTCGCTAATAGCGAGACACATCAAATGCCTCGCTGCTTGGCGAGCCTCATCGAATGTCGAGATTCGCTGCGTAGGCGAACCTCGGTTGAATGTCGAGCCATTTGTTTGGCGAGCCTCGTCGAATGTCGAGCCTCGCTGCTTGGCGAGTCTCGCTGAATGTCGAGCCTGTTGCTTGGCGAGCCTCGTCGAATGTCGAGCCTGTTGCTTGGCGAGCCTCCTCTGAATGTCGAGCCTCGCTGCTTGGCGAGCCTCGTCGAATGTCGAGCCTGTTGCTTGGCGAGCCTCATCCGAATGTCGAGCCTGTTGCTTGGCGAGCCTCGTCGAATGTCGAGCCTGTTGCTTGGCGAGCCTCGTCGAATGTCGAGCCTGTTGCTTGGCGAGCCTCGTCGAATGTCGAGCCTCGCTGCTTGGCGAGCCTCCTCTGAATGTCGAGCCTCGCTGCTTGGCGAGCCTCATCCGAATGTCGAGCCTGTTGCTTGGCGAGCCTCGTCGAATGTCGAGCCTCGCTGCTTGGCGAGCCTCGTCGAATGTCGAGCCTCGCTGCTTGGCGAGCCTCATCCGAATGTCGAGCCTCGCTGCTTGGCGAGTCTCGCTGAATGTCGAGCCTCGCTGCTTGGCGAGCCTCGCTCGAATGTCGAGCCTCGCTGCTTGGCGAGCCTCATCCGAATGTCGAGCCTCGCTGCTTGGCGAGCCTCGCTCGAATGTCGAGCCTCGCTGCTTGGCGAGCCTCGCTCGAATGTCGAGCCTCGCTGCTTGGCGAGCCTCGCTCGAATGTCGAGCCTCGCTGCTTGGCGAGCCTCGCTCGAATGTCGAGCCTCGCTGCTTGGCGAGCCTCGCTCGAATGTCGAGCCTCGCTGCTTGGCGAGCCTCGCTCGAATGTCGAGCCTCGCTGCTTGGCGAGCCTCGCTCGAATGTCGAGCCTCGCTGCTTGGCGAGCCTCGCTCGAATGTCGAGCCTCGCTGCTTGGCGAGTCTCGCTGAATGTCGAGCCTCGCTGCTTGGCGAGTCTCGCTGAATGTCGAGCCTCGCTGCTTGGCGAGCCTCGCTCGAATGTCGAGCCTCGCTGCTTGGCGAGCCTCGCTCGAATGTCGAGCCTCGCTGCTTGGCGAGTCTCGCTGAATGTCGAGCCTCGCTGCTTGGCGAGCCTCGCTCGAATGTCGAGCCTCGCTGCTTGGCGAGTCTCGCTGAATGTCGAGCCTCGCTGCTTGGCGAGCCTCGCTCGAATGTCGAGCCTCGCTGCTTGGCGAGCCTCGCTCGAATGTCGAGCCTCGCTGCTTGGCGAGCCTCGCTCGAATGTCGAGCCTCGCTGCTTGGCGAGTCTCGCTGAATGTCGAGCCTCGCTGCTTGGCGAGCCTCGCTCGAATGTCGAGCCTCGCTGCTTGGCGAGCCTCGCTCGAATGTCGAGCCTCGCTGCTTGGCGAGCCTCGCTCGAATGTCGAGCCTCGCTGCTTGGCGAGCCTCGCTCGAATGTCGAGCCTCGCTGCTTGGCGAGCCTCGCTCGAATGTCGAGCCTCGCTGCTTGGCGAGCCTCGCTCGAATGTCGAGCTCGCTGCTTGGCGAGCCTCGCTCGAATGTCGAGCCTCGCTGCTTGGCGAGTTCGCTGAATGTCGAGCCTCGCTGCTTGGCGAGTTCGCTGAATGTCGAGCCTCGCTGCTTGGCGAGCCTCGCTCGAATGTCGAGCCTCGCTGCTTGGCGAGCCTCGCTCGAATGTCGAGCCTCGCTGCTTGGCGAGCCTCGCTCGAATGTCGAGCCTCGCTGCTTGGCGAGCCTCGCTCGAATGTCGAGCCTCGCTGCTTGGCGAGCCTCGCTCGAATGTCGAGCCTCGCTGCTTGGCGAGTTCGCTGAATGTCGAGCCTCGCTGCTTGGCGAGCCTCGCTCGAATGTCGAGCCTCGCTGCTTGGCGAGCCTCGCTCGAATGTCGAGCCTCGCTGCTTGGCGAGCCTCGCTCGAATGTCGAGCCTCGCTGCTTGGCGAGCCTCGCTCGAATGTCGAGCCTCGCTGCTTGGCGAGCCTCGCTCGAATGTCGAGCCTCGCTGCTTGGCGAGTTCGCTGAATGTCGAGCCTCGCTGCTTGGCGAGCCTCGCTCGAATGTCGAGCCTCGCTGCTTGGCGAGCCTCGCTCGAATGTCGAGCCTCGCTGCTTGGCGAGCCTCGCTCGAATGTCGAGGTTCACCGCTGTAGGCGAACCTCGTTGAATGTCGAGGTTCACCGCTGTAGGCGAACCTCGTTGAATGTCGAGGTTCACTGCTGTAGGCGAACCTCGGTTGAGTGTCGAGGTTCACTGCTATAGGCGAACCTCGGTTGAATGTCGAGCCTCGCTGCTTGGCGAGCCTCGCCTGAATGTCGAGCCTCGCTGCTTGGCGAGCCTCGCTCGAATGTCGAGCTCGCCGCTGGCGAACTCGCTCGATGTCGAGCCTCGCTGCTTGGCGAGCCTCCTTCGAATGTCGAGCTCGCTGCTTGGCGAGTTCGCTGAATGTCGAGCTCACGCTGGCGTGAGCCTCGTCGCACAAGAATGTGGTCGTAACTTTCAAACCGTACGTCGGAATTAGACGAATTATATATGGAAATCGACCATCTCGACGAGACGGAGCCAATTGCCCCGGTCATTTTGCCCAGTTCCTTTTGGTTTGAGAGATATCAGCATTTCTGTCTATTTTGTAAAGTCGAACATCCAGGTAAACTTAACCTTTAGGCGGGCCTGACTCCACTCAGATGGACTCTTAAGCTCTTTTGCTCATTCCGAGTTGCTGTGTAAGGATTAAGGCAATTTTTACTGCCTACACACACCAACCTGGACCCAAGTTATGGGATCGGCTGCGTAGACTCGGTTATTATTGGCCGACAATGGTGAGGGATGCCGTAGCTTACGCTAAACGATGTCATGCGTGCCAAATACATGCTAATTACCTTCACCAACCTCCGGAACACTTGCATCCTACCGCCACGTCCTGGCCATTTGAAACGTGGGGAATGGATATCGTCGGTCCGATTTCTCCACCTTTTTCAAAAGGACATCGCTTCATATTGGCGATAACTGATTATTTCTCAAAGTGGGCCGAAGCCGTTCCGTTGAGATTGGTCAAGACAAGTGATGTGATCAAATTTGTTAAACATCATGTCATATACCGATACGGTGTGCCGAGGCAGATTGTCCACGATAATGGTCCGCAATTTGTCAGTCATGCCTTCACGCGATTTTGCGATAAATTTCGAATCCGGAATCTAGCGTCAACAGCTTACTACCCCGCCGCGAATGGACAAGCTGAAGCTTTTAATAAGACGATCATCAAGATCCTTACTAAGATGGTCTCTTCAAACAAGAAGGATTGGAACGACAAGCTAGGGCAAAGCCTGTGGGCTTACCGTACAACGGTTCGCACACCGACAGGTACCACCCCATATTCTCTGGTTTATGGTTGTGAGGCCATTTTACCGTTAGAGATTCAAACCCCATCGCTTCGAATAGCGTTATCCACCGGAATGACAACCGAAGAAAATCATCGCCGACGCCTTGAGGAACTTAAAATGCTGGATGAAAAGCGACATGTGCTCAACAAAGATATCGAGCTTTACCGCACCGATTTCTAAAGCATTTGACAAGAAAGTCCGATGTCGATTTTCAAGGAAGGCGACCTCGTTCTCCATTGTCGGCCCGATGATTTTGAACTCCAAAAAGAAGGGGAAGTTCGAACCAAAATGGGAAGGACCATTCGTGGTGGAGTCTGTTTACTCGAATGGAGCATACCGCCTAACCAATCAAGAAGGCGACAAAATCATGATGCCTATCAACGGTAAGTTTCTGAAAAAATATTACCCCTAATCAATCATCTTGTCGTTTCTAAGTATTGACCTACCAAGTCAATATTTTATCTTTACGATGTCCACCATTGGCCTACCAAGTGATGCGCCAATATCCTATTCTTTCAGCGTTTGTTACCGATCACAGTCGTCATACCTCTATGTCACTGAACGACCTGATCATTTCCATATCGTCACTTGTCCGAGTGACTTTGGGTTAGATAGTGGTTAACCAAGCAATATACCCCTATCAACTCCCTCACCGAATAGTGGCCTACCATGCGATGTGCCTCTATTTCAACCATAGTCGTTATACTCCCATGTCACTGAACGACTCAGCTAACCCCACAGAGTCATTTCCTAAATGACTTTGTTCGTAATCACTGTTGTTATACTCTCACGTCACTGAACAACTTGATTGCTTTTTGATCACGATCGTTATACTTTTATGTCACTGAACGATTCGATCATTTCCACATAGTGGCCTACCATGCGATGTGCCTCTATTTCAACCATAGTCGTTATACTCCTATGTCACTGAACGACTTGACTACTCCCACATGATCATTCCTCTAAATGATTTTGTTCGTAATCACTGTTGTTATACTCTCACGCCATCAACAACTTGATTGCTTTTTGATCACGATCGTTATACTTTTATGTCATCAACGATTCGATCATTTCCACATGATGGCCTACCAGGCGATTTGCCCTTATCTTTTAATCCAACGCCTTGAACGGCTAAGGATAGAGGGGAGATTTTAGCACTAAGCCTAAAAGAAACTCCTCACAAACTCACCATACTGAGGGGAAAAGTATGGCTAGCCCGATTCAAACGGTAATCGGTAAAGGCACATCAAATCCGTTGATAGCTGGGGGTTCGCTAAAAATCCTAGAGGGCGATCATTAGGCGCAAGTGAAGAATTCAAATTTACCGTGTTCGTTAGAAGGTTCCTCGCCCGCCTCGCACGGCGACCATTTTACAAGTCTTCATATCCAAAGTGTTCCAGACTCCATTCAACCACATTCAAGTCTGAAAACTTTGGAGGGGGTTTTGTAGGCAATAAAAATTGCCTTAATCCCTACACAGCAACTCGGAATGAGCAAAAGAGCTTAAGGGTCCATCTGAGTGAAGTCAGGTCCGCCTAAAGGTTAAGTTCATCTGAATGCTTGACTCTACAAAATAGACAAAAGTGCTGATATCTCTCGAACCGGAAGGAATTGGGCAAAATGACCGAAACAATTGGCTCCGTCTCGTCGAGATAGTCGATTTTCATATATAATTCGTCCGGTTCCGACGTACGGCTTGAAAGTTACAACCTGTTCGTCGTAGCATGTTCTCACGTAAGCCTTAGAAAACGCTAAGAGACAAAAGAGGAGGTTCGTCCTGGCTGCGAGGCTCGACATTCAACCGAGGTTCGTACGTGGAGCGGAGTTCGATCTTAACACGAGGTTCGCACGAGAAACGAAGCTCAACAATGGTCTGACGAGGTTCGCCTACAACGGTGGTCTGCCGAGGCTCGCCCACAACGTCGAAGTTTGACGAGGCTCGCCCACAACGTCGAAGTTTGACGAGGCTCGCCCACAACGTCGAAGTTTGACGAGGCTCGCCCGCAGCATCAAAGTCAAACGAGGATCGCCAAGCAGTGAACCTCGACATTCAACCGAGGTTCACCTACAGCAGTGAATCTCGACATTCAACCGAGGTTCGCCTACAGCAGTGAACCTCGACACTCAACCAAGGTTCGCCTACAGCAGTGAACCTCGACATTCAACCGAGGTTCGCCTACAGCAGTGAACCTCGACACTCAACCAAGGTTCGCCTACAGCAGTGAACCTCGACACTCAACCGAGGTTCGCCTACAGCAGTGAACCTCGACACTCAACCAAGGTTCGCCACAACAAAGGAACCTCGACACTCAACCGAGGTTCGCCTACAGCGGTGAACCTCGACATTCAACCGAGGTTCGCCTACAGCAGTGAACCTCGACATTCAACCGAGGTTCGCCTACAGCAGTGAACCTCGACACTCAACCGAGGTTCGCCTACAGCAGTGAACCTCGACACTCAACCAAGGTTCGCCTACAGCAGTGAACCTCGACATTCAACCGAGGTTCGCCTACAGCAGTGAACCTCGACACTCAACCAAGGTTCGCCTACAGCAGTGAACCTCGACACTCAACCAAGGTTCGCCTACAGCAGTGAACCTCGACACTCAACCGAGGTTCGCCTACAGCAGTGAACCTCGACATTCAACCGAGGTTCGCCTACAGCAGTGAACCTCGACATTCAACCGAGGTTCGCCTACAGCGGTGAACCTCGACATTCAACCGAGGTTCGCCTACAGCAGTGAACCTCGACATTCAACCGAGGTTCGTACGTGGAGCGGAGTTCGATCTTAACACGAGGTTCGCACGAGAAACGAAGCTCAACAATGGTCTGACGAGGTTCGCCTACAACGGTGGTCCGCCGAGGCTCGCCCACAACGCCGGTTTGACGAGGCTCGCCCGCAGCACCAGAGTCTGACGAGGTCCACTACGGCGTTCTTATGCGAGAGCTGCGCTTCTGCAGCAGTCCAGCTAAGCTGTAGCGGCCAGCGTTAGCTTGAGCCAGCGTTCGCTTAGCCGCTGATGCTAGGCGCTCAATAAATAGCTAAAAGCCCAATGGGCTGGTGAGCGGGGGAAAAAAAGGCTGAGAGCTTTTGGAAAATCAAGCACTTGCGCAGGAGAGAGATCACGAACCTCGTCAGCAACCTCTAGATCATTCGCAGCTTTGATCTGATCGTCAACAAGAAGCAACCTCGACTTGAGCATCGAGTGAAGCATCCTCTCGCCACCAAGAACCTATACAAAAGAGAAGTCAAATCAATCTTCTCTTCCTCTATAATCGAGAGAATTTGATTGTAACACATTCATTCAATCAATAAACATTTTTTCGACCCTACAGTTGTGTGCCGCCATTGAGGAATGATGGAAGTGTTGTTAAGAATATTATCTGATCTCATTACATTCTCACCAGACGAGCACTCATTTGGGATCCTCTCTGATTTAGAAGTATTTTCTGGAGGAGTATGACTATATTCTGCATTCAAAGAGGTATCACTGCTGCACAAATTAATAAATCAGTCAGATTTTAAAGTCAAGTATAATATTATTTTTTGATATTTTAAATTAACAGCTTCTTGTGTAAGTTAACAGTGTGAGCGTTAACAGACTAGGAGGAAAGTTAACAGGTTTGGGTGAAAGTTAACATAAAGCAATGAAAGTTAACATTCAGTAGGAAAAGTTAACAGACTAGGAGGAAAGTTAACACGTTCAGTTAAAAGTTAACATATAACTGTGATAGTCAAAAGAAAACCCTAAAAGTTAACATGTTCTGGAGAAAGTTACCAGCTAGCTGTGATACTTAACACACGACTGAAAGAGTTAACATGTAACCATTAAAGTTAACATTTACGATTCGTCTGTGCTATGAAATCTGAAATCACAAAACTTACATCACACAAAGCCTAATTTTAAAAAGAGTTTATTGATTACTTACATTTCTGTTAGAACTTTCTGATTTTTTTTCAAAAATAGAACCCTCTATATTAACAACAGCTTGCATATAAATCTCCATACAACCAATATTTCGATTATGCTCCACCATGCACTTCAAATCGTCTTCATTATCAAGTGAAAAACTCAGATTCGGGTGCCTCTCAGATTTATATATCAATGATAAAGCATCTTGAGGCACTTTCAGTCTTTCGGACACATCAAATTTCAGTTCAAAAAAGCTTGTTATAGAACTTAGCATTGAGAATATAGCCTTCTGGCCTAACAACACCATGCAAATCAAGTCACAAATGTAAGAGTCTGGTGGATAAAATCCGGTCCCCTTTTCATGTGCAACAGGGCCACTGTTGCCTCGTTACTATTCTCATCCTCAGATGAGGCGGACGTCGGAGAAGAAGAACCACCGGCGGGGGATAACGATGCAGAGTGGGAGGCGGATGATTCTCGAAGAGCTTCCTTTGTCGTCGGATCCGAGGAACGCCGACGATGAACAACTTCGAAGTGGGTGTTGTCTCCTTCACCCTTCTCCAAATTAGGGTTTTCGGTCATTTTCCACTTTTTTTTAAATAAAATTTTGAAAAATTTTGTGAAGGGTTGAGTTCAAATCTAGGATTTCTTTGGGTTCTCTTGAGCTTACAGGAGTCTAAGTAAGAGGAGAGAGAGGGGGGGGAGGGGAGAGAGAGAGAGAGCACGTCAGTTTTTGGGGGAAGGGTTAAGGGGTATAGTTTTGGGGGAAGGTATGGTTAGGAGAGAGGATGAGGAGAGAAAAAGAGGAGAAAGGAGCAGTTAGAGGAGAGGAGGAGGAGAAAGACACAGAGAAGAAGAAGAAGAAGAAGAAGAAGAAAAGGGGAGTGGGTATTTTCGAAATTTTTTTGGGTTAATTTTGGAAGAGTGTGAAAAGAGGCTGATCATAATTTGTTGGGTCTTTTGGGGTTAAAGCAAATGGGAAAAACTTCATGGGGTTGGGCCACAAGAGATTTCTTTTTTTGGGCCTTGACACATTTTTCCCAAATTTTTTTGATGCTTTTAGTTAAAAACATTATAATAAAAAAAACTCTCGAGTTGTAACTCCACAAATTCAATATAATATGGATAATACTAACTAGACTACAAATCACGTTTTACTTTTGTACAATTACATTACGGGGAGCAAAAGGAGGTAGTCCTTTATATAAAGCTCCCGCTATGACTCTCGGAAGAGGTCCGACCACTCTTTTGTGAATTTCTAGCAAAATTCATAATCATTAAATTTTTTTTGGTAGTACCAAAATAATCATTTTTGCATAGTTTTAAAGCAGTAACAAAAGCTCAAATCAGTATGGAATATTCTTTCCTTTTAAGAATCAGTTATCACTTATCCGTGACCTATCACGTTGTAATATGAATGTACGAGTTAGAACATTTTGAGGGCTCGACAGGGTTAAATTGGTTAAAGGACTAAACATGAGGCAAAATGTGGCAAATGCTTATTGCAGGCAATGAATTAAAAACTTTGGACCAACAAATGCCACAAAATTGACAGGTATATACAAAAACAAAAACATAAAAAAGAATAAACAGGGACCAAAGCTGCTGTCAAAATCTCAAATTTCTTTGCCAAAAACTGATGATAAAGGTCATCAAAACAAAAAAGAAAAAGGAAAACTGAAAGAACCCTTCCTAGTCATTTAACGATTGGGGATAGCAAGAGAAATTGAAGTTAAGCGATAGAGATGAAAGCTTGTATAATAATGCTATGATGGCATTGTAGCAGTATAAAATTGTTGAAACCTCTATGGCATATTTTTCTTGGGTTGAAACATCCTCAGTCATAGATCAACATGCTACTTCCCCAAATCTTTCATATTTTGAAACTACTTCCCCAAATCTTCATATTTTGAGAACAGTCCTCTAAGTCTTTTAACTATTTTGAAATTAGCACTTCTAACAAGCATCCGGTTGAAAGATTTGGGGACTAATCTCAAAACACTTAAAACAATTTGAGGGACTAATTTCAAAATATGAAGAGATGGGGATTAATTTCAAAATATGAAGATTTGGAGGGCTATTTTCAAAACATTAAACATTAAGGGGACTAGTATCGAACAAAACCCAATAAAGAAACCTTATACTATGAATTTTTTTAAGCCAAATATATAAAGTGTTTCATGCTCCATCTTTCCAAGTTCCTTTTTCCCTAAAGTGAAAAATCTGATAAAAAGTCATGAAAAGGAAGGTCGAATAACTTATCAAGTTCTAAAATAATATCAATAATATTAGTTATAATAACTAAATGATATAACAAATCTAACAAAGTTTTAAAATGATCCAAGAGGGAATTTCTTGTTCAGGGATACATTTGGAAAGAAGTTTCTGTGTATGGATACAAGCTCTAATACACACATGAAGACTACAGATCTCAAAGGACATTTGTGAATCCAACATGGAGCTACTGACAGAGAAATGCATTAAGTCCCTGATTACTCGCATTAATTGCAATACATCATGTTTGTACGTCACTATGGCATGTTCTATTCTACTCTCTTATTTATTTATTTTTTATTTTTTTCTATCCCTCTGTGATTTATATCATGACCCTCTTCTCCACCATGTCCTAGTTTACTTAGGCCATGTTTGGATTAGGGATTTGTTTTATCCTAGGACTAATTTAACTCACTATAATCCTAGAATATATTAATCTAGGAGACTATAGTGAGTTAAATTTTAATACTTTGTTTGGCTCCTTTTATTATTAACACATCTAGTACCAATGACATGTTTAGAACTTGTCATTGTAAATGTGTATATGATTATGAAATAACTGTAAATGTCAAAATTGTCATTCTTTCTACCAAGAGTGAATTATAGCTTCTTAATGGTGTAACAAACAAAATAACCTCGAGTTTGAGTGTCGACTTTCTTCTCAATTTTGTTAGACATAAATTTTTTATTAATATTATAGTGAACCGATAGTTTTTATTATTTGAGATAGATTTCTTCCCATTTATTTTAGATGCAAATAGTTTTATGCTTCAATCATATGTTCTCATTATATTTGGGAGAGATGACGAGAGAGGATTCAGAGAGATGCATGAGAGGATTAAGAAATGTGTAGAGAGAGAAAGAGAGAGAGAGAGGGGGGAGAGAGGATGTTTCAATCATATGTTCTCACGTACATTTAGGAGAGATGACGAGAGAGAATTCAGAAAGATGCATGAGAGGATGAGGGAGGGAGGGAGGGAGAAATAAAATGCTACAAAAAGAATGTGGGTGAAAAAATAATGAAAACCCTAGGATTTTTTTTTTTTGGGAAATGTTAAGGAGTAATATGGTCATTTTAGGTATAATCCCAATAGGATAATAATACCAAGACTATAATAACACCCCCTTCCCCTCCTTTATTTAGTCCAAAATCTCTGGACTATTTCAATTTAAAGGACTAATTAGTCCAACCTAATCCCTCCTAAAATTTTAAACCAAACACCTTACTATTTCATTTTAAAGGATAAAGGGTTATTACCTAAAAATAATACCCAATCCAAACACGGCCTTACTGCCTAGCATTTATAGCAAACTAAGGTACCATTTATTTATCATGATTCTTTCTAATTAAACAGTTTTAATGCTTAACCCAAAAGATAGTAATATACATTTGCAATTAATTTGACAATCATACTTGATAAACTAATAAGTCCTTATGCATATTATGTGCATATCAATATATTGCTGGTGTAAACAGAAATATATTTTGAATCAAAGCAAAATGGAGGTATTGTTCCTTCCAAGGTTGTGTTTGGCTAGACTAGATTTTTCTTAACTAGACCAAAGTTGATCCGTAGAAAGGTTGCTCTACAAAAGAACTAGTTTAAGGCCTATAATTTGAACTAGAAAAACTAATTCAACTTGGACCTAACTTTGCCATACTAAAAATAGGATTTTGGACCAAGGTTATATCAACTAAAACAAGTTCAATAGAATTGCCAAACACACTTATTATTCAGCTTAACCGAAAAAAGAAAAAAAGAGAGTAATATATACAAACTAATAAGAAAATTATACTTGGCAACCTAAAAAGTTCTTATTCATCATATGAAGTAGTAGATAGAAGAAGAAAAATATAAGTTCTTAAATGCCAAAGTATGACCAAGATTGCCACAAATCAAGATTAGACAATAACTTCAAAGAGCTCAAGGAGATAACAGGTATATACCTTCAATTATTCCACATGATATATTATTGAGATTTGCAAGCAGGCAAAAAAGGCAAACCAGTTGACCACTGAAGATCAACAAGAGCGAATTTAAGAGTTGTATCAAGTGTAAAAGGTAGCTCATGAGATGCTGGCAGATTTCTAATTGAAGCTTATACATAAAGCATAAGATGTAACTCAAGCTTCATGCCGATATGATTCTGCAACTTAAGAAGCAGCAGTATATGTCATTGGTTGTTGAGCTCTGACAGAAGGCATCGCAGGTAAGAAACTTACTTCACTTATTATTTATGACTGTCTAAACTAGTGTCCTTTCAGAGAAGAACCAAGAAAAAAAAAACATGTAGAAGCAATACTAATTACAGGAGTTCAAATGTAAAAAGTAAACTCACGATGAGCTGCTCTGTGCTTCACCTTGGCATTTTTCTTATTGTTTGGTTTCGACCCTCCCTTGTTTCATCCGAGCTTACCTTTAGGTTTAGCAAGTGATACCTATACATTTACCAGCAGAATGTCCGAAACTGTGAGCAAGTGCTAATGAATAATGCACATTATGACATGAGAAAATAATACAACACAAACAAGCGGAGGACCTTCGAGCCCTTGTCAGTTAATTCCTCCTTATCAAAAGATTTAATGCACAAAATAGCAGCCTCTCGGGTTGTGCAGTGGACAAAGGCAAAATCCCCTCTCTCGGAAGGAAGGACAATACGCTGTATCTCCCCAAACTTTTTATAGGACTATCTTTTTTTTCTTCACTCCAAGAATCTGGTATGCCTTTAGCATAAATTGATTTTACCTATATGGAACCAAGAACAAACAATTACTACTGAGGAGATATGATAAATAGTCCATAAGCAGTTAAAAATAAATATAAAAAAGTAACAGAATTACCTGAAAAGGAGTAACAGTATAAAAGTGTAAACTGAATTTTTACTCTGGTCTGTTAAGATTCTAGAATTCTAACAAAGAGGTTCAATCAATTAGGAAAATAAACATATTTCTTAAATCACTATTGGTTGAATCTTACAGAACTCAGTAACAATTGTTACACAATCCGAAAATACAAATTTGAAAGAGGCCCAGAGTCTATACGAATGGACTTAAACTGTAAATGGTCTAAGCAATACATTCTGTCAACATAACAACCATATACGAAAAAGGCTATGCATGAAGTTAGAAAGTGTAGAAGCAAAAAAATGTACATGTTCAACGTAGATGTGAAATCAGAGCAGATTCATCTCCTCTTCATCTGGATCATTAATATTTTGACGTGTGCCAAAATCATATTTCTTCTTAAATCTTTTAGCCCAATCAAGTGTAGTATTTCGACCAGCTCCAGAAGCATCTTTCTTCTGAAGCTTCTTATAAACATTACGTGCAGCTTTGCTAGTTTCAATTTCAAGAAAGGCAAACCCGCAGTTGGAGTCTGCATTATGGGAATCAGGCAAAACAGTTACAACTTCAATCTTCTCAATTCCGATTTGATGTTTCTCACCAGGGTAACAAGAAATTAACCTTTATCAGCAATATAACAGGATCTTAAAGCAAAGTGGGTAAACAGACTTACAATGTAAACTGTCTACTTGGTCAGTTAACTTTCAGAGAAGTTGCAGAATTTAATCCAAATAGTTACTTACATCTTCTTTCTTCCATTCCTTGTCAATATTCCCAAGAACTATTATCATCTCCCTAACAGCTGAAGTTCGACAAAGTTTTCCACACGCCTCCAATTCAGAATCACAGGATAAATAAGCATAATGAAAAGGTTGAAAAAGTTCTATAAAATAATAAAATCCTCACAAAGTTGCATCAGACGTGCACATCAAATCAATATCACAACTAGTTATGATAATATGTAGCATTAAACTAATCTAACAACTCGACCGGCAGACAACATGCAAAATTAGCTTCTATTATGAAAAAGCAAAAAGAATCCAAGTTATAGGAGACGTTGAAAATCAGTATTTCCAGAGAAGTACAAGAAAACAATCTAAAAATACATTAGGCAATGCATAGAAAGATCAAGTTGCTGTACACCAAATATTAACTATTTACATTACATTGCCATAAAGCAAAGCATGGATATTAGGATATAACACGCGTTCTCGTTCCTACTCTATTACTGAAACTCTACAAAAGAAATTATTAAGATATAACACACGTGTTTTTTAAACTTCTAAAATGCAAAGCATGGCTATTAGGAACGACAAAAAACATCTGCAGAAACAAGACTATATGATTACTGATGTAAAATGCATGCAACTCGACATAAAGCCTTGAGGAGTCAAACAGAAATAATTTCATTATCACTAAGACAGTTTTATGGACCATGCATGGAAACAGATATTCACATACATTAAGATACACCAGTAGGTTATTCTAAAACCTTGAAAAAGCAATGGTTTTTTTTTATTAACCAAACCTGTAAATATATTGATACTTAGACAAAAGTACAAGCATGCTCCTCTCTGAACACGAGAGAGCAATACAAGTTCAGTGAGACTTTCTCACTTGAAACTCAGTTACAAAAGATACAAAAGACAAAATATGAGCTACCCACATATAGCTCCTGAAAAAAACAAAAAAAACAACCAACATTCCATACTCCTCTATGATCACGAGAAACTACAAAATACAACTTCCAACAAATAACCACTTAGGATCCTCGCCAGTAAGATGTGCCCATTTTATCCAGCCACATGAGATGACGAGCCTGGCGAGGGAGATCACCTTGATCTGAAAAAGCAATGGTTGTTCATTTGTGTGTGCATTTCATTTGACAAGCGAGGTTCGAATTTATGAGTATTATTTGAGTATAACCAATGCTACAAGCGGAGACTGCTGCTTAAGCAAAGTTGTGTGAAGCTACATTTGCAACCCTCAACGTATTTCAAGTGTGGCTTGGAATAAGGTAGAAGAAGAGCCCTACAACCCAACACATCGTGGCAGATCTCCAGTAAGCTTAAATAGGGAGTATAGAAACAGATTCGACCAAAAGAAGGGACAAATACTAACTACTCCCGAATGCATAATCCTGGCGTCAACACAAAGCTAAAGAAAATTTTAATAAACTTTTTGTGTCCTGTTACACTGGCATATATTAAATAAAATGATATATGGCTAATAAACTAAATAGCTTTCTCCTACTACCATTTGAGATCCATAAAACTAGTGAACTATATACTCTTAGACATAACATGATTGTGTAGGTATAAATAGCATACAGGAGTATGGTTTATGGCATGCAGTAGGTGAACAGAACAACAATAGTCAAACTATAATTTGCACATTGGGTATGAGTATGCCTCAGTTGTCATAACATGAGATATACGAACTTCAGAAATTTACGGGTTATAGCACGAGATCAATGAACCATAAATAAGCCAAGCACTCTGACTAGCATGACATTAATAGTGTTCATAGATACTCATATAAATTTACCGCACCCATAACATGGTCTACAAATACTGAAATTTACGTTTGTTCATTTGCGTCTGAATTTCATTTGACCAGCAAGGTTATGAATTGCAGAGTGATATTTGAGTATAACCAATGCTTAAAAATCAGACCGCTGCTCAAGCAACACTGTGAGAATCTACATTTGCAAGTTGCAACCGTCAGTGTGTTTCAAATGTAGCTTTGAATTCAGTGGAACAAGAGCCCTACAGCCAAAGACATCGAGGGCACATCTCCAGTTAGCTAAAGGAAACTTTCGTAACTTTTTGTTTCCTATTACCCTGATAGTTTGTTGATTTCTTGAAAAAATAAAATACAATAAAATCCATTCCTGATTAAAGTTAGGGGTTCCTCTTGGGAAATGTAATAAGGGTTTCCAACATTGGATATTGCATGTCAATTTAAAGTAATTGACATGCTGCATCAACTTGGAAAGATCAAGATTGCGCAAGTGGTTTCTCAGCCTGACTAGCATGAGCATACCTCAAGTCTCTAGAAAGCAAACCCTTTGTTCTTCCCATTCTTTCTCGTTGCCATCCTCACCTTAACAATCTCCCCAACTTCACCAAAACATTCCTCAAATCCTCCTCCTTTGCATTTCTCTTCAATTCCCCGACAAAAACCTCAGTTTTCTTTCTACTAATACTCTCTGAAACCCACGCCTAAACTTTCCCAGAATTAAGAAAACTGAGGTAAAAGTGTATTTTAGAAAACCCCTCTCAACTATGGGGATCTTATCCCAAAATCCCCATAAACTATTTTAACTGTAGACTTGTTTTAGATAACGCCCCTCAACTTTCAGAATACGACTTAACCCTCCTCAATTATGATGTGTCTCACAAAACCCCCCAAACATTAGAAGCATGAATAAGTTTTAAATAAAAGATCTTTAGCTTTTCAAAAAAGAGAAAATTTGGGTTCACATGTGGACCTAGTAAGGGAGATGGAGGAAGAAGAAAAAAAGAGGGGAAATAAAAATGGGAGGTACTTTTACGAAAAAAGTTAAAAAAAACATCATTGTAAAATTAGAATTTCTTAGTGGTTGTGTGGTCATTTTAAATCATGTGTTTCTTTGGATTTAATCTTGTTAGTTTAGGTGGTTAAGTGAGAAAAGTTGAGGGATGTAAATTATATATTTTGAGAGTTGAGGGGTGTTTTGTGAGACGAACCCCATAGTTGTGGGGGTTTCTATAAAATTAACCCAAAAATAATTTGACTTAATGAGTGCCTAGCCGATGAAGGAATGGATTGCTCATGGACATGGATATTGCAATATGGGGATTAAACGATGGATACTGTATGTTACAGAGAGAAGATCAAAATCATTCGTCAACAGGGACACGAGCTTACATATGAGCTATATAGAATTGGCCAACCTACTCAAACGATTGGCATGTATTATACGTAGCATGAGATAAATGAACTTCAGTTATTTCTGACTTAGCTCAATGAACCATAACGAGCTACCGTCAATAAGCCTAATAGAATGAAACAACTAATTACTATCAATAACGAGCTACTCAATACTTGGATAATAACAAATGCTTCGCTGCACAACGAATGATGGTTACAACGCGCAGATAACAACTCGACAAACATCAAACCAGAAAGTAGCAAGCACATATGAGACAAGCATATATGTCCTAATAACAGACTGCTTTTCAAATAGCAAAACTCAAATATACTGGAGAGAGATATCTACTTAAGAAACATAAAACCTGAAAATTGCAAGCAAACATAGAAAACAACCAAATAAACATCCAAACAACCAAAGAAGATGCACATAAATTAGTTGCTACCAAGATTATTGACTGCTCAAGAAGCATGAAGGGCTTCACAATCCACTACATACCACCAAACCACTACTGTCATATATAAGCAAAGTTGTCATAGAATAACTATGAAAATCCAACAAAGCAACACAAGCAACAACTACAAAATCTAAATGTTTTAGCAACCCTAAAACAAATTCAAATGAACATTCTCTCTCGGTACTCATTAGGACAATACTGACAAAATTCTTAAAGCAACAAAAGAAGATTTTAAAGAAAAAGGCCAAAACAATAGCGAGATTGATGGAGACCATAGTGCCTACTGAGAAACACCGAGCCACTTAGAGAAGTTCTCAAATTCAGCATAGTCACTGTCGGTGATCATCGTCTTGTACCATGCTTTGCCCGCAGCCTTGATCTTAGCAGCTTCCTCCTGCAACAGAAATAAAGCAAGAAATGTAAATCAAATCTAAACTCAGAAGCAAGTTGACAATACACTAGACTTCTTAACAAACCATATGAGCCAGCGCTTTGGAGAGAAAATGAGAATGGAACTTTTAAGTTTTATCTAATAGATCATGCATGGATGCAGGAAGAATCTAACAAAGAAAGTATAGATATTGAAGACAATTCACAACAAGCAATGTTAGGTTTGAACACTATGCTATGCCAAGCAGATACTAAAAAAACTACTGCCTAAAAAGCGAAGTAGCTGGTCACATGACATTGGCTGTTTTGTACACAACCAAATGTCAAGCGGTTAAAATCAACCAAAAAAAAATAAATATATAAAATTTAAAAAATTTAAAATAAACCAAGACGGTTGAAATATCAAGGCGAACATACATAGCTGATAAAGAGTAAAACTTCAAAGAGCATAGTATCACTGATGAGTGTCTTCAGTTCCGTCCTTGTAAGATTTACTAAAACATACTAACTCAAGCTACAATAATATTCTTTACAATGGCATATAATTAGACAAAATAACAGCTAGAATATAATCATCCTTATCAATAAAATTCTGTCCAATTCTATAATGCATACCTGTTATTAATATGGTTTAGGAAAATTAGACAATTGAGTTTTCATAAAATGAATTGCCACAGGTGAAATATAAATTTGCAGTTATAGAAGATATGAATGAGAATATATCAAGTGATCTGCATAGACATAACTACAAATATAAACATCAAGGATTAGTAGTTGCAAATAAACAAAAAAATACTCTCAAACACATAGAAACCTAAACTCAGAAGTCACAAACTGAAACTATCACTGAATATACTAACAAGGAATGTTTAACATAAATCTAAATTAACCAAATAGTATTCAAGAAAAAGAAATCAAGTGAGTATAATTAAAAATCAGGACAAATACCAGTAACAATGTTAGAAACAACAAATGAAGGCTGTGAACACGAGATCAATAAATAGGATAATAAAATGAAAAATCTAAAGATATACTACACCAAAATTAACCAGCAATTACTTGAAAAAAAACATAGAAAAATGATCATCAATCACCAATATAAGAAAAAACGTTGAAAAGTTGTTCAATATATATATATATATATATATATATATATATATATATATATATATATATATATATATATATATATATATATATATAGAGTAATGCTATTGTGAGATGGTGAGCTCAAATCTTATCGTGAGCTAGACTAATCGGTTCATCAAATTCATGATCGGCACCGTACATCTTGTTCAACACGTCATTAAGTATGTGTGATAAAATTTTCACATAATTTGGAGCCTTTTAGAGTATAAATCAAACTACTTTGATTTGTTAATTTTCAGACATTTAACAACCAATTACGTAGCTAAAATAATGGTTAAAAATATCAAAACAATATAATTTTTCTACATATAGATCATGATGAGTGCAAATCACGGTATGTGTCGATCATCATTTCGAGTAGTCGATTGGGCTAGCTCACGATAAGAATTTAAGCTCACCATCTCATTTTAGCATTTTCCTATATATATATATATATATATATATATATATATATATATATATATATATATATATATATATATATATATATATATATATATATATATATATATGTAAAAGTATCGAACATAACTAGCGAAATGATGCACAATATGTAAAAGTATCATACAAATGACCAAAACAATAACGTCATTAAGGATCATATATAATAACTACATGATAAGGTTCAACAAATAGATCACTAAGCATCTAACAATCCGCTCCATACACATTGAACATCCGACAAGATAAAGAAAACTCTGTTAGAATAAATTTTGATAATGGAAGTCTTCTTCACTCTAATATTTTTAAGTATTTGTATTATGCATAAAAATAGGATCTATGATTACTAAGCATCTAAGACAAGCTAACAATCTGCTCCATACACATTGAACATCAAGACAAGCTAAAGAAAACTCTGATAGAATAAATTTTGATAATGGGAGTCTTCTTCTCTCTAATATTTTTAAGTATTTGTAATATGCCTAAAAATAGGATCTATGATTAATTCAGCCACTCAAAACAACAAGATAACCGTGTGAAAGTAAAATTGAGGCCATAACAATAGAAACAACTATTAAACCACCTATGTTATAATCTGCTGTGATGACCTAACTTTAGCAGCATGTATCCTTAAATCATAAAGGAGATATTAACAATGAGATCACATAATAAATACTGGAAACTAGATTACACTATAGTGTGAACATGAAAAAATAATAATAATAAATTAAAATAATTTTTACCTAACTGAACAGTAATATCAAGAACAATAATAATAAGATAGAGCAAGCCATACTATCAACTAATAATAAGTTGGTAACAATACCTTGGGCAGCTTGCTCCTCTTCTTATCAAGCTTCTCCTTCTTAGCCTTCACCCTCTGCTCCTCCGCAAGCAACGCCATTCTCCTCGCAGTCTTAGCATACGGGTTCAACCTCAGCATGGCATTCAAATTCGTGAGTGGGTTCTTCTTCAAAGTCCTCCTCTTCACCTCCTTCGTGATCGGCCTCACCACAGACTGCACCTCATCAGAGTTAATAATCCTTCCCAAATCCGCATTCGTCATCTTCGCCCTCGGCAGAACATACCCATTCTTCTTCTCCGATGACTTCTCAAATGTCCCAAACACCGAATCAAGCTTCTCAAATGCCGACTTGGTCCAGATAATGAACCGGCCAAGGTGACCACCAGGGGCGAGCTTGAGGAGGTTGAGGCGCTCAACATTGGCCACGTCAACACCCGGAATGTTCCGGAACGCCTTCACGATCTTCGAGCCCTCGGTCCCGTACACAATCAGCGGGCCCTTTCGAGAAATGTACCTCCTGTTCCTCATCTTCCCCTTCCCGGCCTGATCCCTGTGCTATCCTTCGCCTTCTCGGCGTCGTCAAAAGCTCCGATCTGCTTCAGCGCCTTGATCGCCGCCGAAGTCTTCTCGACCGACTCGATCGAGTCAGAAACAACCAGCGGGAGCTCCGGAACGTTCTCGATCTTGTGACCGCGAGCCAGAACAAGCGAAGGGACAGCGGAGGCGGCGAGCGCGGACACGACGGCGAAGCGGCGCTGGTTCACGTTAACGCGGCGGTGCCAGCGGCGCCAGATCTTGGTCGGCGCGAACATCCGACCGCCGCGGCACATGTTGCCGAAGGCTCCCTGGCCGGCGCGGTGGGTCCCGCCGCCGGGAACGCGAGGGATACGAGAAACGGCGCGGCCGGTTCCCCAGGACTCGGCCGAGGTCTGGTGGCCGGCGCGGCGGGAGACGGCGTAGGGCTGGCGGTGGTTCTTGCTGAGGTTCGAGTGGACGAATCGTACGATATCGGGTCGGATCGACGACTTCAGGACGTCCGGTAAGGGGACGGAGTTGGATTTGGCGTCGGTGGCCATGTCGGATTCTAGGGTTTGGACGGAGACGAGAGGGCGAACGGCGGCTGTTGCCATTGCGAGAGCTAGGGTTAGGAATTGGGGCAGGAAATGGGGGTTAGGGTTTTGAGAGGAGGCTGGGAAAACTGAGAGATGGCCGGTTATATATAAGACAGGGAGTTAGGGTTTTGATCTGGGTCGTAGATTGGAGAGCACCGACGGCTGGATTTAGTTTAAGATGGACGGTTGGATCTTGGTTTGTTAATCTATGGCTTTTTTTTATCATATTAGGCCCTAAAGTCTTTCTTAATTGTATATTAGATACTTTAATCTTCAAATTTCTAATGTACGCCCGCAAGTTATTGTTTTTTAAATTACACCCCCAGCTGGGTTATATTGATTATTAACCTTCTATCGGAAATATTCTACAGATATGATATACTTTTGCAACGGACCACAAAACAAAAGTGAAACAAGCATGGTTTTTAGTAAGGGGTTTTTCGATATTGGTCCCTTAAATCACTCCTATTTTGATATTAATCCCCAAATCTTCAGATTTTGATATTAGTCCCCAAATTGCTTAAGTTTTTGATATTAATCATACATTTACTTTTAGTTTAAAGCTCTAACCATGGTTAGATTAAGACTAACCATGGTTGAAAATTACCTTAACTACAGGAGGGGGAGGAGGGAGGAGGCTGCGGAGGAGGCATGAGGGAGGAAGGAGGATGAGGGTGGATAGGAGGAGGAAGAGGGATTGGATGGAGGGAGGAGGGAGGAGGAGGGAGGAATGATGGAGGAGGGAGGGAGAGGGAAATCTGAGATCATGGTTAAATGGAGGAATATCAAGTTTAACTCAGAATGATCAACAAAAGCAATTTGAGGGACTTTATCAAAATATGCATATTTAAGGGATTAATATCAAAATAGGAGTGATTTAAGGGACTGATATCGAAAAACCTTTTAGTAAATTTGATTGTAGCTAAATTGACTTTTATAAGATGAAAACGAATTCATATATCCATTTTAAATTCGTCTTTATAAGTATATCCTTCTATATGTAACACGAGTATTGTGTTAATGATGCAACCTGATAAGTGCATCATCTGTAAATATTAAAGGTTCTCTCTTAATTAGGAGGTTTTTTTTTTTTTTCGGCCCTTGCATTTGGAGCTCCAAAAGAGCTAATTAGGCTCACACACATTGTTCCTGCGTTTAGCATTTTGACATCCTCTTTCTTTTCGGTGCTCCAGACGTTTTGGATGTAAGAAAAGGTAGCAATAGCAAATGAATGAATATATGGGCATGTTTTCCATTTCTTCACACTTAAGTCTTCAAACTTGTTTTCATGCAAAGGAAATACAAATAAGATGATGACTGATATCATTCAATTTAACCACTCAAAAGTGTGAGCAACTCCAAACCGAATAATGTAAGAAGTGAAATAATTTTTAAAAATCCTAAATGAGGGAGAAAACCAAAAGAGTTGTAGCTAAGAGCTAAGATGTTGAAGAAAACCAAAAAGAACACTGTTCTTAATCATATATATGAAGTGAATTTAGAAATTTATTTAAAGGTTTATGAAAGTTAAAAGACTTATTTTTTTGATGTTACGATTGATGGTCAGAGCGAAAATAACAATGATGTCATGGTTTGAAGTTATAATGGCAAAAACTATATACTAGATAATTAAAACAAGTAAAATGAGTCCTAAACAAAAATAGATCAGACTTGTTTCTTGATCTCTAATGAATATTAGAGTTCACACTCCTTTCACTGCCAAAAGTGCTTGAACTGCTACAGGCTGCAGATTTGGTTTTATCAGACAGAGACCTCCCTATTTCCATAATGGAGAGTGCTTGGTTCAAGGTGGTGTTATTGATTATCATTGGCGACAACAATTCATTAGCCATGGCGACAACAATTCATTAGCAGTGGTTGTAGTGAGATTGTTCTTAACGTGTTGTTTAGGCATATGTACTTTGTATGTTTGACATAACGTGAGCTATTTGACATAACATGATGAAATCAAACCAATAAATAATTTTGATTGGATATCCTCTAACACTAGAGAGTTTTGCCTAAACTGAATCAATTCTGGACCTACACTGCGTAGTTTATCTCTAACCGAAGAACTTAAAACTAGACTAGCACTAAGAGATCTTCAACAGACGTCAAAACAATCTTCATGAGATGATCAATTATTAGCCTCCAGCAAAAATTTTGGATAAATAGACTCATATACTATCATACAACATAACCTGTTCTGAAAGAAGATTTTACACCAGCTAAATCACCTTCCTTAGTTCAAGAAAACCAGCATCAAGAAGAAAAGTTGAAAAGACTGAAAGAATATTTTACTCCAGCTAAATCACTTTCTTTAATTCAAGAAAACTAGCATCAAGGAGATAAGTAGAAAAGAGAGATCTAGAGAACTAGCATCAGGGAAAACATTTTGCCCAATATTGTCATTATCACGACCCTTGAGCATCAAATTTTACATTTTGCTCGGTTATTCTTTCAGGACTACATGGTTTTCCATTCAAAATTAGCTATAATATCCCTCGATCATTGAGAAAGATTGGGATTTGGCGCAGCTCATGAACCATAAGGAATCAATATGATACAGGAAATGTAAGTCAATTCTTGAATCGTCCACCTAACTATAGCCTCCATTCTACAGGAAAATAGCGCACCATTTCTCCGACGAAAAAGGCATGCGATATCGTTCAAAAATATATCAACATCAAGTAGCTTAAATACCTACCTACTTCCAATAAAACCCAAAGCAAACATAATTACTAACAAGCTCAGCTCAGGTACTACTTGTTGACTTGTCAACTAAACTAGCAGCCTCGTAATCCTTGAATACAAACAGTGAATCTATATAAAATGTATATCAAAACATAACGATACAAGAAGTATATTTGGGTAAAAGTTGAAAAGAAAGAAGATAAAAATATTTCCCGGTGCCTACAGCATAATCGAGCTTGAGGGGCTACTTCTATCAACTACGTAAGTCTCTTATTAGTTTTTTATAGTTATGGCAGGTCAACAGAGAAACATTTATAGGCTATTTGATTCCCCAATGACTAAAGAACTTCTGTCAACAAAATCAGAATTGTTTTTGAGCCGAAAGCCTCTGCTATCACTCATCTTTCTTTTCAAGCTTAGCATCCCCTCTTGAGATGTGGAAGTGCTATTTGAATCAGTTGCTGGTGTAGATTCACTGTAGTCCAATAGCTGACAAAAGAGGAAAAAGTATCTAGATGTTAGATGTAATTGGTATAACACAATGTATCAATGTTCCATGATACTGAAGTTTACGCCAATAGCCAAAGTAAAAGAAAAGCAGGTTCGCCTCAGTAACAAAAACAAGCAGCAAGAATGTTGGGAGGCAAATTTAGTTCCCCATATGAAATCTACTTTTGATTAGACTCTTTACTGGTTTCATGCAACTATCAGAGTTGCAGCCTGATTACATAAGCTTTGAACTGAACTGCTGATACATTGGTGTTTCAGCTAATTTTGATTGTCAAGGTTCAATTGCAAGACCTGCTCGTGCTCTAAATTTTCCTGGTTATGATTTCGGTATCAACTTGTGGAAAGTTCTTTGGGGTCAACAACCAGTCACAAAACTTGGTAAATTCTTTGGTAAAATAATATGTTCATGTTTATTCAGTTTTGTTAGTGTTCTTCTAATTGGCGGTTCTAATTATGTGAATAATGAAATGCTATTGTTCCAAGAATCAATCGGTTCCTAGTTCATTTAATATACTGCATGTTTTGCCTGTGAAATTGTCTAAATAATTGATTATGTTTCAGAACGTTGATTATGCTTCAGAGGATGCCACATTTATATCAGTGCATATTACAAGTAACCTCTGTTAATGAAGAAAGAGATGGTAAGGGGGAACATACTTACAGAGGACTAATGAAGTGAGAATAAAAATGTTCTTATTTTTTGGTATGGTAATTAATAAGCAATCATGACATATTTAATATTTAATTTTTTTTTCCATTCTCACTTAAGTGGGAATGCTCATTCCCAAAAAAAGTGGGAATGAAGGAGAAGTGGGAATGAGCACTATAACTTCAAAAAAGAGTCAAGTTTGGCATCCATGAATGATTCATGAGAAGTGGGAATGAGCATTTCATTCCCACTCATTCCCCCGTACCAAACGAGGCCTAAAGGCAATCAACAACTAACAAAGTATCTTGACTTCCATTTAAAGAATATTAAACAGGGGAAAAAGCATGAAAATGAATTATCCTATAAGAAATAAGACAGAGAATATACCGGCTTTACTTCCCCATTCCATAAGCAGTGAATACCCACAGACCCAATAACACCAGGTACTATATATAGGAGTGCAGGCTGCAAGAAACACTGAATAAGTTAATAATATGGTAATTATAGAGAATGAACCATCGTCTGAGTTTGATTAATTCACCTGTGCAGCCTGAAACCAGTTCATCACAACTATAGTAAGGACCAAACCAAGTGTATACCCAAAGAACGCGCTGTTGAAATAACGATTTTGTTTCCCTCTGGACACATCAAAACGCAACGCCAAAGCAACAAATATGCCTGAAGGGAGAAATACGCATTTAATCACAGTACTAAAAGAAAACTTTAACTACTGAAAGGTGGCTAGCAGAAGGGGAGGAACCTAACGTCATAAATAACCCCCAAAAGAAACACAGATCACTACCTCTGTATAACAGTCACAACGGAACAATAACCGAAAAGGCAACACAAAGCAAGCACTAACTTCATTATCATATAACAAGAAATTTAAGCTGATGGATACATAGCTTGCTTGCAGCTCAAGAGGGCTTTTCAGCTATCATGGACAAGCCTCGAGGAAAACACAACTAGGAAAGACAAGATAATAGGGGTAAATTAACACATTTTGGTCTTGCAACCTGTCAAATATACTTTCTGATTTCATGAAACCCACTGCTCTCATGCCACATCAGAGACTGCTATACTCCAAAGCTTAGGGCAGATGGGTTGTACACTTGTACCGTTATACAACAAATATATACATATTAGAGAAGCAATTGGGACATAGTTTATAATCCATAATATCTTGATTCGGATACCAAGTCATTTTTAGGGCTTTATATTTACAACAAATGCCTCCTTTTATGACATGAAAAAAGCTTATAGATTGTCCTTATATTCACTGAAATTAGCACCATATATGATTCTTCTTCCCTACCTCCTTCAATAAAACCATAAAATGTTCTTAATCGCCTTGAAACTATGGTCGTTCTATATAAGGAATGCATTAGAAATAAGAGGCCAGCAAGACTAAAATTGAGCATAAATAAGAACAAACAAATTGACCAAAAAAAAGTTCAAATATTATTGCCTGCGTAGATAAAATTTATACCAGGTATTACAATATCGCCAAGACCAAGCATGGAAAACGGACGGGCAGAATTTGAAGTTGGGAATAGAAGCTGCAGAGTAGCAATATATTAGCAGGATATTGGTCAAACTAGAGCATCATATATTACCAGAGATACTCATAAAGTAATATCAGAGAATGGTACAGCTAACCTTTATTGGGGCATCAAAGGATTTTGCAACGCTAACCATCACAGGAGTAAAGAACACCCAGAAAATGTCATACACAAAGAGCCCAGCCTGCAAATAGAAACAGTAGGGTGGTACAACAACTTAATTAAGAGATACTCAAAAAGACAAAATACACTGCCTAAATCATGGCATGTATTACTGAAGCCGATCGAAATAATCTAATAAATCTAAACATATTCAAAGCAAGCTTTTTTTTACGAAAAAGGAAACAACTATTATATCAACCACAGTGGGCTGGTAAGGTCCGTAAGGAATCTAATAAACTGGATATCTTTAAGGGAATATAAATAAGCAACATCAGACATGATCAACAAGTTCACTACAAAATTTGTTGACGTAAAGACACTAGCTTTATCCCTATCATGAACATATGAGCAACATGGTACCAGCTAATAAAGGATGCATAACTCTCCAACTACTCCACATTAGATAATTGAGGGAAGGACGGAAAAACAGCCAATATTCATTGATGGTCTAAGATCTAGATAAAGTTGATGAAGCAATATGTTTGGTAAAAATGTTGCACATTGGAGCATAGGGGAGAGAGAAAACAAGAGTACGCAACAAATACCGAAAAAACATACACACAATATCACAACAGGAATGTAATCACGAATTTGCTCAAGTACAGCCTTACCAGGAGAATGGCGCCAGTTGTAAAGGAACCCAATGATAACATTTCAATTCCCTGCAAATACAGACTCTTTATTATTAAGTACTCTCTAAATAGATTATCTACTAACAAGAAACTATGAAATTCCAGAGCAGACAACCACAAAAATCATTACCGCTTAACATGATGAACATACCTTTAATCAGATAAAATATCTCATTGGAAAATGAATGCAAAGAATGCTTAACACTGAAAACTTCAATATCTACCTAGTTTATTCCAAAAGGTTAAAAAAACGAGAAGAGAAGGGGGGAAAAACTACTTAACTGCCCAAAGTTTGACCACTTCCAACTTTTCCATCAACCATAAGGTTAATGCTAATCCAAGCAAAGCCAGTTTGCAAGGATCAGTTAGGGGAAAACACAACGTGAATAATACAATGTCTTTCATATATGAGATATCTTAGACATGCATTACAAACCAAAGCCTAGTTGTGAGAGAAGTACCCATAAGATTAACTTAACAGATGAATAAATGGATCATTCAATCAATAATATCAATATACCACTTAACCTCCCCCGCAGTTAAATAGAAGCAGCAAAGAAAACAACTGCTGTTGATGTTGACAGCAAGATGCAACCAAACAAGGAGGCAAAGACCATGCAATCTGTACAAAACACATTGCACTAAGAAGCGCTAAATTTTGGACTAAAATTAGCCGATAACATAGATAGCAAGTAACCCAAATGATTGGCGGTCCAAGCTTGAATTATGACGGGTCAAAAGGAGCTTGAGAGCAAACATGTGTAGCTCATTGAAAGCTGATATGCACTGACAATCACAAGAAAACAGCAAGATCAAGCAAAGTAATTAGAATGAACACTAAGCATAAGGATAGTGCGCACATGGCTCTGTCCCAATGACAATGCACCAATAAGCCATAGAACTACCCTAAAGGAAAATTGCAAACACAAGTGTGCGAAAATCCACACAGATACCTGCAGACAATGCAAGAATAAGTGGAGGATAAAAGAGGATGAGGGCAGGAGGGTGTTAAAAAGTGGGAACACTTAAAGGAGAGTGAAAACGAACTGGAAAATAAAAATGAGAGAAGAAATATACTACAGATTGAGGGCAGCTTAAGCTTAACCTCTTATATATATTTTTTTTTCAACAACAACATAGTTTGATAACCCCCACCGGGTTCAGAAGTATCCCATAAAAATTGAGGGGTTTATTCTCATTTATTGATGCATTTTATAGATAATAAGGATAGATGGGGTAGACTTCAACTAATAGAAAAATAAAAGAAGACTGAGAACACCTAACTGGTTCTGAGAAAAGAAAAGATCAGTAACATTTACCATCATGCATCCAGCCATTTCAAACATCATGGTTAGCAAATATACCATCGCAAATCAAATTGATCCCTTTCTTTAACGGGCAATGATGCTCCTAAACCTAACTACCATGATTCCAAATCAACGAATCAAAAAACTTGAACATTCCCCTGAGACATAGGATTTAAAAAAAACAAACAAAAAAAAAAAAAAACAAAGACAATTGAGTTAACAAATACAAAAAGAAACCTACAAACAAAATGATCAAACAACAGGTAACAAATCCACTCTATTTAATGCACACCATGAGAAGGCTGCAGAATATGCTTTTTAAAATAGAAGTATTTAAGTGTGTTTGACTACATCTAACGTTGATCTTGTAGTACAGAGGGAGAATCCCAGCCTTATATAACGTCAAGAAGCAACATTAACAACTAGGGTTTTTTTAGGTGATTATTCGAAAACCATCTTCAAAGTTCAATTAATACAAAACAGGCCTTTAAAGGGGATTCCGATTGCAATCAACCACTTTCCCTATTTTCTAGTGGAATTTCAAGTAAAATTCCCAAAATACCCTTAAAAACACGTGTCATGCACTAGGTTTGGTTAAGAACACATGCCATGCCTAGCACGTTCGCTTTTTAAGGTTGTTTTCGGAATTTCAGTTGAAATTTCATCAAAAAATAGGTCAAAGTGGCTGCTTGCAATGGGAACCCACTTTAAAGATGGTTTCTGTATTAATTATACTTCAAAGGTGGTTTTCGTATAATCACCTTATTTAAAAGGGGGTTTATGTGAAAAAAAACCCAAAAATATTGAAATAGAGGAAGGTAAGTACATGCAAAAAAAGAAATCAAATAATACACAAGCGACAATAATATAAACTACCATGGCATAAATTGAGAGTTGACGTTTTAGGGTTACAAAGAAATAATGATTTTTTTTAAAATGGAGAAAATTAATAAATACAAGAAAAAGAACAATGAAGGAAATAAGAACGTAAAAAATGGTTCAAAAACATTGAGACCAACTGCCTCACAGGCCAACCTGAATGCAGAATGCAATTCCCAATATGTTGTTTGCCAGCCAATGCTTCTGTGATGCATACCATACACAGAAAAATGTTCCTGGAATAGAGGCGACTATCTGCGACCTCGTGAACTCTACTGAAAGAGCTGCATTAAGGTAATAATTTAAAATATAAGTCCATGATAAAAAGAAAGTAAAAGGAAAAGGAAAAGAAGAGCCATAGAAATATTGAGTCACCAAAACTAAGTGCTCGACAAAAACAGAGGAAGTAACTATCACTTACAAGATTTATGCTATCTTTAACAACACTTGTTTTGCTGTGAATAATATTTTGTTTTCCAAATTGGCATTCACAACGCTAATAAAGGAAGGCTCAGGTAACTGATATTAACGGAAAAAAACGAGTCCGTATGAAATGCATCCATACATAACACAACATACAATGGGCCATTCCTCAATTGCAAAGCATCAAACAACAATCAACAATATGATGTAAATGCTAATGGAAGAGCCTCTTTAGCTGCTACAGTTTATACTGTATGGTGTGCCAGAAATGAATTGATTTTCAGAAAGAAAAGATCTGATGTGGAAGATTCATTTCAGAAGATACAGCTCAGTGAAGTCAACAAGATGAAGGATTCATTGTGCAATAGAGAATGGAGTAGGAGGATGGGCATATTTCCCGAGTTCATATAGATTCTATGGCTTCTATCTTTCCAAGTGAAACTGAAGATGAAGTTCAAGATGTAGCTGGATCAAAAAAATTTGAATGATGGTATCTAGTTTTGTAGTTGGTTTCTAATCTTGTACATGTTGAGGTGGTAGGATCATACTGTATATAGGGGGTATTTTGAATGATGGTATCTAGTTTTGTAGTTGGCTTCTATCTTTCCAAGTGAAACTGAAGATGAAGTTCAAGATGTAGCTGGATCAAAAAATTTTGAATGATGGTATCTAGTTTTGTAGTTGGTTTCTAATCTTGTACATGTTGAGGTGGTAGGATCATACTGTATATAGGGGGTATTTTGAATGATGGTGTCTAGTTTTGTAGTTGGCTTCTATCTTTCCAAGTGAAACTGAAGATGAAGTTCAAGATGTAGCTGGATCAAAAAATTTGAATGATGGTATCTAGTTTTGTAGTTGGTTTCTAATCTTGTACATGTTGAGGTGGTAGGATCATACTGTATATAGGGGGTATTTCACTCTGATGAGGTGGTAGGACCTTTTTTTTGTTTTTTGTTTTTTGTTTTTTTTTTGGCGTGCTAAGTTTTAGCTTTGTCTTTGGAGAGGAAAGAGTATACAGGATGAGAGTTTGTACTTAATTGATCAATTTGGTTATGAATAAAAACTAGCTTTCATATAAAAAAAATGACCATAAATAGGTCCAAAATGTAGAAGGACTGCATGCGCAATCCAAGACTGAGTAAAAAGTTAATTTGTTGGTGATGTATTATGGTTACTCATATAAGCTAGGGATGTTGTTGTACTTGTCCCAACTAAGAACTAGAAATTTGTAGTCCTATCCAACCAATAAAAAAAAGAAAAGAAGAACGCATAGGAGTACACATGGAACGGTAAAAGAAAGAGACAAAATGGATTACACAAAACAAGTTATACATCCTTCCTCTTCTGGTGTGGCAGCTGCAGGCTTTCCTTATATGAAGATAACTTCGCACATGATTACTACTTCGACAATAGTCTCTACATAGAAGGCCTGGTCCAGAACTTCCAAATTTCAGATAGCATCCTCTAATTTAAGGCTAGCAGTACCACATACCACCAACCTGAACATAGGGCCGTGTATGGACTGGAACGCTGACCCCTGTGTGCTAGTACTTACATCAAAATTCATGCCTGTGACTTTCCATAAATAACCCAATCTATACATTTGTGAGTTTGACTGTTAAATTATATTGCTATAGCTATTCTAATGCGGTGCACTTGATGTCCTGATGGTTAGCATATGCATGTATGGCTTTTCATGGCTCTGGGTTTGATTTTCAGTATTAGCAAGTGCTAGATTTTTGCTTTCTTTTAAACTAGGTTTCTATTCCTATTAGAATTACTATAGAAAAAACTAGCTATCAAACTTTTGCCCAAGCATGAGGGGCCAAATTGTTTGTGCAAGTGACTGTCATCTACATCCGCTCTAAGATGAATATAGCCTTCTTGTTTATGATTATTTTGTTTCAACGAGACTTCTGGCCTACACAAAATTGGCATCTGAAATGATTATAAAATCTTACCCACGATTTCAAACTCTACCCAATCAATAAGCAGTTGATATTCAAACTATCCAACATGACCTGTATAATGACTCGGGTTCAGGTCTTCACTACATATGTCAGCTCAATTTCTGACCCAGCTGGCCAGCTACTACTGGCCTACTGTTATGTGAGTGTAAAATACCTTTTTAAAAGGAAAAACACTATCGAAAAACAAAAAGTTGAGCCAAACAAGTCAGATCCATATCTATATGGATCAGATGCAGATCCAACTGAATAGATTATGGTGGCTTTAGATCAAAACACGAGAAAGTATAGTTAGGAGGCCGGAATGATTAGCCGAAGTCCTAAATGATCAATCGAGCATTTTACTTGCTCACTCAGTAGTAAATCAGGATTAAGGTAAACCATATTAGAGGCTCAAGAAAACATACAGTGGAAAATTGAAACGCGCCAAACAATGAGGTTTTCGTTCCAGTGGTTTGGAAGGTAACGCTTAATAGCAGGTAACAATGTCGCTCTGCAAGTAAAATACCCGCAGAATATGAGAAATTACAGAAGAAAAAGAACAGAAAAGATGAGAAATTGCAGCTATTCTTATCATTAATAATCCAGCTACAACAAAGTAGGTTAAAAGCGAGAGGAAAAAACATACGAAAGAGCAATGATCCCCAGCACAAAAAAGTAACATGTGAGCACAGCATTGACCAAATCTTTTGATAGAAACTTGAAGAGCAAGAACAATGACAAAAGCATTGCACTCCCAACCAAAGGAAAGCGCATAGCATGTTCATTTGACATCGTTTCCTACATGCATTGTCTTACATTCAGAAAAATAATATAAAACCACCATGCACATGAAAAAAAAAAGAAATAAGGAAAAGGAAAGGGTTTTCAAATAGAAAAACTTACTGATGGTGGTGTATCCTTTACTGATCGGTAGCAGCCAACATAAACAGTCAGGCATGCTGTCAGAATTACATTCAGATTAGGATCTACCTTTATGACAAGTGGTGCCAAGGTAAGACCTGCAAAAGAGAAGGCAGAGCTACTTTTTATATTCAAAATGGTCCTGATGTAAGGAACAAAAAAAAAAAAGATCATCTCCTTCCACAAATATATAAGTTAAAATGTCGCTGCTAACAGGAATGTACGGTTATAACTTATAGCACAAAAGGAACTCCTAAGTGTGTTGTTAAGACTAAGGCATTGACGTCGATCATGCAATTCACCAATACTCGCTACTTTAATTTTTGTGCAACGAAAAAAAAGTATCAGAAGAGGAGGGGTGAAAAGGCCATTGGCATGCAACCTCGTGGTAAATACAATCTTTGATAACTCAGCACATAAAAATTCTCGAAATTGTAGGTCAATCAGGAAGAAGGCATCCTTCTATAAGAGCAAATATTACCTAAAAGAGCTAAATTGGCAGCACGTTCATGGTTCCTCATTTTCAGCGACTTGAACCCAAAGACGGCAGGAGAATCCTGTGAGCAAAACATAATGAAAGCCGATAAAGTCATAAGTACCCAGCTGGCATAACATGGAAGTTTCTCAAACAGATGGCAGACCACGGGTCTCTATTGACCCACCTCTGGTTCCAAGAAGTAAGTTAGAAACAAACATCACAACATTCTATAAAACAGCTAGGTAGAAAGTAATAACTTCTCCATGCATAAAAGTGCAAAGTAAAAGTATTGTAAACTCAACTGGTTTCAGAGGAAAAGAGAAGAATCAATGTCACATAACTATAAACAGTGTCTTTCATCACTGTGTTCATTACCAAATGCGCATTTGTTCATATATGAAAGCTAAAACAATAGGCACTAACAATTAACAATCAAAAGTCGTCATCATATGAGGATCTCTATTCGGTCTTGAGTCTCCCTGAGGGGAACTCTAAATTTTATACAAATTAGCCCTCGTAAATATGTAAATTTGAAGGCAACTTCGACACTGAGCTGAGTTAAGGCCATTAGGCAACAGCTAAGATCCTTCAGGAATTCAAAACGACATCTTTTAAACATTGAAAAAGATTACAAGTCCATGAACAAACCTGAACTTCGAGAGGCAAATCTAAATATACAATTTCCAACCAGAGCTTCTGTTAAAATCTGAGACCTGGTGAACTCTACTGAAACTGCATCAAATCAATAAGAAAGATTAAACGAAGCAAAATAACAAATCTAACAATTGATCGAGTATCAGAATGAACATCAAAGAGATCGATCAGAAACCCTAACCAGAGGACCAAATTGAACAAAAACTATAATAATAATAATAAAACCCTAAAATGAACCAAGAATCAAACCCTAAAAACAGATCGTTAACGGATCGGAGACTCACCATCGCTCTCTTTCAACTCGATTGGAGAAAGAGAGAAGGGATTGGATTCTGAAGCGGCCGGCGAATTTAAGCGTATCTTGAGTATTTTCCGTTTTATTATTATAAATAAATAAATAAAAATTTAAAAGAAACTGAATATTACATCATAATGCTTGATCTGACGGCTGTGATTGATTAGAAACGCAGGCGCGTGTTGATTTCAACGACAGAGAGAGGGCCGGGGTCAGCTCTGAAATATTAGCAGGTCTCGCGCTTTAAATGGGGCCTGTTTCGTATCTACAAAATATCTAGTTGGTGCATTGAATTTGTAATTTTCAAATAAACCCTTTAATATAATAGCGCCTTACATAAACTGGGCGTGTGAAAAGGTCACGAGTTTCCTCTAATATATGTTTTGAGGGTTGAAGGTTATTGATAGAAGGGCTTAGCACGCAAGTAACGACATGTTTTAAGTAATTTTATTGAAAATCATTGAAGAATGGGCCTATATGATCGTTTTTGTATGTAAAAGCCCAAAGACAAAGATAAAATTGAACAAAGTGTATATCCAAATTTGCTAAATATAATACAATTTGGTATTATTCCAAGGGGTAGGGCAGACTAGTGCTGCGTGTAAGTTTATGCCCGCATATGACTATGAATATGTATATGTTTCTATGCAAATTTGACATGTCTTTTGGATTTAAGATGCTTTTCGTGTGCTGCTTCATCGTATCATGTTTGCCCCATGGAAAATAAAATGACAAATTTGCAAATCAAGTCCATATATAAACAACGTCTCTTTCATTTCCTATCCCTCTTCAAATGAAAGACATTTTAGAACTATGAAAATTCTTCTTTTTATCATGGCAAATTTGTAGGATGTTGGCGAAAACTGAAGGAAGGCTATCAATGAAAATTTATAATCATAACATAATTCAACTTACGCAAAGTTGTGTTCTTGTGTCATGACCTTCCGGCATATATGGCAACAAAACTTTAAATATAATAAAGACGATTATTATTAGAAACTACATAAGTTCATCTGTCTGTTTTCTGGTTCTTGAGTGATTAAAAAATATAAAGGGCTTTTTATGAATACGTATGGAACAAAGCAGAGAACGCTACGGGTTTTATCCGTTTAATCTTTTAAACCGACTCGGGTCAGGTTGTTTATTTCAAACACACCCCAATTTGAACATTTCTTTATTAAAAAGGTTTTTTTTAACCTGTCTTTTAGTATGTTTTATTTTTAAAGTACCTATTTTCAAAAACCTCTTGAAACAAAACTCCCAAAATTTCAAGTACGTGCATCTAATAGTTTCATACATTGTACTATTCTCGAGGCTATAAAATCAATCTCACTAGATTCGTTACATTTGCCATATACTTGATATATGATTGCAAATAATTTGGACAATTAGTTCTGGGCACACTTGTTTGGAGGCTAATTACTAGTTAATCAAATGATTTAAATAGGTTTTTAAGTCATTGTTTTACATCTACAAGTTTTTTGAAACATTTTATTTTCAAATTTAACCAAAAACAAGTTAGCACAACAATGTGATCACTAGATTTCATTAATAATTTTTTATTATGCAAAAGGCATGATCATTGATTCTGCCTGTGATTGGAAAGAATAAGTACGCTAAAAGTCTTCTCCCAAAAAAAAAAAAAAACTCGCTCCAAAGTTTGGCACCTGACTTTTTTATACCAAAAAATCTTAAACATTTTAGTATCATGGGTACAACTTTTTAGCATCTCATCACACAAGATTATCCAGAGATAACCGTCCTATATTATCGACTGATAGAAGACTAAATAATTCCAAAACATCGGTGGAGTCTTCACGTTTAGGGGGTGTTTGGCAACATGAAAGTTAATTGTAATTGTGAAAGTCACTTTTTTTGTATTTGAGAAATTGTATCCATGTCAATATATAAATGAAATCTAATATTTGTTTGCAAAATAACTTCTTCTAGAAACTATAAAGTAAAGATGATGTGGCAATATTTTATTTATTTATTTATTTTTTTTTTTTTTGAAAAGTTTTATTTATTTATTTAAAATCAACTTTCAAATCCTTTTCAAAATTAGTTATATCTCTCCCACCCAATGGCTACCTTTCAAACTCTTCTTATCAGATAAAAATGTCAAATTATCTTATGCATTTTACTCGATAAAAAATGTTATTAGCAAATTAAGCCTACATCAAAAGAATAGTACACACGGTTGAGAGATGTTCAAAGTAGCAACCATGCACTATACTATAACATATTTATACATTTTCAAAGAGTTGTGCATCCACGTTTCTCATTTTTCACTCATTTATCCAAATAGGCAGAGAACATCATTTGCATATATAAATATATGATATTTTTCACAGAGAAAAATAAGGCAAGATAAATAATAAATATACTAATTAATTAGGAGTGGTCCCCACTTTTTTCTCACTTTCACTTGACTTCAGCACTTTTTTAGTGGAACTTAAATATGCATTAGAGTTGATGTGGACTCTTTTTAATATTTCACTTTCAAAATAAAAATTGCTTTCAATAAAACAAACACCAAAAGTGTTAAAATCATTTCACTTTCGCACTTTTACAATTCACTTTCATACATACAAACACCCCCTAAATGTCAGAGTAAAACAAAGTATAAATGCTATCAAGATAGTTAGCATGCAAAAGCAGAATGGTCTACTCCGAACCTAAGCAAATATGGGGCCAGTTAGAGACATTTTAAAGTCGTTTATAGATCAAACAACACACTTACACAGAAGCTTATACGTAGTCTGTATAGAGTCATGCATGTACAAACACACATACATGTATATACAGAAGTACATGCATACATATATTCACATATATTACATGCATGTATATGTATGTGTATGGGAATAATGAATGAGCACGAACACACAACCTATTTAACAAAATAAGCTATTAGGCTAGCATCTTTTTATTTGGTAACAAAAAATTATACTATTTTGTAATTAACCTAAGTCATTATCTTTAAGTTACAGTTCAATGTTCATAAACTACTATGCAGAATTGTTGAAGGAAGTCATATTAAGCTTTACTTTTTTATTTTTATTTTCTACTGTCAAGCTTTGGTTGGAAATTTTTAACATACTGTTAGATCTAGGATTTATAATTTGATCTATTGCAAATAAGGGGCGGTTTGTTTCGAGCTGAAAACCCCAAAAACCATGAAAACTCCCTGACAATAAATAAAATGATCAGATTTCTCCAAACAATTTTCTATTTTTAGTTTGATTGAGCTTGGAAAGGGGCGCTTGGATTTCTTGAAACGTCATGAATCGTCAGCCTTTCGAGATAACCTAATTTTGAGCAATGAGCTCTGAAATGGGTGGAAAGTTAATATTTTGGTATTATTAACTAGACGAGGATAGTGAGAGAGAGAGAGAGAGTGTGTGTGTGTGTGTATCCAATGCCTTGAATGTACCACATATACCTCCAATCAATTAATATTTCACACTTGTCTGGAATATGCCTCGTATTATCCCTTATTTGTCCTCCATTTCTTCTATGTTTCTCTCAACCTGCAATCTTCAAAACCGCCACCTCCTCTTCCTTCCATGTCATTATCCCTTATTTTTCCTCTCTTTCTTCTATGTTTCTCTCAACCCGCAATCTTCAGAACCATTGCACTAGTTGAGACTTACTAGTCCAATCGATGGGATGAGTAGGCTCTGGCACCTATAAAATTAATGCCCTTCTTCCAAACCCTAATCATCCATAACCTCACCCTCGCCTTTGACATCGCGTCAAAACCCAACAACAATCACCATTCTTACAACTATGACCCACCATGGCGATGTGAAATAGGAAAAATAATAAATTGAGGAATGTAATTTAGAAGTTGGAAGAGGAAATAGATTGGCAGTGATGATGATAATAATTTAGGATAAAAAGATCATCCTTTTTTCTCTCAAGTTACTTTTGATTTTTCCATCAATTATAACTAATTTTGGGTTTCTTTTCTTCCCCAAATGAATGGGAAACCTAATTTGATGTACTACTTACAATATATGATTTACACTTTCATGTTGTTTAATAAACAAATGTAGCTAATGTTTCTATTGATGTTTATTGAACTAAATGTCTTGGATAAAACAAGACAAGAACATCAATTTTCAGTCGTTGTTCAACTACTAGCTCATCCACGTGAGTTCTTTTGCAGTAGATCATAGTTGGAATTCCACGATTCGACGTCGAAGAGAAATGGAGCGGTGGGATTTGGTTGCGGTGAGTTAAATTGAAGAAAAGAAAGGAAGAAGGCAGAGAGAATAAAGAATGAGTGACGTGGAATTAGGTTGACACGTGGCAATTGCTAAATAGAAGGAGGTATAGATGACGTGGTACATTCAAAGTATTGGATACTTTCTCGTGGTGAGGGTTTTCTATAGGGAATAAAAGGGGAAAGCTAATTGTTACTGCTTCCTTCCCCTTTCGTTCATGCCTCAAAATCGCTAGAGCTCCAAAGCCTAGCTTGTTTTTCGCTAATTTCTCAATTTTTGTGGAAACGAAAGGGTTTTCTAGGGCTTTGATCAACTACGGTGATATCTCTTAGATCTGATGTGCTTTTTTGGTTAAAGTTGAATGGAGTTTCTGATCTTTGGGTTTCGTTTGCGCTCCATCTCTGGCTTTGGTCTTTCTTACTTCAGATCTTTCCTATTTTGCTCAAGGGGGCTATTAAATCTGCTACTAGAAGGTATAATCTTTGATTTCCCCTACTTTCTTTAGTTTGACTATTTTGTGCGGATCTTGATGTTTCATAACTCTTTGTACAATGTTTTGGGGTTGTTATAGTACTAAAATTTTAATTTTACCAAAAAATTAAAGCGCAATAACTTTTTCTACTGCATGTTTATTATTTGTCAAATATTCTGATGTTATTCGCAATCAGTAGTGGAAATATAATGTATACTTAAGAATTCCAAGTTGGAACACTATTTTGTAAACTTTAGGTTTATTATTTGCATAAAAAGGTTTTTATTTGCATGATATATGATTTGTATTGCTCATTGACGAGTGAAATGTCCTTCAAAATGTTACCTTTTAATGTGTTTGTAATTTTTCCACTTTAATATCATGTTTAAATTTCATGGAAAATGTGTTGCTTAATGTTTTTGATGTGAACTTTGTGCACTCGTAAGTTCTTTTGATTAGTGATGTGTGATATTGTTGATAATTAATGAATATTTCATATATTTTTGGCGAAAGAAAATGATGACGACAATGATGCTAAGCCTGCGGGCTATATGATGTTTAAATTTAGCTTGCACTTTTTATTTCTAATATTGCAACTATGTGTCTATGTTAACATTAATTTGCATTTTCTTGTGGTCTCACACTTTGCAAGATAAATTGATGGGGGCTCTACTAGGCTATGATGTACTATTGGTATAAAATTGAACCTATTGCAATCGATTGATGATGCCTTCTATGAAAAGATTGCTCAGTTTTGGTTGCTCATATTTGATTGGTTTATATTCTGTATTGTGTTGCTCATCTTTGTTAAAAAATTATTAGCACTCCATGATATACATATTTCAACCTACATGGACATTTCGTGTATTGGATAGCTACCCCTCCATGTTTACACATTGAGAGATAGCAACCTACATGAAATTTTTATGTAATGGATGGTTATCTGTATATGATATTAATGGCTATGATGCATTGTCTATTTTAATCATGTAGCAATCTACATTAATTTTTCATGTACTAGATGACTATCATTTTGATAACTTAAACACAAGTCTAAGCCTATGCATTCAAATTTCATTATTGCCCTCATTATTTTTAATGCTCATATATGATTGAGTATGCATATTTATATAGTCATTATTTCTTATGTTTGATTACTGAGTAATGGATGCAATTTGTGATTAGTTACATGCTAAACTTTGATGAAGTTATACGTTAGTATTTTTTTTATGGAGCTACATGGATTTTTTTTCCTGAATTGAATGATGACCTCTTTATAGTTTTATGACTATGTTGCATTCTCACTTATTTTGCTAGCAACCTACATGGACTGTACATGTATTGGATAGCTATCTCTTGTTGCTTTTATGTCTATGATGCATTGTCACTTAGTATGGTAGCAATCTACATTGAATTTTCATGTACAAGAAGGCTACCAATGAGGAATTTGATATTACTTTGAGCTTATGCATCCAAATTTATGGTATGATTCAAGGTATGTTCGATGATTTTCTATGCTTTCATGAAAATGAGCTTTTACAATTGCTATGGTGATAATCATACAGTATTCTGAATTTGACTACATGAATCTCATTTATTTCAAATTACACACTACAGTTGTGATTATAAAGAGAAACATACAAGGAATTAGCCTAAACATCCGAAAAAAATCCCCCCTTGTTCTTGCCATGTTTGCAGGTCATCAGGAATGTCGCACTAGCATTCAACTTGAAAACTTTGAGGAGTAAGCATTCTAATTCTGTACAGGGTAATTGATATTGCTAATTTATCTTGCATATTACTACATATTTATAACTCTATGCTTGCTCATACATCCACTGACCTCAATCTGGCCCTTGGAGTTTAATTTGTACATGAGATTGTTGTGTGGTAATCTCACCACTAGTAATGTTTTACTTATTTGGTTCCCAAACATGAAAAATATGAGGAAAATACTACATCCCAAGAAACCTGAAGCACATCGCAACGCATGGAAATACAATTTTGAGCTTGAAAATGATTTCCTACTGCTTCAAGAAAATAACCAAACAGGACCTAATCATCAAATACACAGTAGATCTGCCTTGGAGATAAAATACTCCAAACAAGCAAGTTACTAAAATATTATCCTTTACCAAACTTGTCAAATCCTCTCTCATCATCCCCTTTCTCGCTGAGGCGACAGCTCCCAAGTCTTACCTCCAAAACATCCCTCTCGCTCTCACGGATTCACTTCGAAATCTCCGTCTCCTCTCCCAAAAAAACCCCTTAAATCTACCAAACCTCTCTCTTCCCCCCTCCAAACCCTAAATCAAGAAATGGCTCAATCCCTCCACCTCCTCGCCCCCTCCGCCCCCGCCCGCTCCCTTCTCTCGCTCTCCTCCCCCTCCCTTTCCCCCTCCTCCCTCCGCCTCCCCCTCCGCCGCCTCATCAGCCGCCCGATCTCCTGCTCCTCCGCCGCCTCCGACCTCCTCTCCTCCGCCAACGGCATCACCGTATCCTCCTCCTCCGCCGCCGCGGCGATCGACGTCGACGCGGTGACGGAGGCGGAGATGAAGGAGAACGGGTTCAGGTCGACGCGGAGGACGAAGCTCGTGTGCACGATCGGGCCGGCCACGTGCGGGGCGGAGCAGCTGGAGGCGCTGGCGGTGGGCGGGATGAATGTGGCGCGCGTGAATATGTGCCATGGGACCCACGAGTGGCATCGGGAGGTGATAAGGCAGGTGAGGAGGCTTAATGAGGAGAAGGGCTTTGCTGTTGCCGTGATGATGGATACTGAGGGGAGTGAGATTCATATGGGGGATTTTGGCGGTGCTGCCTCCGCTAAAACTGAGGTGAATTATTTGTTCTTTTCTTTTTTTTTTATAATGTTTTGTTAGTTTTTCCAGCTAGATAGTGTAGACTCGGATCTCTTAATGAAGATCATTAGATTTAATTTTTTTAAAGATAGTTCTTGGTCATCGATGATCTGGGTGCAATTTTATGGCAATCTCCTCATCGCTCTGTGCATTATGAATAAATTCCACATGCATTGGATTTCTAGTTGTTCTTACTCATATCGAATGAATGTTATTAGATGTTTATGGTGATATGCAAATAGGGATTAAATATGTAAGTTTACCGTGTGCTTTGTAACAGGGTTTGGACTCTGAGGTATTGGCTGAAACAGTTATACAGCCATATCACATTAGATTTAAGCAAGCCAATCCGATCGAGTCTAAACCGATTGACGCTGTGGATATGGCTAATAAGCGACTAGTACAGACCAATGTTGTCTAATAAAGTCTAATATAGGCGGAGAAAAAAAAGCTTCTGATTATATTCTAAATTATTCTAATAAAGATAATTCACTGATAATTCCCTAACAAATTATTAAAAATTAAAACCACCAAATCTTGCTGAACCAATACAAGGATGCACCAAAACCATGATTGACCCAATATTTCAATCCTAGGTTTGGACCTTATAAGTTCCTATTATGGTGTGTGCATGTGTGTTTCATATATCATGCCTCTTACCCAGCTCGTTATTGTAATAATTTTAATTTCATGTAGTTTAAACATGTCTTCATTCACCATCTCATGAATTGCACAATGGTTACAAGAGAGGTAAATGATTTTCAAAGCGTCAAAGATTCAACTGGGAAGCAAACCATAACATGGGAATTATTGAAATTGTAGCAGTGAAAGTATGGACATACTAAGGAGTAAGGACTCTTGGGGTTGCATATGAAAACTTCTTGGTTCAGCCTTCATTCAATATCTCATATATTCACCAAAATCGCCATCATACCCAACATACTTTGTATAATTGTTAAAATCGTGTAATCATTATTTTTTAAACATGCTATGAAAAGCTGCAAATGTTTCTACGTAGTTATCTCAGTTATGTCATTAACAATCAACTTGCTAGAACTCTAGCATGATGACAAACTGTAGTTTGTCTCTGGGGAGGACTGCTCAGTGGAGACTGGACTCTTAGTTAGGCCTTACTAGAGAAAACCATGACATATAGTTATACTTTTTGGCTCCAGAATTATTTGAACTGGAGAATTCTGTTTCATATTTCAGCTATATCTGAGCATGACCTTTAATTTCCGGAGCTACATTTTCTGTAATGGTGCAATATTGTTTCTGGCACTTTTGATAATTCATTATTCAAGTAAGTTCACTGCAGTAAGAAGTCACGTTTCAAAACCTCAGTGAATCCTGCTGTTTTGAGTTCTGCAAATACAATAAAAGAATCCTATATATGATATACCAACCGACCAAAATTCTGTTGCTGGAAACATTTAGCCAAAATCCCCATCATTGTGAATTTGATATATTTTCAGCTTTAACACTCTTGAAACTTTTATCTTTGCAGGACGGTGAAATCTGGACATTTACTGTCAGAGCTTTTAGCTCACCACTCCCAGACCACACCATCATTGTCAATTATGATGGCTTTGCTGAAGGTTATGACCCTCTACATCGAAACTTTGTTGGATACAAGCACACAAGTAACTATACTATCTAAATCAACAGATAGTAACATATATCTTTTTTTGTTATGGTACAGATGTTAAGGTTGGTGATGAACTTCTCATAGATGGAGGAATGGTAAGGTTTGAGGTGGTTGAGAAGCTTGGACCAGATGTTAAATGTCGTTGTACTGATCCTGGGCTGCTGCTGCCACGGGCTAATCTTACTTTCTGGAGAGATGGTAGTCTAGTTCGAGAACGTAATGCCATGCTTCCTACAGTATCTCCTAAGGTGGGGCCTTTCTCATGAACTGTCTCAAATGTTTCCTTTTATCCATAGTCAATCTAATGTATGGACAGCAAGGGCGGATCCACCTGTCAAAGTGGTGTCACGTGACACCACTTTGATATAGGACCCTTCCCAGTGTATAGCCTTAGATATAAGGTTGGTAGACCAACTAAATCCATATTTTCTACCATAGGCTTCCCTCATTTCTATTTTAATCAGTTTTGCTATCTATTTGACTTAATCAATCTACAACAATAGAACTATGAGAATAACAAGTTTAATTGTCATCTCAGGTATGCCTGAGTTTTGTTCTGTACATATTTTTCCATATGGTTAATGAAAATTTCATTTACCAAAAAAATAAAATAAAAAATTAAACAAGTTTAATTTAGCGATAGTACAAAGAGTCTATCCACAATTAACCCTATTAATTATGTAGCGACACCACTTTCTGAAAATCCTGGACCCGCCACCAATGGACGACATAGTAATTGAAACAAGGGTCTATATACTATCTGAGATGGAAACATGTTGGTTGATCAAACTCATCAAAAATTTGAAGACTATATATGTGATAGAATCCATGACCTGCATATAGGATGCCAGCTTCTTCTAGGCTATGTTACAACAATGTCTTCCCAACTGTCTTTTGTGACTTCCACACTCTCTCTTGAATGTCTCTGTTGCATTATGTTTATCATGTGTTTAGCCATTTCTTTTACTACTTACGTATTTTGTATTTTCCACGTGACCTGAACATCTTAAGTCTCTTTTATGGTATAGCTTCATCAGGGGCACTACTAGAGTTCTTGCAATATGGAAAACCACATACAGTTACAATGCATTGGATATTTTCGTCTTTGCATCATTGCTCTGCAATCTAAAAATCCAATTCCATGTGTGAACCTTTAGAAGGAATCAATATGTTTGATGATTTCTACTTTATACTCGTAATGTTAAAACCATTACTTTCTAATATTGAAGGAACTGATTAAAAGTTTGGGTGAACAACAAGCAATGATTCAGTAAAAAACTCCACCTGGAGTTTAAGTTTGTGAAGTTATTTTATTCAGTCCTGTTTACTCATTGTTTTGCACGTCAGAGCAAATGCAAGTTTGTAAACCTTGGTTGGGTATATTGATCCTAAGATTGAAAAGAAAAAACTTCTCATCACTGAAAGTTCCCTATGCACACACAAGAATCAGTTTAGAAATCTTTCTAAAGAGTTAAGAGCATGTTTGGCAAATGGTCAAAAGTGGATTATAAGTCACTTTGTTTATAAGCCACTTTTGAGATGTTTGGCAAGTGACTTATTTTGGCATACAATCCACCAAAAAATAAGCTAGGGGTCTTATTTTATGGTGGATTATAATCCATGAGGTTTGACCAAGTAAAAGACAAGTATACCCCTTCATGATTTCACAAAATCCAATGCGTTATTTAATAGCTCACCACCAACCCCATGTCCTTTTTGGTCATTTTGACAACAATGATGGATTATAATCCACTCATTTGCCAAACACTCTACTATCAAAAATGCATTATAATCCGCTAAACTACTCTATATTATAGTCCACTTAGATTATAATCCATTTAAGTGTATTATATAATCCAAAGTCCCCGACTTCCCAAACATGCTCTAATCACTAAAAGAAACTCTTTTAGTTTACTTCAACTTCTGTGTAGTTTATTGCGTCTTCCTTTTGAAACTGTGTAGGATTGGCTGGACATAGACTTTGGGATTGCTGAAGGTGTGGACTTCATTGCAGTTTCATTTGTCAAGTCTGCAGAAGTCATCAATCATCTCAAAAGTTACATAGCTGCTAGATGTCGGGACAGGTAATAAAGAATATCTCCTCCCTCCCCTCCCTCACGCTGAAGCTTGTTTCTATTTGTTCTCATTGTTCTTTTGCCACCTGAAATAAAAAAGTTTATATAGTATAGGGAATGATGGTTATGAGGTGGCGGCTCATTTACAAGATGATCTACCAAGAGATAAAGAGGTGAGGTCCACATCTTTCGATGTGACTAGCAAGGTGGGTCTCATCACATGACTATCTCTTGGTAGCTCATTTAGCAATATGAGCTGCCTCCTCATACCCATTATTTCCTATAGTATATTAGTATATTACACCCTTTATTGTTATGATCACATCATTTATTGTTAGATTGTGGCACTATGAAGGAGTCTCAGCTCATCTTGTAGCTTATTTGGTTATATTGAGTGATACGGATTTGCTTAAACTGCCTGAAATTTTCTATTTTCCAAATTTGCATTCAAACTTCATTTAAGCGTTTGGCTGTTATTCCCATCATGGTGTCGAACCAAAGTACTTGTTAATTTTCTTTCTTCGTGTGATATAATACAGACCATGCATATACTTTAAAACAATGTGTGCTCTCTAATATTCTTTGTAAATATGGACTCCTTGCATATGTATCCTTTGATTCTAGTTGGCAATAACTTGCCAAAGATTTACCTATGACCCTCAAACTTCACCAGTTGTCAAGTTTCCTTAGCTAAGATACATTAATATTTATTAGTTTAATAATTTTGCATATTGTATATATAAATGGGGATAATAATATTTGTAGATGTTCTGGAACTATTGAACTTTCTGCTTCAAACTTTTCCCTTTCTGAATGTTATTTTACGTCATTTGGAATTGACTAACTAAATGAGTAGCATTATTTTTTGTGGTTATCGCATATTATCCCCTTTTCATTCAGGAAAAAAAAGAAAAAAGCAATTGGCTTACTTTAGAGCAAAAAGTTTTGGCATCCTGACTTCTTGTTATTCTTGTACTTTTTGTCTTTTTGTTCAGCTTAATTATATCTGCTTAAACAATTAAAAATGCTATTAGGAAAAATGTTTAGGAAATCACAGAAAGTTTCAAAATAATCTTAAAGCAGTAACGACATCAACTTAAAAATATTGATAGTTAATAATTTAAGGAGTGCGAGGTATAAAAGTTTGCTCCACTGTCCAAATTATAAACATATGAAGGTCATGAAATATGTGTTACCAACCATTATTTCGACCAATCCTATACTAACATATTCAAAAGTAACTACCTACTAAGCAAATTTAGGGTTATTATCATGAAATATTGCTCAAAATTAGTGGCCAAAAGATTTTGTGCTGTCATTTATTTCTCTATCTTAAATTTCTGAAAAAAGGGAACACAGATTATGCTTTTAGGGACCAAACATAAAGGGTAGACAAAGTTGAATCCGTAATACTCTACCACTGGGGATTTGACATGTATTCAGAGGTTAACACTTGGATGCCTACCTCAGAAATTGGCCAACTGTGGAATATGCATACATGCATGCACATGCATATAATGTTAAAGAGTAGAGCATTATCAGTAACCAAAGGTTTACTTATCTGCAGTGACTTCTTTCTGATGATTGTCATCAAAGAATTACATATTTTAATTATTCAGACAACCACCCACATTTTTGTATGAAATTTATACTTTAGAATGCTCTGAAATATTTTTATTTTTGGTTTTTATCCAGATAATGCAAAATCACCAGTTAGTTGAATTTGAGTTTTAATGAAGATCATTTCTCCTTAAAAGTTCTTATTCCTTTCCAACTCAACCTAATCTGAATTACTTGATCTATCACAGTGACATTTCGGTGATTGCAAAAATCGAGAGTATTGATTCCTTGAAGAACTTGGAAGAAATCATCCGGGCGTCAGATGGAGCCATGGTAGCGCGAGGAGACTTGGGCGCTCAAATTCCATTGGAGCAGGTTCCTTCAGCTCAACAGAGGATTGTTAAAATGTGTAGGCAGCTGAATAAGCCAGTCATTGTTGCTTCTCAACTCCTGGAGTCTATGATTGAGTATCCTACACCTACACGAGCTGAAGTTGCTGATGTTTCTGAAGCTGTAAGGCAAAGGGCTGATGCATTGATGCTTTCTGGTGAGTCTGCCATGGGCCAGTACCCAGAAAAGGCTTTAACTGTTCTAAGAAGTGTGAGCCTAAGGATTGAACGATGGTGGAGAGAAGAGAAGCATCGTGAAGCTATGGAGCTCCCAAATGTTGCATCATCTTTCGCGGATAAAATCTCAGAGGAGATTTGCAATTCAGCTGCAAAAATGGGTAAATCATATACATTCTTCTATTTGTGCTGCTTTATTATAGTGTTGTTTCTGGAGGGAGGAGGGTGAAAAACCTTGTGCATCCATCATACACACACATTGAAATATGGTGCAGTCATTTCTTCAATATTTCATGTTTATTGTAGGGTTAATTGCGGGTAGACCCCTGTACTATGTCGAAATTGAACTTACTACCCCTTTAGTTCTATTGTTGCAGATAGACCCCTTGAAAGAGTTCTATTGTTGAAGATAGACCCCTTGAAACGGGTCAAATTTTTTTTCATTTGGGGTCTCTCTGCAACAATAGAACTATAGGGGTACTAAGTTCAATTTGGCGATAATACAGGGTCTATCTGCAATTGCAAACCTTTCACTTTGAATTGAATTACTTGCTCGTTCTTCTAGTATACAGCATCAACAACCACCTTCTCCTTATGTTTGCTGGCAAACTCTCAGTTTGCTTAAATAGAAGCAGCCTTCAATTGGCAGCAGTGAGGATAATCTGATATCCATCTGATTCCCCGTGTCTCATAACAATCAGAGAACAACCATAGAGCAATTTTTACTTTAGGATAGACTGAGAAAACAGAGGTTTTGATAATCTTGTATATTAGCAATCGAGAAATCATCTTTTTTTATTTATATAATTGACTTTTCTTTTTCTTTTTTTATCATGGCAGCTAACAATTTGGGGGTGGATGCTCTCTTTGTTTACACAAAGACTGGTCATATGGCTTCTCTCCTTTCGCGTTGTCGTCCAGACTGCCCAATTTTTGCCTTCACAAGCTCAACCTCAGTGAGGAGACGGCTAAATCTTCAATGGGGCCTCATTCCCTTCCGTCTCAGCTGCTCTGATGACATGGAGAGCAATCTCAACCGTACATTCTCTCTTCTCAAGGCAAGGGGAATGATCCAGTCTGGTGATCTGGTCATTGCTCTCTGTGATTCTCTGCAATCAATCCAAGTAATGAATGTCCCATAAATAACAGGGTAAGTCGAGTGTATGATTTGTTTGTTGTATTGTTTGTTTTGGTTTATATCCTTTGTATGTCTCGAACTGATAACATTTAGACGGCTTAACTTTTGTGATTTGTGGAACTTTATCAGTTTGTTCCAGTTTTTGATATTTCTTATAGTCAGATTCATAAATTTTTTTCTCTTGTTCCTATTATTTAAACATAAGGCTTTTGATTATTTAGAGCCTCTGCAAGGTATTAAAAACAACTAGCCATGCTGAGATGTTGTAATGTTAGTTGATTTCCCACTTCTGTAATGGGTGAATTTCAACTTTCTCTATGTTGGATTATTTGATTCACAATAATGTCACAGGGGTCATCATCACAGCACATGTTAATTGATTTTGTAAAATTGGAACATGACCCTTCAGGAATTATTGTATCATAGACAAAAGCTTGTTTCTTTTGATGATACTGTTTTGTTTCATCTTTGCAAATGTAACACCATTCCAAAATCTAAAAAGGCAAGGTAGCTTTTATACTTTGGCATCATTGTGGTTCTATGGTGTTGTGACTTTCTGAGTCCTAGATTTAGCGTTGCAAACTGAATAAATATTTCTCTAAACTGTAACGGAAATAAGATTCATTTTAATGCCATTTATTTCCCCCCATAATTGAACCTTGGATACTGGATTACTTGGGATCGGCTATCTTGCGCTGCTCTGAGTCATAAAATTAAGGTACCCACTGCATATCACTGTGAATTCAGGAAGAATAGTTTTGTACAAATGACAATCAATTAGATCGTAATTAATAAAATGCTTATTGGTGAGAATTTATGCAACTGATTTTATGTTGAACCACCAACTTGAACCAATTTGGCTAGTTGAGAACAAATAGAATAATCTACACTTGGTAACATATCAACAACCAATTGAGATTTTTAAATTTAAATGTAGATAAACCTCTGCATTGCTTAATCATAAACCGGGTTTCTTTAAAATATTGATTGCTAAGCAACAATACAAGTATACCAATTTTTAATGACTAGTGTACAGCAAAGCCTACGTAAACAAAAGAGATAAGCCAATCTCATCTTATATATTTCCAATTAAATCATGCATCATGGATTATATCACTTCCTTTGTCTACTCTCCTAAACATCACAGGCCAACTTAAGAAAGAACAATTAACGAAATTCATATATTAGGATAAAGTTAACCAATGCACGATAACAACGACCCATAAACAGACAATATTATTGCACACCTGACCCATCAATATCTCCATGCTCATCAATTGCGCAAGGGATGTAACACCTGCTTTATTTTGCAAGCAAATAGTACAAACCTATGAGAGCTTTCTTGAAAAAGTAGGCATGGGTCATGTTATGTAGTCATCTTATGTCTTTCTTAACCTAGGAGAGAAATATAGCCAATGAGCCTCTCAATGAGGGCCCAAGCCTTTTTTTAAAAAAATTTGGTGCATGAAAGTGAGGGGTAACTTCTTGCCTAGTATGATTCCTTTTCTTCCACTCATTAGATTTACATTGAGATTTTGGTTTCGGTTAACTTGCTATTGCAAGAGGATTTTTTATTTTTAGCGTTTGGGTGTATGTATTAGAGATGCATACACAATTTCTTTTGAAGCAAAACCTCATTTCAGTTGTTTTCTTTCTAGCCCTGTGGAAAGTGTAAACTTATGTTGGATATTGTACATCTTTAGTTTGATAACCTTAGGTACACTTGCTTATCATTAGAACAGTAGCACCAACTTTCTATCTTCTAGTCGTGCATTTGCATTTATAAGAAATCAAAAACATGATTCTTAAAATATAGGAATGAAAAACAATTTGGTCCAATGATGAATTGCAAATTCAACTCTTATATTGGGAAATATTGCATATCGTGGGCTTTATACTTTACCGTTTGGTTTGCTACAAAAATAAATAGCAGCAAATGTTGCATGCAGTATGTGTTGCAGAAAATCAACTTCAATTTTATTGTCTGGGCATCTGTAATTATATTGTAGGAAATGTATTTTCAATGCAAGTTTAATATTTGGTTAAAAAGCAGTTAGTGCAAAAAGCTACATAATTTTGCCATATAAGAAAACTTGGGTGTAGATGATTTTCTGGTTGGGTTTAAAAAGATTATTTTGTGAGGTGGAATTATTTGTATTTTTAATTTTTTTTTAAAGCTTGTAGCTTTTCCTCCCACCAAATTTGTTGTAACTTTTTCTCAAAATGCAAGTTTATTTAACTTTCCTAATTACAAAATTACAAACTAAACATTGTAATTATAAATCTTGTTGCTCTATTTACATTTGCAACACTGTTTCCATCCAACCGAACAGCCCTTTAGTTGTACCAAGTTTCCAACTTCATTAGCAATATACATCTTAAAGGGAATCTAGATGCCTATGAAGAGAAAGATAGCGGTCTGGAGCTCAAAATGAACTGAGGTAGACTTTTACTTTTACTTTATTTATTTTACAAGCAATGTTAAAGCAAAGTATTGACAACTACATCAGAAGCTAAGTGAAGCCTATCTTGCATCTAATTTTATTTAGATCAAGTAAAACACAGAAGTCAAGTTTGCATTTGGAAATCAACTTTAGGTCTAGATATAAATCAGATTATGCTTTCATTGAGCTTTAGTAGGACTTATGAATCACAAAGTGAAATCAGGCAAGAAAAATTGAGATTTCTACAAACCTACATCACTCCTAGAAAAATACCAAATGCCTATGACTATGATGCGTTTCCCTTGACATGATATAAACAAGGACCACAATTTAAGACTTTAGGAGTTATTATGTGTAAAGTCAAGAATAGTTGATTGTCTATTTACAATTCAATCAGATGCTCATTCTTAGTGGGGCAAAACTTTTATCATGATTGTACCATGGGCATGGGAATTATGGACACTATGATGAATGGTCATGATCACATTGATATCATTTTAGACCCACATGAGACAGTCATTACATATGGTTGATGATTATCCTGTTCAGAGTTTTTGCTCACAGGAAAGAGGAGAGGAAAACGAAAGAAAAAAAAATGATTTCCGTTTAAATTTTGCAATTAAAAGAATGCTATAACTAGCTAATGAAATAATTAGATCATTAGTTATCCAGTAACTATCGTTACAGCAAGTGGATTAGGTCGTTGTCGACCATTGAGTTCAGTCATTTGAGTAATGTTAGTACACTTGAGTATAGTACAAGTGTACTAAACATTAAGATTATCAAGTCATGCATTCAAGCAAATTTCAAGTTTTAATTTTTTTAAATTATACTCTACTAAGATATAGTACTATATTTATCGGAGAAACAATATATGCATTTTCCTTTCTTTTTAATATAAGTGTCCATAAGGAAAAAGACAGGAATTGGAAATTTCTTAGATTTCTTTGTTTTGACGAAATGAAGTAGATTTAAGTAATTATGGAAATAAAAATTCTGATTATTTTCAATAGTTATTTCTCGGCGTTCTTCTAATTATATCGTTGGCATTCTTTGTAATTATGTAATATCTGATGAAATAAACAGTTAACATATGGTTAAATAATGAAAGTCTTAATAGATAAATACACGTTCTATTATAACTTTTACGGTAAAGTTTCTAAATTTAAAAAAGTAATCTATGTGATTACCCAATTTTTTGAAATGACTAATATCCACTTTCTTTGTTATATAATTTATCTGAGATTTGTTCACAATATAAGCATATGAGAACTATATGCATATGGAATATGGACACAAATTTAAAATTTTCAAAAGGACAAATATACATCTGTTCTATGTGACGCACCAATGCTTTCAAAACAAAAATAATAAACATTAACAAAAATTAAAAACTACAAAATGATCCTAGTCCTAAGTTATATTTATCATTTATAATCTAAACTATCATACTCTCTTTAAAAGCACGAGTTCGATAAAGCTTTTCATGGTCAATATTACCCTTCACTATTTTGAATATTTCATTTAAATCTTAATCTATCCTAATCATAATTATATCCTATCCTAATCCCACGTGAAAAATCTATAGTTCAACAATTAAAAAATAATATTAATAAAATATATAAAACAGCTTTACGGAATTACTTTGTTAAGGTAAATAAATTATAATGAGCTAACATACTATAATACATGAAGTATTACAAAAGCCTACGTAAACAAAAGAGATAAGCCAATCTCATCTTATATATTTCCAATTAAATCATGCATCATGGATTATATCACTTCCTTTGTCTACTCTCCTAAACATCACAGGCCAACTTAAGAAAGAACAATTAACGAAATTCATATATTAGGATAAAGTTAACCAATGCACGATAACAACGACCCATAAACAGACAATATTATTGCACACCTGACCCATCAATATCTCCATGCTCATCAATTGCGCAAGGGATGTAACACCTGCTTTATTTTGCAAGCAAATAGTACAAACCTATGAGAGCTTTCTTGAAAAAGTAGGCATGGGTCATGTTATGTAGTCATCTTATGTCTTTCTTAACCTAGGAGAGAAATATAGCCAATGAGCCTCTCAATGAGGGCCCAAGCCTTTTATAAAAAATTTGGTGCATGAAAGTGAGGGGTAACTTCTTGCCTAGTATGATTCCTTTTCTTCCACTCATTAGATTTACATTGAGATTTTGGTTTCGGTTAACTTGCTATTGCAAGAGGATTTTTTATTTTTAGCGTTTGGGTGTATGTATTAGAGATGCATACACAATTTCTTTTGAAGCAAAACCTCATTTCAGTTGTTTTCTTTCTAGCCCTGTGGAAAGTGTAAACTCATGTTGGACATTGTACATCTTTAGTTTGATAACCTTAGGTACACTTGCTTATCATTAGAACAGTAGCACCAACTTTCTATCTTCTAGTCGTGCATTTGCATTTATAAGAAATCAAAAACATGATTCTTAAAATATAGGAATGAAAAACAATTTGGTCCAATGATGAATTGCAAATTCAACTCTTATATTGGGAAATATTGCATATCGTGGGCTTTATACTTTACTGTTTGGTTTGCTACAAAAATAAATAGCAGCAAATGTTGCATGCAGTATGTGTTGCAGAAAATCAACTTCAATTTTATTGTCTGGGCATCTGTAATTATATTGTAGGAAATGTATTTTCAATGCAAGTTCAATATTTGGTTAAAAAGCAGTTAGTGCAAAAAGCTACATAATTTTGCCATATAAGAAAACTTGGGTGTAGATGATTTTCTGGTTGGGTTTAAAAGATTATTTTGTGAGGTGGAATTATTTGTATTTTTAATTTTTTTAAAGCTTGTAGCTTTTCCTCCCACCAAATTTGTTGTAACTTTTCTCAAAATGCAAGTTTATTTAACTTTCCTAATTACAAAATTACAAACTAAACATTGTAATTATAAATCTTGTTGCTCTATTTACATTTGCAACACTGTTTCCATCCAACCGAACAGCCCTTTAGTTGTACCAAGTTTCCAACTTCATTAGCAATATACATCTTAAAGGGAATCTAGATGCCTATGAAGAGAAAGATAGCGGTCTGGAGCTCAAAATGAACTGAGGTAGACTTTTACTTTTACTTTATTTATTTTACAAGCAATGTTAAAGCAAAGTATTGACAACTACATCAGAAGCTAAGTGAAGCCTATCTTGCATCTAATTTTATTTAGATCAAGTAAAACACAGAAGTCAAGTTTGCATTTGGAAATCAACTTTAGGTCTAGATATAAATCAGATTATGCTTTCATTGAGCTTTAGTAGGACTTATGAATCACAAAGTGAAATCAGGCAAGAAAAATTGAGATTTCTACAAACCTACATCACTCCTAGAAAAATACCAAATGCCTATGACTATGATGCGTTTCCCTTGACATGATATAAACAAGGACCACAATTTAAGACTTTAGGAGTTATTATGTGTAAAGTCAAGAATAGTTGATTGTCTATTTACAATTCAATCAGATGCTCATTCTTAGTGGGGGCAAAACTTTTATCATGATTGTACCATGGGCATGGGAATTATGGACACTATGATGAATGGTCATGATCACATTGATATCATTTTAGACCCACATGAGACAGTCATTACATATGGTTGATGATTATCCTGTTCAGAGTTTTTGCTCACAGGAAAGAGGAGAGGAAAAACGAAAGAAAAAAATGATTTCCGTTTAAATTTTGCAATTAAAAGAATGCTATAACTAGCTAATGAAATAATTAGATCATTAGTTATCCAGTAACTATCGTTACAGCAAGTGGATTAGGTCGTTGTCGACCATTGAGTTCAGTCATTTGAGTAATGTTAGTACACTTGAGTATAGTACAAGTGTACTAAACATTAAGATTATCAAGTCATGCATTCAAGCAAATTTCAAGTTTTAATTTTTTTAAATTATACTCTACTAAGATATAGTACTATATTTATCGGAGAAACAATATATGCATTTTCCTTTCTTTTTAATATAAGTGTCCATAAGGAAAAAGACAGGAATTGGAAATTTCTTAGATTTCTTTGTTTTGACGAAATGAAGTAGATTTAAGTAATTATGGAAATAAAAATTCTGATTATTTTCAATAGTTATTTCTCGGCGTTCTTCTAATTATATCGTTGGCATTCTTTGTAATTATGTAATATCTGATGAAATAAACAGTTAACATATGGTTAAATAATGAAAGTCTTAATAGATAAATACACGTTCTATTATAACTTTTACGGTAAAGTTTCTAAATTTAAAAAAGTAATCTATGTGATTACCCAAATTTTTGAAATGACTAATATCCACTTTCTTTGTTATATAATTTATCTGAGATTTGTTCACAATATAAGCATATGAGAACTATATGCATATGGAATATGGACACAAATTTAAAATTTTCAAAAGGACAAATATACATCTGTTCTATGTGACGCACCAATGCTTTCAAAACAAAAATAATAAACATTAACAAAAATTAAAAACTACAAAATGATCCTAGTCCTAAGTTATATTTATCATTTATAATCTAAACTATCATACTCTCTTTAAAAGCACGAGTTCGGATAAAGCTTTTCATGGTCAATATTACCCTTCACTATTTTGAATATTTCATTTAAATCTTAATCTATCCTAATCATAATTATATCCTATCCTAATCCCGTGAAAAATCTATAGTTCAACAATTAAAAAATAATATTAATAAAATATATAAAACAGCTTTACGGAATTACTTTGTTAAGGTAAATAAATTATAATAGCTAACATACTATAATACATGAAGTATTACAAAACCTAAAAGTTTTAAAATTACACAAAATACCCTCAAAAGTTCAAAATTATAAAAACATCCCGACGTTTCAAAACTTAAAACAACAAACATGAAATCAAAAATTAACATCAACCTCAGAAGAATTTAAAATTTATAGTTAACACCCTCAATGCCTCAAAATTATAGAAACACCCTCAAAAGTTTAAATTACAAACAAGCACCTTGAAATTCTAAAATTTTAAAACTTGCAAACAACATAAATGAATTCAAGGGATTACCATGATGCACGAAAATTTCGATGTTTCAAAACTTAAAACAACAAAGATGAAATCAAAAATTAACATCAACCTCAGAAGAATTTAAAATTTGTAATTAATACCCTCAATGTCTCAAAATTATAGAAACACCCTTAAAAGTTCAAATTACAAAAAGCACCCTAAAATTCTAAAATTTTAAAACTTGCAAACTACGAGATGAATTTAAGGGATTATCATCAGCACCTAAAAATTTAAAATTTGCCAAAATTAACCTCAAAGTTAAAAAATTGCAACAAAAAGACTCCTTCAAAAGTTAAAAATAGCAAAAAACTCTAAATTTTCAAATTTTATAACAAGTATACATCAAATCTGAAAACTATTGGAAGACCACTAAAATCTAATTTTTTAAAAGCAACCCAAAGTTATAATAATTGTAAAACTACCCTCAAAATTTGAGTTACAAGAAATATCTTGATTTTTGAAAATTATCACCAACACATGAAACATAGAAGTTACAACTACCAAACTTAAAAGTAATTTTTAAAAACACTCCCAAAGTTTTAAAATTGCAAATCACACCCTCAAAAGTTCAAAACCACAAAAGGGCTGAAATTTCAAAACTTGGTGTTATGGTCATAACCACTAACCTGATTAAGGAGAAAACCAAGTGTCGACATGGATAAACGCTGCTTGTCAACGAGAACAGAGCCTCCACACCATACGTATGCCTCGCACTCCACCGACTCGCCATGGTCCATTGTTTACTATCACCATAGCCGACGCGAAGGCGGTGCAAGTCGCCCATCAACAACTTCTGGACGACGCCAGCAGAATAGCCGCCCGCCTGCCAATTGATCGCTTCGGTTCTGACGCCGCCGTCCTAACGGATGGGACGAGCTATCACCTTCCAACCGCTAGCGCTTCTGGCGACGCGAAAGGCGGTAGTATCGCCCTCCCAACCCGCACCCATTATAACCCCATCCAACCAGCCATCGGGCCTCGACAATGGCTTAATCTAGGCCTCTTCTCGCCCACCCGTGGTCCAATGATGAATTGCAAATTCAACTCTTATATTGGGAAATATTGCATATCGTGGGCTTTATACTTTACTGTTTGGTTTGCTACAAAATAAATAGCAAAGAAATGTTGCATGCAAGATGTGTTGCAGAAAATCAACTTCAATTTTATTGTCCGGCATCTGTAATTATATTGTAGGAAATGTATTTTCAATGCAAGTTCAATATTTGGTTAAAAGCGTTAGTGCAAAAGCTACATAATTTTGCCATATAAGAAAACTTGGGTGTAGATGATTTTCTCGTTGGGTTTAAAAGATTATTTTGTGAGGTGGAATTATTTGTATTTTTAATTTTTTTAAAGCTTGTAGCTTTTCCTCCCACCAAATTTGTTGTAACTTTTCTCAAAATGCAAGTTTATTTAACTTTCCTAATTACAAAATTACAAACTAAACATTGTAATTATAAATCTTGTTGCTCTATTTACATTTGCAACACTGTTTCCATCCAACCGAACAGCCCTTTAGTTGTACCAAGTTTCCAACTTCATTAGCAATATACATCTTAAAGGGAATCTAGATGCCTATGAAGAGAAAGATAGCGGTCTGGAGCTCAAAATGAACTGAGGTAGACTTTTACTTTTACTTTATTTATTTTACAAGCAATGTTAAAGCAAAGTATTGACAACTACATCAGAAGCTAAGTGAAGCCTATCTTGCATCTAATTTTATTTAGATCAAGTAAAACACAGAAGTCAAGTTTGCATTTGGAAATCAACTTTAGGTCTAGATATAAATCAGATTATGCTTTCATTGAGCTTTAGTAGGACTTATGAATCACAAAGTGAAATCAGGCAAGAAAAATTGAGATTTCTACAAACCTACATCACTCCTAGAAAAATACCAAATGCCTATGACTATGATGCGTTTCCCTTGACATGATATAAACAAGGACCACAATTTAAGACTTTAGGAGTTATTATGTGTAAAGTCAAGAATAGTTGATTGTCTATTTACAATTCAATCAGATGCTCATTCTTAGTGGGGCAAAACTTTTATCATGATTGTACCATGGGCATGGGAATTATGGACACTATGATGAATGGTCATGATCACATTGATATCATTTTAGACCCACATGAGACAGTCATTACATATGGTTGATGATTATCCTGTTCAGAGTTTTTGCTCACAGGAAAGAGGAGAGGAAAAACGAAAGAAAAAAATGATTTCCGTTTAAATTTTGCAATTAAAAGAATGCTATAACTAGCTAATGAAATAATTAGATCATTAGTTATCCAGTAACTATCGTTACAGCAAGTGGATTAGGTCGTTGTCGACCATTGAGTTCAGTCATTTGAGTAATGTTAGTACACTTGAGTATAGTACAAGTGTACTAAACATTAAGATTATCAAGTCATGCATTCAAGCAAATTTCAAGTTTTAATTTTTTTAAATTATACTCTACTAAGATATAGTACTATATTTATCGGAGAAACAATATATGCATTTTCCTTTCTTTTTAATATAAGTGTCCATAAGGAAAAAGACAGGAATTGGAAATTTCTTAGATTTCTTTGTTTTGACGAAATGAAGTAGATTTAAGTAATTATGGAAATAAAAATTCTGATTATTTTCAATAGTTATTTCTCGGCGTTCTTCTAATTATATCGTTGGCATTCTTTGTAATTATGTAATATCTGATGAAATAAACAGTTAACATATGGTTAAATAATGAAAGTCTTAATAGATAAATACACGTTCTATTATAACTTTTACGGTAAAGTTTCTAAATTAAAAAAGTAATCTATGTGATTACCCAAATTTTGAAATGACTAATATCCACTTTCTTTGTTATATAATTTATCTGAGATTTGTTCACAATATAAGCATATGAGAACTATATGCATATGGAATATGGACACAAATTTAAAATTTTCAAAAGGACAAATATACATCTGTTCTATGTGACGCACCAATGCTTTCAAAACAAAAATAATAAACATTAACAAAAATTAAAAACTACAAAATGATCCTAGTCCTAAGTTATATTTATCATTTATAATCTAAACTATCATACTCTCTTTAAAAGACGAGTTCGGATAAAGCTTTTCATGGTCAATATTACCTTCACTATTTTGAATATTTCATTTAAATCTTAATCTATCCTAATCATAATTATATCCTATCCTAATCCCACTGAAAAATCTATAGTTCAACAATTAAAAAATAATATTAATAAAATATATAAAACAGCTTTACGGAATTACTTTGTTAAGGTAAATAAATTATCATTAGCTAACATACTATAATACATGAAGTATTACAAAAACCTAAAAGTTTTAAAATTACACAAAATACCCTCAAAAGTTCAAAATTATAAAAACATCCCGACGTTTCAAAACTTAAAACAACAAACATGAAATCAAAAATTAACATCAACCTCAGAAGAATTTAAAATTTATAGTTAACACCCTCAATGCCTCAAAATTATAGAAACACCCTCAAAAGTTTAAATTACAAACAAGCACCTTGAAATTCTAAAATTTTAAAACTTGCAAACAACATAAATGAATTCAAGGGATTACCATGATGCACGAAAATTTCGATGTTTCAAAACTTAAAACAACAAAGATGAAATCAAAAATTAACATCAACCTCAGAAGAATTTAAAATTTGTAATTAATACCCTCAATGTCTCAAAATTATAGAAACACCCTTAAAAGTTCAAATTACAAAAAGCACCCTAAAATTCTAAAATTTTAAAACTTGCAAACTACATTAGATGAATTTAAGGGATTATCATCAGCACCTAAAAATTTAAAATTTGCCAAAATTAACCTCAAAGTTAAAAAATTGCAACAAAAAGACTCCTTCAAAAGTTAAAAATAGCAAAAAACTCTAAATTTTCAAATTTTATAACAAGTATACATCAAATCTGAAAACTATTGGAAGACCACTAAAATCTAATTTTTTAAAAGCAACCCAAAGTTATAATAATTGTAAAACTACCCTCAAAATTTGAGTTACAAGAAATATCTTGATTTTTGAAAATTATCACCAACACATGAAACATAGAAGTTACAACTACCAAACTTAAAAGTAATTTTTTTAAAAAACACTCCCAAAGTTTTAAAAATTGCAAATCACACCCTCAAAGTTCAAAACCACAAAAAAGGGCTGAAATTTCAAAACTTGGTGTTATGGTCATAACCACTAACCTGATTAAGGAGAAAACCAAGTGTCGACATGGATAAACGCTTGCTTGTCAAACGGAACCACGAGCCTCCACACAGCCACGGCTGCACCGAACGCCATGGTCCATTAGCGACTATCACCATAGCCGACGCGAAGGCGGTGCAAGTCGCCCATCAACAACTTCTGGACGACGCCAGCAGAATAGCCGCCCGCCTGCCAATTGATCGCTTCGGTTCTGACGCCGCCGTCCTAACGGATGGGACGAGCTATCACCTTCCAACCGCTAGCGCTTCTGGCGACGCGAAAGGCGGTAGTATCGCCCTCCCAACCCGCACCCATTATAACCCCATCCAACCAGCCATCGGGCCTCGACAATGGCTTAATCTAGGCCTCTTCTCGCCCACCCGCCTCGACGACGCGGCACTAGTCGCCCTTTCGTTGATTACTCCAAAGGACGCCCCGGAGTCGCGTTAGTCCACCCGCCTCAGCTCCCCATATCTCATCCTACGTGGTTTCTCCGCCGAACGCACTATACAAGATCGAGCCCATCAACATCGCATTAAATGCCTTGACACTATAACTCCCCGTCTCTCACGGTATTTAAGGCACCTCGACCCATGCAGCCTACAAAGGCCAATCCCATCCCATTAATGGCGAATAGACCATCTGAGACCCTCAAATTACCCGCATTTGACACTCAGAAAGGCCACCATAGTGCATAAATAAAATGCTCACCAATCACGGCTCACACGTGGAAGAGAGTGACTCGCCGGTGGTTCCTTAACCGATGGAGAGACGGAAATACCCCCAACCCTAGGTATAAGTAACAACGTGAACGAACCAAGTAAGTGATTTTCTTACGGTGAATTCTGCTCCATTGAATTTTATCTCCCTCATTACTAACTTGACTGGTCGGAGGAACCACCGGAGATCCTAACTTCCTCAGTCCCTCTCTGTAGGCAGCTTAATCGACCGGAGCATAATCGCAGGGCATTAGGAGAGAAGGCGGACTCGCTCTCTTAAAAGCTAAACTCACCAGGTTAGTGATCATGATTATATACATCAACACTTGGCAAAGAAAAGCATAATTATTTGGTATTCTTTCGTTTATATATATATATATATATATATATATATATATATATATATATATATCTAGATATAAATCAGATTATGCTTTCATTGAGCTTTAGTAGGACTTATGAATCACAAAGTGAAATCAGGCAAGAAAAATTGAGATTTCTACAAACCTACATCACTCCTAGAAAAATACCAAATGCCTATGACTATGATGCGTTTCCCTTGACATGATATAAACAAGGACCACAATTTAAGACTTTAGGAGTTATTATGTGTAAAGTCAAGAATAGTTGATTGTCTATTTACAATTCAATCAGATGCTCATTCTTAGTGGGGCAAAACTTTTATCATGATTGTACCATGGGCATGGGAATTATGGACACTATGATGAATGGTCATGATCACATTGATATCATTTTAGACCCACATGAGACAGTCATTACATATGGTTGATGATTATCCTGTTCAGAGTTTTTGCTCACAGGAAAGAGGAGAGGAAAACGAAAGAAAAAAAATGATTTCCGTTTAAATTTTGCAATTAAAAGAATGCTATAACTAGCTAATGAAATAATTAGATCATTAGTTATCCAGTAACTATCGTTACAGCAAGTGGATTAGGTCGTTGTCGACCATTGAGTTCAGTCATTTGAGTAATGTTAGTACACTTGAGTATAGTACAAGTGTACTAAACATTAAGATTATCAAGTCATGCATTCAAGCAAATTTCAAGTTTTAATTTTTTTAAATTATACTCTACTAAGATATAGTACTATATTTATCGGAGAAACAATATATGCATTTTCCTTTCTTTTTAATATAAGTGTCCATAAGGAAAAAGACAGGAATTGGAAATTTCTTAGATTTCTTTGTTTTGACGAAATGAAGTAGATTTAAGTAATTATGGAAATAAAAATTCTGATTATTTTCAATAGTTATTTCTCGGCGTTCTTCTAATTATATCGTTGGCATTCTTTGTAATTATGTAATATCTGATGAAATAAACAGTTAACATATGGTTAAATAATGAAAGTCTTAATAGATAAATACACGTTCTATTATAACTTTTACGGTAAAGTTTCTAAATTAAAAAAGTAATCTATGTGATTACCCAATTTTGAAATGACTAATATCCACTTTCTTTGTTATATAATTTATCTGAGATTTGTTCACAATATAAGCATATGAGAACTATATGCATATGGAATATGGACACAAATTTAAAATTTTCAAAAGGACAAATATACATCTGTTCTATGTGACGCACCAATGCTTTCAAAACAAAAATAATAAACATTAACAAAAATTAAAAACTACAAAATGATCCTAGTCCTAAGTTATATTTATCATTTATAATCTAAACTATCATACTCTCTTTAAAAGCATGAGTTCGGATAAAGCTTTTCATGGTCAATATTACCCTTCACTATTTTGAATATTTCATTTAAATCTTAATCTATCCTAATCATAATTATATCCTATCCTAATCCCACGTGAAAAATCTATAGTTCAACAATTAAAAAATAATATTAATAAAATATATAAAACAGCTTTACGGTATTACTTTGTTAAGGTAAATAAATTATCATTAGCTAACATACTATAATACATGAAGTATTACAAAACCCTAAAAGTTTTAAAATTGCACAAAATACCCTCAAAAGTTCAAAATTATAAAAAACATGCTGACGTTTCAAAACTTAAAACAACAAACATGAAATCAAGAAATTAACAGCAGGTTGCGAAGAATTTAAAATTTATAGTTAACACCCTCAATGCCTCAAAAATTATAGAAACACCCTCAAAAGTTTAAATTACAAACAAGCACCTTGAAATTCTAAAATTTTAAAACTTGCAAACAACATAAATGAATTCAAGGGATTACCATGATGCACCCGAAAATTTCGATGTTTCAAAACTTAAAACAACAAAGATGAAATCAAAAATTAACATCAACCTCCAAGAATTTAAAATTTATAGTTAACACCCTCAATGCCTCAAAAATTATAGAAACACCCTTAAAAGTTCAAATTACAAAAAGCACCTAAAATTCTAAAATTTTAAAACTTGCAAACTACATTAGATGAATTTAAGGGATTATCATCAGCACCTAAAATTTAAAATTTGCCAAAATTAACCTCAAAGTTAAAAATTGCAACAAAAAAGACTCCTTCAAAAGTTAAAAATAGCAAAAACTCTAAATTTTCAAATTTTATAACAAGTATACATCAAATGAAAACTATTGGAAGACCACTAAAATCTAATTTTTAAAAGCAACCCAAAGTTATAATAATTGTAAAACTACCTCAAAATTTGAGAGTTACAAAAATATCTTGATTTTTGAAAATTATCACCAACACATGAAACATAGAAGTTACAACTACCAAACTTAAAAGTAATTTTTTAAAACACTCCCAAAGTTTTAAAATTGCACAAAATACCCTCAAAAGTTCAACTTACAAACAAGCACCACGAAATTCTAAAATTTCAAAACTTGGTGTTATGGTCATAACCACTAGGTGATTGGGAAAAACCAAGTCGACATGGATAAAGCTTGCTTGTCAACGAGACAGACACGAGCCTCCACCCGACCCAGGCGGCACTACCAGCCCATGGTCCATTAAGCGACTATCACCATAGCCGAGCGAAGGCGGTGCAAATTCGGCCATCAACAACCCTCTCCAACGGCGAAAGCATTGCGATCGTCCGATCCAGTGGCTGCCACCGGGGCTATTCCGCGTCGCTCGTCCCACGGACGGCGTGGGAACGAGCTATCACCTTCCAACCGCTAGTACGCTTCGAGGCGGCGAAGGCGGTGCTAGTCGTCCTCCCACCGTCACCCATTATAACCCCATCCAACCGGTCATCGGCCTCTCCGACAATGCGAAGCGAATCTAGGCCCCTCTTCTCGACCACGATCCCTGCGGGACGAGCGGCACTAGTCGTCCCTTTGATTGATTACCCCAAAGGGCGTCGAGCCGTGCTAGTCGGCCACCCGGCCTCGACTCCCCATATCTCATCCTACGTGGTTACCTCCGCCGAGCAGCGGTTATCAAGACTTTCGAGCCCATCAACATCGCATTAAATGCAGCGTGACCCCTTAACTCCCAGTCTCTCACGGTATTTAAGGCACCTCGACCCATGCATTCTGACGTCAATCCCATCCCATTAATGGCGAATAGACCATCTGAGACCCTCAAATTACCTTAATTTGACACTGTAAAGCCGGCCATAGCGGACAAATAAAATGCTCACCAATCACGGCTCACACGTGGAAGAGAGTGACTCATCGGTGGTTCCTTAACCGATGGAGAGACGGAAATACCCCCAACCCTAGGTATAAGTAACAACGTGAACGAACCAAGTAAGTGATTTTCTTACGGTGAATTCTGCTCCATTGAATTTTATCTCCTCATTACTAACTTGACCGTCGGAACGGAGATCCAACTCCGCCTCTTCCTCGGGTCCCCTCATTGTAAGCAATCCACATTGGAGCGGCGTCGGGCATTAGGAAGAAGGCGGACTCGCTCTCTTAAAAGCTAAACTCACCCGAGGTTAGTGGATGATTATATACATCAACACTTGGCAAAGAAAAGCATAATTATTTGGTATTCTTTCGTTTATATATATATATATATATATATATATATATATATATATATATATATATATATATATATATATATATATATACGGTTTAGGATTTACTATCCCTTTTAAGATTTAAAATAGTCTAAGTTGATCTGGTAAAAAGTAATAAGAATTGATTAAAAACATCCAGTTAAGGAATAAAAATTTGAAAAATATATGATAGCTTAAAATTATCGTCACTATATAAATTAAAATAACTACATATAATTTTACTAATAAGTTGGAGCAACAAAAATACATAAGTAACATTAATTAATAGAAGATTAAATCCATAAAACTGATAAAAGACTATAATATAATAGCTTAGCATTAATTGATTATAATTTAGAAATATTAATCTCTTATGTTAATAATATTTATAGGGTAAAAGAATACAAGGAATTAAATCGAGAAACTATCGAATGTTCGAGATACCCTTCAAAAGAATCAAGCTATTTCCCTTTCAAATGGGAAAGTGAAAAAATAAATCTAAAATTTGGAAAACGTCCATGAATCACTTGAATTGACATTAACATAAGTCATATCTATCAAAGAAACCGATGAGATCCATTAAAGAATAATTTAACAACTTTATCCCAATCAAAGAAGAATTCTATAGAAGATACAAGAAAATTAGTAAGTATTCATAAAATTCATACTTTGTTCTTCAAATATTAAAGAAATTAAATATTAATATTATAATCTAAGGCAAATTGGTAATGAAAAATGCAGTATTTAGTTCAGATCCTTGTAGAAAATGACAGGGATGGAGCAAATGTAACATTATTGACATAACGAAATTCTTATTGGATACACATCAAGAACTCATTGTAGAAAAAGAGATAATTCCTAATCTTATTGAAGTAATAAATTAGGAACACAAAAATTTCATATATATAAAATTAACATTCATTCTCATTGAAATAAGAAAAAAAATCAAAGTATGTATTTCAAGAAGTTTGTGTTGAACATGAAATATATTCAACTTGTTTCAAAACTTAAAACAACAAAGATGAAATCAAAAATTAACATCAACCTCCTAAGAATTTAAAATTTATAGTTAACACCCTCAATGCCTCAAAAATTATAGAAACACCCTTAAAAGTTCAAATTACAAAAAGCACCCTAAAATTCTAAAATTTTAAAACTTGCAAACTACGAGATGAATTTAAGGGATTATCATCAGCACCTAAAATTTAAAATTTGCCAAAATTAACCTCAAAGTTAAAAAAATTGCAACAAAAAAGACTCCTTCAAAAGTTAAAAATAGCAAAAACTCTAAATTTTCAAATTTTATAACAAGTATACATCAACTGAAAACTATTGGAAGACCACTAAAATCTAATTTTTAAAAGCAACCCAAAGTTATAATAATTGTAAAACTACCCTCAAAATTTCGTGAGTTACAAGAAATATCTTGATTTTTGAAAATTATCACCAACACATGAAACATAGAAGTTACAACTACCAAACTTAAAAGTAATTTTTAAAAACACTCCCAAAGTTTTAAAATTGCAAATCACACCCTCAAAAGTTCAAAACCACAAAAGGGCTGAAATTTCAAAACTTGGTGTTATGGTCATAACCACTAACCTGATTAAGGAGAAAACCAAGTGCCGACATGGATAAACGCTGCTTGTCAACGAGAAGCATTAAGCCTCCACACCGGCCCCACGTATACCAAGACCGAATCCTCGCCATGGTCCATTAAGCGACTATCACCATAGCCGACGCCAAAGGCGCAAGTCTTCCATCAACAACCTCTCCAGCGGACGACGCGAAGCAGAATAGCCGTCCGCCACCAATTGATCGGGCTATTCCACGCCGCCGTCCCACGGACGACGCGGGACGACAGCTATCACCTTCCAACCGCGACCGCTTCGAAGCATTAGCGGCAAGTATTGCCCTCCCAACCCGCCACCCATTATAACCCCATCCAACTGGGCCATCGGCTCCGACTGCGGTTAATCCAGTTCCCCTTTCACCACCCGGACGACGCAGCAGACTAGTCGTCCTTTCGCTTGATTACCCCAAAGGACGCCCAGAGGTTGTATATCGGCCACCCTACCAGCCCCATATCTCATCCTACGTGGTTACCTCCGCCGAACGACGGTTATACAAGATTCGAGCCCATCAACATCGATTAAATGCATCGACACCTTAACTCCCTGCCTCTCACTTTTATGGGCACTTTGACCCATGCAACATACAAAGGCCAATCCCATCCCATTAATGGCGAATAGACCATATGCACTTCAAATTACCCACTTGATTACACTGTAGCTGCCCCATAGTGCATAAATAAAATGTCACCAGCTCACGCTGAAGAGAGGGTCGACTCATCTATGGTTCCTTAACCGATGGAGAGACGGAAATACCCCCAACCCTAGGTATAAGTAACAACGTGAACAATAACCAAGTAAGTGATTTTCTTACGGTGAATTCTGCTCCATTGAATTTTATCTCCTCATTACTAACTTGACCGTCGGAGGAACCACCGAGATCCTAACTCCGCCTCTTCCTCAGTCCCCTCTCTCACAGGCTTAATCCCCGACCGAGCAGTACGGGCATTAGGAGAGAAGGACTTCCTCTTAAAAGCTAAACTCACCCGAGGTTAGTGACTGATTATATACATCAACACTTGGCAAAGAAAAGCATAATTATTTGGTATTCTTCGTTTATATATATATATATATATATATATATATATATATATATATATATATATATATATATATATATATATATATATATACGGTTTAGGATTTACTATCCCTTTTCAAGATTTAAAATAGTCTAAGTTGATCTGGTAAAAAGTAATAAGAATTGATTAAAAACATCCAGTTAAGGAATAAAAATTTGAAAAATATATGATAGCTTAAAATTATCGCCACTATATAAATTAAAATAACTACATATAATTTTACTAATAAGTTGGAGCAACAAAAATACATAAGTAACATTAATTAATAGAAGATTAAATCCATAAACCGATAAAAGACTATAATATAATAGCTTAGCATTAATTGATTATAATTTAGAAATATTAATCTCTTATGTTAATAATATTTATAGGTAAAAGAATACAAGGAATTACGACGAGAAACTATCGAATGTTCGAGATACCCTTCAAAAGAATCAAGCTATTTCCTTCAAATGGGAAAGTGAAAAAATAAATCTAAAATTTGGAAAACGCCCATGAATCACTTGAATTGACATTAACATAAGTCATATCTATCAAAGAAGCACCGACCGAGATCCATTAAAGAATAATTTAACAACTTTATCCCAATCAAAGAAGAATTTCTATAGAAGATACAAGAAAATTAGTAAGTATTCATAAAATTCATACTTTGTTCTTCAAATATTAAAGAAATTAAATATTAATATTATAATCTAAGGCAAATTGGTAATGAAAAATGCAGTATTTAGTTCAGATCCTTGTAGAAAATGACAGGGATGGAGCAAATGTAACATTATTGACATAACGAAATTCTTATTGGATACACATCGAAGAACTCATTGTAGAGAAAAGAGATAATTCCTAATCTTATTGAAGTAATAAATTAGGAACACAAAGAATTTCATATATATAAAATTAACATTCATTCTCATTGAAATAAGAAAAAAAAATCAAAGTCTCAGATTTCAAGAAGTTTGTGTTGAACATCGAAATATATTCAACTTCTTTGTAAAGTTAAAGGAGAAGATAAAAGATTACCGAGCTCAGGAAAGATAACAACACAAAAATCCAACTCCACCGATGTCACAATCAATGTAGATGATGAAGACACTACTCTAGAATTGCCCAGAAAAGATAAAGGTGAAGAATGATTGATCTCATCTCAATAAAATAATAAAACGAGAAGGAGTAAAAAGACATGTATTCGAATATTTTATACAATAGTTTAATTGTTTTGAGTGAAATTAGAATTTTAGAAGGGATTTTCATGAACTTTTTTCAAGACTTTTATATGCTTATGTGGATGCTTTTATCATATAAAAGTATGCTTTTATCATATAAAAGTATACTAGAGTTATGAAATTTCAAATTAGCTTCAGATTATATTTGTTTCCTCGTCAATTTAATTATCAACATGAAAATTTAAATTGGGTGTAGCTCATTCAAAAAACATCAAAGAAAATAAATAATCACAATGTTAAAATTTAGAAACAAAAGTGAGCAAAAACTATTATAGCGAACCGAAATAAATTTTAGTAAGGAAATAAGCTAAAATACTTAATCACGATATTTAACCGCGTGCATTACACGTGTATAAAACCTAGTATGATGCAAAAGCAAGTCTTTATCACTTACGAGCCGAAGGCATCAAAGTAAGAGCACGTCAACACTGACTTATAGTTATGGAAGATGTGTCCGAAATATACTTTTATTTTTACGAAAGTGTCCAAAACTCATCAATATCCAAGAAAATATAATTAATTTAAGATTAACTATTTCCACAAAAATATAATCTACAAACCAATAAGTTTAAATACCATTGTTTAAACAAGTAAATTAAGTAAAAGCACTTAGTAATCAATTTTTGTGACATCATTTGATGGGCATGTTCGAAAGGATAATAATCTTCATTGCTTCTCCACTTTTTCTTCATCTTAATTAAAAAGAGGTCTTTCGAAGCAAATGACAACTATCTAATAAATCAAGGACTCGGAGGATTAATTCCCCACATAAAGATAACGATGATTTATTTATGGGATAAAAATAATTAGAAGCTTACAAATGAAATATCTTGATTTTGAAATTATCAAACACATGAAACATAAAGTTACAACTACCAAACTTAAAAGTAATTTTTTTAAAACACTCCAAAGTTTTAAAAATTGCAAATCACACCCTCAAGTTCAAAACCACAAAAGGGCTGAAATTTCAAAACTTGGTGTATTATGGTCATTACAAACTGGGAGAATGTGGATAAACGGCTTGCTGTCAACGAGGTGAGCCTCCACCGAACAGCCCTTTAGGCTGCCCTGGCCATGGGTCCATTAGCGACTATCATAGCGTGGTAGGTGGGCCTTAAACTGGCCACTCTCCAGCGGACGGCGAAGAAGCATAACGATCGTCGCCTATCGATTATTTTTAAGGGACTAAATTAAGCACCGTCCGCCGGTGACGTGGGGCAACTATCTGCTGACCGCTAGATGCGGCACCAGGCGGCCAGCGGCAGTGCTAGTGTCGTCCTCAACCATCACCAGTTATAACCCCATCCAACGGTCAAATTGACTTCCAGAGCAATCACGAAGCGAATCTAAACCCCCTCTTCCTCGACCACTGATCCCTCTGGACGGCGAAAGCGGCACTAGTCGTCCCTTTGTTGATTACCCCAAAGGCGTCAGAAGTCGTGCTAGTCGGCCTTGTTTCGGCTCCCATATCATCCCTCAATGGGGTTACCTCGCTCGAGCAAAACTTATCATGATACTCGGGCCATCAACATGCATTGATGAACCGTGATCCTTTAACTATCAGTTCACCACATTGTTTGGGCACCTCCGGACCCATGCAGCTGGCCCGTCAATCCATCCATTAATGGCGGAAGACCATCTGAACCTCAAATTACCGCAATTTTGCAATTAAAAGAATGCTATAGCTACAAATAAATGCCGATTGATCATTAGGTACCAGTACGTCGAAGAGAGGTGACTAGGCGGTGATGGTTCCTTAGTAATGGAGAGCACGGAAGTACCCTGTACCCTAGGTATAAGTAACAGCATGAACAGCAAACAAGTAAGTGATTTTCTTTATACTCTAGTGAATTACTGCTCATTGAATTTTATCTCCCTCATTACTAACTTGGCCGTCGGAGGAACCACAGGAATTCAACTCCGCCTCTTCGATTCCCTTTTTTGTGGTCCGGGCGTAGTAGGGCATTAGGAAATAACTTCTTAAAATTTAAACTAGGGTTAGTGGTCTTGATTATATCATCAACATTCAAAGCAATTATTGGTATTCTTTGGTTTATATATATATATATATATATATATATATATATATATATATATATATATATATATATATATATATATATATACCAATTTAGGATTTACTATCCCTTTTAAGTATTTAAAAATAGTCTAAGTTGATCTGGTAAAAAAAATAATAAGAATTGATTAAAAACATCCAGTTAAAGAATAAAATTTGAAAAAATATACATCTTTCTAAATTATAAACCACTATATAAATTAAAATAACATAAAATTTACTAAAAGTTGGAGCTACAAAATACATAAGTACATTAATTAATAGAAGATTAAATCCATAAAAGAAGTTGATAAAAGACTATAATATAATAGCTGCTTATTAATTGATTATAATTTAGAAATAATCTCTTATGTTATATATTATAGGGTAAAATCTATAGTTGCATTTAAAAGAAACTATTAATAATATATAAAGGACAGGCTGGAACTTTGTTAAAGGAAATAAATATACATGAGAGCACTTACTATAATCCATTAAAGAATAATTTAACAACTTTATCCCAGTCAAAAAGAAGAATTCTCTATAGAGATACAAAAATTAGTAAAGTATTCATAAAATTCATACTTTGTTCTTCAAATATTAAAGAAATTAAATATTAATAATATAATCTAAGGCAAATTGGTAATGAAAAATCACACGGTGTTTAGTTGGATCCTTGTAGAAATGGCGGGATGGAGCAAATGTAACATTATTGACATATGAAATTCTTATTGGATACATCAGAGAAAAGAACTCATTGTAGAGAAAAAGAGATAATTCCTAATCTTATTGAAGTAATAAATTAGGAACACAAAAATTTCATATATATAAAATTAACATTCATTCTCATTGAAATAAGAAAAAAAAAATCAAAGTATGTATTTCAAGAAGTTTGTGTTGAACATCGAAATATATTCAACTTCTTTGTAAAGTTAAAGGAGAAGATAAAAGATTACCGAGCTCAGGAAAGATAACAACACAAAAATCCAACTCCAGCCTGATGTCACAATCAATGTAGATGATGAAGACACTACTCTAGAATTGCCCAGGAAAAAGATAAAGGTGAAGAATGATTGATCTCATCTCAATAAAATAATAAAACAGAAGGAGTAAAAAGACATGTATTCTGAATATTTTATACAATAGTTTAATTGTTTTGAGTGAAATTAGAATTTTAGAAGGGATTTTCATGAACTTTTTCAGTACTTTTATATGCTTATGTGGATGCTTTTATCATATAAAAGTATGCTTTTATCATATAAAAGTATACTAGAGTTATGAAATTTCAAATTAGCTTCAGATTATATTTGTTTCTGTCAATTTAATTATCAACATGAAAATTTAAATTGGGTGTAGCTCATTCAAAAAACATCAAAGAAAATAAATAATCACAATGTTAAAGTTTAGAGACAAAAGTGAGCAAAAACTATTATAGCGGAACCGAGAAATAAATTTTAGTAAGGAAATAAGCCAAAAATACTTAATCACGATATTTAACCGCGTGCATTACACGTGTATAAAACCTAGTATGATGCAAAAAAGCAAGTCTTTATCACTTACGAGCCCGAAGGCATCAAAGTAAGAGCACGTCAACACTGACTTATAGTTATGGAAGATGTGTCCGAAATATACTTTTATTTTTTACGAAAGTGTCCAAAACTCATCAATATCCAAGAAAATATAATTAATTTAAGATTAACTATTTCCACAAAAATATAATCTACAAACCAATAAGTTTAAATACCATTGCTTAAACAAGTAAATTAAGTAAAAGCACTTAGTAATCAATTTTTTGTGACATCATTTGATGGGCATGTTCGAAAGGATAATAATCTTCATTGCTTCTCCACTTTTTCTTCATCTTAATTAAAAAGAGGTCTTTCGAAGCAAATGACAACTATCTAATAAATCAAGGACTCGGAGGATTAATTCCCCACATAAAGATAACGATGATTTATTTATGGGATAAAAATAATTAGAAGCTTACAAATGAAAGCTCTATTATAATTGACCAACATATGAATTATGTAGACTATATTTTTAAAGAAAATTATATGGATTCTAGTTAAGCAATTTTTATCTTTGGTTAAAAAAGTGGATTATATCCTCAACGATACAAGAATAAATCGAGTCTAACCTAAATCCTGGCCATGTTGGTAGTCACTTTTATAACGTGGTCATGTTATAAAAACCTACGATTTGTAGAATAAAGTGCAATATCTTTTATGCGAAACTTCAACCTCGTTTCTTAGTGGGAGATTTTCTTCTTATTAATTGCTTAAGTTTTAAATGAATTGCTTTCTGTATTGGATGATTTTCGACAATACGAACCAAATTGCGTTTAATATAAGTTATAGACAATGCTAGCATATAACCTAAAGTTTTAGCCAACGTACATCAGAAAAACAAGCCCAAGCCAATCCAAGAATCCTCCTATCTAGACTACAATTATTGGACTACAAACAAATTCAAGAGAGGTGTATCTAGAATCCCAACTAATACATAATTCATACGCGATGAATGGTAGGTTAAATAAATTGTGCATAGTCCAACAAAATAAATGAGCTCATTTGGTATTTCCCATAGCTTTTAACACTGTTCACATGCACAAAAATGTCACACCAAATCCCCCTCAAGTGGTCCAGTTGTTGGTACATGTGGTGGTCCCGTGTCTATGACATTTACTTATTCCTAATTTTTAATTACGAGACAATTACAATATTGTTGCTATTCAGCTAGATCTAAAATGTGAAAAGAAAGCCCCAGACCTCTCAGATTTACATGGCTGATACTAAGCCAAGGTGACTAGGCGGTGATGGTTCCTTAGTAATGGAGAGCACGGAAGTACCCTGTACCCTAGGTATAAGTAACAGCATGAACAGCAAACAAGTAAGTGATTTTCTTTATACTCTAGTGAATTACTGCTCATTGAATTTTATCTCCCTCATTACTAACTTGGCCGTCGGAGGAACCACAGGAATTCAACTCCGCCTCTTCGATTCCCTTTTTTGTGGTCCGGGCGTAGTAGGGCATTAGGAAATAACTTCTTAAAATTTAAACTAGGGTTAGTGGTCTTGATTATATCATCAACATTCAAAGCAATTATTGGTATTCTTTGGTTTATATATATATATATATATATATATATATATATATATATATATATATATATATATATATATATATATATATACCAATTTAGGATTTACTATCCCTTTTCAAGATTTAAAAATAGTCTAAGTTGATCTGGTAAAAAAAATAATAAGAATTGATTAAAAACATCCAGTTAAGGAATAAAAATTTGAAAAATATACATCTTTCTAAATTATAAACCACTATATAAATTAAAATAACATAAAATTTACTAAAAGTTGGAGCTACAAAATACATAAGTAACATTAATTAATAGAAGATTAAATCCATAAAAGAAGTTGATAAAAGACTATAATATAATAGCTTAGCATTAATTGATTATAATTTAGAAATATTAATCTCTTATGTTAATAATATTTATAGGGTAAAATCTATAGTTGCATTTAAAAGAAACTATTAATAATATATAAAGGACAGGCTGGAACTTTGTTAAAGGAAATAAATATACATGAGAGCACTTACTATAATCCATTAAAGAATAATTTAACAACTTTATCCCAATCAAAGAAGAATTCTCTATAGAAGATACAAGAAAATTAGTAAGTATTCATAAAATTCATACTTTGTTCTTCAAATATTAAAGAAATTAAATATTAATATTATAATCTAAGGCAAATTGGTAATGAAAAATGCAGTATTTAGTTCAGATCCTTGTAGAAAATGACAGGGATGGAGCAAATGTAACATTATTGACATATGAAATTCTTATTGGATACACATCGAAGAATTCATTGTAGAGAAAAGAGATAATTCCTAATCTTATTGAATTAATAAATTAGGAACACAAAGAATTTCATATATATAAAATTAACATTCATTCTCATTGAAATAAGAAAAAAAAAATCAAAGTATGTATTTCAAGAAGTTTGTGTTGAACACCTGAAAATACATTCAACTTCTTTGTAAAGTTAAAGGAGAAGATAAAAGATTAACGAGCTCGGAAAGATAACAACACAAAAATCCAACTCCACCGATGTCACAATCAATGTAGATGATGAAGACACTACTCTAGAATTGCCCAGAAAAGATAAAGGTGAAGAATGATTGATCTCATCTCAATAAAATAATAAAACGAAGGAGTAAAAAGACATGTATTCTGAATATTTTATACAATAGTTTAATTGTTTTGAGTGAAATTAGGAATTTTAGAAGGGATTTTCATGAACTTTTTCAGTACTTTTATATGCTTATGTGGATGCTTTTATCATATAAAAGTATACTAGAGTTATGAAATTTCAAATTAGCTTCAGATTATATTTGTTTCTGTCAATTTAATTATCAACATGAAAATTTAAATTGGGTGTAGCTCATTCAAAAAACATCAAAGAAAATAAATAATCACAATGTTAAAGTTTAGAGACAAAAGTGAGCAAAAACTATTATAGCGAACCGAAATAAATTTTAGTAAGGAAATAAGCTAAAATACTTAATCACGATATTTAACCGCGCATTACACTTGTATAAAACCTAGTATGATGCAAAAGCAAGTCTTTATCACTTACAAGCCCGAAGGCATCAAAGTAAGAGCACGTCAACACTGACTTATAGTTATGGAAGATGTGTCCGAAATATACTATTATTTTTACGAAAGTGTCCAAAACTCATCAATATCCAAGAAAATATAATTAATTTAAGATTAACTATTTCCACAAAAATATAATCTACAAACCAATAAGTTTAAATACCATTGCTTAAACAAGTAAATTAAGTAAAAGCACTTAGTAATCAATTTTTGTGACATCATTTGATGGGCATGTTCGAAAGGATAATAATCTTCATTGCTTCTCCACTTTTTCTTCATCTTAATTAAAAAGAGGTCTTTCGAAGCAAATGACAACTATCTAATAAATCAAGGACTCGGAGGATTAATTCCCCACATAAAGATAACGATGATTTATTTATGGGATAAAAATAATTAGAAGCTTACAAATGAAAGCTCTATTATAATTGACCAACATATGAATTATGTAGACTATATTTTTAAAGAAAATTATATGGATTCTAGTTAAGCAATTTTTATCTTTGGTTAAAAAAGTGGATTATATCCTCAACGATACAAGAATAAATCGAGTCTAACCTAAATCCTGGCCATGTTGGTAGTCACTTTTATAACGTGGTCATGTTATAAAAACCTACGATTTGTAGAATAAAGTGCAATATCTTTTATGCGAAACTTCAACCTCGTTTCTTAGTGGGAGATTTTCTTCTTATTAATTGCTTAAGTTTTAAATGAATTGCTTTCTGTATTGGATGATTTTCGACAATACGATCCAAATTGCGTTTAATATAAGTTATAGACAATGCTAGCATATAACCTAAAGTTTTAGCCAACGTACATCAGAAAAACAAGCCCAAGCCAATCCAAGAATCCTCCTATCTAGACTACAATTATTGGACTACAAACAAATTCAAGAGAGGTGTATCTAGAATCCCAACTAATACATAATTCATACGCGATGAATGGTAGGTTAAATAAATTGTGCATAGTCCAACAAAATAAATGAGCTCATTTGGTATTTCCCATAGCTTTTAACACTGTTCACATGCACAAAAATGTCACACCAAATCCCCCTCAAGTGGTCCAGTTGTTGGTACATGTGGTGGTCCCGTGTCTATGACATTTACTTATTCCTAATTTTTAATTATGAGACAATTACAATATTGTTGCTATTCAGCTAGATCTAAAATGTGAAAAGAAAGCCCCAGACCTCTCAGATTTACATGGCTGATACTAAGCCAATGTTACTTTGGGGGAAAAATTGTCACACCAACTCACACAAGAGTACAATATACAATACCTTGATAAGCATCCATGAAAGTGTACAAAAGTAATCAATAACCTAATCTCTAAGATGCCATGATAATGACCCCTTACTTGTGAACTAGGGAAAAATCAACGCATCCTCCAAATCTAAAAGCCCTCATTTTGTGGCAAAGCAAATGCTTGAGTGTAAGCTTTAACCAATATTATCCTAATATTGTTTTGATTTCTAAATGACTCAATCCAAATCTTAAGCTATTTTGTTATCTTTCCAGATTATATATACTCCCATTTTCGTACAGCGCACGAAACGAATACTGATTTTGTGCGGAGTCGAGTTCGTAACGTTTCGGGTTTCAGGACACGTGTCGGCCAGTCGTGTCAGTGCCCACGGTTTCCAGTCGTGGACCCGTCCCATAAAAACCGCTTTAGATATCTAACCTCATCCAAATTTTACCAAAGGTGGGGCCCCGCCCATTATACTTAATAGCCTATAGTTTTCAAGTTAATTACGATGTTAACACACGTATTATTTGGACCGTGTATGTACATATCCAGTTTTAAATGGGTAATTTGGGAAATAAAGCATAATTACATTTATGTCTTTCTAGCGTAGGCGTAAAATAAGGCGAATACTCCGTAAACTAAGGGCACTCTCGGTACTCCGGTGACATCATCGCGGTGACATCTGGTGGGCTTCAACGGACACGTGTGAAGATCAAGCAGCAGCATTAAAAACCGCTCTACGGCAATCGCCACATATACGTGCCACGTCGGACGTCACGCGCTATGCACGTGACCGGAGCGCACGCCAAAAACTTCTCCATCTTCTCCACTCGCTCTCGCTTTCCCCTTTTAAAACCCCCCCTGGCCCCCTCTCGTCTCTTCAAGCCACTTGCTCCGGCCGGTATCCTTTGCCTTAAAATCACCGGGTGGTCACCGGACTCTCTAGTTTGTAACTATAAAAGATAGCTAATCCTAATGGCCTCGTCTTTTAATTGAGCGTCATTTTTTTCTGAGAGAAGTTTCTAGAATTAGGGTTTTGAGAGGAGATTCTGTACCGAGAAAGCTCCGATGATGCCATAGTTAGGGCTTTGAGATCTAAATGCCGTTTCAGATGAAGATCACACCGATCGATGCAAGATCGACGATCAAGAACGATCTATCGAAGCCTGCGGCGAAATCGAGGCTGAAGAGGCTCTTCGAGCGGCAGTTTCCGAAGCTCGCGGGCGCCGGCGATTTGAAGGAGAGGGAGAAGGAGGATGGAGGTGAGCTGGAACCGAGCTCCCTTTGTCTCGATAAGCTCGTCGTGAGTTTTATCGAAGACGGCAATGAGAAGCAAACGAAGTGCTGCGGCTGCTTCAATGGAAACATCGAAAACAGCTCCGACGATGAGTTCGCCGCTGATGCGTCGGCGATTGCCGCCGTTGGATCTGGAGACGCGCTGGAAGTGCTTAAGGTAGATCGATATTTTTGTGGATATTTTCGATGAAGTTTCTATTTTTAGTCGTTTTTTAAAGAAATTTGATGATTTGTTACCGATATTTTAGGGCTTGATGCCGTGCGAGAGCCTCGCGGAGCGCAATCTGTTAGCTGACGCGTCAAAGATCGTGGAGAGTAACAAGAGCAAAATCGGAAAGGGGAAAGATAATTGCATCACTATCGTAACTGAAAGTCTCAAATCTTTAGGTTACGATGCTTCGATCTGCAAGTCTAAATGGGAGAAAACCCCTTCAATCCCAGCTGGTACGTTTTAATTAAAAAAAAAGGGAAAAATTTTCCCCTTTTCGCCTCTGATCATCGCTAATCAGTTCCAATTTGGCAAATTAGGCGAGTACGATTACATAGACGTGCTGATCGAAGGCGATCGCCTCATTCTCGATGTCGATTTTAGATCGGAGTTCGAGATCGCGCGATCGACCAAGAACTATCGAGCTGTGCTTCAATCTCTGCCGTTGATCTTCGTCGGCAAGTCCGATCGCCTCCAAAGGATCGTGACCTTGGTTTCTGAAGCGGCGAGGCTGAGTCTTAAGAAGAAGGGGCTCCATTTCCCGCCATGGAGGAAGCTCGACTACATGACATCCAAATGGCTGGCTTCATTCGAGAGGATGACGGAGGATGTTAAATCAAGCGGTGCCGATGGCGCCCCTACTCCGATCTCGGCCGTTAACTTTAACGGCGAGTTCGAGATGCGAGGCGTGGTCCCGGAGTCGGAGAAGATAACGGTGGTGGTCTCGCCGTGGACTCCACCGGCTGTGAGGCCGAAGTCCATGACGCCGGGAGCTAAGGTCGTCACCGGATTATCTTCTGTCTTGACCGAAAAGTCCCCGTCTCCGCCGACAAAGTTTTGAAATTTGCAATTTACCCCCTCTTTTTTTGTTGGGTTAATTTTTGTTTTCTTGTTTTTTGGGTTTTTGTTTTCCGTTTATGGTGAGTTAGTGAGAGACATAATGCCTCCGGATCCACCATATCTTTCGGTTTTCTCCCCTCTTTTGGAAAGGGCATGTAAGAAAGAGAAATTAACTCAGCTATTACTACTACTAATATTAACTACCGAGTTTAATATGAGACCTATCTTATATGAGATCCATAAACTAATTTCTTTAAATGTTTAAAATCTTTTTGTGTATGTTTTGTACTAAGCTTGTCATATTCTCTGTTACTTTTGGTTCGAGGATTTTGTCTTTGCATGTTAATTGCATGTAATCTGACTGGCTAATGGCTTCTCGTGCTGGAAACTGGATTTAAAGTTGGGACTTTCCAATTTCTTATGGCAAGTGTTCTGTGGAAGCAGAGATTACTACTGAGCATTTTACCTTTTTGGCTTTGAGATAGTTAAGTACGCACATTATCTTTGGATTCTCTGTGAGAAAAGTTCTTGATTCATAATAATTTAATAAACTTCATGATGACATTCTGATGCAATTCTATTTTTTTTTTTTTATTGGGTTCTTGCTCATCAAGCTATTTGAACTGGCGGTTTCTTCAAGGGATACAAAGCGAAATGGGGGAATCAATTACACAAAAAGCTCTCTTCCCTCAACTCCCTCTCCTTTCTCAAAGCAAAGTTTTTGAATAGAAAATGCAGTGAAAATAAAACTGAAGCCAATGTGACGGTTGCTGAGCTCGTGCTGTCTCGATCCATGAGAAGTGCCTGTTCTCTATTTGTTCCCGTTTCAATATTTTTATTTTTATTTAGAAACGCGCAAAAGTTAATGACGTATTTATCCTTGTAGGGGGTGAAAAGTTACTTGCGAGGCCACGCACTCTGCTGGGCTTTGGGTAGAGGGTAATGACGGTGAGCGCTAACCGATATAAACCCCAAAATTGAGGTGGGAATATCTTAATAAAAAGTTACGGATTTGGGGAGTATATTTGGGAAAAGAGGTGAGGTAGTAATATGCCCCATGCTGGGCTTGACTATTTGTTCTCTGCGATGCTGCCATCTGTGTGTTTAATATTGTACGAATGTGGCAACCGGGATTACCTCTTCTTTGGTCAATAGTTTTTTATCTTTGGCTCAGAGCCCAACCAACCAGTCAAAATGAAATGACAGACGTTACTTCAAATTTTTAGATCAATGGTAAATTAATATCAGTACATGACTTGTAACAATAAGGGGCTGTTTGGTTGGCCTCCACTGGATGAAATAGGGTCAGATTTACTTTGACGAGTATTTTTTATTTGTTTGGTTGGAAAAAAAAAACTGTTTGGTTAGAACACCAAAAAAAAAAAGTATTTATACGATCCATACTTAGAGATGATAATAATGCAGTGAATTTCACAAAAACTAAAAACCTATTTCGGATTGTTGCCAGAGGGAATGCACTAAAAAAGATAAAAAAGTAGGCCCCACGCCCTGAAACCACCAAAAACTGTAATGAACCAAATAGGCCCTAAATCTCTAAAAACTTCCAGCATTTTGCAGGAAACCCCGGTGGAAGATTAGCTTATATGTTCAAGTATCAAGATCAAATTAATATATTTGTTTGAAAAAATTTGGATGAAGTATAATTTAAATGGGATCGAACCGAACCGATAGTTTGTTGACCTGGGATACATGAGCATCATGTCGCATGCATTTTCTTGTTGGTTAGACCCCATGTATTAAGTTAATTTGATCAAATTAAGTTAATTTGATCCAAATTTTTTTTCAAATGTATGCCACATTGTGCGAAGTTAATTTGATGCAACATTGTCTTTAATGATGAACAGTTTTCCGTTCGAGCATATTTCCTTTGATGCAACATTTTCTTGTTGATATAATTACTCAGGTACATCGATCAAATTTTTACATCTTTGGATGGATTCCTAATTGAAATATTATCTTTGTTGGTAAAGTTCGAGATCATACGATCATTATTTTTTCATTGTTATTTGATTATATTCTTTGTGAATATATAAACATCAAAAGCAAATGAGACAGGACTGCACAAACAGTAAAAATGAATATGAAAAAAAATGATCAAATACTTAACAAATCGATGAGTTATCAACTTATCTTATAAAGTATCAATTTTTCTATTTTTCCCGTTAAACTATGTGTGCGTGGCCAAGGGCTATTTTCTGAGTCCACAGCCAAATATTTAACAAATAAAAAACGTAACGATATTTTCTTGTGGACTGCTACTCCTCTTCCCCTATCTTTCTTTCCTTAGTATTTTTTCTAATATTAGAATTTTCCACTTTCTTCAGTTATTTTTTGATAACTTGTAAAGCTTTAGCATGCATGTTGAAACTGTAAGATCTCTAATAAGACTTGATT